>CM050401.1:3750000-5000000 GCA_027562975.1 Rhynchospora breviuscula
TCTCAAACTTAGAACCAAAATCATAACGAAATAAATAATGACACATAACACAATCCATACATTTATTTCGTTGGGTCAAGTCCTGTGCTATGTTCCATAACATACACATATGCAATTAAGTTGGCAACTCTTTACCTATGATTTGTAGAACTTAATCATCACTTAACTTGCATACTAATCTTATAAGATAATTAATGTTCCTTGTTAATTATCAAGATTATGGACCATTTAGATTTATTATTGTCATTCTAAAGAATGATCCACAGAGATCCACAATTCAGATCCTCAACCTGAATGATCTGTCAATAATAAACCTAGGAACAGATGATAAAATATCATCCATAACATAAACTAATATTTAAGTCATTAAATCATTGACTTCTAGGACATAACTCCAACAGTTTCACCTTGGTTTCCCGTAGGAGGAGAAAGTCTGTTCCTTGCACTTCTCGTCCTCCGTGTGTTGGTACGGCGACCAGATTGAAGTTCCTCCATGGACATAGGTTGTCGTGGGTTATTATTTGCTCTGGTTCGCCTTCTTTTATTTTTATTCTTTCTCATTGCATCCATCCACATTCAATTACGATCCTTCTTTCGCCTGCCACGATTAATCATATTCCTATCAGGAAACACTACGGGTCCATCGTACCGAGGCCAGTTCTCTTTGTCTCCATAGCAGTGGAAGTCACTTGAAGACCATATCTTTAACATATTCTCCGTACTGTACTGTTCATCTACAAAGTCATCTACCTCCCACCTATATCTACCGCAAACGGCAACAACATGAGCACATGGTATTCCGGTCAGTTGAGGTTTTTTACACTCGCACGTAACGGGCCTACTCGGTAGTTGAGGATCTTCCGGTTGGTAATTGCGCTTGATGAGAACTTTGTACTTCCACGTTTTTCCCGAAAAATCTTTCACGTAGGGCACATGTACTTCGAATTCTCCACGTTCAACGTCAATGGTTACAACTGTCATCGGGGCTGTAAATATGAATTTATATCATTATACATGAAATTAAAAATTAAAGGTAAATATAATGCAACTTGAAAATAAATTTGTATCTGCTTTAATAGTATGCTTCATCATTTTTAATTGCACATCTTTTGGCCACCGTTGTCCATCTGCCTGTCTCTGCAGTGCTATTTGTTTCCTCTCGTTAAACCACTGCACAACCTTGTACCAAGTGCCTTCCACGAGTCCAACAACGGGTAGTTTTCTCTCAACCTTGTACCGGTTGTTAAGACTTTCAGATCCATTACTCGTCATAAGACCCCAACGAGCACCAATGTCAAAAGTCTGTGCCCACCTTTCAGGTCTCCAAGGCTCATTATCATCTGTCTCGTCTTCTTTACCACACTTCTTAAGGTAATTAATAATTTCAGGGTTTCTCACTCGGAGTTCATCCCACATTTTTTGGAATGCCCTTCTTTTTTTTTTGTTAGCCAACTTTTCTCTAAATTTATGTGGTATACCTTGGCCTTTACCCGACACCGTAAACACATTTTCACATTTTTTTCCTTCCCCAATAACTTGCCTCCTTAGAAAATTCATAAACCAACCCCAACATTCTTCATTCTCAGTTCGTACTATTGCAAATGCTAATGGAAGCAACCGCTGCTCTGGATCATAACCGCAAGCCGCTAACAATTTACCCTTATAACGACCTGGCAAGAAAGATGCATCAATGCTAATCACGGGCCTTATATACGGAACTGTCGCGGCCCAAATGCCCATGCTGCTGCCTCGAACATACCTCTGTTCGGATCACCTACGCTTTTAAACAACCATTTGATTTGTGTCTCGGGTGTCGTCATCTGTATAGCCAATAAAAGGCTCGGGAGTTTGTTGTACGAATCTTCCCACGACCCGAAAAGATGCTCGATTGCTTTCTCTCGCCCACGCCAAATCTTGTTATAAGTTGGTTGTACATTCGGGTATTCTTTCTCTAATAGTGATTTTACGTCTTCTAAGGAAATACCAACATCTCGCTTTATTACATTTCTGATGCAGTTAGCAATAACCTCAGCCGTAAGATTGTCATGCGTGAATTCTCCGGCCCTTCTCACACATGTATGCTTTTCTTTATTCGTTATTTTCTTCCAAAATGTACCTTCCCTTTCCGTACGGGCATACAAACACCACTTACAATCATATTCCTTACAGACCACTATATACTTCTTCGGCGTACTGGCAGTGGCTGTGTGCTGTACATTTAAGTGTATTGAGTAATCATTACAAGCTTGTATTAATTGTATTTTTGAGAGAAAAATTGTCCCTTCCGCCAATGACCCAGATCCATGCGGTTGAGACGGTTGTGGGATGGAATTTCTATACTCAGAAATATCTAGGAATTGCCCAACGGGATGGTAAGTTTCTGTCCTTCCCGTAAGGTAATACTAGTTATTAGGGTTTACATTTCTGTTTCTCTGTGCCTCCATACCCTCACCATCGAGACCCTCTGACTCAAATAAGTCGGCCTCTTCATCACTCAAGTCCTCACCAGTTGCATAGTCTGATTGAAAACCGGGACCCCTGTCGTATAAATCATCAAGTCGATTTGTATCATCTTCATCTTCTTCGTTCTCTTCTTCTTCTTGTTGTCGTCCTCGCGTAGTACTACCTGTTTGACCCTAAAAATCAACCCTGAAAACCAAACCCAAATTGCTAAAACCAAATTCAAATAGCGAAAACCAAAATTCCAAATTTGCAAAAAATCAAATTCAAATTGCGAAAAATACAAAACAAACTCCAAAAATTCCCAAAAATTACCCAAAAATCCCCTAAGAATTATGATGAATTATCATGATTTTAAAATTCCAAAAATGTCAATATAAATTCCAAAATTTGCAAAGAAACCCCAAAACTCTACAAAATTACCAAAATAAATCTGTGAGGAATTTAGCAAAACCATTTGAACCATTAAATTCCATATATTTTTCTGAGTTCACCCATAAAATTTTGTCCAAAAATACCCAAGGGAAGGCCTCCAAATAATTTCTTTGCTTTCAGCAGCTGATAAATTGAACAAATGAAAGTAATGGAGAGAACAGAGAGTAAAACGAAATGGAGAAGAGGCGCTGGATTAAAAAAATTACCATCCTTGTTATGAGGCCGGGTGCACCCATTCCTTGTGAACCATGCGCAGAAATTCAAAAGAAGTTGATTGGTGCACCATGAACCCGATCCACCCATCTTTTACTCTCTCATTAAAACTTACAACTGGGGCCCATCTGAAAAGCCTCCTTCTCCAACGGAAAAGAGAGGGGAATTGCTGGGTGAAAATCTTGCCATGGTGAAACCGTAAAAAAAAAAAGAAGAGAAGAAAGGAAGAAGGCGCTCTCTCTCTGCGAATTTACTGCAACTACGTGGCCTCTCCTCACACCAGAGAAAGGAGGCTTAACTCACACGCAATTACAGCAGCCCTTGGATCAAAATCAAAGAAGGGAAATCAAACCACGGCCATGGAGGTGTAACCCTAATGGCAGCCTATATAAACCCCTAATTTCGACAGAAAGAGAAGCCTCCACGCAGCCACAAGTTTGGGCTAGGGTTAGATTGTTGCCATTTGGTTCAATTAGAGTAGAGAAAAGTCAAATTTGTAGGAGGCAAAACATCAAACAGTTGAGAAAAGGAGAAAAGAGGTAGAATTGAGGGATTGCTCTTTGTAATTCTCGGTTGGTAAATCAAAAGAAGTGAATTTGAAGTGCAAAAATCTGTTGCTTGTCTTTTTCTCCTCTCCTTTCATTCTTTGACCTCTCCTCCTATGGTTTATACTGAGGGCTCCTCAGATATAGACTGAGCAGAGGTCGCCTAACTTGAGGGTTCCTCCTGTTAGGCGCAAATTATGGTCTAAGCTGAGGTTTCCTCAGTTCTAGACTGGATTTCTATGATTTGAGCTCAAATAGCTCAAATTATGGAGTTTTTTTTGAATAATTATAGAGGTTTAAATGTTATGCTGCCAAATTCTCACCAAATTATTTTATTCTACAAGTTCTGGACTTCATGGGATAAAGAGTATTAGAATGATTTACTTGAATCTTGACGTAAGTGGTAGATAACACTAATGATTAAATGTTTAAAAATTTCTGAGTCAAAAATGTATAAGATGAGGATTTATGAATTTTGAATTATTAAGGCTAATCATAAGAGCACCTGTTTTGCACATTTTAGTAATAAAGCGAAGTTGAAGGTTTGTCCAGTAAAGGAACAAAGAATTGTAATTAAGAATTGTTGATTTTATTTAGATGTCAAGGTATCCAGAAGCTAAATTGTTCAGCTATATTGAATTATGTCGAAAAGAGTTAGCAAAGGAGACTAATTCTGGATGTATATAGTGATGTAGATAGCTTTTATTGTAACAAATAAGGATATGAGAAGTAGCAATAGATGACTCAAAATGATACTTATACCAAGCATCTGCTGTACCAATGTGAACCGTGTTATAAATATCCTTGTACCTGACCACATGTAATATAGAAAACGGAATTCAGAAATGACATGCTGTCCGAGATTGTTAATAGCTCAATTTCATGAAGGAAACATCAATTAGTGAATCCGATAAAAATTAACACATGTGCACGTGAAAGTTAAACAAAGATAAAAGCAAGAATGATCTCCCAACCCGAACCAAATCAGACCTTGGTCTTCAATACTTCTCTCGGTACCAAAGCTCATTATACCACCATACCACTTCTCGGTTCCCTCACCAAACCCAAGCGACGCGCCACAAATCAAGGCCATCGTCGTACTCTCCCCACTCCCACGATTCTAACGAGCTATCTCTGGTCAGCTACAATGGCTCCGGTCGCCGGAAAATAGAAATACGAAAATATAGGGGTTAAATCGAATAAAAATCTGAAACTGATGTAGCCAACTCGCAACTTCCTCACCAAATTGAGACAAAGAGGTAGAAATGAAGGTCATATATAAACTTCCCTCAACTTCACGAGTCCAACGAGCTCAATTTCACCATCAATGGTGGCATAGATCGTCGGGGAGGGCTTTCAGAAGAACTCGAGGATGAATAGAAAGAAACGAAGGACCTTGCTGTAAAATTCCTTCTCCTTCAATTAAAATTCAGCGCCAATTCCCCTTTTACTTGACTGCCATCTCAACGCCACGGGGACTCCAGGTGTCTGCCACGTCAGAGCCAGTCAGCAGCCACCTAGCTCCTTTTGCCAACGTGGACCAATCAGATAATTCCAAATAAACAGAAACTTCGAAAATTCACTAAAAATAGTAGAAAACTCAGAAAAATCCAAATAAAATATCCATAAAATTCTAAAAATCAAAATAAACCAAATTTACTGATACTTTAATGTAAAATTCTGTCAAAATAGTGGCCTTTAGTATTTTTGAAGTATCTTGCTATAAAAATAAATTCTATAAAAGTTTTAGAAAATTAATAAAATCACTAAAGTCTTTTCTAAAAAATCTTCAAAATCAGAAATCTGAATACTTTCAAAACAAAAAATGATTTCAAAAAGACATTAAAAAAAAACCAAACAACAAATATTTTTGAATAGAAGTATTTTTTACAAATAAAGAAATTTTGCATTTTAAATATAATGACCTTTAGTATTTTTGTAAGTGTTTTCAATGTTAAACAAATTCTATAAAATCCTAAAATGATACTAAATAAATGTTATAAAATTACAAAATGATGTACAAACTCATTTCAACTTTCCAAAAATAAAGATTGAGATAATTTTAAAAATAGAAACAATTCAAAACGAGATATATTAAATATCCAAATATATAAAAAATAATGATAATAAATATGATTAAAAATATAAAAAAAGAAATTCCAAAAGTCTAAAATTAAAAAACAAGGGTAAAATGAAACTGTGATAATGGTAAATCCCAAAGCCAAAGTCGAAACCTCTTCACTAGAGAAAAGAAAGCTTTTCAGTAAATCAAAATCAACTTCAAGCGAGTCCAAAAGCTAGAAACCTTGAAACTCAAACTCAAAATCCAAAAAACCATGAAACTCAAACCCAAAAGACATAAACTTTGAAATTCCAATTCAAAAGCCGAAAACCCTGAAACTCAAACCAAAAGACAAATCCTAAAAACCATGAAGCTCAAACCAAAAGGCCAAATCCTAAAACCTCAAAATCCAAGCCAAAACCAAGTCATTTAGACCTAAATCCAAAATAATCCCTTAGCCCTAAAACCAAATTATGAAAGCTAGAAACCTAAAACCCAGAAAATCTCTAAATACAAACTCAAAACCAAACTTAAATCCAAAAAATCAAAACAGAAGAAACCAAAGCCTTTGTCACAAATCTAGAAACGAAAACGTAAAGATGAAATGATCAAAAGCAAGAAACTCAAAATCCAAACTCAAATCTGAGAACTGAAAATCAAACCTTTCTTCTCACAAGTGGCCCAAAATAGCCCCGAGAACTCCCAAGTTTTGTTTCCATAAGAGACCCAAAATAGTCCCGGAAACCTTTCTTCTCACAAGTGGCCCAAAATAACCCCGAGAACCTAAAACCTTGTTTCCACAAGCGACCCAAAATAGTTCCAGAAATCCTTTCTCACAAGTGACCCAAAATAGTTCCGAGAAATTCAAATCAAATCCAAAAAGGCCCAAAATAGCCTTATGAAGCCTAAATCAAATCCAAATTTCACAAAGGCCCAAAACAGCCTTAAACAGCCCAAACCGAGTCCAAATCCAAATGGCCCAAAATAGCCTTGATACACTCGAAATCCAAATCCAAATTCTACAAAGGCCCAAAATAACCTCAGGATCGAAAACCCCGCTCGACATCAAAACTAAAACCAAGTCTATTAAAATCCAAATTCAAAATTGTTTAAGCGTCCTCAATTAGGTCCCGTCAATTAGATTTGGTACCATCAATTGAGTCCGGTCTAAGCCAAAAGAAATAAACTCCCGCATAAATGCAAAAATCAAATCATTTTAGAGACGATTTTCCTAGCCTATTACATATAATTCTTTAGATCCCTTAATCAGAGGTTCCCGTAGGCAACTACGGGGTAATTAACAGTAGGGGCTTGCGCCTACTGGAAAGAAAGGACCCGCGAAATTAATAAACCCTCGTAAGAAGCGACTCTTGTTCAGGTTCTCTTGTCGTCAAGAGATACTCAGTACAGAGATCGAACCTTAAGGGGGGTGAATCTAAGGCTTGTTCTAATTTCTCGAGGAGATCATTTCATTCTTCGAGGGATGACGAAAAAGTCCACACACTACCACCATGTTCCCTACTACTACCACATTGTTCCCAACCCCCTTCGCCAAGTGTACTAGCACGAGGATCTGTACTAGTAGGGTCCCAAGGATTCCAATCTAATGTAATGGGTTGAACTTCTGAATTGATTGCATTTGGTTGTTCTTGTTCTTGTTCTTGTTCCTCATAATTTTGTTGTTCGTTATAATTATAATAACCACCTAATTAATTAAAAAAAATTTATTATAATTACAATTTAAATTAATCTATATAGTCATATATAAAAAAATGGATTAATTACATTTATGCTATCTTAAACCTAATTAATCGTACAAAAATTGTAGTAATTTACCTTGTGCCGGAAGTAAATCTACATGCAGTTCTAGACCTTCTAGTCTCCTCGTTTGGAAACACTCGTATTGAACATATTGCCATTCATTCTGAGAGTTCACCGGCAAAAACATTTGTTCGAACATTCCTTCAATAATGACGTTAAAACGAGAAACGATTCTCAAATTGAACTGGCCTTGATAATATCCTAATGTGGACAGAATAATTTCTTTAATGGATTCATAATCAGTTTGTGGAGAGGCATCAAAGCGGAAATTGCTTGGTGGATTATACGGAGATTGATTGACGAAAATCATAATTGAATACATTTTTATATGGCTGAGAGATGATTAGAGTGTTTCAAAAAGATTGATGAATTTCATATTACAATAACAACTAAGTATTAATAGAGCTAATTACGGAGTTTCAGATTCCGATATCAGCAAAAAAAATGAACAGTGAATGTCAAATCTATATCATATCAAATAATTCAGCGAATTATCGATAGAAATATACAACAAATCAATAATTTTTAAATATGCTGGTTTTGCTGTTTGGTTTCGCTGTTTGGTTTACTGTTTAATATATAATAATTATTAATAATAAATATTTAAATAAATAAAAATTAATAATAATAAATAATTGAATAAATAATAATTAGTAAATATTAATAATTGAAAATAAATAAATAATATTCATTAAAAAATATGGTAATATTTATAATTAATTAGTAAATATTAGTAATTCAATTATTATTTATTTATTATTGATTAATTTAATTATTATTATATTTACTATTATGAATTATTAATTACTAATTAATATTTAAATAAATAATAATTAATAACAATAAATAATTCAATAAATATAATTAGTAATTATTAATAATTCAAAATAAATAATAATATTAATTAAAATTTATGGTAATATTAATAAATAATTAATATTTTCTTAAATTATAATATGTTTATTAAAAATTATATATATGTTTATTCATATTCTTAAAAATTATATTCTGCCCTCTGCAAAAGGACAGGCGTGGTCTGATAAAGTTTGGAAAAGTATACTGATGCCCATCTGCCATCTGCAAAAGGACAGGCGTGGTCTGAAAAAGTCTGAAAAAGTTTAATGCTGGTCATTTGACCTCTGCAAAAGGACAGGTACGGTCTGAAAAAGTCTGAAAAAGTATACTGATGCCCATCTGCCATCTGCAAAAGGACAGGCGTGGTCTGAAAAAGTATCACATGAAATTAATTGTTTATTGTGTGGTTCTAAGTCTAAAATTGTCTATAAAAGTACATTTCGTAAACCAGAATATACAACACCTATTCAATTCTTCTTCCTGAAAAATTCACTATCATGGACAAAGAAAATAGCTCTCACTCCAATGGTGATGACCCAAATTGGCGAACAGCTACCCGAGATGAATATTTGCCAAATTATCAATATTCCCCTGCCAATACAAATGAAATAGAAAAAGGAGATTACCATGCAAGATGTCGCAAATATTTTCACACTTTCAAATACAATATCTACGAAGATGACGGAATCGAGTTCGAGTTAAAAATACACTACCAATGGGACATTAATGGTGGGGAATAAAGAGACCACAAGGAGCACCTCCAAAGAATGCTGAGCAAACTAAAACCTAAGAATTGTGACTGGTACAAAGATTACTACAAAGAACCGTAACCAATTTCCGAACAAACACCAAGAGAAAAACCATATTCACCACAAAAAAACACACTAGACCGTTTATGAAAGAATATACAACTTTCGTGGAGACCACACAGTGACATGTACAAAATGTGGTCAGATTTTCAATTACAAAGAGACCATCTTACGTGACCACTACGATGAACACGAAAAACAACAGTGGTGAGATGAACAAAAAAAAATGGAAATAGAGAAATGAGGAGGAAAAAAGATGGAAAATGACACAAAAGGCTGCCGAAGAGAGGCAAAAGTTGAAGGAAAAAGAAATTGGAAAAAAAATCAAGGAGTGCCTTAGATGGCACAAGGAGAGAGAAGAATAAAGAAGTGTTGCAACAGCTAGAATGGCAGAGATAGAACAACAAGAAGTCGATACAGCTTTCTAGAACAAAATCGCTCAATTCGCTGACAACGCTGGTGTGAGTCAGCAACCTGATGCAACTTTCTGGAACGAAACAGCTCAATTCGCTGACAACGCTGGTGTCAGTCACCAACAACAAAATCAAGAGAAAGAAAAAGATCCATGGTGGGATGAAATTCTACAATATGCGGACACCCAGAATCTCTAAGTAGTTTGTTTTTAATTAGCAATTTAGTGGTTTGTTTAAATAGTTTGTTTTATTCAAGTAGTTTTTTTTTTTCATTTCGTTTGTTAAATTATATTGCGGTTTATTAAGTTACTTCTTCTTGTAATGTTATGCGGTTTTTTAATTATTTATATATTATATCAAGTTAAAAAAAATTAACAAAAAAAAATAAAAAAATAAAATTCTGTACAAAACAAAAAATAGAATACATATGAAATTTTAAAAAATTAACAACAAAAAATAAAAAATATAATACATATGAAATTTTAAATAATTAACAACAAAAAAATAAAAAACAAAAATAGAAAACATATGAAATTTAAAAAAATTAACAACAAAAAAACAAAAAACAAAAAAGAAAAACAAATTTCATAAAATTCTGTAGAAAACAAAAAATAAAATACATATAAAATTTAAAAAATAATTAACAATAAAAAAACAAAAAATAAAAAGCAAAAACAAAAATGAAAAAAATAAAAAAAAAGAAGCTGTCGGCAGAAAAAAAAAAAACAAGAAAAAAGGAGAAGAGATGAATAGTGTAATTACGGAATTCTAATTTCCGTAACAAGTTAATTACGGAATCCCAATTTCCGTAATTAGCTTGTTACGGAATCTGGGATTCCGTAATTACGGTCGGAATCCGAGATTCCGTAATTGCGTTATTATTTAAATAATTTAGATTATTTTGATATTATTATTAATATTTTATAATATTTTAATATTATTTAAAAAAGTGGGGGCATTTAAATCCGGCCCGGAATGTAATCCGCCTTGTTCCCAGCCCATATAAACAAATTTCTTCGAGTTTAATGTCATCATAAATTCATAATCATAAATGATAAGTGCCATCGCTGAACAAAAGGTGCGCACATGTCTCTCACTTGACTAGTAGGTTCTATTATATATGTTCAGTTTAATAATCAATTGTGTTCAGTTAAATGTGCCAAGTGTTAACTGATGATTTATTACATACCATCGCACGTCAGACTTGGAGAGGGACGCGGTAGGGGCAGAGTCTGAAATTTTTTTTAGTTGAACCAGACCGGTTCATGACCCCTTCTAATTTTTTCATATATTTTTGTCTAGTTCGTGACCCCTTCGCTTGCAATCGCACCTATTAAAAAATTGAAAATAAATACTTAATAAATTGAACATTTATATATGCTAAACTGAACATTTTTACTTATTAAACTGAACATTTTTACTTACTAAACTAAACATTTATACTTAATAAGATGAAAATTTATGTTTTCTATTACAACTAACTAAACATTTATACTCAATTAACAGAACATTTGTGCTTATCGAACTGAACATTTGGATAAGAAATGAAAAACAAAATAAACATATTAAACACAATGAACAATTATAACAGAAACTGAACATTTATATCTAATAAAGTGAACACTTATAATAACGGAATGAACAAAAAATATTATACGCGCTAGGTGAACAAATTCAGTTATTCCACCAAATCAATAAAAAATAGCACAAATCTACTGCAATAAGAATCTCAATCCACTAGATTTTAGTTGATAAAACAAAAGGTAAAAAAATAAAAGGAATGCTAATTGGTGAACAAATTCAGATCAAATAGGAATCAATAAATCATAATAATCAACAAAGAAAAAAAGACAATCATTTCATTTGGAAAAAAGTAAACCATCAATTAAGAAATCATTCAATCATCATCCTCAACCAGTTTAAATGATCTCTTGCGCCAACTCAATGAGCTTAAAACTCGTGGCAATTTCAAAATCGAATTTGCACGGCTAACACCATCTAAAGCACTGTATTCTTCATTTAGGACATTATTTTTATCTGCCTCCTCTAGAATTGCGCTGCTTAGACTTTTTGCGAATGATTTGCCGTGAGATATTGCACTTGAATTGGCAGACGAAAGCTCTTTGAGAAAAATGCATATGACAGCACAGTCGTCGATTTTGGAGGCAGGATGATTGTGCTTCCATGCCTTCACAGCACATTTCACTAATTTCTTTGCGGCTTTGGATCGGTTTTTAGTTGACGACGCTATCTTGACAGCTTCCTCATTTGATAAAACATCCCATATCTACAAAGGGTTAACAATGGTTAGCCAGTGTATAGCCCAATTCATGTTCGGAGCATACATGGAGATATGTATCCAAGCCAGCATAAATTCCAGTTATAGTTCAAAATAATATTCCTTGGTCAATTATCTATGTCATTTCTGTATCATAAAACTTCTCATCAATTTCAGAAACTGGACAATACCAGATAGGCTTGGCATCAAAATATTGTCTATAACAAAGTGCTAACCTGAAATTACTATTTCTCTTTTTCCATCTTTTTGGGCATTTCTTTAGCGACTTATTATTGGGATAGCCAGCATGATTAATATCATTTAGGTTTCAGGCGACATCAGAATTTCCATTAGTATGCTCAAATTGTGGCAGCAATTGCTCAATTAGCGCCAATCTAACCAATTCAATCCAAAACTGATTTCTTTTACCAAAATACAAGACCTAAAGCCAAATTGTAATTAAGTTTTTTTTTAGATATACTAGATAGTGGCTATCTAGGAGAATTGTAATCAAGTTTTAGTCATGCAAAACAGAAAGTTGTTGCTCTCCTTTTCTACTTAAATTAATTTTACAAAAGGAATAATATATATTTCCTCAACTTACTCCATCAGAAGCAAGGATCAAAAACTCATCCTTTGCCGACAATATTCTATGAGAAACCTCAGGAGTAGCAATAAGTCCAAATTCCTTAAGGCAAAAGTCACCAAAAGCTCTTGACATGGCAAGACCAGGCGAGTCATCTTCGGGCAACCATAATCGATGTATATCTGGCTCCTCTTCGAGTGCAAAAGCTCTTCCATTACAACTTATTATCCGTTCGGTCTCACCTACCCAAATCTTTGTTATTACATAATACAGAGAAAGAAAGGAAAAAAAAATTGGGAAATGAAAAACACTTCACATCAATATAATTAAGGCTTTATTGTAACAATAAGTTTTCCAACAACTTATTATATCAATTGGCAGGCTTAAGTATTATGTTGCATTACTTAAATCTAGTTTCTTACCAAGAAAGCCTAATTAATCAGTAAAATTAGATGGGCCTACAGGCATTTAGTTAGTCAGTACAGATAGTATCTCAGGTCGTACTCTGAACATCTGGCTTATGATCTGTGGAGAGCTGGATTGGTATGAGCTGGTTGGTACCATCTCGTGTGCAAAGAACAGCGCGTGAATCTCCAAGGTTGGCAACTATCAAGTGCTCCCTCTATGGCAGAGAAGAAATAAATAAGTAAATTATTAAGTGTCGATTTGTACTAATATTTTGCATTTCTTTCCTATTTCCTATGCCTTTTTATCATTGTAAACCCTAGTGACAAGTGGCATCAACCTAAAATTAAGTAGACCAATTGAACAGTTTTTCAACTTATTTTAAATTATATAACTTTTTTCTTAACATTGAACCTAGTAGGCCTTTAAGAAATATTAACATATGAAAGTCAAATAGAATTTTATTTGAATATATTGCAACTTACCACTTTGACAACAGAAACAGCAGTGGTACCGCTACAAATACAGTCAATACCAGTTTGATGTTTCAAGTCTTGGTCCAAATCCTCAAAAGCCTTGATTAAATTGTTCTCCCATGAAAAAATGAATTGGTCGGGGTCACTCTTTTCTGGGGATTTTATGTCAGAATTGTCAGATGACTCTAATTTTGCCATGACACTGTCAGAATCATGACTTCCATGTGTTGATTTTATCACAGTGCATAGTTTTGTTGGTAGTGCGTCACGTACACAACGAGCCACCTTATGGCCGTATGGACCGTGCCCATCAAAGACGCCACAAAAGATCTGGAACTTATCTTCAGAGGAATCCTATCATCTTAATAAGATACACAGTGAGATATGGTAATGTGGTCTGCTTACAGAAGAGTGAAATATAGAAAATGCAAAATTTTGTTTAACAGTGGTAACAACAACAAGTTGTCGCTGCTCGTTTAACTTGTCGAGTGTAATTATCATCATCATCATCACCTATTGTGGTTGTTAATATTATTACCACTACGAGTTATGTTTAATACTACACAAAACAGAAATTCTGTTTTGTCTCTGGTATTTATCTGTTTTGGATACTATAAATGTCTTATTCACATATAGATACCCCAAATTTGTGTTGGGTCCACTATTGATTTTTCAATCTCTGATAGAAAAACTTGAAAATGAAGCAAATGAAGAAAGTACATGCAAGATCAGGATGTAAAGCTATGAATAAAATCATAGATATCTTAGTTTCAAGTGAACAATTGAACATAAATTTCCCAAAAGAACTACCCTTTTTGTTACATAAATTTTGAAAAGCATCCCCACCTTACCTCCCAAATGGTCATGGTGTCTTGGTTCACACCCTTCATGCCTTGTTGAGTAAACATAGAGGCATACCTACATGATCCTCCAAGCATGACACGTGGCACTTCCGTATTTTCCTTCTCTCTTCCCCCTTCTCTCCCATAGAAAATTTTGTCTTTACCATTTCCATTTTGAGATGGGACGCCAGAAATGGCGTCTTGTTGGCTGAAGCAACCTCCCATATCTGTTCTAAAGAGAACACAATATTTGATGCTAAATAAGTAAATAAGAGTTTGAAGAAGCTTTTCGGATTTGTCCTTCACAAAAGTTTATTACTACAATCGCTCTCATTGTAGTTCTAATTAAGGCTATATATAAAAGAGTTAATTAATTGGCACAGTTTCTAACCACTTAACTAAACTTAGATATGCATAGATATTGAACTTAATTGTGATTGAACATGTCACGTGGGGGCTGTTTTTGATGTGATAATCCTCTTTTGTTTAATAATGAGAACCTATAATATATCCAAAGATAAGCACAACATATAAGTTATCAAATATTTTAAGCTGAAACAATCTTCAGTTCACCTTAGAATCTATGAGATAATGAATATTTTAATGTTATGCTGAATCATTATTTACAAAATAAGAAATCTACAGAAATTAATATCAAATTGTTTAAATTCGTGCTCAGTTGTTGTTAAGAGCATAAAATCAAATGATTGCCTATATACTCTTGCAGCTATTCAGTATAAGTTTAAGAAAATGTTTGTTATGGCACAATTCCAGAATCTTCTCTTCGGAAACTTTAACCATCAACCTTCGCAAATTTCAGAATCTTCGCAAACTTGCAACTTTGGAAGCTCCATGCTTAATTAATTAGTTGTTTTGTATTTTGGTTTCGTGATTTTTTTTTCTTTTTCTTTATTTATCCAGGGCGGAACCAGAAATTATATTTGAAGGGGGCCAATTTGAAATTTTTATTTTAGAAGGGGCAAAATGGCATTTTTATGCATACTTTATGAAAATTAATGCAATAAAATAAAGAAAATTACAAACTTTAGTGGAGCCCAAAGAGGGCCTTGCCTCCCCTCTGGTTCCGCACTTCCGCCCCTGTATTTATCTTCTTTTCTTCTAACTATCGCCAAACAGCCATAAAAAAAGAAAATGCTTGTTATGATACATGTTATTAATTAGAACTAACATATATATTATAATGATGAGGGATTTAAACTTAAAACATGATAACTTATAGGGTCAAAAATAAAAAAGAGGTAGAACAAAAAAACGAGTTCTTGCCCTCTGAAAAGGAAAACACAAAAAAGGCCGTTTCCTTGTCACAGGAAAGGCAGTAGAATCATAAATGAGGAAGATAGGTGGGAGGTTTGATGAGTTATAAAAGCGGTCCGGAAAGATAAGAGCATTAAATAGGAAAAATTAATAAATTAAATAAATAGTGACGCTGTGCTGACTGCTGACCTGCTGTTGGCAGAGTGGAGTTGTAAGGTGTAACGTGGTGGCTCTGCTTCCTATTTTTGTGTAAAAAAAATCCCAAAATAAAGGTGTACAAAATAGCCCTGAGAAATAAAATTTGTTAATTGTTATCATATTCAATCCAAATGAGACCTGTTGGATAAGTGCTTAATTAAATGATAACAGTTACATGTTACTTTTTTTTGGTTAGCATGTTCTCTCACTCATAAAACACACTCCAAAATTGGTTACCCAATTCTGGATCTTTTGTGGCTAACAAAGCCTGAAACATGGTGTGGTCGAGTAAACCAGCTCTCAGCTGTGGCAAGTTGTCGGCACCCTGATCTCTTGGCAGCTCCTGCCCAGCTTTCGGGAAAAAAAATTTGTCGGCATCTGTACCCAGAACCCTAAACTTTCACATTCCTTAATACCTTCCAGAGGGAAAAAAATAATGTAATATAAGATAAACTTGCATTTAGAAAATTTGAATACTAATAAGTATTTTTTGAAACTGCTAATGAAATTATATAATCAAAATAATAAGATAAATCATTCAGGATTAAGGAACGTAAAAAAATGTTCCTAAGAATTTATTTTATTATAGGCACATGACAAACATTAGTATCAAATGAAAAGAAAAGAATTGAACATGAGATTTTCATCTATTCAAAACCGGGTAATTATATTATTTGATATTACTGAGGAGTTTAAAAAGTTAATTCTCTTTTATGTATGTATATCTCTTTTTTTTTTAATTTAAAGCTTGATGACGTGCATTTGGAATTCACTTTTTTTCCTTTTTTTTTTTTTTTTTTTTGCGGATCCACATGCTATTGATTTTTAAGAAAAGTTTTTAAGATGCACATTGTACGAATTTTCATACAAATTGAGGAACCAGATCTGCGCTGGACGTTGTTTTAGGATAGCAAAATTCTGATTTCACGGGCAAAAACAGACAAACCCTCCCCAATATGATATATGCACGTATAAAGTTCAAATCGTACCAACCAGATCTGTTTCTGCCGCGTGATTAAGTGGTTCTCAACCCCTTACGCAGTCATTTCTTTCTGCTCTTTGAATTTGTTTTTACTGTTATATTAAAGCCATTGCTTAGAGATATTTTCCCTTTATTTATTTACATACCATTTTATTTAATCTAACTCAGTTCATCCTAAAACCATTAAACCGACGAGATCAAACACTTGATGTCTTGATTGCAAGTTCTAAGACTTAGCAGGCTTTTCTTATTTGCGTCGAAAAGCCCAAAATAATGTTGAACAGAAACTAAACAATTTTCAGGATAGCCCAAAATCTTAGCATTTAAATTCCATTCTTTTAAAACCCAAATCTTGGCCCAACAGGAGTTGGATGTAACCGACTAACTGAGCAAATGAGAACCTATCTGTCAGTGATTCAGATTCTGTCACTTGTTTCAGACAAAACTGTTTCACCATTCTGATAAATCCCGAGAGGTAACGAACTTCATGATATCTATCATTTCCTAGAATAAAAGACTTTATTACATCTTATCTATTTTAACCTTTTACAGATCTGTGGTGTACAAGTTAAGATTAATAGATCTACATATTAATTAAAGACCAAAACAAAAAGGGAAGTAAGACAGGCCTTGAATTTTAGCTATATATGGCCTGAAAAAAATAAACAAAATTTCACCTATAAACACTATAGTGAGAAAATTCAACAACAAGACATCTATCTACTTCAGCAGAACCCCGAAATCTGTGTCTGTATCTCCCCTGATTTTGTACCATCTTAGGAATAGAACCCATTTGAACTTGCTTGGTATGGGTTCAACATACCCGGTACCGGCCTTGTAACCAATGTGTTATTATTCATGCGAGAGCCACGGCCAGAGGGTAAATCATGGTTATGCTTTCCTTCATATGTGGTTATTACCGACCTTATGTCATGTGCCGCTCTTTCAACATGCTTTCTTACTGGGCAGCCAGAAGTCGTGCACTTGTAGTAGCTCCTGCATATTACCAAAAGAAACAAATTAAAGGGTATTCTTCATATTTTTCTATACAGTGCAATACCAATGGTTGCAAGTACCAGTAAATGACTACATCTTCATGGCAAATAAAAAGAGGCATTTTGGTAGATTTTCCTGATAATTGTGTTTTGGTTTGCAATCCTATCTAGCCTGTACTCGTATTGTTTGGTTAATGTGCAGAATGCTGACATTACAATGCATTATCTGGCAAAATGGATCTCATATGTAGACATGTAGTAATGTATTATAAAAGATATACTGAAACCGTGAACTAACCTTGGGTTGGGGTTTCCCTTGACCACCTTCTGGCCGTATTTTCTCCATCTGTAGCCATCATCTAAAATATCTACATCACTTGTGGTCTGAACCACCACGCGTGGCTCTTTGTGAGGCCCATTTCCAGAGACTGTTATCCCCTCACTATCATCTTCTCTCTTCCTGGAAATAATAAAAGAGATTTCAGTTAGATATTTGCACATTTAATTAATCAAGTGACTTGCAAAAATATGCAAATAATTTTTTTTTTTTTATAAAACAATTTACCCTCCTTCCTCTCATTAGAAGGAGGGTAAGATTCAGAAGAAGTTATCAGTGGAAACAATTTTGAAATCAATGAATATGTTACCTCTTAGAATTCCATTCATTGCCATCAAATCCATCACTGCTTAGCTGAGAGCTCATTTCATTTTCCTCCAATCCCAATGAGATAGAAGAGTTCTCAGCCGTGGCATCAGAACCAGCATACCCGTGATCTCCATAGGCTCGCACAGCTTGTGTGGAGCTGGAGTTTCTTCGGGTTGAAACAGGTTTTGAGTGGTTGTGTTCTCCCTTGTATACGATCTCAGTGACTCTGCCATCAATTAATGATTTCTCGACCTTCTTCTTTACTGGGCAATTTGGGTGAGTGCACTTGTAATAACTCCTAGGGTTTTCACTTGCCTTCACTTGCTTTTGACCGTACTTGCGCCAGTTGTACCCATCATTGGTGCTTTTTTCACTTGCAGTAGTTTGGCTTGCGTTGTTTGAAGTTCCTGATTTCGCAGGTTGCTGTCTCCATGACTGTTTGTACTGCAGATAAGCAGGTTCCTACATTAGAAAACAAACTTTGTTATGAAAATGACGAAAATTTTTAAGGAATATTTAAAAATATTATCAAAATTCTAGTTTTGTTAATGAATTTCCATAATATTATAGCATTAATTCAACAAGACCTTTGCACAACACAAGCTGAATTTCAATGCATACAACATGAATTTTTCAAAAAAAAAATTTATAATTGATCGTTGTCTTACTTGTTTTGTTATTAAGCTGGATTTATTGATGAAATGGGCAGAAAGTTTTATTTAATACAAATAAAAGTAAAGTAGAACAGGTTCATACTGATGAAATTACCTCAGAAGAAGTCTGATTGGAAAGTGCAGGTTCAACTCCATTTTCTTGGGTCTGAAATGAAAAATCACTAGGCAATTTCTCTTCTTCCTTGATGATTTGTTGGTCATTATTTGCATAAAAGCTTCTCCAATCGAAGTCTTGTGTCGGGAAAACACCAACCGTCGGAGATGGAAAGACCTGTTTGTGTAAACCATGAATAAACATTAGACTTTCTCTCTGTTGGGAATTTCAACAAACATCACATATGCATGCACGCCCAATTTAGTGATGCAATTTTTTCAAGAAGATAAATAATTGTTCTCAGAAACATAAAATTAAAGCTAAGTAGAAATTGAAAATGCATTTAATTGACAAATTATAGCCCAACATGAATGCACAAACTTACACTAGAGGCAAGAAGCACAGGAGAGTCTAAGAGCATGGCGGGGCTGAGGCCAGAAGATGAAATATTAAAGAAAGAAGAAGGAGAGATTGGATTGGGAGAAAGAGGCAAGGAAGGAGGCGTAATGGATTTGAATTTGGGAATTGTCTCTCCATTTCTCTCCTTGGAGTCGCCATTTTCAGCTGAGAGCAGCTCCGTAAAGGATGGGGTGAAGAAGGAGAAGGGTGATCTCAGGTCGGAGGATGTCTCCAGTGCCATGGCGAGAGCAGAGAAAGAGATAGAGAGAGAGAGAGAGAGAGAAGAAGAAGGTTTTCTGGTTTCTATTGTTGAGACTTGAGAGAGATTTGGTAGAATGGAATTGAAATCGGAAATGAAAGAAGGATGTTGTGCTTTGCTTGTTTATATATGCGTGCGACTTGGTCTGGTAACAGGAACTCAAAAGCTCGCATCAATTATACTCTTCACTCTATTTTTTCACGGTCTATCTGACGTGGCACACTTTTAGCAACCCAAGAGTTTCGATATAACAATGATGGAGCACCAAATTACTTAGATGTAAGAAATCGTAGAAAATGTAAGTAAGGGAAAGTTGTTCATATCCTAAAGTGATGAACTGATGATGCAATCTATGAGCGAAGAGAAGAAAAGGGAGCTTCTGAGAAAGTGATGAGCAGCTTGAATGTTTGACCGTTGAATCGTCAAACTTTGAATATTTGACTGGCGTGCTGCGGTCTTCTCTGTTTGGCTTGGTCCCCTGTGACGGAAACAAAAATATACATAGTGCAGCGGGTCACTAGCATTAGACGTGGCAAGTGCTTGGTTTCTAGAGAGTTGCCTTTTCGCCTCTAAATTTACGGCATTTTCGTTTTTTTGCAAATAATAAAAAAAAAAAGTTTGGGTAATGAATGCCACACAAATGTCTACACTGATCTTCTTTATTTTGTCTGCGAGTCAACCTCAACGTGGGCTATTTTTTTGAGACGTCGTTATAGTTAACTACTAATTAAATATTAATCCTGTTTTGATATATTATTAACGAATTAAATTCCACTGGGATGTCAAGCTGGAGTGTCTTTCTGTGGTTAACCCCCGTGTGACAATCTGTAAAGCATCAATGACAAAATCCTGATTTCTCCATATCCGAACATGTAGCTCCATAAGAACAAAAAAACGAAAAATAAAAAATATCTTAAGAATTAAGTTCACGATAAATTAGCCCTTTTCTATGTAACAAATGTTTTATAATAATCTCGTGGTGGCTAAAGATTACGAGACTTCAAGAAATGTGTCGTGTATATTCATTGCTTTAATGCTATATGTAATGAGATTAGTTCATGAATTACTTCCATGATTTTTATTTATTTTAATGAACCTTTTTTTATGGAAAACAAAAGATATCTAGATAAATTGCGATCATTTAAAAATATTTGTCAACCACACAATTTAAACAAACAAGCAAAGATATTTCGCAAAGCAACTATCAATTCTAATAAATTTGACCACAATTTTAACCAAGACCCAGGGAATTGAAGAGGAATTTTAACACATCGTTTAGCATGAACAGTATCACCTTCATATATAGTAAAATACATTTTTTTTAATACAATGAAATGTCTTTTTTCAAATATATCTTGATAAGTTATAAATAAAGCATAGAGATTGGTATAGTGATCATCATATAGATTCTTGTCGTGAATTTGAATTTCAAAATATTTTGAACATGAGATGTTTTTGTGTTAGCTATCATTGGAGAAAACAACTCCTAATAACAATATTAAAAAAACTGAAATTGTCAATGTACATTTTATGCAATATCATTTTACATCGTAAACCTCAAATCTCAATTGAGCACTTAGGGTTCCGTCTATTATATAGAAGAAGAAGCAATGCGAAAAAGAATAGCTTGGCTGATTCCCGCCCCCCCCCCCCCCCCAATCCCCCCCGGCCCCCGGTTGGTAGGTTAAAAGATCTTTTATAATTATAAAAGTTAACTATTGGTTAATTAATTTCCTGTTGAAAGAGTTGTTTCCATTTTGGCACTTGGTTTGGTTATGGTAACATGGGTAGTGCCTAGCTTGGCTATTCCTCCGTTCAAATTAGGATTACAATTGTTTACCATAAATTTCAAGTCCTAGAATAAAATGTTGTAAAACTTGTTTTCCTTTTTTTTTTTTTTTTTGGGATTAACTTTGAATAGCGCAAGCGCACTATCAAAGTATCTATGGATCCTTCTTAGTATTTTGAAATCAAGCAAACAATACTTCAAAAAGGCAATTTTTATCCCTTCGATTTAAAACAAATAGACTAAATCCACATTATAAACCCCTTAATTTTAAAAGCTTTAAGAAGAGGATTACAGATCCAAAATGGTTAATTAAATTCCACCCTATTTTTGCTATTGATTGCATGAAAAGCAGTGGAAATGAATTCCAAAATAGAAATTGACAACTAAAAATCTTGTCATTGGAACGACATGACCTTCCACAACTTATTGCTAAGGACATTTCAGCGAACACTTCTATTGCCAGTTTTATGTACCCCGAAATGCAAAGCAACAGAAGAGAAAATTAATAACAAAGAAAAGAAGAAAAAAAACCAACAAAAATGGAAAAGCGGTACAGGTCCATGAATAGTGCAAAAAGCTGCTCAAATTACCTAAATTGATCATCTACATTTATATAAGCCATATTCAACCTGATTCAGCACTTCAATCATTAGTTCCACCTTTTGTCTGCTTGATGAGTTCTCTTGCATCATCGACTCGCCCCATTTGCAAAAGCAGTTCTAATATTAGAGAGGAGGTCGCAAAATCAGGTTTCACCCCTTCTTGCCTCATTCGGTTAAGAACCCGCATAGCCTCGACTACTTTTTCTTTCTTAGCATATGTTCCAAGTAAGGAGTTGTAAGTCAAATGATCTGGTGCCACATGATTGAGCTGCATTCTATCAAGGATATTCATTACATCATTAATGGTGCCATCATTTGCATATCCAAGAAGTAGAACATTATATGATACAACATCTGGTTTTATACCACCCCTTATCATCAAGTCAAACAACTTCTGAGCTTCCTTGGTTTGGCCTTGTTTGCACATTGAATTCATCATGGAACTATAAGTAACTTCATTTGGCTGAAAACCTCAATCAGTCATATCCTTGAAAACTCTAATGGTGTCTTTCCACCAGCCCAGCTTAGAATATCCATTTATAATACTATTATATGTGATAACATCAGGTGTCACGCCTTTACCAAGCATATGATATAGTACTTTCTCTGCCTCTTCAGCATCGCCCTTCTTGGAGAGTGCATCCACGATTACATTGTACATCACAGTATCCGGTAATATTGCATTTGAAACCATCTCATCCAGTAACTTCTTTACCTTTCCAAACTTGCTTGTCTTGCAAAGCCCATCTATAAGAATATTATAAGTATGAACATCAGGATCCTTACCTCTGGATTTCATATCATGCAGCAACTTCTCTGCTTTTTTTATTTCTTCTTCCTTGCATAGTGCATCCATGATGACATTGTATGTCACAACATCAGGATCATGTCCATTGTTAGCCATGCACTGAAGCATTTCCACAGCCTTGTCTAATAATCCCTTTTTGTAAAAGCCATCCATCAGAGTGGTATCAGTTACTACATTAGGTTGAAGTCCTTGAGAAACCATGCCATGCAATAATTCCTCTGCCTTCTCAATTTCTCCATTCTTGCAGAGACCATTAATAAGACTAGTATAGGTCACAACATTGGGATAATAACCTCTAGATTGCATTTGTCGCAGCACCTCCTCTGCCCTCCTAATTTCTACCGTCATGCACAGGCCATTAATCAGTGAATTGTATGTGACAACATTAGGCATAATACCCACTGAAAGCATTTGTTTGAACAAACTAAATGCTTTACTGACTGCACCATTTTTACAAAAACCATCAATAACTATGCTGTAGGAGACCATGTCAGGTGGGCAGGCCAGCCTAGGCATTTTATTGAGCAACATGGTTACTGCTTCGTGGATCATATTCTGAGAACAAAGACTCTTGAGTAGAGCACTGAAGATGAAAGCATCAGGTCTCAGGTCCTCCTTAATAAACCTTCCAAAGAAAATCAACCCAAGTGCTGGCCGATTCATTTGGGTACAATAGTCCATCAAGATAGTATATGTGTAGACATTAGGTGACGGTGAGATTCTTCGAGTTTCAGTCAAACGATTAAAAAGGGAAAATATGGTAGCATAATGGTTGTTCGAGTTCTTCAGACGAACCAATGCTTTAAAGAGATTATTAAAGGGTTGAATGGGTGGAGCTGGGTTCTCAACCGAGAGCAGGCGGTGGAAAAATTGAAGAGCTTCTTCAAGAGTTATGGTTCCGGACCGACAACGTTCTTTTATAAGCAATTCCAACTGGCGGAACCCCATGGAAAAAATTGGGAATGGTCACACAATAGCTCTTGTAGATAGTTCTCCTGAAGTTAGTTGTATTTTTGTAACCTATGAAAATGGACTGATTGCCTGGACCTTATTGCAGGTTAGATACAGGCACAGCTGTTTGTTCAAGTTCAATGGCATCCTAAAAATGACTCATAGATTCCTACAAAACAGAAAGACTGTGATATGCTTTTGAGACATTTCGGCAAGCAAGTAGCATGCACGTTCAGGAATTCCCAAATTAAACCAATACATTACCCAACTACAGGAAATTTTCAGAAACAGAAAAACGAAAACCACACAATTTATCAGAGTTGTACATTCGGGGAAAATGCAAAAAAAAAAAAAAAAAAACACACACACACACACACACAGCTAGAAGCCTGTACCAGGGAGGCAGATTAGGTTACATACCGAGGTTAGAGAGAGAGAGTGACTCCTGATTCTTGCATTTCTGAGACTGAGAGGAGGTAGAAAGAGCTTGTTTCAGCCGCAAAAAAGTGGTGCTTGGTGCGACAAGATCACATATGTCACTCTCAGGCGCATTTTCACAAGCACTTGGAGTACATGAGAGTGAGGAGCACTGGCGTCAAAAGAGGAGACAGGAGGAGGAAAGCGTTGGAAGAAGAGTGCGATCAAGCAAAAGAAGAGATTAAGAGAAACTTATAAGAGACCACCGAGTGGAGTGTCTCTCGCCTCTCTTTCTTCTTTTTTTTCTCTCTCTCTATTGAACGGATGGATGATTGGGCTTCTCCCTCTCCGAATCCATATCTATCCTCTCCTTCCTCCTCCTTCGAAAGCCTCGACCAAATTACTAGCAAGGATTCTCTTCTCTCGGCTCTCTGCCTTTATTTGTTTCACTTTTGAATTTTCGTTTTAAGTTTTTTTTTATATACGAGTGGAGAATATCAGCGGAGATCAAAAGCTGTTAAATAAGAGTAAAATACCCTCATTCACTCCATTTATTTTATGAATATGACCAAAATACCCTCTCCTCTCCCATGTATTTTTTCCATACTATTCTTATCTAATAAGAGTAGTTTGGTCATTGTTTAGAAAAAATTAGAGTGAATGAGTAATGGGGCGTGTCCAGAGCAATTCTTTCAATAAAAAGCTGTTACTCTGCCTTCATGTCGTCTTTTTATTTCAAATCATGCAGTTGCGGTGACTAATTATCTTCTTAATGGTGTTGTTTGGATGAGTTAGGAATAAGAAAGGAAGAATTATTCTGGGAAGAAAAATTAGGAAAAGTGTTATTTCGGGAATAGTGGGAAAAGTGTTATTCCGGAAAGAAAAAATGTTGTTTGGATGATGAGTTAGGAATAAGAAATGGAAGTGTGGAATTAAAATAATCATTTACCTTTTATTTTTTTCAACTAACCTTTGCACTATGTAACCGCATGCCTTTTTCCTTTAGATCGGCCGCTTCCACACAGCTTTTCTAATTTTTGGTACCAAGGAAAAGTTCGCTTTAAGAAACCCAACTTTTGTATATTTATGCTGCATTCTATGTTGCATGGGTGCGGGTGCGGGTATCATATCGGATACGATGTGGGTGCGGGAATTCGGTATTTTTCAAAAAGTTAGGATTCGAAAATATATATAAAATAATAAAAAATCACATTTTATATCAAAATATATGATTTTTTTATAGTTCAACTACCACTAAGCACTTGCAATTCGTACCATCCAGCCGTAAAAAAAGCACTTGAAAAAAAAAATGAAGAAATAGAAAGAGGGACTAACCACTGTCGGCGATGAAGTGAGAATGGCGACAGAATCTCAGAAGAGAAGAAAGAAGGGTGAAGGGAGAAGAGAGGTTGCAGATCCGGCGGCGCGCGGCAGGAGATTGTGTCTATCGCCGACAGTCAAAAATTCGCCTTCGATAATTGAGGAGAGAGGGACTCAGGATATTATTTTTTGAAGGATAGAGGGAGTACGGAAAATATTTTTTCAAAGTCAACGCTCTTCCCAAATCGCTAATTCCATCAAAAAGTCAAAAGGAGGTATTCGCGGAAGAAAAACTTCTTCCTGACTTATTCTTTCACGTTTGGATCAACTTTTCTTCCCGGAATAGCCTTATTCTCAACGCAACCATATATCTCAGTGCATATAAAGCTATAAATGATTTTTTTCACAGCATATTATTTACGTCTATTGACGATTTTAATCAATTCAAGCTTTATTTCCTGGCAAAATGTAGCAAAAAATAATTTATATTCAAATATTATGTTGAACGAGATAAAACTTTCACTTGTATAAATTCAAGAAATATATGAACATTTGTTTTATTTTATTATTATTAATATTTTTTGTCCAATGATTTCTTGCAAAGATTTCGAAATTTCTTGACATATGAAATGTTCGCTTCGTTTTTTTTTTTTTTTTTTTTTTGGGGGGGGGGGTAATTTCGTGCTGTCGCGTAAGATAAAGGTTTAAAATTTTATATACCGATTTTGTTCTTTATACAATGGTCGGCTACGGAAAAATAATTGGGTAAGGTTTTATTACGTTAAATATAAGCAATAAAGATAATATAATTACAATCAGCAATATATTATTTTGCTTTAAAATATTTACTAGCGTTTTCCGTAAAAAAACTATCAATAAGATATTAATTTATTAGCGTGCTCCAAATAAACCTCCCTTATCCAAACGTATTCCGTCATGGGAATGTTAGAGAATTTTGACGCACGAATTCCAATAAAATATATGAAATGATTTTCGTCTATCATATAATTTTTTCTGAATATATATTCCACGTTCACAATTTAACAAATAACAAGCACCTCCAAAAAGCTTGTTATTTGTTAAAAATTAGGAAAAAAAAATATGAAAAAAATTAAGAAAAAATATTTATTCAAAAATAATTAATAAAGTGAATATTTGATGAGTGAAAATCAATAATATAAAATTTGTAACATCCATTAAAGTTATGCCTAATAAATTATATAATATAAAGATTTAATTGGATGATTAGCTATGTTAATAGAATTTCGTCAATAAGAAAAATTCATAATACTAAGATTCTGTTACAATCTCTGAAAACTGTTATAAAATAAGATAATATCAACCTAGATAATTTTATTATATCATCAAGGAATTAAAAAAGAAATTCAGCTATTATCTTAATTCTAGTAAATGGTAAAAATCCTTCGAAAATATGTGAAATTAACTAATAAATCATTGGATGATGAAATATGAAGTTTAGAAAAGGTAATTGGTATTAACCATTCAGCGAATAACCATCCAGCCATCCAGAAGAGTGCTCCCCTCCCTTATCCCTATTTCCTTTCTGCACCTCCCCACCCTCATCCGGTGCCTTTCCTTTCTTTCTGCATCCCCCCTCCCTCCCCCCTCCATCCCCTCCCTTTACCCTAAGGCTTCATCTCTCTCCCTTTGCTGTAGCATTTTCCTCTCCCAAAACGCTCCCTTCACCCGAAATCGCCTTCCCTCCTTTTCGCTCTCCCTTTTTGGACGCTCCTTCTCCTTTTTCTTTTATTGATTTTTGTTCTCTTCTTCTAAATCTGGTCGCTCCTTTTCAAGGTATAGTTCCACAAATTTTATTATTTTTGTTAGTTTTGTTAATTTTATTTGTTCATATTGTTTTATGTATTTGTTCACTTTGTTTGTTTATTTGTTCAACTTTTTTATATTTATGTTCAAATTATTCTTATTAAACTTCTCTGTTGCATTTGTTCAATTTATTTGTTATATATGTTCATCTTGTTTATTGTTTTTGTTCAACTTGTTTTTTATGTATGTTTATCTTGCTTTGGTGTTTTCTTAAAATTATTTATTGTATATGTTCACTTATTTATTTTATGTGTTCAATTTATTTGTTGTATATGTTTATATTATTTGTCATATTTTCGTTCAATTTATTTGTTATTTATTAGTTCAATTTTTTGTTTATTTTTGCTCGAATTATCTGTTGTATTTGTTCGCTTATTTATTCTATTTGTTCAACTTGTTTAGTATATATGTCCGGCTTGTATTATGTTCAACTTACTTGTTGTGTTTTGTTCACCTTATTTGTTGTATATGTTCACATGATTTATCATATTCTTTCAACTTATTTTTATATTATATTTGTTCACTTTATTTATTTTATGTGTTCAGTTTGTCAAATATTTTTTTAAGTTTGATGGAGAAGAGCTTTTTTGAGAGGACATAGGTGAGGTAAAATGAGGTGGAAGTGAGGGAAGGGAGGGGAGAGGGTAGGATGAGATAAAAAAAAAGGAAGGGTATGCAAAAAAAAAATTGAGGGAGAGATGGGCAGAGGGCGAGCGGAAGCGTGACAAGGGCACTGAAGGGTGAAGGGCGTGAGGGGGAGGGAAGGAGAGGGTGAAGGGCGCGGGTGGAGATTGAGAGGAGCGTTATTTTTATTTTTAGCATATGGATAGTTTGGATGGTAAAATAGTGGATGGTAGATACTAATTATCATTTTTTTTGCAACCTTATCGATCGCCTCTTTCATCTCTCTTGTTCTGATCCGACGTAACACTATCTCCCTTGTTGTGATCCGGCGTCGCTTCCATCCGCTCATAATGTGGTTCCTCTCCGTGCCTATCCAAAACCACTTAAAAACTGAAAAAGAAAGGAGAAGGAGAGATGAGAGAGAGTCTAGGGTTAAGCTTGGTCGGAGGAAACGGAGGTGAGGAAGCGATGGCAGCTAAGGCATGGACGCATGGTGGTGCTTGCACGATTTCTGATTTTCTTGACTCTTGAGTTATAGGATCATAGGACACCTCTCTTTCTCTTCTCTTTTGTGTTACTTGATTTTCCGAGTTTCGGACCTGTTAAAGGAAATGGTTAAAAAATGATTAGTTATTGTTTAATGAAACACTAAAATTTGATATAATGTCTATTTTATTTGGATGGTACAACACTTATACCTATCGATATCAGTTCAAATGACCTTTGCTGATATAAGGTAAATATAGGATTTATTTTATGGGGGTGCTATTTATTCATGTGTTGTAGTCTTATAGAAGGCCTTTTTAAGGTGAGGGTTGGTATTGTTAGAGTTATGTCTTAGAAGTCAATCATTATATGGTTACTTCTATGGTTTATATTATTGATGATATTTGATCATTTGTTCCTTGATTTATTTATTGACAGATCATTCAGGTTGAGGATCTGAATTGTAGATCTCTATAGTTCATTTATGATTAAATGACAATAATAAATCTAAAAGGTCCATAATCTTGATAATTAACAAGGAACATTAATTATCAGATAAGATTAGTATGCAAGTGATGATTAAGTTCTACAAATCATAGGTATTATGGAACATAGTACAGGACATGATCCAATGAAATAAATATATGGATTGTGTTATGTGTCAGTATTTATTTCATTTGAGTTTGGTTCTAAGTTTGAGATGATTCAACTTTTCCACATGAGAATAGGTTCTATAAATATCGTCTAACGTTGATTCCGATAAAGGCTGCTATACGGACTTTATTTATGCTCTCTTGAATTGTGCGGGAAAAAATTATTCATCAAGAAAACCATATGTCCCTCATTAATTTACTTAATGAGTGATGATATATGTTTGGTCCCCTTGATGGAGATAGATTGTTTGCTAGCAACTTGATACAATTATCTCTAGATCAAGAAACATATAATCTGCAAGAATGACACATTCATATCTTGGATTATACGATGATATCATGTGATATAAGAATCAGACAAGGAGATACTTTTATTTCTTATGCAGGATTGAGATATTGTAGCAGTACATTATTTATGCGATTTGAGAATCATAACGTGTTGCTAGATACCGCTTATGATTATTGGAATTAAATAGCGATTTAATTCCATGACCAACATAGCATAAATCCTCAAAGGGTCACACAAATAGGACTTGACCATACAGTGCATTATTTATTTATTTGCAGCAATGAGTATTGTGAAAATATGATAAGTTGATTAATTAATTATATACCGTTGCGAATCGTTATAATTAATTATGTCAAATAGATCATATAGAAATAAATTAATGCATTTGCTAATTCCAAAATAATTATCAAATAGTTGATAATTAATTTCGTTCAACATAATTTAATTAATGGAATTAAATTGAGCTAACGGGTTTTTATTTAATTGGTGAACTAAAGGTCCAACAAGAGAGCAATTATATGGATCATTAATTAATGAATTAATGGAACATTTAACACATGACAAAATGGGCTCTTGAGCCCATTAAAATTTCAGCTAGGGCAAGTGGCAAGATTGTAAATAGTTGCAACTTGTTATGAGGAGTGGTTGGCTATAAAAGGGGACCATTTGAAAAGAGAAACCCTAGCCATCTTAGCCTCCATCTTCCCTCTTCCCCTTGGCCGAAAATTAGAGAAGAAAATTTAGATTTTCTTCCTCTTATCTTGCTCTTAATCCACCTCCTCTAGCTCATGTGTTGAGCAATCAAACCCTTCCATTAAATTGTAGATTAAATAGAAGGATTAAAAGGGGATTAGCTATTACCTCTTGCTTACTAGCATAGACCTTGAGGTTTTGATTAATTTCTTGGTGGACTCGAGGCCGACAACAAGGCGGCGGTGGTGGTGGAGAAGGCACGCCATCGATTCCTATTGATTCGGATCGAGCCTTCTTGTTACGATACAAGAAGATGTAAAAATCACCTTCCCTTTTCTCATGTGGATGTGTTTTGATGCTTTAGACTAAATCCATGTGCTTAGACTTGTTAATGATAGTTAATTAGTAACTAAAATTAAAAATTGAGCACTTCCTAACAGGTATGAGTTGGTACCAATCTTAAACTTGGTGTTGGTATGTTTTTGTTGGAAAATAGGGATTTGACTGTGAAGATTTATGGATTTAAGTGTTTTATTGTAAGAAAAAATGTGGTCCCTGTTCGGAAATGATCTTGAACTGTCTAAGGATCTCTTTCAAAGTTATGATGTTCTTAAGGTACTTAGTATAATTCTTATGCAAATAAATACGATCTGAGGATTGCTGTGAAAAACGTAGATGAAGGGTCGGATTTGTGAGGTTCCAATATGGTTCTATATTGGGTCAGATTCAAATCGAAACCTATTTCGCTTATATTTCTGTGGGCAGAGAATTTCGTTAAGCCTGATGATGCCCAAATTGACTTGACAATTCTAGTATTCTAGTGGGTTGATGTTTTAAATTACGGGCTCTGCTGGGCCAAGTAATGGTGGGCTGTGATTTTGAAATAAAATTCTGAGCTTGACGACTTGGGCTTAAAGATTAAATTGGATTAAATTAATGCGGGCTTTCTGAAGGAAAAATAAAAACGTGCTAAAAGTCAAAAAATAACTCGTGGGCTTAAAATAACCAAAGAATTAGTCAAGTTTCAAATTTCGGAATATGATGATATAGTTTGACAAAATATAAAAGAACAGATACTTTAGCATACTTCCAGACACATTCTGATCCCAAAGCAAAATAAATTTATTTTTCTATTTCTTATTATGAGATTAACTTCCTGTTTTTGTTTTCCAACTTTAATTTTTAATGATTGTTTTATATTAAATTTTATGTGCTTTTAAGTCAGAATTTCTGTATTTAAGTTGATCTCGATGTAAATAAAAGCTCCGATGATAATAATAAATATCATTACTCTGATGATAATGACAATATAATGGTAATAATAAGAGCTGAAAATTATGCATTTCAATATCTAAACTTAGGTACGGGACACTATTAGTTTAACGAACCAATAACTATCTGAAACAGATTACTTAAGCTCCACTCTAAAAGTCTTGTATAGTCGTTAGATTTGTTTTAACAATTTATATGTGTTAAACAGGAACGACTACTAACGTGATTAAAGAAGTTGTCATAGGTGCGGAATTTATGCGAAATCTTTATTAGAACCCGGATTCGGTATTTTAAATTCATACAAAGCATGTTGAACGATATTTGACGATGCATTGGATTGAAATCATGTAGTTTAATATCCGCCCTAAATACAAATAAATTGCATGTTGTTATTTGGTCATTTGGCTGGATTCAGTTCAGTTCAGTCTGATGATTGATAATCTGATTGTTAATGAACTATGCTAATCAGAATGAAAAAGACTGGAATTGTTTCAAATGAATGGACTCGTTGTGATAGAAGAATCAAATTTTTAATGAAACCAGACCACTCCGAAAAGAAACAGAACCAAATAACATAACTTGATATGATATATTTGTTCACTCTCCGATGATCGGTTTCGGTATCTCTTATTTATATATGCATTTTGACCGCACTTGGCATCTAATACTACCCAAACTAATGATATTCACTGTGTTTTTGTGCTTTATTTGGCAAGTTTGGGTATTGTCATGGCATTTAGCTTGTTTTGTAGGAACTTGGTGGTTGGACACAATAATTGCATAAAAGGATGAATTTTGAGGAAGAAAATGACTAAATGGATTCCATAACATTGTAGAAATCATCCTAAGCTTTTCAACTATCTTTAAATCACCTCGATTGGAGTCCGGATAAAAAAATTATGGTCAAAGTACTATCGGTGCTCAATGTTGGATACATAATTTTGGTCTGAAATTTACTAATTTTGGTTCGAAATTTTTATGGAAAGAACAGTTTTGGCAAGTTCTGAAGATGAAAATTCACTCGACGCGAGCCCTTGCCCTAACCTGCCTAACCTCCCAAGTTGTCTGCACCTGCCATATAAGCACCATATTTTGCAGGTCGAAGCACCAAGCTTCCATAGATGAAATTCCATCTTTCCACTGCCGTTCTCGCGCCGAAAGACGTGGAATTGCACCATTTTTCAGTAGAGCACGACATGAATAGCGACTTGGAGCGATTCTAGACACGACAGCAATAAAACCAATCCAACCATGATTCCAGAACCTTGCAAAAAGGAGTTTAGCTAGATTACTTGGTTGTATCTCTTCTTCTCTCTTTCCTTGCATTGACGATGGAGTTTGTATTTTGTTTTGCTTTCATGTTAAGCTAAGTTTGTTATGTCTTAGGGCTAGGTAATAGTTTAGCTTGGATTTGATGTGAAGACTTGATGATTAGTTAAGCTATGTGTTTTCTTATGTTGAGAATTGATGTCATGCTTGTTTGAATTATTTGTTTGATTGATGTTTAAAAGGGGTAGGAGGACGGCGACAACCTCCCCCACCTGGAGTGTACACGGTAGATGGACTCTCAAAATCTTTTTTTTCCTCTATGGCGGCGCTACCAGTATAAAGAGTTTAAGTATAGCTATTGTGATGAAATGACTTAGAATGAATCCAGAAACGATTGAAATGCTCAAATGATACTCAGAATTGCATTATTTGCACTTGATATGCGTGATTACTATGTATATTGAAATTTTTTTGAATAAATAAGATATGAATCATATTCTAGACAGTATAAAGAGTTTGAATGTAGATTATTGTGATGAAATGACTTAGAATGAATCCAGAAACGATTGAAATGCTCAAATGATACTCAGAATTGTATTATTTGCTCATTATATGCGTAATTACTATGTATAATACATTCATTTAGAATAAATAAGATATGAATCATATTCTAAACAGTATAAAAAGTTTAAATGCATATTATTGTGATGAAATGACTTAGAATGAATCCAAAAACGATTGAAATACTCAAATGATGCTAAGAATTGCATTATTAGCACTTATATGCGTAATTACAATACATAATCTAATCTTTTTGATTAAATAAGATATGAATCAAATTCTAGACAGTATAAATTGTTTAAATATAGATTATTGTGACGAAATGACTAAGAATGAATACAAAAACAATTGAAATGCTCAAATGATGCTAAGAATTGTATTATTTGCTCTTTATATGCGTTATTACTATGTATAACTCAATCTTTTTAAATAAATAAGATATGAATCACATTCTCGAAAGTATAAGGAGTTTAAATGAAGATTATTGTGATGAAAGGATTTAGAATGAATCCAGAAACAATTGAAATGCTCAAATAATACTCAGAATTACATTATTTGCACTTTAAATGTGTAATTACAATTTATAATCCAATCTTTTTGAATAAATAAGAAATGAATCAAATTCTAGACAGTATAAATTATTTAAATATAGATTATTCTGACGAAATGAGTTAGAAGGAATCCAAAAACATTTGAAACGCTCAAATTATAATTAGAATTGCATTATTTGCACTACATATGCGTAATTACTATGTATAATCCAATATATTTTCATAAATAAGATATTAATCATATACTACACATTATAAATAGTTTAAATATAGATTAATGTGAAGAAATGACTTATAATGAATCCAGAAATGATTGAAATGCTCAAATGATACTCAGAATTGCATTATTTGCACTTTATATGCGTAATTACTATGTATAATCCAATATTTTTTAATAAATAAGATATAAATCATATTCTAGACAGTATAAAGAGTTTAAATGAAGATTATTGTGATGAAATTACTTAGAATGAAACCAGAAACGATTGAAATACTTAAAATATGCTCAGAATTGAATTATTTACACTTTATATGTGTAATTACTATTTTAATCCAATCTTTCTGAATAAATAAGATATGAATCATATTCAAAAGAGTATAAAGAGTTTAAATGCGAATTATTGTAATGAAATGACATAGAATTAATCAAGAAATTATTAAAATGCTCAAATGTTACTCAGAATTGCATTATTTTCAAAAGTATAAAGAGTTTAAATGCAGATTATTTTGATGAAATGACTTAGAATGAATCCAGAAACAACTGAAATGCTCAAATGATACTCAGAATTGCATTATTTGCACTTTATATGCAGAATTATTGTGTCTAATCCATTTTTTTAATAAATAAGATATGAATCATATTATAAACAGCATAAAGAGTTTAAATGCTGGTTAGTGTGATGAAATGACATAGAATGAATCCAGAAACAACTCAAATGCTAAAGTAATACTCAGAATTGCAATATTTGAACATTATATACGTAATTACTATGTATAATGCAATCTTTTTGAATAAATAATATATGAATCATATTCTATACAGTATAAAGAGTTTAAATGCAAATTATTGTAATAAAATGACTTAGAATGAATCAAGAAACATTTTAAATCTTCAAATGTTACTCAGAATTGCATTATTTGCACTTTATATGCGTAATTACTATGTCTAATCCAATCTTTTTAAATAAATATGATATGAATCATATTCTAAAAAGTATAAAGAGTTTAAATGCTGGTTATTGTGATGAAATGACTTAGAATAAATCCAAAAACAACTGAAATGCTAAAATGATACTCAGAATTGCATTATTTGCACATTATATGCGTATTTACTATGTATAATCCAATCTTTTTCAATAAATAAGATATGAATAATATTATAAACAGTATAAAGGGTTTAAATACAGATTATTGAGAAGAAATAACTTAAATTGAATCCAGAAATGATTGAAATGCTCAAATAATAATCAGAATTGCATTATTTTCACTTTACATGCGTAACTAGTATGTATAATTTAATATTTTTGAATAAATAAGATATGAATCATATTCTAAACTGTATAAAGTTTTTAATGGCAGATTATTGCGGTTAAATGACATAGAATGAATCCAGAAACAACTGAAATGCTCAAATGTTACTCAGAATTGTATTATTTCCACTTTATATGCGTAATTACTATGTCTAATCCTTTATTTATGAATAAATAAGATATGAATCATATTCAAAAGAGTATAAAGAGTATAAATGCAAATTATTGTAATAAAATGACTTAGAATGAATCAAGAAACGATTGAAATGCTCAAATGTTACTCAAAATTGCATTATTTCCGCTTTATATGCGTAATTACTATATCTAATCCATTCTTGTTGAATAAATAAGATATCAATCATATTTTAAACAGTATAAAGGGTTTAAATGCAGATTGTTGTGATGAAATGACTTAGAATGAATCCAGGAACAACTGAAATGCTCAAATGATACTCAGAAGAGCAAGGTTCCGCTACCAACATTTTGGTTGCCCCCAAATGCCAACATTTTACCATTAAGTTATTTTTTAAAATTTTAAAATTCAAACGTTAAATCCAAACCGTTGATCTTATTTATTTTAACAAGCGATGCATTTTCATATTAGTTTTATAAAATTTGGAATTTATTTGATACTCAATCAAAGGCTAAAACATGAACGTATTAGAACGAATCCATCATAGTTAACTAGGTTCATTTGTTTTTCTATCTATTGATTGAGTATCAAATAAATTCCAAATTTTACAAAACTTATATGAAAATGCATCGCTCATTAAACTAAATAAGATCAACGGTTTGGATTTAACGTTTGAATTTTAAAATTTTAAAAAATAACTTAATAGTAAAATGTTGGCATTTGGGGGCAACCAAAATATTGGTAGCGGAACCTTGCTCTACTCAGAATTGCATTATTTGCAATTTATATGCGTAATCATTGTGTCTAATCCATTCTTTTTTAATAAATAAGATATGAATCATTTTATAAACAGTATAAAGAGTTTAAATGATGGTTAGTGTGATGAAATGACTTAGAATTAATCCAGAAACAACTGAAATGCTCAAGTGATACTCTGAATTGCAATATTTGCACATTATTTATGTAATTACTATATATAATGCAATCTTTTTGAATAAATAAGATATGAATCATATTCTATACTGTATAAAGAGTTTAAATGCAAATTATTGTAATAAAATGACTTAGAATGACTCAAGAAACGATTGAAATCCTCAAATGTTACTCAGAATTGCATTATTTGAAGTTTATATGCGTAATTACAATGTATAATCTAATATTTTTGAATAAATAAGATGTGAATCATATTCTAAACTGTATAAAGTATTTAATGGCAGATTATTGTGATGAAATGACTGAGAATGAATCCAGAAACAACTGAAATGCTTAAATGTTACTCAGAATTGCATTATTTGCACTTTATATGCATAATTACTATGTCTAATCCATACTTTTTGAATAAATAAGATATGAATCATATTTTCAACAGTATAAAGAGTTTAAATGCGGATTATTGTGATGAAATGACTTAAAATGAATCCTGAAACGATTGAAAAGCACAAATAATACTCAAAATAGCATTATTTTCACTTTATATGTGTAATTACTATGTATAATCCAATATTTTTGAATAAATAAGATATGAATCATATTCTAAACAGTATAAAGTGTTTAATTTGCAGATTATTGTGATGAAATGACTTAGAATGAATCCAGAAACCACTGAAATGCTCAAATGTTACTCAGAATTGCATTATTTGCAATTTATATGCGTAATTACTATGTCTAATACATTCTTTTTGAATAAATAAAATATGAATCATATTTTCAACAGTAAAAAGATTTTAAATGCAGATTATTGTGATGAAATGACTTAGAATGAATCCAGAAACAACTGAAATGCTTAAATGATACTCAGAATTGCATTATTTGCAATTTATATGCATAATTATTATGTCTAACCCATTCTTTTTTAATAAATAAGATATGAATCTAATTATAAACAGTATAAAGTGTTTAAATGCTGGTTACTGTGGTGAAATTACTTACAATGAATCCAGAAACAACTGAAATGCTCAAGTGATACTCAGAATTACATTATTTGCACATTATATACGTAATTAATATGTATAATGCAATATTTTTGAATAAATAAGATATGAATCATATTCTATACTGTATAAAGAGTTTAAATGCAAATTATTGTAATAAAATGACTTAGAATGAATCAAGAAACGATTGAAATTCTCAAATGTTACTCAGAATTGCATTATTTGCACTTTATATGCGTAATTACTATGTCTAATCCATTCTTTTTAAATAAATAAGATATGAATCATATTATAAATAGTATAAAGAGTTTAAATGCTGGTTATTGTGATGAAATGACTTAGAATGAATCCAAAAACAACTGAAATGCTCAAATGATACTCAGAATTGCATTATTTGCACATTATATGCGTAATTACTATGTATAATCCAATCTTTTTGAATAAATAAGACATGAATAATATTCTAAACAGTATAAAGAGTTTAATTACAGATTATTGTGATGAAATGACTTAAATTGAATCCAGAAACGATTGAAAAGATCAAATAATTCTCAGAATTTCATTATTTTCACTTTATATGCATAATTACAATGCATAATCTAATATTTTTCTATAAATAAGATATGAATCATATTCTAAACTGTATTAAGTGTTTAATTTCAGATTATTGAGATGAAATGACTTAGAATGAATCCAGAAACAACTGAAATGCTCAAATATTACTCAGAATTGCATTATATGCACTTTATATGCGTAATTACAATGTCTAATGCATTCTTTATGAATAAATTAGATATGAATCATATTCAAAAGAGCATAAAGAGTTTAAATGCAAATTATTGTCATAAAATGACTTAGAATGAATCAAGAAACGATTGAAATGCTCAAATATTACACAGAATTACATTATTTACATTTTATATGCGTAATTACTATATCTAATCCATTCTTTTTGAATAAATAAGATATGAATTATATTTTAAACAGTATAAAGAGTTTAAATGCAGATTATTGTGATGAAATGACTTAGAATGAATCCAAAAACAACAGAAATGCTCAAATGATACTCAGAATTGCATTTTTTGCACTTTATATGCGTAATTGCTATGTCTAATCCATCTTTTTTTAATAAATAAGATTTGAATCATATTCCAAAAAGTATAAAGAGTTTAAATGCTGGTTATTGTGATGAAATGACTTAGGATGAATCCAGAAACAACTGAAGGGGTCGTTTGGATCGCTTGGGAATAAGAGGAATAGCCTATTCCTAGGCGGAAAGTATTGGGAAGTGTGTAACTTTGTGAAGAGTTTGGATTGTTTATAATAAAATTTCCGCCCGGAATTGCTTATTCCCCTTATTCCCAAGGCATCCAAACGAGCCCGAAATGCTCAAATGATACTCAGAATTGCATTATTTGCATATTATATACGTAATTACCATGTATACTGCAATCTTTTTGAATAAATAAGATATGAATCATATTTTATACAGTTTAACGAGTTTAAATGGAGATTATTGTGTTGAAATGAGTCAGAATGAATCCTGAAACAACTGAAATGCTCGAACAGTACTCAAAATTGCATTATTTCGACTTTAAATGCGTAACTACTACGTATAATCCAATCTTTTTGAATAAATAAGATATGAATCATATTCTAAACAGTATAAAGTGTTTAATTATATATTATTGTGATGAAATGACTTAGAATGTATCCAGAAACGATTCAAAAGCTCAAATAATACTCAGAATTGCATTATTTGGACTTTATATGCGTAATTACTATGTATAATACAAAATTTTTTAATCAATAAGATGTGAATAATATTCTAAACTGTGTGAAGTGTTTAATTGCAGATTATTGTGATGAAATTACTTAGAATGAATCCCGAAACTGTTGAAATGCTTAAAACATGTTGAGAATTGAATTATTTACACTTTATATTCGTAGTTACTATTTTAATCCATTCTTTCTGTATAAATAAGATATGAATCATTTTCAAAAGAGTTTAAATGCTTATTAATGTAATAAAATTACTTAGAATGAATCAAGAAAAAATTAAAATGCTCAAATATTACTCAGAATTGCATTATTTGCAATTTATATGCGTAATTATTATGTATAATACATTCTATTTGAATAAATAAGAGGTGAATCATATTCTAAACAGTATAAATAGTTTAAATGCTGGTTATTGTGATGAAATGACTTAGAATAAATCAAGAAACAACTGAAATTCTCAAATGATACCCAGAATTGCATTATTTGCACATTAATTGCGTAATTACTATGTATAATCCGATCTTTTTGAAAAAGTAAGATATGAATGATATTCTAAACCGTATAAAGACTTTAAATACAGATTAATGTGATGAAATAACTTAGAATGAATCTAGAAACAGCTGAAATGCTCATTTGATACTAAGAATTGCATTATTTGCACTTTATATGCGTAATTACTGTGTCTAATCCATTCTTTTTTATTAAATAAGATATTAATCATATTCTAAACTGTATAATGAGTTTCAATGCTGGTTATTGTGATGAAATGACCTAAAATGAATCCAGAAACCACTGAAATGCTCAAATTATATTCAGAATTGCATTATTTGCACATTTTATGCGTAATTACTATGTATAGTGCAATCTTTTTGAATAAATAAGATATGAATCATATTATAAACTGTATAAAGAGTTTAAATGGAGATTATTATGATGAAATGAGTTAGAATGAATCCAAAAACGACTGAAATGCTCAAATGTTACTCAGAATTGCATTATTTACACTTTATATGCGTAATTTATATTTTAATCCATTCTTTTTGAATCAATAAGATATGTATCATATTCAAAAGAGTATAAAGAGTTTAAATGCAAATTCTTGTAATAAAATGACTTAGAATTTATCAAGCAAATATTGAAATGCTCAAATGTTACTCAGAATTGCATTATTTGTAATTTATATGCGTAATTACGACGTCTAATCCATTCTTTCTGAATGAATAAGATATGAGTCATATTCATAAGAGTATGAAGAGTTTAAATGCAAGTTATTGTAATAGAATAACTTAGAATGAATAAACAAATGATTCAAATGCTCAAATGTTACTCAGAATTGCATTATTTGCACATTATATGCGTAATTACTATATCTACTCCATTCTTGTTGAATAAATAAGATATGAATTATATTTTAAAAAGTATAAAGAGTTTATATGCTGGTTGTTGTGATGAAATGACTTAGAATGAATCCAGAAACAACTGAAATGCTCAAATGAGACTCAGAATTGTATTATTTGCACATTATATACGTAATTACAATGTATAGTGCAATCTTTTTGAATAAATAAGACACGAATCATATTCTATACAGTATATAGAGTTTAAATGGAGATTATTGTGATGAAATGAGTTATAATGAATCCAGAAACGACTGAAATGCTCAAATAGTGCTCAGAATTGCATTATTGCACTTTATATGCGTAATTACTATGTATAATCCAATCTTTTTGAATGAATAAGATATGAATAATATTCTAGACAGTATAAAGAGTTTAATTACAGATTATTGTCATGAAAGACTTAGAATGAATCCAGAAACGATTGAAAATCTTAAATAATAATCAGAATTAAATTATTGGCACTTTATTTGCGTAATCACTATGTATAATCCCAAATTTTTGAATAAATATGATAAAAATTATATTCTAAACTGTATAATGTGTTTAACTGCATATTATTGTGATGAAATTACTTAGAATGAATCCAGAAACGATTGAAATGCTTAAAAGATGCTCAGAATTGAATTATTTACACTTTATATGCGTAACTCCTATTTTAATCCATTCTTTCTGAATAAATAAGATATGAATCATATTCAAAAGAGTATAAAGAGTTTTAATGCAAATTATTGTAATAAAATGACTTAGAATGATTCAAGAAATGATTTAAATGCTCAAATGTTACTCAGAATTGTATTATTTGCAATTTTTGTATAATTACTATGTATAATCCATTCTTTTTGAATAAATAAGATATTAATCATATTCGAAACAGTACAGAGAATTGAAATGGTGGTTATTGTGATGAAATGACTTAGAATGAATCCAAAAACAACTGAAATCCTCAAATGATACTCCGAATTGCATTATTTGCACTTTATATGCGTAATTATTGTGTCTAATGCATTCTTTTTTAATAAATAAGATATGAAACATATTATAAAAAGTATAAAGAGTTTAAATGCGGGTTATTGTGATGAAATGACGTAGGATGAATCCAGAAACAACTGAAATGCTCAAATGATACTCAGCATTGCATTATTTGCATATTATATACGTAATTACCATGTATAATGCAATCTTTTTGAATAAATAAGATATGAATCATATTCTATACAGTGTAACTAGTTTAAATGGGGATTATTGTGTTGAAATGAGTTAGAATGAATCCTGAAACAACTGAAATGCTCAAAGAGTACTCAGAATTGCATTATTTTTACTTTAAATGCGTAACTACTACGTATAATCCAATCTTTTTAAATAAATAGGATATGAATCGTATTCTAAACAGTATAAAGTGTTTAATTATAGATTATTGTGATGAAATGTCTTAGAATGTATCCAAAAACGATTCAAAAGCTCAAATAATACTCAGAATTGCATTATTTGCACCTTATATGCGTAATTACTATGTATAATCCCATCTTTTTAAATAAATAAGGTATGAATCACATTCTAAACAGTATAAAAAGTTTAGTTGCAGATTATTGTAATTAAATGACAAAGAATGAATCCAGAAGTGATTGAAATGCTCAAAAGTTACTCAGAATTGCATTATTTGCATTTTATATGCGTAATTACTGTGTCTAATCCTTTCTGTTTGAATAAATAAGGTATAAATCATATTCTAAATTGTATAATAATTTTAAATGCCGATTATTATGATAAAGTATCTTAGAATGAATCCATAAAAGAATGAAATGCTCAAATGATCCTCAGAATTGCATTATTTGCAATTTTTATACGTAATTATTTGTATAATTCAAACTTTTTGAATAAATAAGATACGAATCCTATACAACACCTTATAAAGAGTTTAAATGTAGATTATTGTGATGAAATGATTTATAATGAATCCGAAAACGATTAAAATGCTCAAATGATACTCAGAGTTGTATTATTTACACTTTATATACGTAATTACATGTATAATCCAATCTTTTTGAATAAATGAAATATGAATCATATTTTAGACAGTATAAAGAGTTTAAATGCAAATTATTGTGATGAAATTATTTAGAATGAATCCAGAAACGATTAAAATGCTTAAATGATCCTCAAAATTGCATTATTTGCAATTTATATGCTTAATTACTATGTATAATCTAATTTTTTTGAATAAATAAAATATGAATCATATCTAAACAGTATAAAGAGTTTAATTACAGATTATTGTGACGAAATGACTTAGAATGAATGAAGAAACGATTAAAATGTTCAAATGTTACTCAGAATTGTATTATTTGCAATTTATATGCGTAATTACTATGTCTAATACATTCTATTTGAATAAATAAGATATGAATCATATTCTAAACAGTATAAATAGTTTAAATGCTGGTTATTGTGATGAAATGACTTAGAATGAATCCAGAAACAACTGAAATTCTCAAAAGATACTCAGAATTGCATTATTTGCACATTATATGCGTAATTACTATGTATAATCCGATCTTTTTGAATAAGTAAGATATGAATCATATTCTAAATAGTATAAAGACTTTAAATACAGATTAATGTGATGAAATAACCTAGAATAAATCTAGAAACAGCTGAAATGCTCAATTGATACTCAGAATTGCATTATTTGCACTTTATATGCGTAATTACTGTATCCAATCCATTCTTTTTGAATAAATAAGATATGAATCATATTATAAACAGTACAATGAGTTTAAATGCTGGTTATTGTGATGAAATGACCTAAAATGAATCCAGAAACCACTGAAATGCTCAAATGACATTCAGAATTGTATTATTTACACATTTTATGCATAATTACTATGTATAATGCAATCTTTTTGAATAAATAAGATATGAATCATATTATAAACTGTATAAAGAGTTTAAATGGAGATTATTATGATGAAATGAGTTATAATGAATCCAGAAATGACTGAAATGCTCAAATGGTACTCAGAATTGCATTATTTACACTTTATATGCGTAATTTATATTTTAATCCATTCTTTTTAATAAATATGATATGAATCATATTCATAAGAGTATAAATAGTTTAAATGCAAATTATTGTAATAAAATGACTTAGAATGAATCAAGAAACGATTGAAATGCTCAAATGTTACTCAGAATTGCATTATTTGCACATTATATGCGTAATTACAATATCTAATCCATCCTTTTTAAATAAATAAGATATGAATCATATTTTAAACAATATAACGAGTCTATATGCTGGTTGTTGTGCTGAAATGACTTAGAATGAATCCAGAAACAACTGAAATGCTCAAATAGTACTCAGAATATGCGTAATTACTATGTCTAATCCATTCTTTTTGAATAAATATGATATGAATCACATTCATAGGAGTATAAAGAGTTTAAATGCAAATTATTGTAATAAAATGACTTAGAATGAATTGAGAAATGATTGAAATCTCAAATATTACTCAAAATTGCATTATTTGCACTTTATATGCTTAATTTCTATATCTAATCCATTCTTTTTGAATAAATAAGATATGAATCATATTCTAAACAGTATAAATAGTTTAAATACTGGTTATAGTGATGAAATGACATAAAATGAAACCAGAAACCACTGAAATGCTCAAATGATATTCAGAATTGCATTATTTGCACATTATATGCATAACTACTTTGTATAATGCAATCTTTTTTAATAAATAAGATATGAATCATATTATAAACAGTATAAAGAGTATAAATGGAGATTATTTTGATGAAATGAGTTAGAATGAATCCAGAAACGACTGAAATCCTCAAATGTTACTCAGAATTGCATTATTTGTCCTTTATATGCGTAATTACTGTGTCTAATCCATTCTTTTTGAATGAATAAGATATGAATCAAATTATAACCAATATAATGAATTTAAATGCTGGTTATTGTGATGAAATGACATAAAATGAATCCAGAAACCACTGAAATGCTCAAATGATATTCAGAATTGCATTATTTGCATATTATATGCGTAACTACTATGTATAATGCAATCTTTTTGAATAAATAAGATATGAATCATATTATAAACAGTTCAAAGAGTATAAATGGAGATTATTATGATGGAATAAGTTAGAATGAATCCAGAAACGACTGAAATAATCAAATGGTACTCAGAATTGCATTATTTACACTTTATATGCGGAATTACTGTTTTAATCCATTCTTTTTGAATAAATAAGATATGAATCATATTCAAAAGAGTATAAAGAGCTTTTATGCAAATTCTTATAATAAAATGACTTAGAATGAATCAAGAAACTATTGAAATGCTCAATTGTTACTCAGAATTGCATTATTCGCAATTTGTATGCATAATTACTATGTCTAATCCATTCTTTTTGAATAAATATGATATGAATAATATTCATAAGAGTATAAAGAGTTTAAATGCAAATTATTGTAATAAAATGACTTAGAATGAATCCAGAAACGACTGAAATCCTCAAATGGTACTCAGAATTGTATTATTTGTCCTTTATATGCGTAATTACTGTGTCTAATCCATTCTTTTTGAATGAATAAGATATGAATCAAATTCTAACCAATATAATGAATTTAAATGCTGGTTATTGTGATGAAATGACATAAAATGAATCCAGAAACCACTGAAATGCTCAAATGATATTCAGAATTGCATTATTTGCATATTATATGCGTAACTACTATGTATAATGCAATCTTTTTGAATAAATAAGATATGAATCATATTATTAACAGTTCAAAGAGTATAAATGGAGATTATTATGATGGAATAAGTTAGAATGAATCCAGAAACGACTGAAATAATCAAATGGTACTCAGAATTGCATTATTTACACTTTATATGCGGAATTACTGTTTTAATCCATTCTTTTTGAATAAATAAGATATGAATCATATTCAAAAGAGTATAAAGAGCTTTTATGCAAATTCTTATAATAAAATGACTTAGAATGAATCAAGAAACTATTGAAATGCTCAATTGTTACTCAGAATTGCATTATTCGCAATTTGTATGCATAATTACTATGTCTAATCCATTCTTTTTGAATAAATATGATATGAATAATATTCATAAGAGTATAAAGAGTTTAAATGCAAATTATTGTAATAAAATGACTTAGAATGAATCCAGAAACGACTGAAATCCTCAAATGGTACTCAGAATTGCATTATTTGTCCTTTATATGCGTAATTACTGTGTCTAATCCATTCTTTTTGAATGAATAAGATATGAATCAAATTCTAACCAATATAATGAATTTAAATGCTGGTTATTGTGATGAAATGACATAAAATGAATCCAGAAACCACTGAAATGCTCAAATGATATTCAGAATTGCCTTATTTGCATATTATATGCGTAACTACTATGTATAATGCAATCTTTTTGAATAAATAAGATATGAATCATATTATAAACAGTTCAAAGAGTATAAATGGAGATTATTATGATGGAATAAGTTAGAATGAATCCAGAAATAACTGAAATAATCAAATGGTACTCAGAATTGCATTATTTACACTTTATATGCGGAATTACTGTTTTAATCCATTCTTTTTGAATGAATAAGATATGAATCATATTCAAAAGATTATAAAGAGCTTTTATGCAAATTCTTATAATAAAATGACTTAGAATGAATCAAGAAACTATTGAAATGCTCAATTGTTACTCAGAATTGCATTATTCGCAATTTGTATGCATAATTACTATGTCTAATCCATTCTTTTTGAATAAATATTATATGAATAATATTCATAAGAGTATAAAGAGTTTAAATGCAAATTATTGTAATAAAATGACTTAGAATGAATCCAGAAACGACTGAAATGTTCAAATAATACTCAGAATTGCATTATTTGTCCTTTATATGCGTAATCACTGTGTCTAATCCATTCTTTTTGAATGAATAAGATATGAATCAAATTCTAACCAATATAATGAATTTAAATGCTGGTTATTGTGATGAAATGACATAAAATGAATCCAGAAACCACTGAAATGCTCAAATGATATTCAGAATTGCATTATTTGCACATTATATGCGTAACTACTATGTATAATGCAATCTTTTTGAATAAATAAGATATGAATCATATTATAAACATTTCAAAGAGTATAAATGGAGATTATTATGATGGAATAAGTTAGAATGAATCCAGAAACGACTGAAATAATCAAATGGTACTCAGAATTGCATTATTTACACTTTATATGCGGAATTACTATTTTAATCCATTCTTTTTTAATAAATAAGATATGAATCATATTCAAAAGAGTATAAAGAGTTTAAATTCAAATTCTTGTAAGAAAATAACTTAGAATGAATCAAGAAACTATTGAAATGCTCAAATGTTACTCAGAATTGCATTATTTGCACATTATATGCATAATTACTATGTCTAATCCATTCTTTTTGAATAAATAAGATATAAATCTTTTTCTAAACAGTATAAAGAGTTTAAATGGTGATTATTGTGCTGACATAAGTTAGAATGAATCTAGAAACGACTGAAATGCTCAAATAGTACTCAGAATTGCCTTATTTGCACTTTATATGCGTAATTACTACGTATAATTCAATCTTTTTGAAGAAATAAGATATGAATCATATTCTAAACTGTATAAAGAGTTTAATTACAGATTATTGAGATGAAATGACTTAGAATGTATCCAGAAACGATTGACAAGCTCAGATAATACTAAGAATTGCAATATTGGCACTTTATATGCGTAATTCCGATGTATAATCCAAATTTTTTTAATAAATAAGAAAGGAATCATATTCTAAACTGTATAAATTATTTAATTGCAGATTATTGTGATGAAATTACTTAGAATAAATACAGAAACGATTGAAATGCTTAAAAGATGCTCAGAATTGAGTTATTTACACTTTATATGCGTAATTACTAATTTAATCCATTCTTTCTGAATAAATAATATATGAATCATATTCAAATGAATATAAAGAGTTTAAATGCAAATTTTTGTAATAAAATGACTTATAATGAATTGAGAAACAATTGAAATTCTCAAATATTACTCAGAATTGCATTATTTGCACTTTATATGCGTAATTTCTATATCTAATCCATTCTTTTTGAATAAATAAAGTATGAATCATATTCTAAACAGTATAAAAGTATAAATGCTGGTTATTGTGATGAAATGACTTAGAATGAATCCAGAAACAACTGAAATACTCAAATGATACTCAGAATTGTATTATTTGCACATTATATGTGTAATTACTTTGTATAATCCGAATTTTTTGAATAAGTAAGAAATGAATCATATTCTAATCCGTATAAAGACTTTAAATACAAATTATTGTGATTAAATGACTTAGAATGAATCTAGAAACAACTGAAATGCTCAAATGATACTCTAAATTGCATTATTTGCACTTTATATGCGTAATTACTGTGTCTAATCCATTCTTTTTGAATAAATAAGATATGAATCATATTCTAAACTGTACAAAGTGTTTAATTGCAGATTATTGTGATGAAATTACTTAGAATATATACAGAAATGATTGAAATGCTTAAAAGATGCTCAGAATTGAATTATTTACACTTTATATGCGTAATTACTATTTTAATCCATTCTTTCTGAAGAAATAAGATATGAATCATATTCAAAAGAGTATCAAGAGTTTAAATGCAAATTATTGTAATAAAATGACTTAGAATGAATTGAGAAACGATTGAAATTCTCAAATATTACTCAGAATTGCATTATTTGCACTTTATATGCGTAATTTCTATATCCAATCCATTCTTTTTGAATAAATATGGTATGAATCATATTCTAAACAGTATAAATAGTTTAAATGCTGGTTATTGTAATGAAATGACATAAAATGAATCCAGAAACCACTGAAATGCTCAAATGATATTCAGAATTGCATTATTTGCACATTATATGCGTAACTACTTTGTATAATGCAATCTTTTTAAATAAATAAGATATGAATCACATTATAAACAGTATAAAGAGTTTAAATGGAGATTATTGTGATGAAATGAGTTAGAATGAATCCAGAAACGACTGAAATACTCAAATGGCACTCAGAATTGCATTATTTACACTTTATATGTGGAATTACTATTTTAATCCATGCTTTTTGAATAAATAAGATATGAATCATTTTCGAAAGAGTATAAAGAGTTTTAATGCAAATTCTTGTAATAAAATGACTTAGAATGATTCAAGAAATGATTTAAATGCTCAAATGTTACTCAGAATTGTATTATTTGCAATTTTTGTGTAATTACTATGTATACCATTCTTTTTGAATAAATATGATATGAATCATATTCATAAGAGTATAAAGAGTTTAAATGCAGATTATTGTGATGAAATGACTTAGAATGAATCCAGAAACAACTGAAATGCTCAAATTATACTCAGAATTGCATTATTTGCACTTTATATTCGTAATTACTATGTATAATCCAATCATTTTGAATAAATAAGAAATGAATAATATTCTAAACAGTATAAAGAGTTTAATTACTAATTATAGTGATGAAAAGACTTGGAATGCATCCAGAAACGATTGAAAAGCTCAAATAATACTCAGAATTGCATTATTTGCACTTTATATGCGTAATTACTATGTATAATGTAATATTTTTTAATAAATAAGATATGAATCATATTCTAAACTGTATAAAGTGTTTAATTTCAGATTATTGTGACGAAATGGCTTAGAATGAATCCAGAAACGATTGAAATGCTTAAAAGATGCTCAGAATTGAATTATTTACACTTTACATGCGTAATTACTATTTTAATCCATTCTTTCTGAATAAATTAGATATGAATCATATTCAAAAGAGTATGAAGAGTTTAAATGCACATTATTGTAATAAAATGACTTAGAATGAACCAAGAAATGATTGAAATGCTCAAATGTTACTCAGAATTGCATTATTTGCACTTTATATGCGTAATTACTATGCCTAATCCATTCTATTTGAATAAATAAGATATGAATCATATTCTAAACATTATAAATACTTTAAATGCTGGTTATTGTGATGAAATGACTTAGAATGAATCCAGAAACAACTGAAATGCTCAAATGATACTCAGAATTGCATTATTTGCACATTATATGCGTAATTACTATGTATAATCCGATCTTTTTGAATAAATAAGATATGAATCATATTCTAAACCGCACAAAGACTTTAAATATAGATTATTGTGATGAAATGACTTAGAATAAATCTAGAAACAACTGAAATGCTCAAATGATACTTAGAATTGCATTATTTGCATTTTAGATGCGTAATTACTGTGTCTAATCCATTCTTTTTGGATAAATAAGATATGAATCATATTCTAAACAGTATATGCTGGTTATTGTGATGAAATGACTTAAAATTAATCCAGAAACCAATGAAATGCTCAAATTATACTCAGAATTGCATTATTTGCACATTATATGTGTAATTACTATGTTTGATCGGATTGTTTTGAATAAATAAGATATGAATCATATTCTAAATAGTATAAAGAGTTTAAATACAGATTATTGTGATGAAATGATTTAGGATGAATCCAGAAACAACTGAAATGCTCAAATGATACTCAGAATTGCATTATTTGCACTTTATATGCGTAATTACTATTTCTAACCCATTCTTTTTGAATAAATAAAATATGAATCATATTCTAAACAGAATAAAGAGTTTAAATGCTGTTTATTTTGTTAAAATGACTTAAAATGAATCCAGAAACGATCGAAATGCTCGAAAGATGCTCAGAATTGCATTATTTATACTTTATATGAGTAATTACTGTTTTAATTCATTCTTTCTGAATAAGTAACATATGAATCATATTCAAAAGAGTATAAAGACTTTAAATGCAAATTATTGTAATAAAATGACGTAGAATTAATCGAGAAACAATTGAAATGCTCAAATGTTACTCAAAATTGCATTATTTGCACATTACATGCGTAATTACTATGTCTAATCCATTCTTTCTGAATAAATAAGATATGAATCATATTCAAAAGTGTATAAAGAGTTTAAATTCAAATTATTATAATAAAATGACTTAAAATGAATCAAGAAACGATTGAAATGCTCAAATGTTACTCAGAATTGCATTATTTGCACTTTATATGAGTAATTACGATGTCTAATCCATTCTTTTTGAATAAATAAGATATGAATCATATTGAAAACAGTATAAAGAGTTTAAATGCTGGTTATCCTGTTAAAACAACTTAGAATGAATTTAGAAACGATCGAAAAGCTCAAATGATACTCAGAATTGAATTATTTGCACTTTATATACGAAATTACTAAGTATAATCCAATATTTTCGAATAAATAAGATATGAATTATATTCTAAACTGTATAAAGTGTTTAACTGCAGATTATTGTGATGAAATTAATTAAAATGAATCCAGAAACGATTGAAATGCCCAAAAGATGCTCAGAATTGCATTATCTGCACAATATATGTGTTCTTACTATGTATAATGCAATCTTCTTGAATAAATAAGATATGAATCATATTCTATACAGTATATAGAGTTGAAATGCTGGTTATTGTGATGAAATGATTTAGAATGAATCCAGAAACAACTGAAATGCTCAAATGATACTTATAATTTAAAGATTTCCACATTATGGGTGCGTTTGGCAACCCAAAGTTAGCGTTTCACCTAGGTTAGTGACTAACCTAACGTGAGGTTAGTTTGCCAAATGAAACAGGGTTAGTTAGGTTAGCGACTAAACTTTGTCTAACCTTCTACCATCGGCAGAGGGTGAGTTAGCGCTAACTGTGCGTCCGTGAAGGGAAAAAAAACTAATAAAGTATTGGGATAAAAGATAAAAAAATATCGGAGGACTCTCTCTCTCTCTCTTCAATTATTTCTTATCCAACCGTTATCCTCTTCTCTTCTCTTTGATCAGAACAAAAACGAAGAAAATCCTCGGCACTTCTTTCCGTAGATCTACGAAGAATCTCACAGAAATTGAAAAAAATGGCAACACCACCTTGCTCCTGGACTTACGGCGACTGAGACGCACTCCGATTTTGTAGGTTTAGGCGAAGAAGGAGAAGTTGCAGGTAGATTTACATTGGTCCCTTTTTTTTTGTTTGATATAAATTGATTATGGCGTATTCCTCTCTTTTCTCCTCCTTTTTCTGATCTAATTGATGTGTTTTTGGTTTTTATGTACTTATTTTCGATGAGCAGAGGCTTTGGCTGGAGGCTGGACACTATTGAATCCGATCACCTCATCTCTTTTAGTCCACTAGACTAAGGTACAAGCTCTATTGACTTTGTATTGACTTTCTCGATGGATCCACTAAGATAAAATTTGTTTAATGACTTTGTAATCTTAAAAAAATAGATGAATTTCAACATAGAATGAATACGTTTATTATACTGGTAAAGTGGTTTTTTAGAACAGTTATACTGGTAAAGAATTACATGAAACCTATGTATATTATATACAACCCCTGTATTAACTATGGTTAATAGTTGAGATTCTCTCAAGTGGTCACGAGATGAAATGAACTGAATGGGCTTCAATTAGATAATATCTATAAATCTATTTCTCTTTAATTGGTTAAGATGTTACATGAATTTATTGGTAGGATATTGAATTTCGACAGAACCACTGAATAGGCTTCAAGGCACCTATCTTCATTCGTCAGATTGCGGTGTCACATAAAAAGTGTTGAACACATTAATAGAATGTGGTTGCTGCTTCATAAGAATTTATCAATGTCAATATATTGAAATTTTATATGTGACCTGATAATGGTACTTGTAATTTTACTGCTTCATAGAATATCTTGTAATTTGGCACTTGTAATTTGATATGTAATCTCTCTTGCTTGATACATTGCTATATATTTGTGTTGCGAGTGAATAAATACTTGGAATGTGTCCTGTAATCACTTCTGGCAGCTGTATAGGCGTTGTACCAGCCTTAAGTAAGGCTATTCGGAATCTGGTACAGTTCTGGTACGATTGTCTGGACCCAGGGTATTTGTGTCTTTTTTTTTTTTTTTTTTTTTTTTTGTGAGGGTCTATACCACTTGATATTCTTTGATTTTAGTTATTAAATTTGGTTGCATGAATTACATTTTTTTGGGCCTGGATGTTTTTATTTACTAATGAAATTTAGACCTAAAGGCATTTTGTAAAAAAAAAAAATTACGTCTTGTTTGATAGTATTAAGAATATTGTAATTTTAGAATATTTTGTACTTTGCCACTTGTTTATGTTTTTAATATTTGTAGTTAGAACGGCTTTTATTACTTAATTATTTATCAAATAATGCAATCTTTGATAAATAATTAGAACGGCTTTTATTACTGTTTATAGGATATTTGTAATTAGAACGGCTTTTATTTTGCACATTGGTGTGCTTTTTTATGACATCTAATAAAAACATAAGCAATCAATAATTTATTTATTTTCCTTCATCACTAACCTCAACGTGTCACACCAAACAACATTCACTAACCTTAAACTACCACTAACCCCTTCCAATCACTACTCCCATCATTCTACCCCACTAACCTCAGAAAATACTAACCTTACACCACTAACCCTACTAATCTTTGTTTTGCCAAACGCACCCTATATGTGTAATTACTATGTATAATGCAATCTTTTTGAATAAATAGTATATGAATCATATTATAAACAGTATAAAGAGTTTAAATGGAGATTATTATGATGAAATGAGTTAGAATGAATCCAAAAACGACTGAAATGCTTAAATAATACTCAGAATTGCATTATTTACTCTTTATATGCGGAATTACTATTTTAATCCATTCTTTTTGAGTAAATAAGATATGAATCATATTCAAAAGAGTATAAAGAGTTTAAATTCAAATTCTTGTAATAAAATGACTCAGAATGAATCAAGAAACTATTGAAATGCTCAAATGTTACTCAGAATTGCATTATTTGCAATTTATATGCGTAATTACTATGTCCAATCCATTCTTTTTGAATAAATAAGATATGAATCTTATTATAAACAGTATAAAGAATTTAAATGCTGGTTATTGTGATGAAATGACTTATAATAAATCCAAAAACAACTAAAATGCTCAAATGATACTCAGAATTGCATTATTTGCACTTTATATGCGTAATTACTGTGTCTAATCCATTCCTTTTGAATGAATAAGATATGAATCAAATTCTAAACAGTACAATGAGTTTAAATGCTGGTTATTGTGATGAAATGACATAAAATGAATATAGAAACCACTGAAATGCTCAAAAGAAATTCAGAATTATATTATTTGCACATTATGTGCGTAACTACTATGTATAATGTAATCTTTTTGAATAAATAAGATACGAATCATATTATAAACAGTATAAAGAGTTTAAATGGAGATTATTGTGATGAAATGAGTTAGAATGAATCCAGAAACGACTGAAATGCTCAAATGGTACTCAGAATTGCATTATTTACACTTTATATGCGTAATTTATATTTTAATCCATTTTTTTTGAACCAATAAGGTATGAATCATATTCAAAAGAGTATAAATGCAAATTCTTGTAATAAAATGACTTAGAATGAATCAAGAAACGATTGAAATACTCAAATGTTACTCGGAATTGCATTATTTGCACATTATATGCGTAATTACAATATGTAATCCATTCTTTTTGAAAAAATAAGATATGAATCATATTTTAAATAGTATAAAGAGTTTAAATACAGATTATTGTGATGAAATGACTTAGAATGAATCTAGAAACTACTGAAATGCTCAAATGATACTAAAAATTGCATTATTTGTACTTTATATGCGTAATTACTGTGTCTAATCCATTCTTTTTGAATAAATAAGATATGAATCATATTCAAAAGTGTATAAAGAGTTTAAATGCAGATTATTGTGATAAAATGATTTAGAATGAATCAAAAAACGATTGAAATGGTCCAATGATACTCTGAAATGCATTATTTACAATTTATATGCGTAACTACTATGTATAATCCAATTATTTTTAATACATAAAATATTAATCATATTCTAACAGTATAAAAAGTTTATTTGCAGATTAGTGTGATAAAATTATTTAGAATGAATCAAGAAACGATTGAAATGCTCAAATATAACTCAGAATTGCTTTATTTGCACTTTATATGCGTAATTACTATGTGTAATCTAATTCTTTTGAATAAAAAAGATATAATCATATTCTGCACATTATAAAGAGTTTAAATATAGATTATTGTGATGAATTGACTTGAAATAAATCCAGAAATGATTAAATGCTCAAATGATACTCAGAGTTGCATTATTTGCACTTTATATGGGTAATTACTACGAATAATTCATTCTTTTTTGTATAAATAAGATATGAATTATATTCTAAGCAATATAAAGAGTTTAATTGCAGATTATTGTGATGAAATAACTTGGAATGAATCCTGAAACGATTGAAATGCATGAAAGTTACTCAGAATTGCATTATTTGCACTCTATATCCGTAATTACTGTGTATAATCTAATTTTTTTGAATAAATAAGATATGAATCATATTCTAGACAGTATAAATAGAATAAATGGAGATAATTGTGATGAAATGACTTAGAATGAATCCAGAATCGACTGAAATGCTCAAATGATAGTCAGAATTGCATTATTTGCTCTTTATATGCGTAATTACTATGTATAATCCCATCTTTTTGAATAAATAAGGTATGAATCATATTCTAAATAATATAAAAAGTTTAATTGCAGATTATTATAATTAAATGACATAGAATGAATCCAGAAATGATTGAAATGCTCAAAAGTTACTCAGAATTGCATTATTTGCACTTTATATGCGTAATTACTATGTGTAATCCTTTCTTTTTGAATAAATAAGGTATGAATCATATTCTAAATTGTATAATGATTTTAAATGCCGATTATTATGATAAAATATCTTATAATGAATCCATAAAAGATTGAAATGCTCAAATGATCCTCAGAATTGCATTATTTGCAATTTTTATACGTAATTACTTGTATAATCCAAACTTTTTGAATAAATAAGATACGAATCATATACAACACATTATAAAAGAGTTTAAATGTAGATTATTGTGATGAAATGATTTATAATGAATCCGGAAACGATTAAAATGCTCAAATAATACTCAGAGTTGTATTATTTGCACTTTATATACGTAATTACATGTATAATCCAATCTTTTTGAATAAATAAGATATGAATCATATTTTAGACAGTATAAAGAGTTTAAATGCAAATTATTGTGATGAAATTATTTAGAATGAATCCAGAAACGATTGAAATGCTTAAATGATACTCAAAATTACATTTTCTGCAATTTATATGCTTAATTACTATGTATAATCCGATATTTTTGAATAAATAAGATATGAATCATATTCTAAACAGTATAAAGAGTTTAATTACAGATTATTGTGACGAAATGACTTAGAATGAATCCAGAAACAGTTGAAATGCTCAAATGATACTCAGAATTGCAATATTTGCCCTTTATATGCGTAATTACTATGTCTAATCCATTCTTTTTGAATAAATAAAATATGAATCATATTCTAGACAGTATAAAAAATTTAAATATAGATTATTGTGATGAAATGTCTTAGAATGAATCCAGAAACGAATGAAATGCTCAAGGGTGTGTTTGGATGAGCCTTGAATAAGGAATAAGAATAAGAAATTTCGGTATGCGTGCTTATTCTTATTCTTGTGCAACCCAAACAACACAAGAATAAGGAATTTGGGCCATTATTCTTATACTAACAAAATTATGGTATAAGAATAAGGAATATGGACAAGCACGCATACCGAAATTCCTTATTCTTATTCCTTATTCAAGGCTCATCCAAACAAACCCCAAATGAATTGTTTCTGCATTAATTTAAGTCATTTCATCACAATAATCTATATGGTCTAAAATATAATTTTGATCTTACTTATTCAACACGGTTGGATTATACCAAGTAATGACACATATGAATTGCAATAATGTGTATTATCATTTGAGCATTTCAATCGTTTATGCATACATTTTAAGTCATTTTATTATAATAATCTACATCTAAATCCTCTATACAATCTAGAATATGATTCTGATCATACATATTCAAAAAAATTGGATTATACATAGTAATTACGCATATAAAGAGGATATAATGTATATTTTAAGTATCATATGAGCATTTCAACCGTTTCTGAATTCATTCTAAGTTAGTTTATTACAATAGTCTACATTTAAACTCTTTGAAAGGTCTAGAATTTGATTCAGATCTTACTTATTCCAAGTAATTGCATCATACTTAGTAAATACACATATAAAGTGCAAATAATGCTTATAGTATCATTTGAGCATTTCAATCGTTTTTGCATTCAGTTAAGTCATTTCATCACAATAATCTACATTTAAACTCTTTGAAATGCCTAGAATATGATTCAGATCTTACTTATTCATAATGATTGCATTATACGTAGTAATTACACATATAAAATGCAAAAAATGCTTACTCTAAGTATCATTTAAGCATTTTAATCGTCTCCGCATTCATTCTATGTCCTTTCATCACAATAATCTAAATTTAAACTCTCTATATGGTCTAGAATATGATTTAGATTTTACTTGTTCAAAATATTGGATTTTACGTAGTAATTACGCATATAAAGTGCAATAATTCGTATTTTGAGTATCAATTGAGAATTTCAATTGTTTCTGCATTCATTCTAAGCCCTTTGATCACAATAATCAAAATATAAATTCTCTATACGGTCTAGAATATGATTTAGATCTTACTTATTCAAAAATTTAGATTTTATGTAGTTATTACGCATATAAAGTGCAATAATGCGTATTTTGAGTATCAATTGAGTATTTCAATCATTTCTGCATTAATTTAAGACATTTTATCATAATAATCTACATTTAAACTTTCTATATGGTCTAACATATGATTTAGATCTTACTTATTTAAAAAGATTGGATTATACCTAGTAATTACACATATAAGGTGCTAATAATGTTTATATTAGGTATCATTTGAACATTTCAATCATTTCTGCATCATTCTAAGTTATTTCATCACAATAATCAACATTTAAACTCTTTATATGATCTATAATATGATTTAGAACTAACTTATACAAAATAATTAGATTATATCCAGTCACTACGCCTATAAACTGAATATAATGCATATTCTGTGTATCATATTAGCATTTCAACTGTTTCTGAATTCATTCTGAGTCATTTCATCATAATAATCTACATTTGAACTCTCCATGAGGTTTAAAATATGATTCAAATCTTATTTATTAAAAAAGATTGGATTATACCTAGTAATTACACATATAAAGTGCGAATAATGCACGTTTTTTTTGTATCATTTATAATTTCAATCGTTTCTGCAATCATTTTAAGTTATTTTATAACAATAGTCTACATTTAATCGTATCATTTGATAATTTCAATCGTTTCTGCAATCATTTTAAGTTATTTTATAACAATAGTCTACATTTAATCCTCTATACAGTCTAGAATATGATTCAGATCTTACTTATTCAAAAAAATTGGATTGCACATAATAATTACGCCCATAAAAAGGATATAATGTATATTATGAGTATCATATGAGTATTTCAACCATTTTCGAATTCATTCTAAGTAAATTTATTACAATTGTTTACATTTAAACTCTCTGAAAGTTCTAGAATATGTTTCAGAGCTTACTTATTCAAAGTAATTGCATTATACGTAATAAATACACATATAAAGTGCAAATAATGCTTATTCTGAGTATAATTTGAGCATTTCAATCATTTCTGCAATCATTATAAGTCATTTCATCGCAATAATCTACATTTAAACTCTCTAAAAGGTTTAGAATATGATTCAGATCTTACTTATTCAAAGTAATTGCATTATACGTAGTAAATACTCATTTAAAGTTCAAATGATGCTTATTCTGAGTATCGTTTGAGCATAATAGTTTCTAGATTTATTCTAAGTTATTTCATCACAATTATCTATATTTAAACTTCTTATATTGTCCGGAATATAATTTAGATCTTACCTATTAAAAAAGAATGGATTATACCTAGTTTTACACATATAAAGTGTCGATAATGCTTATTATGAGTATTATTTGAGCATGTTGATCGTTTCTGCATTCGTTCTAAGACATTTCATCACAATAATCTAAATTTAAACTCTCTATATGGTCTAGAATATGATTTATATCTTACTTATTCAAAAAGTTAAATTTTACGTCGTAATTACGCATATAAAGTGCAATAATGCATATTTTGATTATCAATTGAGCATTTCAATCGTTTATGTATTAATTTGAGTCATTTCATCATAATAATCTACATTTAAACTCTTTATATGGTCTAACATATGATTTAGATCTTACTTATTCAAAAAGATTGGATTATACGTAGTAATTATGCATATAATGTTTATTTTTTGTTTCATTTGACCATTTCAATCGTTCCTGCATCATTCTAAGTCGTTTCATCACAATAATCTATATTTAAACTCTCTATATGGTCTAAAATCTGATTTAGATCTTATTCAGAACGATTGGATTATACCTTGTTACAACGCATATAAACTGAATATAATGCATATTCTCTGTATCATATTAGCATTTCAACCGTTTCTAAATTAATTCTAAGTCATTTCACCATAATAATCTACATTTGTACTCTTTATAAAGTCTAGAATATGATTAAAATCTTAATTATTCAAAAAATTGGTTTATACTGTTTGACCCTAAAAAATTGCTCCATCTCATAAACTGTTATACGGGATCTAAGAACCCCATGGGCAAACAAATTGGATGTTTGGTACACAAATAAATGTTAATTTCAAATCAAAGGGTTCCAAGTTTCAACAGTTGTATTAATACTAATATTAGCAAAAAAAATATTAATTTAGTGTTAATATAATATGTCTTTTTGGATCCATGGAAACCACAATTCGTGCCTCAAAATGCAACACAAGAAAAAAAAAATAATTGTATGATTTTAATGTAAATTTATACATGAAATTATACGATTATACATCAAGTACCAAAAAGGTATGAAAAGTCAGCATTTTGAATGGCTTGGGATGCGTCGAGATTCGTGCAGAATCTGATCCATGGATCAGATTTGATCAAATGAAAGAGGACCATTCTCTTTGGTTTACCCAGAGGCCCAGTCGGCCTATTTTTACCAAACAACAAACAAAAAAAGAGATTGAGGTCCAAACAATAAAGAAAAAAAGAAAGAAAGGATGAAAGGCCCATACACCCGTCGGCCCAACTCCCGCTTCTCCTCGATTCCGTCTCCGTTCCGTTCTTCTATCGCTGACAAGCCGACCCCGCACGTCAGCTCTTCCTTCCCGTCACTGCAGCTCACCTCCTGACGAGCACCATGACACTGAATGATGGGCCCCAGATGGCAGAGGCAAAGCAACCACACAGGCAGCAGTTAGTGATTGGTTGGTGTCATTGAATTTCTCTGAAATTGGCTGATCGATTGAACTATGCCTGCTGTACGAGGATGAGAAATTAATGATAGTAATAAGCTAATTACAGCCAAAGCATTGAAGTTCAATTGGAAATTTCTGATGATAATAAGCTAATTTCAATTGGAAATTGCCGGAAGAAGGAATTAAGGACTGTTGATTAAATTCAGGGATTTCTAGATAGCTGCATTATAGTAACAGCCCAACAGGGGAACATCAATTGGGAAGTTAATGCTACCTTGAATATGAATGGGAACGGTAAGCAGTAAATCATTAACTCAAGAAGGCCCCATGAAGACCATCCAGGGAGGGAATACACTCCCTGGATTGAATTGGCTTCAAATGGTGCGTTCCTTGCAGCCAAAACCTATGCCATTTAAGTGGTTCTTGACAAGCCCTAATTGGATAATTCCTAAATGAAACCAATCCCATCAGCCTCAATGCCTCCATTACACTTACACCATGTAACAGCCATTGAAACACCGCCATGCCTGATTTCGGCTGAGGTAGACCCACCGCCGCCGGCCTCAATCGGCTCAATTGAAGAAACACCATGCCTCAAGACGCTCTCGTGACGCTCTGCGGCCATTCAATTTGAAGTCAAGCCCATCAGAAGAGCACAATCGCTGTCGAGAAGGAAGAGGAAGAATGGAGTTGGGGATAATCTCTCATGACTCGGATTTGTCTGGGCCTGGCGCATGATGAAATAGCCACTGAGGACGGTCCCCACAAACCAAACATAACGTTAGTTTACAAAGAACCTAGTCCATAGGACTAGCGTGCTGTTTTAGTGGAGACCCGTCCCATTTCTTTTGATATTATGTGGCACATCTGTATGGCGACTCACTGACAAGCTACATCGACCAATCGACTATTGCCACGCTTATCTCCTCACTCGACAGCACAAAGAGTCGCTGAACCCTTCCTGAGCCGACCTGGGCGATTCCCAAGTTGACAAGTGTCCTCTCCGATGACGTGACCAATCATATTGCCGGAAACATTAAAAAATTCATAAAAAATAAACCAAAGCTCAAAAAAATCCAAATCCAATTTCTATGAACTCATACAATTATGAGGAATTTAATCATGCCAAAACCCTGACCAAAATCATGCTAAAACCAACTCAAAATATTTAAAAACCCCAAAACCAAAAACTGGCCAATCAGGGACTGCCACCTCAGCTCCGAATTAATTAAAATTTCAGAGAAAATTCCAAAATTCACCAAAAAATTCTAGGAGACTCTGAAAAATATGAGAAATTTTTTTGTAAATCCAGAAAATTACAAAGAATTTAATTATGTTGAAATCACATGCAAAATCCAAGCCAAAAGCATTTTTAATTATTTAAAAACTCAAATGATTAATTTCTAGCCAATCAGAAGTTAGGCCAAAATTGGTATATTTAAAAGATAGCCCGATTAATTAATATAATTATCATAATTATATTAGTTGAGTTGAAACAAAAATAAATATCAGCTATTTGATAATTATTAATTGGTTAGACTTTACATTAATTTAGTTTCATATGATCCCTTTGAAATAATTAATCATAACGGTATACGATTAATTATTCAACTTATCATATTTTGCATTCTCTAATACAAATAAACTAAATATAATATATTTTAGTTAAAAGCTTTGTTTTCGTGTGACCTTCGGAGGATTTATGTTACGTTGGGCATGAAAATTAAATCGTTATTTATTTCCAATAATCATAAGCTATATCTAGCAACACATTACGATTCCCAATAAACATAAATAAATACAATACTTTTATAGTATTTCAATCCTGCATAAGAAATAAATAATTTTCTTGTTTTAATTCATATATTCACATGATATCACTGTATTATCCAAGATAGGAATGTGTTATTCTAGCAGATTATACATTTCTTGATCTAGAGTTGATTGTACAAGTTGCTAGCTAACAATCCAACTCCACCAAGGGACCCAATAGATATCATCACTCGTTAGATATACTGACGAGGGACATGATATCGCTTATTTATATATAGTTTTAGGCCAGACTTTAACCCAAATCACGGCTCAAAATCCTTTATTTTATGTGTATTTAGTTTATATTTGTAGAATTTTGGTACTGCATGGGTTTTATTTCATTTTGTAGGGACATGGAGCAAATCACAGCGAAAACAATGCAATTCGGCACGAAAATAGCGCACAAATCGTGGTCCAGAAGACCCTGTGCGACCGCACAGGCCCATGTTTGGCTCACATGGCACGCACTTGACTCGACCCTGGTCCAGGGACTTTTGGTGCGATCGTACGGACCCTCACGTGACTCATTATGGGCGAGATATCTCATTCCTGGCCCATGTGCGACCGCACAGTCCATTATCTGACCGCACGGAGCTCCAAACCCTAACCTAACCCCTATATAAGGAGTTCCTAGCACCGAATTTAGGGCATCCATTATTCCTTCTCCTTCCTTGGAGGCGCCGCAATCCGAACCAACCCAAAGCCACCATTCGGCCACTTGTGTGACCGCACAGGGGTCCCGTGCTACCGCACCACCCCTCTGTCGTCTTGGATTTCACTGTCTCGACCTTCTACACCTCACCATTCCACCCATGCACCTCCCTTACTGATCCAGAAGTCTATCGAGGCTTGAGAAGGGGCAGTTTGCCTCCTTCCTTAACTTGGTTTAGCATGGACATTCTATCTTTATATTTTTCTTGTTCTATTTGCTTGCTTTAGTGTTATGTTAGGCTAGATTTAGACACGTTCTAGGGATAAGATAAAACTAAGGTTAGGTTTGTTAGTTTGACTTGATGCTTGATTTTTATTGTGTACTACTTGCTTGATTTCTATATGATTATGCATATTCATGGTTGATTGCTCAATTGAACGTCCTTTTAGGTGAATAACCACATCTAACTTAGGCTAAAGGTGTAGATTGAATGATTGAATTGAATAAGTAACCAAGGTAGGTTAGGAGTCGAGAGGTGACCAACTTAAATCCGAGAGGGACAAGTATCTATTTAGGCGAGAGTCTAGTGGATGCCTTAGAGAACCAACAAGTAAACTTAGGGTAATTAAGCCAACAAAACGAGAGTTGAGGGATGATTAACCTAATGAGGACTTTAGGCTAGGTTCCGCACCAAATACTACGACCAACATGCGAGAGTTGAGGTTCAGGAGTTTAGGTATGGCTAGACATGGCCCACACAAGTTAGGAACCAAAGTATCGTGGCAAACTAGCACTAACCAAGGGCTGTGCGGTTGCACAGGGCCCTCTGGCCCGCACTCGTAAACGGTTCAGTACGAGAGTGACAAGCGTTGACAGCTCATGACCTAACCAAGGTTGAAACTGAACCCCTAGGACATTTTTATGCCATATTTCACCACCAAAAACACCACAAATTGTTATTGTTTTTGTTTACCTTTAGTTAATTGTTTTTGTTACTCGTTGATTAAGTCCAAACCCATCATTTTATTGTTTAGATTTTGTGAATAAGTAAGGTTTAATACTCATGTGGAAAAACTGAATCATCTCAAATTTAGAATCAAACTCGTATGAAATAAATAATGACACATAGCACAATCCATATATTTATTTCATTGGGTCATGTCTTGTACTATATTCCAGTAACATACACATATGCAATTAAGTTGAATACTCCTTACCTATGATCTATAGAACTTAATCATCACTTAACTTGCATACTAATCTTTTATGATAATTAATGTTCCCTTTTAATTATCAAGATTACGGACAATTTAGATTTATTATTCTCATTTAATTAAAAATGAAACACAGAGATCCACAATTCAGATCCTCAACCTAAATGATCTGTCAATAATAAACTCAAGGAACAAATGATCAAATATAATCAATAACATAAACTAAAGATATAGCCATCAACTGATTGGCTTATAGGACATAACTCCAACAAACTGAAGCATTAGTGGAGTCTGCTTCCTATGTCATAATCAACTGTTAAGGCAGCTTCCTGTGTCATCATCGACTGCGTATTTCAACCCTTATATTCCTCAGGGGAGGGCATGGTTTATTACTGAAGCTTAAACTGAATTGTATCGGATCAGATTGAATTTTCAATATTTCCTCCGTACGCACTTGGCGCGTGGGCTTCCGTACACTTGGATTCAACATGTTGCATAATCTCTCTTTATATTTAATTTGAGTGGGTCTCATCTGTCAGTCACACTGTACAGTGTACACCAATAGTGCTTAGGAATAGTATCAGATCCCTATCGGATCCATTGAGGATTAATATATGTATAGATGTGATAACTTCGAATACTTGTAACTTTGAAGATCAATTTGCTAGAAATTTTTCGTTAATTGGAAATCTCTATAATAACAAGTCTAAAATAATTTTCAATTTGATTATGATTTTTTCAATAGCACAAACTAATTATAATAAATTTTTGTAATGATTTGGCATAATTCACAAGTACCATATGAGGGTCGTTTGGATGGGTTAGGAATAGCCAATTCCTAGGAAGGAATAAGGATTTTCGTTGGGAAGTGTGTAACTTTGTGAGAGAGATGAATTGTTTATATTAAAATTTATGCCCGGAATTGGAAAATCCCCAAATTCCGGACACATCCAAACGACCCCAAGTTATTAAAGCACAATTGAAGTCATATTTCGACAACTCAGTCTACCCTATCATTCAATGTTAGTTCCATCACGGCTATGAATTTGTTGTCAATATGACATGTACCTATTGTAATTGTGTTACTCCCTCTCCCTCTCCCTCTCTAGGTTTCTGTAATCATACATTCATTTTCCTAAAAATTGTTTCACACTTTAAATAGTCTATGCCCTTAAAATTGCACATAACTTCATTCTTTTAAAAATAATACAACAAATCACATAATATTTATTTGAAAAAGCAAGTAACAAGAGTACTATTCGAAAAAAATGTTGAAACAAGTATTATGTTAATTGTTAGAAAAGTATGGCAAAACTGAGCACAAATAGAAGTGAAGCAGAATATTTATTTTTCTATTTTTCTATCTCCTCTCTTCCACCGTCTTGTTGGCATAGCAAAATACATTATCCCAACTGCCCTTTTTCTTTAATTATTCTTTCATGCGTTTGAAGCCTAGCTTCTCTTCTGTAATAGTGCTGAAATAGCAGCATTACTCGAAACAGCTTTTGAAAAAAAATAAATCAATAAATTTTTCATTAAAAAAGTTATGAAAACTAAATTGCAGTCATTGATATTTTGATATCATATTGAGTTTAGAGCATCATCATTTATTCATAAATCTTTTTGATCGATTGAGCGTAGTTTTATTTTTTCTTGTAAAAAGCGATATATGAGGTTTCTCCAGACTTTTATTGAGATGTAACTTTTGTAATTACCCGAATACAAACATAATACATATGTAAGATACGAACATGTAAACTCTTAAGAAGTACTCATAGGACACTGTCATAATACATATGTAAGATACGAACATGTAAACTCTTAAGTACTCATAGGACACTGTCATAACCACACGGGCGTTATCCAAGGCCTCACCACTGAAACCTTATAGTAAAATCCCCAACATTTTCTTTTTCTATATTTTTCTAACAGTCAACCGATGTATAACTTGATGTTGCATCTTATGGTACTGATCACTTGACAACGATTACGGAGGTGGAATCTCAGACTTTTCCATTTAATAATCTAATGTAGAGACCGTCACTTTTGTTTTGACACTGAAAAACATTGTAAAAACCAATAAGAAGTTAGCAAAAGTTCAGATCCTTTATTGTATTCTTTAGACGACTATCTATTTAAAGTCTCCTGTGGCTGAGGGATTTTACAAGTGAAATAAATTAAGAGAGAGAGACTATATATATATATCAAATCAAGTCCCACCTGTCACAATCCGTTTATTTCATATCTTTTTTCTTCTCCTCCTTGTCTTAAGCCGCATGAATTTTCAGTGCAGAACGCAGCAATAAATTATTTCAGCAAAAAAATAATTTCAGAGGATATGGATAGTGCACAGAAGTCAGCGCAGCTCTTCTTTCAGATCTTATGAGCATTGTCTGATCTTAAATGGTTGGGTTAAATCCATTTCATCCTATGAAATAAGTCCTACAATTTTAGAGTAATTAAAACACACACTACCATCTCATTCATCCTACTATTCTGTTCCTTCTTTTTGTTGTTTCCTGCCAGAGACTAGCATTCACTTCTCACTATCTATATATCTCCAGTCTTCTTTGGGAAGTAATAATAAACTCCAGCAATCATTAACTCGCTCAACTAAACCAAAACATAAATAAAAGATGAAAAAAACAATGAGTTTCCTCCTACTTATTCTCTTCACACTCCTAGTTGCAACCTCAGAAGAGACCGAAGCAGAAGCATTACTCAAGTGGAAATCAAGCCTGTACCAGTCAGGCTCTCTAGCTTCATGGGCTATCAGAAACAGGACCAGTCCCTGCTCTTGGTACGGTATCTCTTGCGACCCAGCTGGTAATGTGATGCAAATCTCTTTACAGAGCTCTAGCATTAATGGTACCTTAGACTCTCTAAACTTCTCTTCTTTTCGCAACCTTATTTCTCTCAATCTAAGCGATAATATTCTACAAGGATCAATCCCTTCTGGTATCTCAAATCTTTCCAAACTAAACTCACTTGACCTTGGTTCCAACTCCTTTGGAAATTTTGTACCACCTGGAATAGGGGACCTAAGTGAGCTAGTTTATCTTAGCTTGTTTAAGAACAATTTAGTTGGGCCGGTACCGTCCCAACTTAGTCGGTTAAGTAAGGTACGCCATTTTGATCTTGGACATAATCACTTTAACAACACTGAGTATTCAAACTTCTCAACCATGACGTCAGTGTTGTACCTGTCACTGTTCATGAACAACCTTACTAGTTTCTTCCCCCAATTCATCTTAAAATGTACAAATCTCACCTACCTAGACCTCTCCCAAAATGCATTCTCTGGCCCAATACCGGATTCCCTTGCAAACCTATCTATGTTGAGGGAACTACACCTTGGTACGAATAACTTCATCGGAGGGATTCCATCAGTACTCAGTTCGATCTCAGGCTTAAGAGTACTTGAACTTGGAAAAAATTCACTTGGAGGACCCCTCCCATCTTCTCTTAGTCAGTTAAAGTTTCTCGAAAGGCTAGATATAATAAATGCTGGAATAAACTCCACCATACCACCTGAGCTCGGTGTCTGCACCAATCTCAATTACATTCATCTCTCTTTCAATCAGCTCTCAGGACCGTTACCATTTACTTTTGTAAAGCTCACAAAAATGAGAGTGTTTCGCATATCTAATAATAATTTGTCAGGTGAAATTCCGGGTGAGTTTTTCAAAAGTTGGCCGGAGCTTATTGTTTTCGAAGTGCAAAATAATTCCTTGACGGGTAGAATCCCGCCAGACATTGGGCTGGCCAAGAAGCTCACAGTTTTATGTATTTACATGAATTACTTGGTGGGGCCCATCCCATCAGAAATCGAAAATTTAGTTTTATTGACCTATCTAGACTTGTCAGAAAACTCACTCAGTGGTTCGATACCACCTTCCGTTGGTAACCTCAAAGAACTTGATGTGTTATGTCTATACAACAACAACCTTTCAGGCGAAATCCCGTCAGAAATTGGAAATTTAGTTTTATTAACCGAACTAGTCTTGTCAAAAAACTCACTCAGTGGTTCGATACCACCTTCCGTTGGTAACCTCAAAGAACTTGATGTGTTATATCTAAACAACAACAACCTTTCAGGCGAAATCCCATCAGAAATCGAAAATTTAGTTTTATTGACCTATCTAGACTTGTCAGAAAACTCACTCAGTGGTTCGATACCACCTTCCGTTGGTAACCTCAAAGAACTTGATGTGTTATATCTAAACAACAACAACCTTTCAGGCGAAATCCCATCAGAAATCGAAAATTTAGTTTTATTGACCTATCTAGACTTGTCAGAAAACTCACTCAGTGGTTCGATACCACCTTCTATTGGTAACCTCAAAGAACTTGATTGGTTAGATCTATCCGGTAACAACCTTTCAGGCGAAATTCCGTCAGAAATCGAAAATTTAGTTTTATTGACCTATCTAGACTTGTCAGAAAACTCACTCAGTGGTTCGATACCACCTTCTATTGGTAACCTCAAAGAACTTGATTGGTTAGATCTATCCGGTAACAACCTTTCAGGCGAAATTCCGTCAGAAATCGGTAATATGAGTGCATTACAAGCGCTCATTCTTGGTCATAACCAACTTTCAGGGCACTTGCCAGATTCCCTCTCCCAGCTTCCTAACTTGTACTTCTTTTCAATATTAAGCAGCAATCTGACCGGTATGATCCCTCCTGATTTCGGACGAAATGGGATGCTTCGGTTAGTTCATTTAGGAAGCAACTCTTTTTTTGGTGAATTGCCTCAAGGTCTGTGTACGGGATTGGCTCTTCAAGAGATCACGACAAATATGAACAACTTCAGTGGAGCGCTCCCATCCTGTTTGAAGGATTGCTCAGCTCTGAGTAGGGTTCGGTTGGAATACAATTATTTCATCGGCGACATATCAGAAGTCTTTGGAGTGCACCCCAACTTAAGCTACTTCGATTTGACTGGTAATTCATTGACCGGCAAATTATCTAGCAATTGGGGTCAGTGCTCAAGTCTTGAATTGTTTCATATAGATGGCAACAACATATCAGGTGAAATCCCAGCTACTTTTGGCAAAATTACCAGTTTAAAAGACCTCAGCTTGGCTTCAAATCTACTAACAGGTGCAATTCCAATAGAGTTGGGAAATCTTAGCTCATTATTCAAGTTAAATTTGAGTGATAACTTCTTATCATGTCAAATTCCATCTAATTTGGGTAGCCTTACTAAACTCCAGCGCCTGGATCTTTCAAGAAACAAGCTGTCTGGTAATATACCTTCTGAGCTTGGAAATCTAGACCATTTAATATTGTTTGATTTGAGCCAAAACAATATTTCAGGAAAAATTCCAAATAATCTTGGCAATTTATTAATGATGCAGATTCTCTTGGATTTGAGCAGTAATTCACTCACTGGTCCGATACCATCTGATTTAGGCAAGTTGACACAGTTGGAAACGCTTAATTTATCACACAACTTCCTCACGGATCAAATTCCAAAATCATTATCCAGCATGTTAAGTCTAGAATCAGTCGATTTTTCCAACAATAATTTAAGCGGCCCAGTTCCAACTGGAAAAGCTTTCAAAGATGATTCCCCTCAAGCTTATGTTGGAAATCCTGACCTCTGTGGAGATTTTCAAGGGTTAATCTCTTGTTATGCAAATTCCACTAAGAATTCACATAGCCATCGAAAAAAGCTAATCCTTACCATATTTCTACTAATTGCGGGTGTAGTATTATTAGTTGCAACGGTTGTAGCAATATTGGTGTTGTCAAGAAAGAAGAAGGAAGAGAAAATTGAAATTAATAGTGAAAATAAGGATGTAGCTAAGTCATTTTGGGAGAGAGATGGAAAGTTCAGTTTCTCGGATATTGTAAATGCAACGGATAACTTCAATGCAGTATTCTGTATTGGAACAGGTCGATTTGGTTGTGTGTACAAGGCTAGGCTTTCAAGTGGTCAAGTTATTGCCGTGAAACGTATCCAGGCCCAAGATACAGAAGATGTGGAAGATATAAACAAAAAGAGCTTTGAAAATGAGATACGAGCTCTCACAGAGGTGAGACACCGTAATATAGTAAAACTTCATGGGTTTTGTTTAAGTGGTGGCTACATGTACTTAGTTTACGAGTATTTGGAGAAGGGAAGTTTCAGTAATGTACTGTATGGGTCAGAGGGAGAGAGGGAGCTGAACTGGGCAATGCGAGTCAAAGTTATACGAGGCATTGCTCAGGCATTAGCATATCTACACCATGATTGTACTCCACCAATTGTGCACCGAGACATTAAATTGAATAATATATTACTTGATTCTGAGTTTGAGCCTAGGTTGTCAGACTTTGGTACTGCAAAATTGCTTGGATTGGGTTTCACAAGTTGGACCTCTGTGGCTGGAACTTATGGCTACATGGCACCGGGTAATTAGATAAACACATTATTAATTTCAGTTATTATATCATTATTTGTTGGTAGCATAATTTGCTTTTACTTTTGGTTCGTTTCCAATATTCTTGGTTTATATGTTAAACTAGACCATTGCAAAAATATATAATATTATTTTCTCAGTTGCTGAAATGTGATGAAATCTTTTTTGACTGGGTTGCCTTTCTATTTTTTTATGTAGAGTTGGCATACACAATGCGGACCACCGAAAAATGCGATGTGTATAGCTTTGGAGTGGTGGCACTTGAAATTATGATGGGAAAACACCCAGGAGACCTCCTCTTATCTCTACCGTCCATTGCGACATCCGTAGAAAATGATATATTACTGAACGATGTGCTCGATCAGAGACTGACTCTCCCTACGGGACAATTAGCTGAAGAAGTGGTGTTTATATTCGAGATAGCCTTTGCATGCATACAAGAAAAGCCTGAGAAAAGACCTACAATGCGATCGGTGGTCCAGGAGATTTCAGTCCACACGCAGGCCTATTTGTCATAGCCGTTTCGTGCTATTAAAATTAGCAAGCTTACACATTATGAGAAGTGATTTACATGATTTTAGTTGGCAGAAACTTAATTATACAATATTGGAGAAAACATTTGTACTTATTCTTTTCTTAATACTGAGATATTGTACATACTTCTGAAAGAATATTTTCAATGTGACCTGTAGGTCCAGTACAAATACGTACTCAAATCATGCCAACCATTTAAACTGAGTCTAAACTCGTCACCAACCATCCCCATCAAACTGTTGAAGAGAAAAGGCAAGGCTCCAAATTAATCAAGAAAAGTAACAACTAGCAATTTAGCATTCTCACACCATAAGTAGGGATGAAAACGGTGCGGATAAACTCCGCACCGAACCGTATCCGAATCCGAAAAATATGCTTAATATCCAAACCGTATCCGAATCCGAACATATCCGTATCCGTATTCGTATCTGACAAAAAAATATGAATGCGGATATGATTTGACTACTATCCGGTCCGTATCCGTATCCGACAAAAAAATTCATTATCCGATCCGTATTTGGTCTTTATCCGAACCGTTTTCACCCTTAATTAAATCAATGGCACAAGATAATTAACCTAATTACTCCTCTAGTGCTATAGAAAAAGACTTTCGATTTAATAAACTAAATTTTTACTAGTTAGATTGGCTTATAATAACATTTTGGCAATATAATAACATAATACCATGATAATATAGAATTAATTATTTATTTTTTCTTAATTTATATATATTTGTTTTAATATCTGAAATATATCCGTATTCGTATCCGTATTTCGCAATATCCGATTCGTATTCGTATTCGTTTAACTTCCGACCCGTATCCGTATCAGAACATATCCGTATCCGGAAAAAAATATGGATACGGATATGGTATGACCACTATCCGAACCGTATCCGATCCGTTTTCATCCCTAGTCCATAAGGCTTGAGAAAAATAGTTACAGCTGCAAGAAAGTTTGTATTTTATTAATTTTTTTTGGGAATTACATAACGCAATCACAAACTCATACAATCAAACAATCAGAGACAACACCTCACCTTCATCATGCGCTTCTATTTCACCCCGCACTTCTTTTTCCCTGCCTTTCCCCTTCACCAAGCCTCTTTCTTCCCCTGTCTTTCCTCTTTACCATGCGCCTCTTTTTCCATGACTATCGCCTCCTTACCCATGTGAGTTCCCTTTCTTTTTCCTTTCCCGCGTCTGAAATCTCCTCTCCTCCTTTTCTTCAATCAAGTTCTCTCCTCTCTCGGATGATAGAGAGGTCGTTCGTCCCATCGAACCGTTAGATCTGACCATGTTATGATCTCCTTTGCTCTCTATTCACTTCCCCACTGCCTTCGCTCTCTTTCCTCACTTATTTCATCCCAACCGTCAAATCCAACCACAAATACAAGGATCCGATTCCTGTGGCGCGCGACACAGCTTGTAGCGCGCGACACGGACCGTCCGATCAGATCTCGACGGTTCATTTTTTTCGGGCCTTACAATCTGGTTACATGCACGGGGCTCCCTCATCCATCCAGATCTGATCGGACGGTCCTGTGCCGCGCTACACGCTGTGTCGCGCGCCACAGGATTTGGATTCCAAATACAGGTGATTTCTGGGCATGGCTGAAATGGATCGGATTGGACTGAGCGAGGAGAAACATGAGGTTGAGGAGATGAGGGAGAGAATGGACGATAGTGTATTTTAAGGATTTAAGTATGTAAATAATAAGGGAGTAACTAATAATAATTTAGGGAGCAAATAAGAAGTATAAGGGAGTACCTAATAAAAATTTCGTAGTTGATTAAAAGGAGTAACTAATAATTATAAGGGAGTAAATAAATATGTATAAGGGAGTAAGTAATAAGCATAAGGGATGGGAGTACGTAATAAGTATAAATACGTATTTTCATTTAATGGAGTAACTAATATCGAAAAAGGGAGTAAATAATGTGCATAAGAAAGTAAATAATATGTTTAAGAGAGTAAGTAATAGATTTAAATGCGTTGTTTAGTAACTAATTTCCAGCCACACATGTCTAATCGGCTCCTCGTAGCTCAAAATGGATTTACGAATACAGAAAAAGAGTATCATCATAATTTTTTTTTATGTAAGTTGGCTTGATTCATTATTACTGGCTAGACTCTGAGCATACACAAAATTCCTATTCAATGCACAAATACACAAAAAATATAGAAAACTTGTATAAGGGTTTATGACAAAAAATAGCAAATAATTACATTCAGAAGGGTTATATTGGAAAAAGTGGATCCCTAAACTACTAAAGTCAAGACGACCGTACCAGCATGGCGTCGGTGTGAGGCCGCTGATTTTCGTACAATCCGCACTACCTGCCTGTACTTCCCTCCCCCACATCTCCCCTCCCCATTTGGAACTCTCTCTCTTTTATTTTATTATATTATTATATTTTATTATATTTTTACGATCATGCCCCTACCCGATCTTGTCTTCTTCCGTACCGTACCTCTCCCACTCAAATACCCATCTTACCCTCCAAAACATCTCCCAATCCACTTATCACCTCAGAGAATAACAAACCGATCAAGGCCATTTTCGGAAAAGTCCATCTTTTCGTCGTTCTTTTATCCCTCTTGCTAAAATCCTAATCCATTTTTTCTTCTGTTGTCTCTCTAATCTAATGGAACCTGAGAAGAGAATGGATAAGCGGATCCGGGTCGATCTAAACCTTGAACTTGAACAGAACCCGATTATCATTAGCCCCTTCGAGTCTCTCTCGGAAGAAGTTCTCTTCCTCATATTGGATCTTCTCAACTGGAACCCGCTAGACAGGAAATCCTTCTCTCTCGTTTCTCGTTCGTTCTACAAACTCGAGTCATGTCACCGCCGGTGGCTCACGCCTCTCCGATCAGACCTCCTTCCTTCCATTCTAACAAGGTATAGCTCCATATCTCACCTCAACCTAACCCTCTGCTCCCGCCTGACCGATGTCACTCTCGCCTCGATCGCATCTCTGCTTAGTTCCAGCCTGAGATCGATCAATCTCTCGGGTTCTAGGTCCTATACACACAAAGGCATCGAGTGCTTGGCCGACAAGTGTTTCAACTTGGAAGAGATCGACGTGTCGATCAGAGTTGATTTGGGGGATGAGGTGGCAGCCGCGATCGGGAAGATGGTGAAGATGGAGCGGGTTAACATGGGGAGATGTAGGAAGGTGACCGATTTGGGGATCGGTTGCATTGCTGTGGGTTGTCCTAATTTGAAGTTGCTTTCTGTGAAGGGGTGTGTTGGTGTCACTGATTTGGGTGTTAAGTTGGTAGCTGTCAAGTGTACAAAGCTAAAGTCTTTGGATGTTTCATTTACCATGGTATGTATCAGTTTAGTTCACATTTCTCTGCTTATTATTTTTTATTCTATAATTAGTAAGTTCTGCATAATTGATTTTTTTTTTTATTGAGTTGTTTGTAGATAACAAAGAAATGTCTCCCAGCCATAATGCAATTGCCTAATCTTGAAGAATTTTGTATGACGGGATGTCTCGGTATTGATAGCAAGGCATTTGTTATCCTTAAACAAGGGTGCAACACACTTCAGGTATCTGAAATTGTGCAACTGACTTAGATTAAAATAAATTGGATGTGATTTTATAGACTGCTGACTCATATTTGTAGATTGACATTGCTTTTATACATTTGATCAGGCACTTGATATGTCAAATTGCGAACACATGACAGATTCCGGGGTATTATCTATACTTCAGAAATGTCCAAACTTATTCCACTTAAACCTTGCATCCTGTTCATCCGTAAGTTTGTACACATGATGCCTTTTAGTTTCCTCCCATAGCTTTAATAAAAACCTTGCTAACTTGTACTAATGACAATGTAGGTTAATGTATCAATATTATCTGGCCTAAAGAGTATGTGTAAACTCGGTTCCATTAAATTGGATGGGTGCAAGGTCACTGCAAGTGGGTTAAAATCGCTCTCCAATTCATGCATCTCCTTGAAGGAACTGAGCCTTAGCAAGTGTTTGGGAGTGACTGATGAGGGCATTTCAGTAATTGTGGCAAAGCACAAGGACTTAGTGAAATTAGATGTAACCTGTTGTAGATACATCACAGATGAGTCTCTATCTGCCATAACTAGTTCATGCACTTCTCTAGTTTCTCTTAGGATGGAATCTTGCACAAAATTGTCAAGTAAGGGTTTTTGGCTCATTGGCCAGTGTTGTCCCAAATTGGAAGAGCTTGACTTAACCGACAATGATTTAGATGATGAAGGTGCCTAAATATTATTTTAATTAATTTTTTTTTCATGAATAAGTAGAAAAGTAGAGTCATTTAATTAACTCCCTTTGATTGCATTGATTTAGTGTGAGAAAGTTTCTTTTAAAAAATCCATCTTCCTCTTTCTAAACTGATGCTATCTGCTGTTTAAAATCTCTAGAATGTTATTCAACAGAGAGAACAAATAAAAAATCAACCTGTTCCTCCTAGTTTTAGTTAAATATATTAAACTGATTTAATTTTGGCGATCTAATTGTAGGATTGAGATCCCTTGCCGGTTGCCATAACCTTGTCAGCTTAAAAATTGGCATATGCTTGAGAATCACCGACAATGGTCTTATTCCCATAGGACATTCTTGCCCTCGTCTCCAGGAGCTTGATCTGTACCGTGCAATTGGTATAACTGACAAGGGTGTGTCAGCAATAGCTGATGGCTGTCCCCATCTAGAGATGATAAATATGGCCTACTGCACTAACATCTCTGACGAGTCCCTCAAGTTTCTGTCGAAATGTTCCAAGTTATGCATCCTTGAGATTCGTGGCTGTCTCCAAGTATCATCAGCCGGCATCTCAGCAATTGCAGCCGGGTGCCTCCTGCTCAGCAAGCTTGATGTAAAGAAATGTTGTGAAGTTAATGATGCAGCTATGTTCTCTCTTGCTCGATACTCTCACAATCTCCGTCAGGTACTATATTTTTTGTAAATCTTTTTAAAAGTTTTTGAAATATATTGTATAGTAATGTAAACTGTAGATAGACCTTTCTACTAATATATCATACTAACTCTGGTGCAGATACACCTTTCTTACTGCTCGGTAACTGATGCCGGTCTGTTAGTACTTGCATGTTTAGGCTCTTTGCAAAATGTGACGATGTTACATCTCTCTGGAGTGTCTCCGAAAGGTCTTGCGACAGCACTTTTGATGTGTCATGGCCTGACAAAGGTGAAAATGCACTCCTCGTTCAAGTTGTCCATCCCACAAGCTCTGATTGAACATGTTGAATCTCGCGGCTGTTCATTTCACTGGATGAATAAGCCTTTTCAGGTAGATTTTGAATCCAGTGAACTCTGGAAACAACAGTCCCATGACTTGTTTGTCGAATAGAGTTTGAATTTGTTCGAACATGCTGCCTAACATCAAGATTTGCCCAATGCATTTTACAATGTACTCCAGCAACTCAATGGACTCATTACCGTGTGCTCAGCTCATTTACAGCCGAGGTGGCGAGAATGCTTATGTGTAAAAGGCTCAGTCAGGTGCCAATGTGAAATTGTGAATGGCAAAACCTTTTTCATTTCCCTCATACTCGTAGGAAGTTTTTTTATTATTATTATTAATTTTTTTTGGTCTGTTAATTTGAGCAAGTTTATTAGTAAGTGTTTTTTTCCCGCCCTATACTTGTAAATGCAAATGTTAAAACAGTTTTTAGCTGTAAATTAAATAATATTTGAGTACCACGAAGTTCGTAATGTTCTAGGATTTATTTTTTCCCCTTTAACTTTACAACAATGTGGAGTTTAAAGATTGGTATTCTCGGAATCAAAATGACAAATAGGAGTTATTGCGACTAAAATTAAATAAATGAATTTAGGAGAGGCCACCTAAAATAGTACTGTCTTGTATTTATTCTTGAATCTTATTTAACAATGCACATAAAAAGAAAAATATTGTTATGGTTGGATAAAACCCGATATTTCAACCGAAAAATCCACAAACATGCCCCTTCTCTTTTTAGTATTATTATCAAAAAGAGGTTCAAACTAGGGATACAAAAATCTGGGTTAGTTGTTGAAAATGAAATAGCTACTTCAATGCATGCACGCATCAGGTTTTAAACGCACCTGTCAGCCTTAATTATCCGGAAGTCAAATTAAATATCAACTTGAAATTTAAAAAGACGACTTCCGATTATCTCACATAAGTACGTATTGCTCGCTTTCAATAATAAATAAAAGGAAAAAAAATAATCATCTCAAGAATTTATCTGGGGCGTTGATAACGAGAACCAGATAGAACTGCACCAAGAAAATCTTATTTTGGCTCTAATTATTACAATTTCAAGCTTCCACGAAACTTCCTAACTTGTGATAGACGCTGACAAAGACTAATAAGTAATAACCCTGATTTTGGATAGATTTGTTTCCTTATTTTATAGAGAAAATAGCCAAACTGTCACATCATTAAATGACGCGTCCTTGTTTTCCTTTCCGTAACATATGTACGGCTTCGTTGGTCAAATATATATATATATATATATATATATATATATATATATAGAGTTTTGCTACGGTGAGTTGCAACTCACCAAAGGGTCGGTGAGTTGCGATTAAAACTCTTAGATCTAGTTCAAAATGATCGATCCAAACCGTCTAATATGATCTCTCTATTGAAATCTCCATGCAGATCAAATTTTATATTTTTTTGAAATTTTTAAGTATTTTTTTAGGATTTTTAAAAATTGCTGTTTTTGAACGGTTCAGAACTAATTAGATTAACGATTTTCTAAAATTTCAAAAAAATACTTAAAAATTTTGAAAAAATATAAAATTTGGTCTTCATGGAGATTTCAATAAGGAGATCATATTGGACGGTTTGAATCGGTCATTTTGAACTAGATTTTGGAGTTTTGATCGCAACTCACCGACCCTTTGGTGAGTTGCAACTCACCACAGCAAAACTCTCTCTCTCTATATATATATATATTGAATAGTAGGGCCGTAGCCATTGGTCAAATATCAATGTTTGTATAAATCACGGTCACAGTATAGTTATTGAATAATGACACGGCAACACCACCATCAAGGACGTTGCATTAATTGCGGACGCAGAAGATACTAAATTAATATGTTTGATATTTCATAGTTAGCTCCAATTATGGGATCAATTATTTTGAATAATGCAGTCGAGATTTGCCTTTGACGTTGCATTGCATTATTGCCACTTGTAAATATAACTCTGATAAGATAGTGGCGTATAACTCTTTTGGCAGATCAAGTGACAAACACATTATGATGAATGATGATCGTTAAGAAAATCATGAGTTTTTTTTTTCCCAGATAAAGTTTAGAATCATGCATTCTTTTAAAATATCTACTACAAAAAAATCTTTCTATCGAATTTTTAACATGTGACGTCCGTTTAAATATAACTACTACAAATATATGTTCATAAATTTAAATTCTAACAAGGAGTAATGAATTTTTTTTTAATACAAATATTGGAATCAAGCATTCTAATTTTGAAAATCTAAAAAAAAATCTTTCTATCAGATTTTAAACATGCGATATGCGTTTAAATAAAAGTAAAAACCCATGGTCATGAATTTAAATTCTAATAAATACAACATAGTGAGAGATTCTTCGATCATCTCTTAATTAAAAAAATTTACATGCGTACCTGTCACTGCTCAGTGCTCATTAAATGGTGAGATCCAGTAATTTTTGTTGGTACGACTTGAAATTAGAAAGCCAAACAAGTAATATCTAGATTCCAGAGATAAGGTAGAGAAGACAAGTGGTCCTTTATTTTTTTTTCCTCAACTTGGAAAACTTTATTTTGTACTTAAAAACTACTTCGTTCCACAAAAAACAAACAACGACGCACCCACCATTGTCTGTCTCCACCAAACGATTTATTTATTTTTTTATTTGTTCTCCAAAAATTTTTATTTTCTTTTTTAGATTTATTTTTCCCCTAATATGCATTTTCCTGGGCATCCCACCACGGAAGAAAATTTGTTTTCTTTCAGGGTCCAACATTTTGACTTCGTACGTTTTCAAATTAAATTTAAAAATCTATATGGATAGGTTTGTACTAAAAAAAAAATAAACCGGTCAAATGAGTAAACAATTGTTGTTGACTTTCGGAAAATTAAAATTTTTCTATTGTTTATTACTTAGGGAAGTCTGTTGGTCAAATTAAATTTCATGTGCATATAGTACAGTTAGGTCCTGTGACCCCGCTAAATCATATAGGGTCCGGCACTGATCGATGATGAGAGATCATATGATATGAGCACTAAATCGATGTGTAATGCAACATTAGATTAATATTACATCAACTTGTATAGTTTATGGTCACATACATCAGCACTTTGTTACGATTCAATTGTCATGACATCGCCACGTGTTTCCTTTTAAGTTACTGTCTCATTCTTCAAGCCCACATCATCCCATTAAGTTGTAGTGGAAAAAAATAAAAAAACATTCACTGGATTAATTTACCAGCAATAATTTATGAGACTAATTGGGATTTGAATAAATATAGGTCAAAAGTATATTTTACGGAAATTTTACACCTTTTTTTTTTCTTTTAATAAGCTTCCATGCATCAAGAAAAACCATTTAAACCTGCATAATATACATTTGTCTAGATTTTTGAAAGAGATAAAATGATGTTCCGTTTTTTAATTTTCTCGTACATTTCGTTATTGACATTTAGAATTTATTTTACTAATAGAAACTGTTACATTGAAATCACACCTAACTAGAGAGTTCCTGTACTTTTTTTTTCCACGGCCAGAAATGAGTAAATCTCACGACTATTCAAGGTTTTGAAATAAAATAGGGGGGGGGGGGTTGACAAGTTGTCCTTATGTACTTGAAAAATACTTTCTTCCACCAGCGATCGTCCACTCTAAGTTTCCACCAAATCTTTCATTTTCATTCTTTCCTCTTCAGACTTTTTATTACTTTTTTATTTTTTTTTTCTTTAGCAAGTTGGTAGTGGTAGGTATTTTTCCCCAGGTGTCTTTCGACTCTTTCCACTAGAAGCCACTATACCATTTGCTTCTCCCCAGAAAATCTTTTCTTTATACTTTTACGACCTCTTATTTTTTTTTGCAAAGATTAGTAAAAAAAAAAAAAGAACAATTCATAAATTGCAAGATTAAGTCTCTTTTACTTTATTTTTTTTAGTTTCAAACTTACATGTTACACGCAAATAAAATTTATTTTAACAAATTGTGTTAGGTGTGAGTTTAGTTTGGATCTACACAACTTAAATTTGGTACAAGATTGTTTCTCCTCTATAATAATTTGTGTATGTTAGATATATCATAAATATTTTATATCAACGAAGATACAAATGTATAAAAACCTGAGCCGGACGGCATAATTAATTAGGAAACAGAAAAGTATGACAACGTAATTTCTTTCATATATTTGCAATTCACAGTTTATAAGTTGCTTTTGGAAAATTTTGGTTAAATGTGAATCGTTAAATTGTTTACTACATTAAAAATTGACCCCATTTAATTTTCTAACATTATTAGATGAGCCGCTGCCTTCAATGGGGGAACACCGAGAGTCCGAGACCACCTCATAAAGATCCATAATTGAAGTTGTGGTGGGTACCAATGACTTTAAAAAGTAGTCCTTTATACGTACGGGAGTTTCATTATGTATATTTTAATTTTTTATTATTTTCTTATGTGATTGATTATAATTCCGATAATTTGTAGGTATATTGGGACCACCTTGCACTAGATTAGATTTTCCTGTTAACGACCTTCCCCTGAAGCACACTTCCCTAGTCATACCTATACGGTTCTGTACTTCTATCTTTTATATTTCTAAATATAATGATTTCTCGGCTTCTGAACTAAATCACGTTGTAAGTAACAATTATGTCTGTATCAAATACAAAAAAATGGATGTTGTATGACATATAGAAAGTTTGATGCTGTTAAGTAATAATTATACATGTGTTAACTACAAATTATATATAAAGAACTTAGAGAAATACTAGAGTCCCATATAAGGACGGACAGTAGCGAAGCTAGGTTTTCGTATCAGCAGGGTTCGTAAATTTTTTTTTCTGAAAATATATGTATGATGTAACGTCTAATATAGACATAATATAATAATAATTCTTAAATAAACAACTCTAAAATAATGTTAGATAAAAAAAAAGTCATGAGAAATCAAATATATATTATAATAACAATAGAAAATATAAAATAATATATTTAATATACAAGATAATAATTCAAAAGTCAAGACAACAAAAAAGTACAACAATTTCCTATGGATTTTTATTTTTTTCATAATTTTGCATAATAAGTTCTTTAGAAATCTCATTGAACACTTATTTTTCTTATTTTTATTGGTAGTTTTTATATAATATCTTAGTTGTATTTTTTATCTTTTGTGGTAGCTTTTATTTATAATGTCCTAAAGTTCACAAAACAATATATAGACGAATTACGTAATGCACGAGATTCGCGCTAGTATGTATATGCTACAAATAATTTTTCATCCAAATATTTTATTCTATTCTAAGTTTTGTCTTAATAAGACTTTTTGGGTAGAAGGGAAGAAGACGATTAGCCATGAACAAATGCTACATGGGTCACTATGTGATTTTTTAGGTGTCACTATACAATTCAAATCAAACACGATATGTCCAGCTGGGTCCTTCAAATTTTTGAGATGGGTTCCTAACTTCTTGTGACTTTTTTTTTAAATTACAAACAAATATAATATCAAGTAAATTTTTTTTTTGAGGACCCACCAAATTGTATATAGCTTCGCCCCTGAGGACGGATGTGATATGTCTAATACGATCATTCTCATATTTTTTAAATTTCAAATGATCGATCCGAATCATTCAATTTGTTCTTCATATTGAATATAAGAAACCCAAATTTATATTTTGTTGACATTTTTTTACTATTTTTTGGTATTTTTCAAAATCGTTGTTATTAGAGGGGTCATAATATTTGTATCATGTATTTTCTAAAATGTCAAAATCTCAAGTAAAAAATATAAAATTTAATTTCTTACGAGTTTTCAATAGAGAGAACAAATTAAAACGTTCGAATCGATCGTTCAAAATTTAAAATGTGAGAACATCATGTTGAAAGGACCTATCCGTGACATGTATAACCTAAAAACACAAATTAGAACACTATTAATAGATGGAGGATATTAGTTCTCGTCAAAGTACCACAGACATAATAAAGTACAGAGGATTTTACTTTATAGCCTTTTAAGGCACCTGTCTTTGTTCTTTTGTGCAACATAAGTCCTTCCCCAGTTACAACTCTCCTGGAATAAATTCTCACCATAACATTGTTTTTTCTTTGTCCTTCTATTATCATTATCAACTAATAATTGAACAATAGCATATCACTCTAACTAAGGCAGGCTCATCTGGATTTTTGTCCAATCTATATCTTTTTTTAAAGTTAACACGCTTTAGTTTTAGTGGGATGCCTGTCCCTAAAACCACTAGTTAGGTACAAGTACCACCAGTTGGTACTTCATTAGCTGAACCTAGTCCTTACTTGTAATTAGTAATTAATTAATTCCACCAAGAATTAATTAACTTGCAAACATTACATGTTTGAATTTCTAACGGACTTTTGCATTTACAACCTTCCAATCTCAGAAATTTTAGTTAGTTAACAGATCTATCATGATGAAGTGTAAACGATTAGGGATCATTATATCCTATGATAAATGACAACTCAAATCAAATATAATATAACAATTTCTCTATACACTTATATCCACAAAGGGGCTTATAAGTTATAACAAACAGTGAAAAGGAAAAAAAAATACTTTCTGATTCAGCATGTACATTATCAGGTACCGGAAGACAAAAATATATAATCCAAAAACTGAATTACAACTTTACAATAAGAAGAAAAAAAATCTTTGAAATTGGTGCTTGATTTAGCAGGTGCTAATGTACAGATCCTAGGGTTTACACCCTACTCAACAAAAATGTCATGCGACTGTTGCTTCCACACTTCGCTCGACTCTAGCTGCACCTGCCATTTCAGCAAAATTTAAATCACTTTAATTATAATAATTCGCATAACAACAGAGTAATGAAGGCACAAAATCAGAACAACACATTAGTTATGCAAACCTGGAAAGGCTTGTTTAACCACTGAAACAAGCAACCGCGTGATTCCAAACGATCTATCAGAACCGGAGATACGAAAGGTTTGAATGACACATGCAGTTTGACCTTCATCAGGCGGCTACACATCAAAAGTGCCGCAGCCAGACCATCCGCAGACATTCCAGAGAGATGTAACATTGTCACAACTTGCAAACAGCTGATGCTCGCAAGCGCTAACACACCAACATCTGTCACTGAGCAGTATGACAGATTAATCTGCAACCATAAATTCCATGTACTTTATTATTTTCACAGTTGGGGCAAACTATACAGCGAAATATAAAAGATTCTAAAACTAAAGCCATGTTTGGAACTGCTTCCGAACTAGTAGTTCGCGAACTGCATTAGTTCGTGTGAACCAAACAAACGGCGAACAGGATGAACAGTGAACTACTCACTGTGTTCTTAATTCTCCATTTTTTGAGAACTACGAACTAGAATAAGGACTGACAGCTAGTTTGATGTTCCTTGTTCGGTGCACAGATTCCAAACACACCTAAAAAAAGGAATGTATACATGATGAGGAAAGGAATCTACCTGACGAAGGTTATGGGAGAACTGAGCGAGAGAGAGCATGGCAGCATCATCAATCTCATAACATTTCTTTATGTCAAGCTTGCTGAGATTGCAGCACCTGGCTGCGATAGCTGAGATCCCGACTGATGATACCAAGGAGCAGCCACGGATCTCGAGGGTATTCAATCTTGCACAATTTGATAAACACTTGAGAGACTCATCAGAGATGCTCGTGCAATACGACATGCATATTGTCTCTAGATTGGAGCAGCCAAGTGCTATTTCTGACACACCCTTGTCAGTTATGCCGATCGAACGATACAGATCAAGCTCTTGGAGATGGGGACATGATCTTCCTATTTGAATTAGGCCTTCATCGGTGATTTTGAGGCATATGCCTATTTTTAAACTTGTGAGATTCCGGCACTGGGCTAGGGATTTCAATCCTACAATTAATGCACATGTCATACACAAACATTATAGTTACAACTGGAAACAAAATATTAACCTAAATAGCTAAATCAGATACCTTCATCGTCTAAATCAGTGTCGGTTAGGTTGAGCTCTTCCAATTTGGGGCAGTGCCGACCAATTAGACGAAAACCCTCGCATGTCACCTTCGTACAAGACTCCATACTCAGAGAAACTAGAGAAGCACCAGAACTAGTTATGGCAGCTAGAGTTAGGTCTGTTATGTATCTACAACAGGTCACATCTAATTTCACCAAGTCCTTGTGCTTTGCTACAATTACTGAAATGGCTTCATCACTTACACCTGAGCACTTGCTCAGGCTCAGCTCCTTCAATGAAATGCATGAGTTTGCAAGGGATTTTAGTCCATCGGCGCTGACATGGCACCCATCTAGCTTGATGGAATTAAGCTTTAATACACCGTGGAGGCCAGATAACATCGAGTTAACCTGCATTTATGATGATGAAAGGTTATAATCTAATGTAAACATGGGTAGATTATAAAAAGTAAGTGTGATTACAATGTTACAAGGTTACTTGATACTTACAGGGCAGCAATATGATAAGTTTAGAAAGTGTAAGCTTGGGTATTTATGGAGGGTACTAGATACGCTGGCCTGAGTAATATTTTGGCAGTTTGACATGTCAAGTGCCTGATAAAATCATACAAACAAAATGATGTTAGCATCGACAACTATAATTCTAATCTTTCTCCTAGTATTTGTCTTGTTATAACTATGTACTTAGGTAATACCTGCAGTGATTTAAACCCCTGTTTAAGGGTAACAAGTGCTTTATCATTAATTCCGAGACATCCAGTCATGCACAAATCTTGGAGATTAGGTAATTGTGCAATAGCTGGGAGGCATTTCTTCGTTATCTACAATTATGTAAAAGAAGAACTATGAGAAGACAATAAGGCAAGGCAACAACAAGAGTTAATTTCTTCAAAAAGAAGTAGAGGAAATAAATGAGAAATCAAACGATGCATATACCATGGTGAAGGAAACATCCAACGATCTGAGCTTCCTGCACTTAACAGCAATCAACGCAACTCCCAAATCAGTTACACCAACACAACCCTTCAAACAAAGCAACTTCAAATTGGGGCACCCAACAGCAATGCAACCGATCCCCAAATCAGTCACCTTCTTGCATCTCCGCATCCTGACGCGCTCCACCTTGCTCATCCTCCCGATGGCCGCCGCCGCCTCATCGGTCAATTCGACCCCGTTCGACACGTCAATCTCCTCCAAATTGAAGCATTTGTTGGCCAAACACTCGATCCCTCTGTGCGAAAACGACCTCGACCCGGACAGATTGATGGAACGCAAGCTCGGCCCGAGAAGCAAAGCAATTGAGCTGAGAGAGGCGTCGCTGAGGTAGGGACAGAGGGTTAGGTTGAGGTGCGAAATGGAATTGTACCGAGATAGAACGAAGGGAAGTAGCTCTGGTCGGAGAGGAGTGAGCGAGCGGCGGTGGCGCGACTCCACGGCGAAGAACGAGCGAGAGACGAGAGAGAAGGATTTCTTGTCTAACGGGTTGGAGTCGAGAAGATCCAATATCAGGAAGAGTATTTCCTCTGAGAGAGCTTCAAACGGGCTCTCGGATGGCTCTGTGTTGGCTTCGACCCGGATCCGCTTCTTCTCTCTCGTTTCCATTTCCATGAAAATAAAATACTCAGAGAAAGAAATGAAATGAAACGAGAGAAAAAATGACAAGGGAGAGAGAGAGTGGGAGAGGAGGTAGAAGAAGAAGAAAGGAACCGAATTCGAAATTACGAAAAGGCCCCTCAGGAGGTTTATTCCTAGACGGGGAGACGGCGGTTTGTCTGTTTCATATGACGAGAATACCCCTGATGATAAGCTGACTGGAAGTAGTATCGGAGGGTAGGGATGGGATTTTAGAAGGGGAGGTACGGTACGGACAGAAACGAACAGAAGGGTAAGATGGGAAAGAGAGGAAACGAAGTAATTGGGGAAGGAAGATGTGGGGGAGGAAGTACAGAAGGGGAGTGCGGACTGGTACGATTCAACTGCTTACCACTTACGCTTATTATATTCAATTATTTCTTTTATTTTTTATTTTATATTGGGAAGTAGAATCTGGGTTTATACGCCTCCGGTGTGGTTACCGCTCGCGTCGCGTCTTCTGCGAAATAAATTGGGATTTGGTGAGTCACTATTTCTGTATCTTTTCATGTGTCTCCTTATGAAAAATTATTAATTTCTGCAATCTTTTATACCGCGTACGTATTGCTTCACATATCAGACAATTTTTCAAGTTTTGTCTTGCTTATATTGAAAAAATTATAGGATATTAAATGCCCTTAGTCTCATTGACGAATATCTGCAAATTTGTTTTTTTTTAAGAGAGAGAGAGAGAGAGTGTTAAGGGGCTTTTTTTATTTTGTGATGAATTTAAGTTGTTATTTCATAATTTTTTTGCACTGCATCTTAAAATTCATATTATAGTATTAATGTATATTACGGACCTATTTAAAAAATATCTTACAGACAGCTCATAATGTATATTACGCACATCAAAAACTACAAAGTTTAGAAAGAGCATAATGAAGACCGAGTTAAAATAATATTTTTTTAAATATAATACAATACAATACAATAATAACATTCAACTTGGGGAAGTAAACATCAAGGGTGGGCTTCGCTTATATGGCACTACTTCCGGTCCATCTATGCATTCAACTTGTTTTTTGTTAAAATTACTACAGTTAAAAAGTACTCTTAAGTATCTTGATCAAATATTTATTTAATTGGGTATACAGATAAAACGTATTTGAGTATGACATTCTCTCTTTTGCTAAACAGATCTGGATTCGAAAATAAATTATTGTCATGATTTTTCTAAGATCATTTATTATTATTATTATTATATTTTGTGTGATGGTGGTTATAGATTTTTATTTCTAACTTTAGTTTGTTGAATCCTGATTTTGGAATTATCGTTTTCGCTTCCTTAAGAAATTTTACAACATGAGTAAATGTGCAGGTGCTTTGGGGATATAGCCTAATTACTCATGTCTTTGATAATTTAAGCTATAGCTTATCTTTAGATTTGAATGAATTTTGGTTAATTAGTTTTAATCTAGATTTTTAATTCGAGTTACATTAATTTAGGTTACAAGTACTTCTCTCCATGACGGTAGAAATAATCTAACCCTTTTTATTTTAATATATTGAATTTCTGGGATAATTCATTAGCCAAAATACGGTGCGGGTTCGTAATTTGCAATTAATAATGATTTATAGTAAATTAAATTGTTAATTTTTTTCTTAACAATAAACAATATTTAATAGCAAAGCCACAAAATATTCCTCGTCATCAATGAACACATTCTTTTTTGTTAAGTAATATTCTGAATAGATAACCATTTAGGTTAAAAAATCAAAATAGTACAAGGAGAATCCTTGGAATAAGACTAAAATTTTTTTGTGTTGAGTCGACAAAAGATGACAAAATATAATACAAAATGAAAGAAGGAATCCGGGAGGTGAGCAGACTCCGGAGTGGAATTGGAAAAGCGGAACAAGACAAGGAATGGGGGAAGGAAAATAAATAAAATAAGCGAAAAGGACTTGAAAGTAAATACCGTACCAAAAAAGGACCCCTTTTCCGTGAATACAATGCAAATACATCACTGGGTAGCCTCTTGTGTGTTCTGTTTTCTTCGTCAATGATGCTTTTTCGATGACTCTGGTTTTATTCAGTGGAGGCCTCATCTCTTGGAAGCTGGAATAATAAATAACGTAGTTACTTTTCATATATAACCCTGAAATGATTCTAAATAGTGTAAAGAACCTTAAAAGATGTAATATCGCTGAAACTAAAAGGTGCATTCCGGTACCTTTTTATCCAGTGAAGGCCGGATCTTACACAATAAATTATGCAGGAAAATTATACATATACATAGTGCTAGTGCAAGTTTTCTAATGATGAGTGCTTCTAGGTCAAAAAAAAAAAAAAAAAAAAAATCGTAGATTCAATTGATATCACCGTTCTCACCTTCATGTATATATAAATATATAATATTACCTAGAAGCACAGCATTCATAAACTTACCTAGTGCAAGAAAATTAAGACTAATCAACTTTGTCTGGCAGGGGAGTCTCTTAAATATTATTTGGCTGCACTAAAAAAATAGACTCGTGATATAAAAATGTTTAAATTAAAATTCCAGGAAGTTTCCTGGAAACTTAATATTCAGAGACTTTTTTAAAACAAAAAAATGCAATATTTAGAAGCTTATCTGGTGAAAAGGTTATTTTAATAGTTGGTTCCAGTATATATATTATTTAAACATGAAACAAACCTCTTTGATGTTGCATAAAAGTTAAAACAAACATCACTTTTAGGTCTTCGCAGCAACATTTGTTTGTAATATAAGTAAAACAAAAGCGGTACCAAATAAGACCTCAATTTTAAGATAAATAACTAATAAATAAATTAAGCTCCATTCAAAACCCAGTTTCAAATAATGTATTTTAGAATGGTCCATGGAAGATCTCAGAATTATGTATTTTTTTTTTCTTTTACAAGTACAGACTACGGAATCAGTTAATTGTGGTAAAAACATTGTGGAGTACACTATTTGACAATTGTACTAGCATCGAGCATCGATCTGACCCATTTGTAAGGATAAACGGCTCTGATGGGTTGGTGATGGGAATTGAGACAGCGTGATTTGAAAAGAAGAGAATTTTTTCTGTATTTCTTTCCAACGAGTTGTACATATATTTATAATCCTATTGGCCCTATTGACCGTTTGTGAGTTGCTAAAAATACCATGTACAAGATAGGAAATATATATGCAATATTTATACAGATAACGGCTATATTTTTCTATAGAAGGCAAAAGCTATGAGGAAAATCTTGATTGATTATTCTGAGCTCTTGCTGGCTTGATTGACATGGCTACATGCTTTCTTGATTTTGCTCTTTTCATCTCGTCCAATGATGATGATCAATCTGAGGGCAGATTTATTTGATTTTCTTCTCTTGATTCTTCAATAGTTGGATTGCACTGGAATTTCTGGAGAGAATCCAAGCAAGCAATGTGAAGATTAGAAGAAATGATTTATTATTATTTAAAAAAAAAAAATTAAAGCATGTTGTTTCGGTTTTTCGTCAATCCTCAGAAACTTGGACCCTGGAATTAGGCCCATCAGAAGTTTTACAATCAAGTTTGGGCCGTTTCACGTCTGAGAATGTAATAATAGTGAAAATTACTTGATAATGGGCCCTACTACAAATTCAATGGGCTATTTGCCTCATTGCCTGTTTGTCCTTAATATGCCCCACCAGTCCACCACCATCCATCAAGGCTAAATTTAAATAAGCAAGAGAAGTCGTAGAAATGCTAGAAAGAAAAGAATACAACATGTCGTGAAATGCTAGAGAAGTCGTACACACACTTGCTTGTCATTGAGATAGACGTAAATTAAATTTCCTTTGAAAGAATTCATACCAAGGATTAATTAGGGAAACTCTTAATTTCTCTAAAATAGTTAACTCTCGTAAAATGATTGACCCTTCATAGTACTGGGCTGTTATGACTTGGGATCTATTTTGAGCCGTCAAGATCACGGCCTGCTTATTCTGTTTCAATGCATCTACATGTCCTTTGCCGATACCCGAAAGCAATGCGTATATACATTTAAAAAGTTTTTTAAATTTTTTTCTTCATTCACGCATACATGCGTATATACGTTTAATTTAGCGTTAGCTGAATTAAGGATTTTAAAAAATATATATATTATGGGACTGTTTACACGTGACACGTCAATATAACGGTATTTTAAATTTAATTTTAATACATTTATTGTAACAATATTTAGTATGTACATATAGACGTTTCTCTTTCCCGTGAACTTTGGACAGAATCATGCGTTGAAAAAAAAAGGACCAAACTCTTCCTTATTGGTTATATATATTTTTTAAATTTGTTATTTTTTGTTGAATCGAAAAATGTCTTCAAGGATTACGGACATTGTCGTAAAATTTCATTTAATGTTGAGCTTGTTATGCAACTAAAGATGACACACACAATAAAGACAAATTTTGGGATCTATAATTTAATGTTTATACACCACAAAATTACAACCGTGCTGTATAAGGAATTTTTGTTTATTTATAATTCTACAGGAATAAATATGGAAAAGTTCTGGATAAATTATTTTGGTCATAAATTATTATTTTCTAGTTTGCAGACTATAATGTTTCACCATCATTGGATTGAAAATTGATAATATTAAAGATTTATTTGCAAAATTGATAAAATTCTGATCCCATAGGAAGAATTTGTATGCCGTTCGTGTTTTTGGCAATCTTTATCATTAAAATATAACGTATTTTTCCCCACCAATTTTCATTCTATCGTTGCTTGTTGCATGGAGGGATAAACTTAATTTACAAGTATTATTTTCAGTTAAAAAATTGATTAATTGAAACCATTCATATATTGGATGGAATTTGAAACAATAGAGAATATTATTAGAGTGAATGTTTAGAAGATGAGGGGTTAGAATTAAAAGCACAAGTTGTAAAACGGAGTACTTCCAATAATTTAATGTAGGTCTCCCAATAATTAGGCACTATAAACCAACTCGTTATTTTCAAGAAAAAAGTACTTCATTCGGTCCCACTTTTCCGTTTTCTCCGCGCCTCTTGCCTTCCTCTTTTTTTTTTTTTTTTTTTTTTTAAGGGAAAAAAAGACAAGGAAACGACACCAAAGGGGCCCAAGCAGGCACCAACTGGAATCTGCCGACGCATTTGGGAAATAAAAATAGATAAATAAGATTTCAATTTGCCAAACCCACCTAAAAAACGTCATATTGCATTCGTCATTACAATGATATAATCATGTTTCAACTATAAATAAATAAATAAATATAGAAAACTGTACTCACCCGTTCTGACATGTTAGGGTTGGAGTTTAGAAAACATAAATTATTTATTAGTAATCAATATCATTATTTAACATTTTTTTTAAGAAAATGCGAATAAGTTCTAAGTGTTTGCGCAACTACTTTTAACTAATTAGAGAACAGTTGCATCCATATAATATTTTGTGACAATTCCGCCGCAGTCTATTCTGTAGGTATTAGAAGCCGGTTGTTCATAACAAGTTATTTGTAATTCTCCTATAATATATATCAATTTTACTTTAAAAAAAATACCAAAAATTATATATGCATGTAGAGCAAAGCGATACAAGTAAATTTTCCAAACTATAAGGATTCTAGGTCCAGCGCCAGAGGCTAGAGCGGAAGCAAGCCATAGCGGTGAAAAAGTTCGATTGATGACATGATTGACAATTTGACATCCACAATCTTTATTTATTTTTTAAAATTAATGTAAAATGTAGAATTCAATAATGTTACCAAAGTTAGAGCACAATGATAGTGAGTTAATGACAGAGTATTCAGTAAAAATCTAATAATTAGATATTAATAGAAACTGATATGAAAATTTTAATTTGGAGGACTCCACGAATAAAGTCTGTGCTCCAACATCGAACGAATGAATGATAATGAACCAAATTCATTCATCTATTTTCTAAAGAATATAGTGTTGATTTTATCACACTTTTCCTCTTATCCACTTGTCCGTTCCTTTTCGTTTATAAACCCAAAAGTAAAAGAAGAAAAATGGACTGTCGCACCACTAAGAAATAAAGGAAAAGGTCTGCAATTCTTTGTTATTGCACTCGTGCTTTTATCAGTTATGCCTGTGCAACCATATAAATAAATAAATGGTTAATAAATAGCGTCCAATATCCACTTTCTGACTTGTTAACATAAAAGCTAGCTAATAAATGGAAACATCTGTTTTCATTAGTTAACCAATTTGGAAATTTTAGTTATTGTATTTACAAAATAGTATAATAGGATTCAAAGTGTTATTGTACGATTTTATAGCAAAGAGAAACCCACGTAATATTTTGTTAACTATCGTTTTTGAATCAAATAAATTATAAATATTTATTATTCACATCTTAAATTAACATGCATGAAACCTATATAAGGATTGAAATATCTATAATTTTAAGGGCTCGTTTGGATCGTATGGGAATAAGGAAGGAATAAGGATTTTAAGGATAAAACGTTGGGAAGTGTGTAACTTTGTGAGAGAGATTTATGTCTAGGAAGAAGCTATTTCTAGGAATAGACTATTTCTAGCCCATCCAAACAACCCCAAGACATTATTTTCTTAATCATGAACATCATCAATTCAAAACTCAAGTTCCAAAAATGAAATATTAAATTTGATCAACATGATATTTATTTTTCGCGCAGATCAAAGTTTTAATGTAAATGATATCATGTCTATAGAAATTGAAGAGCTCAAAATAATCAACACTTTGACAATGCCAACTTCAAGTCTTCATTTGATATCTACATGCTTCTTAATAATGTGTATAAAACACAAAGCAACATACCATAACAATTGTATTTGCAAGTAGAAAAAGCGACATATTTTTAATCATTTGATTCATCATTTTTCTTATTGGTTCTTTATTTCATACAAAAAATGATTAAAAAAAATTAAACGTTAAATTTGGGGGCATCTCAATCCTACTGCACTGTTCATATCATGAGATTTCATTTCAGAGTAATTTGATCCGAGAAAATGTAGAGACATTGGAAACCAACACAGCATATATGTATGATTTGCGTCAAGTTGTTTTTTTAAAAAAGAGAAATAGACTAGACCCCTTGACTCTCAAGTCCACTCACTCACCTAGGCACCTTCCCTCCCTGTTTCCTTTCCTAAAAGGCTAAAAGCCTAAAACCCTTCGCCATTGTCACCTAAACAAAAGCTTGAAAAAAATCGCTAGAACACAAAATTCCACCTTAAACAAATTAAAATGGGAAATATTATTCTCAGATGCCTGAAAGCAGTGTGCGACGACACACCTCCCGCCTCGCCACCTCATCAGCCTAGCGCTGCTTCGAGGCCCCAATTTGCGTCCCCAGCCGCAGCAGGCCTCGCTGCTCTCGGACATCATCTCCTAAACTTTGAGACCACTTCTCAGGTCATCTTTCTCTCGCATTCTTCTTTATTTTATTTGTCCAGTAGGAATAGGATGGACTATTAATTTAGCAAGAACAATTAACTAAATTAGTAGCTCACATTTCTCTTTTGAGGAAATTGTCTTTATCCTGCATGTATGTTATCAATAGTCAATTATTAAGTTGATTTATGTTATTTGTTGGTGCATTTTGTTTTCTTCTTTTCCCCTTATTAAAGCACAACTCAAAAGGCTTCAATGCAATCACCATGTTAATGGGGGCTTTTTCTTTTTTCTTTTTGTCAAATACTAGGTACCAGAAGGACTGAGTCAATATGTATCTGTATCTAAGAAGACGCAAGCTAAATGGTATATTTATACACCTCGCAAAATTTGCTATTCTGAGATTTGTGCTACCACAAGCAACTAAGTGTGAAGATATTATCTTCAATATTGCCTTTTTCTGGTGCATTGTAAATAGGTATGCTAAAATATTGGCTGCATGGAAAGAATCAAGCCCGCCTCCTAGAACGCCAGAGGAAGCAGCGAGCTTGGTGGCTCGTGCTTTACAGGTTCAAAGAGATGTACTGGCGGTGAGTGATTTTACAGTAGTTTTTGTCAGTCTGGTCCTTTCAGTTCATACTTTTCAGGGATAGGTCCGTCTAATTTGGAGAAACGTAGATAACAACTTGTTCGATTTTCAACTAAATAAATAAATAAATAAATAAATAAAACGTCACTGTTTTTGATACGTACTGGTATTGAGCTTAACCAGCTTTGCCTGCCTAGTACCTGCTTATTCCTGATTCTTTTTATTTGTTTTATTGCTTCTTTATTTGTCTACTTGATTTAAAGTGCATTCATTTTAGCATGTTTTCATACTTTGTTATACCATAATTGATATACTAATACTATATTATCTCCAATTTGATTGAAATAATTCAATTTATTTAATCACTTTTTCGATTCCTTTTTAATCATTGCAGGGATTTCTTCAGTTTTATAGCCTTCCATTCCCCCAAATTCAAACACAAGTATCAGGTCCTTCATCGTGGCCTGAAGGTGTCCAGTTTGAATTGCACACATTGCCCGTGAGCCTTTTTTTGCATACTTCTATTCAATTAATACCAATAGGGTCCTGCAGGAGTACCAATTATGATTGCAATTTGCTCCTTGATTCGTTTTATGCTTCCAATGGATTTTATAATCCAGACATCCTAGAATCCTAGTTATGTTTTATCATAACAGTCCAGTATGGATGCATGGTATATCCAGTAATAAAATATGATGATGACAGGTGGATGCAAAATTGGTTGGTGATGGGGATGGCATGACAGTGCATGTCAACACAACTGATCCAAGGGAGTCCAGTGTTGTACCAATAGAGGTACATGAAGCCGTTATAGAAAGACGTCAGGCTCGAGCTGTTAAAGACTATACTAGGGCTGATGCACTTAAGAAACTCATTAAAGATGCAGGATACAGGTCAAAGCTTATATAACTTCTACTTCAAATATTAACATATGTTTTGTAATGATTCCCAATTTCCCAGAATATGGTCTGTTATTGTACTGTACAATTTTGTATTCCACTTCATTTGCAACATATGCAATAAAGGGACAAATAGGAGAAAGTATGAAAATCACTGAAATTACACTGTTCTTGTATTATATGTTTATGCTGAAATGATTGATACTATATTTCTAAATAATTGTGGCAATTTTCTCTTCACCCTTTTCTTTTTCTCCTATTGTAAATATAGGGTGGATGACAAAGAAGACACTCTAGCACGAGAGTATCGCATTAGGCTTCGGTATTTGATTTCTATCTTTACTATGCTTTTGTTATCTTCTATTTATGTAATTAGTCCCAGTTTTTTCTGTAACCAAATTCAGCTTTTTGTTACCATCTTAGTCTGATGCTGTGACAGTAAGCCATTTATAGGCATACATGTACTGATGTATGCTGAGTTTTGCTAAAGTACTGTTGTTAGCACATCAACCGATATGCTAACAGTTAAAATCCTTACTTTTCATGTCCATTTGAATTTTGTAAGATTAGAGAGGAATTGAAGTAAAATTAGGGATAATAGCCTCGTTAACATGAGGCTCACTTTTATATTAAACTCTTAATAACTTTTACAAATAGGTCCCTACGATCATACAAAATAGCATAATAATAATATAACTCAATAAACTAATATTACTCAACACTCCCCCTCAAGATGGGCGATTGATATCAATCATCCCCATCTTGTTACAAAAACTCTCAAACTGCTTACAACTCAAACCCTTAGTTAGACAATCAGCCAACTGGTCTTCTGATTTCACATAGTTCAACATCAGCACGCTATTATTTAGTTGTTCTTTGATAAAGAAACGGTCAATCTCCACATGTTTAGTGTGATCATGCTGAACTGGGTTGTTTGCAATATTGATTGTTGACTTGTTGTCACATCGAAGTTGTAAGGATTCTCCTCGAAACATGCGCAACTCAGATAGGAGATATTTTAACCACATCAACTCACATAGGCTGAGTGCCATAGCCCTGTACTCAGTCTCAGCAGTAGATCTGGCCACCACATCTTGCTTTTTGCTCCGCCAAGCCACAAGATTGCGTCCAACAAACACACAATATCCTGTGGTGGATCTACGATCATCCACACAACCTGCCCAGTCAGCATCACAATATCCTTCAACTCTTAGATGCCCATGACTTCTGAACCAGTCCTTTTCCAGGACTTCCCTTGATATATCCGAGAATTCTGTGAACAAAATCCAAATGTTGTTTTCTCGGATCATGCATGTATCTACTCACCACACTCACTGCATGAGAAATATCAGGTCTAGTATGGCATAGATAAATGAGCTTACCAACTAGTCTTTGGTACTGCTCCTTGTTCACTGAGTCACCTCCCTCAGCACAACTTCTGGTTCGGCTCAATAGAAGTAGGGGCAACCCTACAGTCCAGCATCCCCGTCTCTGAAAGAAGATTCAGTGCATACTTTCGCTGAGAAAGTACTATACCCGTCCTCGATCTAGCAATTTCAATCCCAAGAAAGTACTTCAATTGTCCCAAATCCTTCACCTCAAATTCTTTTCCAAGATTTCCTTTTAGCCGCATGATCTCCTCAGCATCGTCCCCAGTTATCACAATATCATCAACATAGACAGCAATGATAGTGATATGTCCTTTCAAGTGCTTGTAAAACACAGTGTGATCTCCATTGCACTGCTTGTATCCCATGCCACAGACTGCCAGTCTGAACCTGTCAAACCATGATCTTGGAGATTGCTTCAGTCCATACAATGATTTTTTCAACTTGCATACCTTCCCAGCTGATTGTGGGGTAGCAAATCCAGGTGGAATCTCCATGTACACCTCTTCTTGAAGATCCCCATGCAAGAAAGCATTCTTGACATCTAACTGGTGTAGTGGCCAATTGAAATTGGCAGCACATGACACCAACATTCTCACAGTGCTCATCTTTGCAATTGGAGCAAAAGTTTCATCATAGTCAATACTATTGGTCTGATTGTATCCTTTTGCAACCAATCTGGCCTTGTACCTATCAATCTTGCCTTCTGGAGTTTGTTAGACAGTGTACACCCATTTGCATCCAACAGCACGCTTTCTAGTTGGTAGAGGTACCAACTCCCATGTGTCATTCTTCTTCAATGCTTGAAGTTCCTCCTGCATGGCATTGAACCATCTAGGATCTTACTTAGCTACCTGCCATGTGTTAGGTACTAGCACAGAATCTAGAGATGCAAGAAACATATAAGTTATTTCTTATTGATGAAGGATCCCTTGATCAGAAACAAAAGTAACAAATTCCTTATTGACATACTCTGTCCCATTATCTGTTCGAAGGACCTTTACTTGTACTCCAAACTGGATCTTCACACAAGCTGAGAAATCTTTAAAGCATTTCAGTACTTCAGATTTTTGTTTCATCATGTAGATCCAAGTCATACGTGAGTAACAATCAATAAAGATAACAAACCATTTAAATCCACTAACAGAAGTAGTGGGACATGGTCCCCAAACATCAGAATGAACGAGTGCAAAAGACTGCAAACTTCTTAAACCAACCATTTTGTAAGTAGAACGCGTGTGTTTTGCAAGTTCACAAGCTTCATAAAACAATCTCTTCATATCTACTTTACTCATCATTTCAGGTTCTAACTTACTCAAACTATTAAATGATAAATGTCCCAATCTACAATGTTGGAGCATTGCTTCCACTTCTAATCCTTCATCAACTTTATGAGTCCTTCATCAACTTTATGAGCAAGCATCGCAACTTCCCTGTCTAGGTGCCACAAACCATCACGTCTGATGCCAGTCCTTAGTCTCCTTCCTGTTTTCTTTTCTTGAAACACACACTTATCTTGATCAAAGGTGACAATACAATTCAATTGATCAATAAGGGTACTGACAGAAAGTAAATTTACTGGAAAGGAAGAAACATGCAACACAGATGACAGGGTAATGGATGAATTACAGCACACCATGTCGGTGCCACTAATTGGTCGAGAAGTACCATCAGCAGTTTGAACAGTATCAGGGTGGATTTACTTGTCCGGACAATATTCTACAAAATCACTAGATGTTCCTGTGATATGTCTCGATGCACCTGAATCTATAATCCAATCAGCATTAGATTTAATAGATACAAGTGCATGTGCTTGGGAACCTTGCTTCACATGAGCATAACCTGTAAAGTTATTAGAATATGTCGCATCAACAAGACCTTGAGAGGTTTGCCCTTTATCTTTGGACCTTTCAAATTGAAGCTTGAACTGACGTAGTTCCTCCAGTTCTTTCAACTCAGCTCTAGTCCTTTCAATTTGACGTTTGAATTGACGTAGATCCTCTAGTTCTTTCAACTTAGTTCTAGTCACCTCATCAACAGTATGAGACTCCATTATCACAGCTAGATTTGTAACTTCCACACCTCTACGCCCTCGGTCCTTTTGACCATTATGTTTACCACTTTGTCCTCCGCCTCCTCGCCCGCTATCAGATTTGCGGGATTGAGGACAATTGAAACTGAGATGCCCCGTATTACCACATCTGTAGTAAGTTCTATCATCTCTGTAGTTTCTCGTCTCTCAACTTTGATGTCATTGGACAACAATTCTATCTTCAAGCTTGGCCTGTAACATTCTGGCCATTCTTTTCAAAAACATCTGCAATTCCATACCAGTCATAGGTTCACCCATCTTCACTACCAAATAGAAACACAACTAGAGGACGAGATCAATTACACCTCAAACACAAACCGTGCGGACGCACACGATCACGACTTTAGCATTCACCAAAATAGAATCTTGTATAGAGAGAGAAGGAGAGATAGCACCTGATGATGATGACAGAAGCCATGAAAGAACAAGTCAAACGGGTCAGCAACTTCACACGGGTCAGCTTGTACACAGATCGCATGAGAGCGCCAAGATGGAGTGCGGATCTGTAAACCACGTGTAGGCTAGAGAGATGCACGCACAAGAAGGCTTGTGCTCCGCGTGTGGACCAGCAGGAAATGGTAAATGGTGTATGGCCGATTGATGTACGGAAGTGTACGGAAGAGAAATTCACGTAAGATGAGATCTAAGTTTTTTTTTTTTTTTTTTTTTTTTGAAATCTAAGTTAGGGAGAAAAAAAATGAGTAGAGGAAATTAGGCGGATCCCTGAGCCGCCGGCTCTGATGCCACGAAGATTAGAGAGGAATTGAAGTAAAATTAGGGATAATAGCCTCGTTAACAGGAGGCTCCCTTTTATATTAAACTCTTAATAACTTTTACAAATAGGTCCCTACGATCATATAAAATAGCATAATAATAATATAACTCAACAAACTAATATTACTCAACAATACTATTTTTTGGGGTTTGTTTTGTATGGTCCTTGACACATGCTGACAGTTTATTTTATCACTTTACTATTTTATTTAGGGCCATCTTTCAAAAATCTGAATCAATAGTTAATAATTCTAAAATAAGAAAATTGGATTCCTACAAGATTTTTATGTAAAAAATACATTCGACACCTTAGTCAGCCACTCAAACATGAAAAAAAAGGATTTAGCCCATTAACATATTGGTTGATATGCTAATGTTAGTATATTAGCAAGACTCATATGTGCTAATTCTTAGGGACTGCATTCTTTGGATTTTTTTTTTTATTTGAACAATGATCAAACATGTCCTTCATCTAAAGTAATTTTGCATTGCTTGGTTTGATCTTTTCCCCATTTAACCATTGCTACGGGAATCAGAGAAAGAAGGTTTTAGAGCAATAGCATTTGAATAACAGCAATAAATTATTTTTATTGACATCAATTTTAAGCCCAGTTGGCACTCTCCTTAATTGCTTATGTATATTTAAAATAAAATATAAATATTTATTTGTGAAAATATTTTTATACTGGATTTTGTTGATTGCAAAAGTCAAATAAAATTAAAGTAAAACTTAAGAAGAAGGTCAGAGATGTTTGTATCAACTCTTTTGATGCCAGATTAATTAATATGTAATTCCGTGCATGGGATTGTGTCTGTAGTTGATTAACTTAAAAGGCTAAAAGCAAGTACAAATACTCTATTACAAATGTAGAGGTATAGATGCACCTGAGATGAATATGGAATATGGCCAGGAGTCGAAGGATGCATTGACAAAGCTAATCCAAGGGAAGCCTTTGACAATACATGTATATGAGGAGGATGAATATGGTAGATTGGTTGGGGATGCCTACTGCAATGGCGTATTTGTACAGGTATAAGTGGGTCAATTCAGTTGGAATAATTTTTTGTGTTTCTATGTCTTATATATATTATGCTGTGGCCTTAAAATCTAACATGTAAAAACTATGTTTCAACAATCAAGTTGAAGCAAGAACTTGGTATTGCATTAATTGGTGACTAATTTCATGGAAATTTTTGTTGTATTAAAATAATATTTTTGGATTGACAAAAGTTTGCTTGTGATTCGTTGGAAATGAGCATTACTTAAGCTAGAAATTTTGATTCATGGTTTTTCAACCTGACATAGAAATGTCTCTTATTTATTTGCTTCAATGAAAAACTGGCCCACTGTTAATATAAAATTGGACTAAAAAGTAAACTCATCCTTTTCTATATAATTCTTGTTTTCTTTTGTGATCGACCTGCATATGAATTTAGGTTTGTGCACATGACCTTGCAATCCTGATATGATATCTTTTTTTTCTTTTTTCTATCAAAATGCAAACATTATAAATAAACAACTTGGCTCTCCAGGAGTGTTTATGCAGAAACACTTATAACTCTTGAAAGATGACATGTTGTTATGAAATGCAAATTGCAGGAGAAATTGCTTAGAAAAGGCTGTGCATGGCACTATGAAAAATTTGACAAACGCCCCGCATTAGCACAGGTTTCTCTTCTCAAAGATTTCCATTTAGTTTTTTACCACTGCTATGATTGTTTGATTTGTATTTTCATTTTATTAATTATTAGTTCATCACTATAATATCCTATTTTGGATCTCACAAAATTAAAACTCGAATAAGAGTATTGGATTATTTTCTGACGGGAACTCTATCAGAAAAATAGTTTGTTCAAATTGATGTTCATACTTTAAATTTTGATCAGTGGCACAGAGAGGCTCAAAGTGCCGGCATAGGTTTGTGGGCTAACCCGAACCCAGTTGCACCTTGGACATTCAAGTGGGAGGAAAGGAATAAAAAGAATGGCCATAAACCGTATCAGAATAGAAGAAATGCTCAGAGAGATCAACGTGTGCCGATTCCAGCTTATTAATTGATCTCCTATTTTCCTATTTATGGAGTGTTATTGTATGTATATGTAATAGCTTATTAATCGTCTATTGGTTTCCCTATGTTAGGTTAATGTCGGATATGTCTGTATATGCAAAATCTCATTAATCTTCAATTGACTTCCCTAATTATGGAGTGTTATATGTTATCATATGTATATTCAAGAAGGCACTAGCCCAAGTAGCCTGCTAGCCTGTGTATTTATATGTTTGTCTGTGTACAAATTTGTTTTAAGTGAACCTTTGAATGATCATCAGAAGAGGAAAAATAAAATAAAAATTATTGTTAGATTATTGCTTAGACTAACTTTCCTGCTATTCTCTTTATATCGAACTGTTAATGTGCTAGTAGAAAATTTTTTACTTCTGTCGTAGAAGTGGAATTGCATCTTGCAATACTAGATGGCCAATTCTTTTTGAAATCACACTAAAACGGTGTTCAGCTTATAAGCTCAAGTACCTAGAATCAAAATTGAGTATTAAAAACCTGTGCTAATTAAGAAAATCTATTCAAGTGGCATATAATCACCAATTGTAACCGAATAATGAAACAGCTTCATTAGCAGTTGAATGCTTTCTTCCAGAGCCTGTTGCTCTTTTACTTTTATAAAATAACAAACTTAAAGCAGGTTGTGAATTATAAGTTGAAGCTAAGCCATTGAGCTGCCCTTTTTTCTTTAGAGAAACTGCAATCTCTAGGAGCTCACAACATCTGGTCCCTTCTCTATTTCTTTTTCACAATAAAGACTTAAATGATCTGAATTGCACTCAATTCCTTTCCTAACCATTTCATCCATTAGTTCTCTAGCTTCATTTGATTTCCCGCTACGCATAAATTGACCAATCATTGTGTTATAAATTTGCACATTAGCATTAAACCCAGCTCTTTCCATGCATTTCACCATTTTAACCATTCCATCAACATCACCTTTTTTAGCCAAACCATCTATGTAAATTTCAAATGTATGAACATTGGGAACCATGCCCCCTATAAGCATTTCATCAAACACCTTATCTATCATATCGAATCTCCCGGCCTCACAATACCCTGATAACAGTTTGTTATAGCAGTTGATATCTGGATTTGTTCCATCAATTCTCATCTCAGTAACTAAACAATAAGCCTCATCCATCTTTCCCTTTTTAACGAGCAAATTAATAACCTTATAACAATCCAAAATACGAAGAGAAAATCCTGCATTTCGCATTTCTCCTACAAAAGCAATTACATCTGACCAACTGTTTGAATCATCGCAGTCACAGAGAGACTTTAAAACAAGAGAATACATTCTCGGATCCAGGTCACATTCAAACAAACCCATTACGCCCATAATCTCAATTGCAAACTTGGCTTTGCTATGCTTACAAAGGGCTTCAATCAAAACCCAAAAAGTGGACCTGTCAACCCGAATGCCCATCTCATGAGATTTGAGCAAGACATCCTTGACCATGTATAACCCCTCCTTTTTATCACACAAAATCGACAGCAATTGGTTCAGTGAAGCTGCAGTAGGTGTGCATTTCAGTTCAGGCATTTTGTCGAACAGCTGTGTTGCCTCATACATGGCCCCCGCTTTACCATATACTCTGATGTAATGGATGAAACGAGCCTCGTCAGGAGGTTGTTTGAAGAGGTTTGCGAGAGGGACCAGGTAAGAATGGATAGCGGGTTTTGGGTTTGAGCTAAACAGGTCGGATCGGATGGGTGTACCGGGTCTATGACCGAGAGGTTGGGAACGCAATATTTTGGCGGGAAGAGAGAGTGAGAGGCACCGCATTTTGCTGCGGCTACTACCATCTGCCAATGCGAAGCCTATGCAAATTCTTTTAACATAATTCGAATTATTTTAACATTAATTTTTGAAAAAAATTTATATAATTTGGATCATATATACAATTAAGAATTAAATGAGTCTTTATTGGTTGTAGACAAATTTAGGCTTTGATCAATATTTTTTTAGGAAAGATTAGATATATGTCACCCCAAAATTGAGAAATAAAAAAATTTACCACTTAAAAATTAATCAGAGAATTTCTATTGTGAACCATGGTGCATAGAGGGTTCCATGCACGGTGATCGTTTTGATCGGTGATTTTATAAATTGACAAATCTAATCAACAAATCCAACTTATATATTGAAATCTCATAGCAAAGAAAATTTTACATTTTTTAAAATTTTATTACTATTTTTTTATTTTTTAAAGCTTGTCATTTTTTTGCTACAAATTAGTAGCAAGAATATTACAAAAATTTACATTTTGATTAGGGCCTTATATACATACAGAGAATATATATCTATGGTGTATACTAATGTGCCACAGCTTTGATGCCTTTCAAGATAACCGATCAAAACCGTCCAATACTATCTTTCCATTAAAATCTCCTTGCCGATCAAAATTTATATTTTTTTTCGAACTTCTAAGTTTTTTTTTCATATTTTTAAAACTGTTGTATTTGAAGGATTCAGAATAAATTAGATTTATAAATTTCTAAAATTCCAAAAAAATTGTTAAAAAAAATGCAAGAAAATTTTCAACAGCAACATGTCCTCCACAATACAAACCTCTTATCCTGTAAATTTTGTTTTCATTTCTGCTGAAATTCTGGTCACTGCGTATTATTCGCTTCAGCAAAAGACAAAAGGCTCTTTTATTGATTTTATACGCACTAAAATCACAAAATGCGACCATGAAATTTTGCCAAATAACGTGCGTTTCGTAATATCAATTCATAGAAATTCATCTGTTCTTGAGTTTTTTTTTTTTTTTTAAAAAAAAAATCAATATAAAATATGCTAGGGTTAAATACACCGACATATTCAGTGAAGCTACATAAATATTTCAACGAAAAGAGCAACCAAATGACAAGGCACTTCAATCGTCATTCTCAGTACTTGTCCAGTCCATGAGATCTTTAGCATCATCAACTCGCCCCATATTTAAAAGCAGTTCTACAAGTGGAGAAGAAGCCGCGAAATCTGGTTTCACCCCTTCCTGTTTCATTCTGCTCAGCACACACATGGCCTCATTTACTTTCCTGTTCGTAGCATATCTTTTAAGTAAGGGATTGTAAATCAAATGATCTGGTGCCACATGACAGAGCTGCATTCTATCAAGGATATTCATCACATCAACAACAGTGCCATCGTTTGCTTACCCAAGAAGTAGAATTCCATACGAAACAACATCTGGTTTTACACCTTTCCTTACCATTAGGTCAAACAACTTTACAGCATCCTTGGTTCGGCCTTGTTTGCAATAAGTCACAACATCGGGCTTAATTCCTGTGGAAACCATGCACTGAAGCTTTTCTACAGCCTTGTCTAATAATCCTTTCTTGCAAAACCCATCTATTAGAGTGGTATAAGTTACTACATTAGGTTGAAATCCTTGAGAAGACATGACATGCAACAGTTCTTCTGCCTTCTCAATTTCTCCATTCTTGCACAGGCCATTAATAAGAGTACCGTAGGTCACGACATCAGGATGACGACCTCTAGATACCATTTGTTGCATTACCTCCTCTGCCCTCCTTATTTCTCCCCTCACGTGCAGGCCTAAAATCAGTGAGCTGTATATGATTACATCTGGCACAAGACCCTCTAAGAGCATTTGGTCCAGCAATCTAAATGCTTTATTGATTTCACCCTTTTTACAAAGAGCGTCAATAATGATGCTGTAGGGGACCACGTTAGGTATGCAGGCCAGCTTATGCATTTTATTGAGCATCAAGTTTACAGCATCATGGATCCTATTCTCAGAACAAAGAGCCTTGAGCAGAGCATTGCAGATGAAAGCGTCAGCTCTCAAGCCCGCCTTAATGAACCGTCCAAAGTAAATGAAACCAAGTGTAGGCTGATTCATTTGTGTACAGTACCCCATCAAGATAGTATATGTGAAGACATCGGGTAAGGAGCGTGCGAATCTTGGAGTTTCGGTCAAACAGTCAAAGAGGGAAAAGATGGTGGCATAATAGTTGTTTGAGTTCTTCATACGAACGAAGGCAGTAAAGAGCTTATTAAAGAGAAGGATGGGCGGTGCCCGGTTCTTAGCAGCGAGCAGGCGGTGGAACAATTGAAGAGCTTCTTGAAAAGTAAGAGTGCCTGGACGACAACGTTCTTGTACAAGCAATTCCAAACGGCGGAGCCCCATGGCCGATAGTGGAAATGGTGGCAACTCCCTCGTTGATAATATCTAGCTTGTGTTTGGCTCCGTGTATGAAAGCAAGGATATGTCTGAGAGTCTCAGGGGCATTTCGACGAATAGTTGGTGATCAATGAAAGGGAGGGAGGGAGCTATATTCGAATAGAGACGGAAATTAAATTATATTATGTTCCGAGGAAAGGAAATGGTCAAGTGGAGGGAAGACGAAATTATTAATTATAGGAGGGTGCTGCTCCCTCAAACTGAAAATCTCAAAGTGAAAACACTCGCTCCGACGAAATCAGGAATTCTGGATGAATGTTTCATGTTTTGAGAGAGAGAGAGAGAGGGACTCGAGTGGGGAACCACGTCCTTTTCATATATTTCCCCAAGTACTCGCATTATTTATTTCATCATTGAACTTACCTTTTTTATTCTTCTTTTGTTTTTTTATTCTAATTTTATATTTATATTAATTATATCTTTTAAAGGATTTCTACCTTGGCCTCAATATTTAAGCACAAAAGGCACTTGAAAAATTATTCTCTTATACGTGATGAATTGAGAGAAATTGTTTTTTTTTTTAAATATTTCGATTTTATGACAATTATCTACAAATAATGCAATTCGATTCTTAAAATAATGTATGGAAAATATGACAGCAAGTTTGTACTTATGATTGTTATTTACTATGTATAATATGAATGGAAACTTTTAAAATTGGGTCGTGGTTTTTTTGCACCATATAAGTTGTCAGCTCTATTCGACAATTGGTTTTTAAATACTTACCTTACTGGAAAAATACAGAATTACTATACAAATTTTTTTAAAAAAAATAAACAAACCACAGATTTAAATCATGCAACTAACAATTGGAACTTTCTCTTTACTTTGAAGCATAGGGGTTTCTCAGATAAGTGGATAGGCTGGATGGAACAAGTGTTATAAGGAGGACATGCCTTAGTTGTTTTTAATGGTAATAGAGGCCAATGGTTTGAGTGTTTTAGGGGTCTCAAGCAAGGAGACCCCTTATCTCCCTACCTGTTCATCTTTGCAGCTGAGGGTTGACTAAGCTACTACAAAAAGGGATAACAGCAGACCATTTTCAAGGTCTAGGTCCTTCTCTCAGTAATGGACATCAGCTGTTGCATTTGCAATATGCTGATGACACGTTGCTGTTCTTAAAAGCTGATCCAGCAATGGTTGACAAATTGAAGTGGATTTTAAAAGCTTTTGAAGGCATTTCGGGCTTAAAAATCAACTATGCAAAATCTGAGCTTATTCCTTTGAATATTATTGACTCTTTAGCCTCTTCTTTAGCTGACATTCTGAATTGTAAAATTGGTTCTTTGCCTTTCACTTATCTTGGTTTACCCTTGCATTGGAGAAGACCAAATATGAAAAATTGGCAAGATCTGATATCTAAAATTCAAGCAAAACTACCTAACTGGAAAGGGAAAATGCTTTCTCTTGGAGGTAGATTAACTCTACTTAATTCTGTTTTGTCAGCTATTCCCTTATATATCTTTTTTGCCTACAAGTTTTCTAGATGGGTGATTGCTTCTATCGATAAAATTAGAAGATCTTTCTGTTAGGAAGTCTAAGTTTTCAAATTTTTGTGCTAATTAACCATTTAATAAGCAATCCAAACGACTTAGACCTCGAAGGATCTAGTCCAAGCATTCACACACAAGAGAAATATGTTAGGAATGCTACCTCTCCTTGTATCGCAACAAGGAGGCTCGAATCCGGCGATGTCGAGGTTGTGCGCACCACCACGAGTGTCTCGGCCTCAAGTCCACCAAGGTATTAACCAAAACCTCGATCTATGCTAGTAGATGAGAGGTTAAGCCTAATCCCTTCCTTCCTTTTGCCTTAATTAACTATTTAATTGGATGGAGGCAAGAGGTGCTCAACACATGAGCTTAAGAGAGCAATGGTGGAGAGGAAAAATTCTGAAATTTTTCCTTTAATTTTCGTCCAAAATATTAGGGAGAGAGAAAAAGATAAGGTGGCTAGGGTTTTGGCTCCCAAAGTGGTCCTTTTATAGACCAACCACTCTCCCAAAAAGTTGTAACTAATTTACAACTATGCCATCACTAGGGCAGCCATAAAATGGGCCTAAATGGGCTCCATCAATTATTTAATTGGTCCTCTAATTCAATTAATTAGTGGCCCAATTAATTGCTCTCAAGTTGGACCTTTAATTTACCATTTAAATATAGGCCCGTTAGCTCAAATTAATTACTTTAATTAATTCATGTTGAACAAATTAATTATCAACACTTTGATAATTATTTAAGGATTAGAATATGCATTAATATATTTCTATATAATCCGTTTGACTTAATTAATTAATTATGACGGTTCGCAACAGTACATAATTAATCAGTCAACATATCATATTGTTGCATTCCTTAATACAACCAAATAAATAATGCACGCATGGTCAAAATCTATTTGTGTGTCCCTTTGAGGATTTATGCTCTGTTGGACATCGAAAATAAATCGCTATTTATTTTCAATAATCATAAGCGGTATCTAGCAACACGTTATGATTCCCAATTCGCATAAATAGTGTACTGCTACAATATTTTAATCCTGCATAAGAAATAATAGTATTTCCTTGTCTGATTCTTATGTCACATGATATCATCGTATAATCCAAGATAGGAATGTGTCATTCTTGCAGATTATACGTTTCTTGATCTAGAGATGACTGTATCAGTTGCTAGCAAACAATCCATCTCCATCAAGGGGCCCAAACAGATATCATCGCTCACTAAGTAAATTAATAAGGGACATACGGTTTTCTTGATGAACAACTTTTTCCCGCACAATTCAAGAGAACATAAATAAAGTCCGTATAGCAGCCCTTATCAGAAATCAACGGTAGACGATATTTATTGAACCTATCCTCATGTGGAAAAGTTGAACCATCTCAAACTTAGAATCAAACTCAAACGAAATAAATAATGACACATAACACAATCCATATATTTATCTCATTGGGTCGTGTCCTGTACTATGTTCTATAACATATACATATGTAATTAAGTTGGAAACTCCTTACCTATGATCTGTAGAACTTAATCATCACTTAACTTACATACTAATCTTATCCGATAATTAATATTCCTTGTTAATTATCAAGATTACGGACCTTTTAGATCTATTATTGTCATTTAATTATAAATGAACTACAGAGATCTACAATTCAGATCCTCAACCTGAATGATCTGTCAATTAATAAATCAAGGAATAAATGATCAAATATCATCAATAACATAAACCATAGAAGTAGCCATATAATGATTGGCTTCTAGGACATAACTCTAACAATCTCCCACTTGGCCTAGAGTCAATCAATAGTGACTTCTAACCAGTGCATAGTACTCAATGTAATATCCAAAATATACATGTCTCATACTAAAGCCTCAAATGATAAAAGATACAACTCAAAACCATTCAGGCATACGCCTAATCCCCATGGATGCAACGTGCAACTCATGTGCGGCTCGAGATAGAGGCTTTGTCAGAGGGTCCGCTGTGTTCGTGGCACCGTCCACCTTCTTGACCTTGATCCATCCGTCATTCACAAACTGACGGATAAGATGGAATCGTCGTAGAATGTGCTTGGTCTTCTGGTGAGACCTAGGCTCCTTGGACTGAGCTATGGCTCCTGTGTTGTCGCAGTAGAGATTCACTGGACCAGAGATGCTTGGAACCACCTCCAGCTCGGTCAAGAATTCCTTAATCCAAACTCCTTCTTTCGCCGCTTCACCAGCCGCTAAGTATTCTGCTTCGGTGGCGGAATCAGCCGTGGTATCCTGTTTAGAACTCTTCCAACTCACGGCTCCACCATTGAGCAGATATACGAAGTCGGACTGTGACTTCGCATCATCTCGATCGGTTTGGAAACTAGCATCGGTGTAACCACTTACAACGAGCTCTTGGTCTCCACCGTACACGAGGATGCTATCCTTTGTTCTCTTGAGATACTTGAGGATATTCTTGACTGCGGTCCAATGTGCCATATCAGGGTTAGCTTGGTATCGACTAGTCACACTAATCGGATGCGCAACATCGGGGCGAGTGCATAGCATGACATACATGATCGAACCGACTACAGATGGATACGTGAACCGCTTCATGAAATCCCTATCTGTATCAGTCATTAGACATTGAGACTTGCTCAAGAATATGCCATGTGACATAGGCAAGTAACCCTTCTTGGAACTAGCCATTTTGTGTTTTTCCAATACTTTGTCAATATATGCATCTTGGCTCAAGCCTAACAACCTTCTTGATCTATCTCGATAGATCTTGATTCCTAGGATGTAGGCGGCTTCGCCCAAGTCTTTCATTGAGAACACTTTCTTCAATGAATCCTTGACTGCATTCAATTCGGGGATATCATTCCCGATCAAGAGTATATCATCAATATATAGAACGAGAAACACAACCACGCTCCCACTAATTCTCTTGTAAACACAAGGTTCCTTCTCGCTTTGAATGAAGTTCAACTTCTTGACCTCTTCATCAAAACGCTTGTTCCAACTCCTCGATACTTGCTTCAATCCATAAATGGACTTTTGAAGCTTGCACACCTTGTTAGCATTCTTTGGATCCACAAAACACTCGGGTTGTGTCATATACACATCCTCTTCCAAGTTTCCATTTAAGAATGCGGTTTTGACATCCATTTGCCATATCTCATAGTCATAATATGCGGCAATCGCTAACAAGATTCGAATTGACTTGAACATGACGACAGACGAGAAAGTTTCTTCATAGTCAATACCATGAACTTGCTTGTAACCTTTCGCAACTAGTCGTGCTTTGTAAATGCTCAAGTTGCAATCCATGTCGACCTTTCTCTTAAAGATCCACTTGTTCTCAACGGGTTTTACTCCGTCGGGAAGGTCAACCAAGGTCCATACCTTGTTTTCATAAGTAGATTGCATTTCGGATTTCATGGCCTTAAGCCATTCCTTGGAGTCGGGTTTATCTTTCATGTCCTTTATGGTCAAGGGTTCGACATTCGCAATGACGAGAATATCGTGCAAACCCAAGTACCTTTCGGGTGGGTGACTTTCCCTCGTTGACCTTCGTAGGATCGGTGCTTGGGGTTGAGGCTCTTGAACTTGTTCCACAACGACTTGTGGACTTGGTTCTTGGTCCTCGAAAATTTGAGTGTCTTGAACACTATCGACTCGCGATATGTTCGAGTCCTCATTTGAGGGAGCGTACTCTTGAACCTCTTCCATAACGGCTTGTGGAACGGGTTCGGCTACAACCTCGTTTGGCACCATATTGGGAATCGCTAGATTACCTACTTGAGGCACATCTTGCGGTGGTTCATGAATTTCTTCAATGACCACATTACTCCCACTACTTCTTCTTGAGAGAAACTCCTTCTCTAAGAACACACCATAACGAGCAACAACTATCTTGTTCTCATTGCGGTTGTAGAAGTAGTAACTCTTAGATTCCTTTGGGTATCCCACGAAATGACACTTGTCTGATTTGGGTCCAAGCTTATCACTCATTAGCCTTTTCACATAAGCTTCACAACCCCAAATCTTGAGAAACGACATGCTTGGTTTCCTACCAAACCAAAGCTCATAAGGCGTATTCTCAACGGACTTTGATGGAACACGGTTTAATGTAAAAGCTGCGATTTCTATTGCAAAACCCCAAAACGATTTGGGCAAGTCGGCTTGGCTCATCATCGATCGAACTATGTCTAGCAAAGTTCGATTCCTCCTTTCGGATACACCATTCCATTGTGGTGTTCCCGGTGGAGTGAGTTGTGGAACGATTCCACACTCCTTTAGATAATCACCAAATTTGTGGCTCAAGTACTCTCCACCTCGATCGGAACGCAAGACTTTGATTTTTCGATTGAGTTGGTTCTCAACTTCATTCTTGAACTCCTTGAACTTTTCGAAGGATTCGGACTTGTGCCGCATCAAGTAGATATACCCGTATCTATTATGATCATCGGTGAAAGTGATGAAGTATGAATAACCTCCTTGTGCGCAAATGCTCATAGGTCCACATACATCGGTATGCACGAGGTCTAATAAGCCACTTGCCCTTGTACCTTTGTTGGTAAAAGACGTTTTGGTCATCTTTCCCATCAAACATGATTCGCATGTGTCAATTGGCTCGAAAGCGAATTGATCCAAGAGACCAACTGTTTGTAATCTCTTGATGCGTTTCTCGTTGATATGACCTAAGCGGCAATGCCACATTAGAGTCGTACTTTCATGTGAGATCTTACGTTTTCTACTGTCATGTTCAACACTCAAAACATGTTCGTTAGAATCAAGCACATAAAGACCATTCAATAAATGCGCAACACAATAACAAACATCATCACGCAACAAAGTACAACTTTTGTTCTTTATTACAACACCAAATCCATCCAAGTCTAAACACGAAATAGAGATGATGTTCCGAGTGATACAAGGAACTACATAAACATCTTTTAGTTCCAAAACTAAATCAGAAGGCAAAGTGAGTTCTACGTTCCCAACGGCTATAGCGGAGACGCACGTGCCGTTACCGACGCGGAGTTGAACTTCGCCTTTCTCGAGCCGCCTCCTACTCTTTAGTGCCTGCACATTTCGACAAATGTGAGCACATGAACCAGTATCAAATATCCAGTCTGTACTAGAGGTAGCGAGAAGGGTTTCAATGACAAATATACCTGAAGTAGAAGGCCGGACAGTTCCCGCCTTCTTGTCAGCGAGGTACTTGGGGCAATTCCTCTTCCAATGGCCTTTGTTGCTACAGTAGTAGCACACGGTCTCGGAAGTGGCCAGGTTCTTCTTTCTCTTGGAACCCTCGGGAGCTCCCTTGGCCGAACCTTGGGGCGTCACCGTGCCTTTGCCCTTTCTAGTTCTGCAGGTCTTTCTTTTCTTCCTCTTCTTGCTCTTGTCACTCACCGCAAGAATATCTTTGGGCCCTTTTTCCTTTTTGAGACTCTCCTCCGTCTCGACAAGCATGTTTTGGAGATCATCCATGCTCTTGTCCATGCCATTCATCCGGTAGTTCATAACAAAACCGGTGAAGCTATGAGGGAGAGAGTTGAGAATGAAGTCTTGAATCGCCCCTGACGGGAAGGGCGTATCAAGCCTTTCGAGCTGCCGAAACAACCCCGCCATCTTCATGACGTGTGGCCCGACTTCATGACCTTCCGCCAATCGAGTATTGGCGATGGCCTTGATGAAACGGGCCCTTTCGGTGTGGGCCTTGGTTTGGAACATGTTCGAGAGACGAGAGACCATTTCAAACACACCATAACCACTATCCATGAACTCCTTTTGGAGTTCCGCCTCCATGACAGCGACAATCAAGACGGACATCTCCATGTCGTCCATGACGTGCTTGTCATGGGCATCCTTGTCCGCTTGAGGGGCATCCGACTTGGTTAGGAGGTATTCCTTCTTTTGAAACCTAAGGACAAGCCTAAGGTTCCGGTGCCAATCCAGAAAGTTGGCACCGTTGAAGGCGAGCTTTTCTTTCTCTAAAAGAGAGCGAAGCGAAAAGGATGAGGAAGACATCTACAATAATTTTTCAAATTAAAGGTCAATTAGATTATGCTTTTGTTTTATTTTCAAATAAAGTAAAACTTTCACTACTTTAATATAAGTCCCTAAAAGTAATGAATTTCCAAGACCCTTATTTTCGTCAAGTTGGACCTGCTATGGCACGTCACCCAAAATGACTAGATAAGGTAGGTTCTCTTTAACCAATCATACAACTTTATGATTCTTGGTTCGCATAGCGAACTTCGCCCCGATGTCCAAACTCTAGTTGGGTCTATCGATAAGTAACATCTCTCTATTTGCTCCTTACAAATCCCTTTATTTGTACCCCGACTATCAAATTGACAACCATGACGTCCGCTTGGGCGGACCGCGCCATGAGAGGGCAATTGACGTAAAGGGGATAGAGAAAAGGAGGGCGGTCGACTTAATCAAATTTGGGACAAACAATTATGTGACTATTGTTTGGTGGTCGTGTAATCATACACCCATACCTATCCTATGACATTCATAGCATCCACAAACATTCACATAATAATAAGCATCTCAAGCATTGTTGTGGGTTTGTATGGCTCCCGCTTGCATTAGTTCCGCCGCATCTCCATGTAGCAAAACTAATCTAATTGTCCCTCCCACTAATCATATGGATCATATCCTATATAATTAAAGGACAAAATACATGTGAAAATATCCCTAATTCCCTCCTAGCCTTAGGGGCATGCAAGCCTCACAAGTTACATTAAGAAATTAATCATAATTAATTAATTAACCATGGCACCAAAGACCTTACATACAATCAATCACATGCATTCACAAATTACAACACACAAGGCATTGGTTTCTTGAGCCATACTAAACCCACGATCCTTCCTACAAAACAAAGTTAGCACATGTCCCTTTGTTTCTTAATTAACAACAATGAATTAGAGTCTTTGCACATCGCTTGTAGTTCGGGTCTTTCCGCATAAAAGTTTAACTTTTAAACAACTAATTTGCTTAAACCATTTGAAAAGCCAATTCAACAATTGTAAACAGAAAGGAGGAATATCAAGGAGTATTCTAATTAATTTATTCAACCAATTTGATTAATTAGAAAATACTTTAACTATTTAAAATATTAAATGGGACCCGATAAAATTTAAAATTTTTCGGTCTCCAAAATTTATGAAATAAATCATGCATACTCCCTATTATGAGTGTAACTATCTGTCAAAATTTCAGGGAGAGATCACTTACCATCAGAGAGAAACAAAATTAACAAATCGTCAAACTGTGCGCGAAACACCGTTATCCGATTTTCTGTTTTTGTCTAACTCTTTTGGTCTGTAGGATCATCTTCCAAAACGTTTTCATGAAAACACTTTACATAACAAATCTACTATATATTATTGGCTACCAATCCATCAAACGAAATCCAACTAGTCTTATTTAAAATCATCAAGATAAATAGACAACAAGCCACTTACCCTGTTCTGAAACAGACTAACGACTAAAAACTATTGACTCAGTTGAGGTATCAAACCTTAATGAAATTCTTTGAAACTAATTTTCACAGAATCTTAACTTCAAGTAGAAACTTTCTATTCAAACACTTTTTCATAAAGTTTTCTCAATAAGTACAGTTTATCCAAACAATCAGTTTGTTGGAAAACCAGATCTAACAACCGATTCACTTCTCATGACTTGAACGCCCACATAAAATCCGAAGCATGCAACAAATTTTACATGTCCAGAAAGAGCATTAAGTTTACAAGATTTATACCCAAGAAATACAGATAGTTATTTTCGAAAAATAAATCCTTCATGCCTAAAACACAGAACTGTGCAGCAGAGTACCAGATCTGCGCACCGTTACCGTTTAATTCACCATAAATTCATAACAACTTAGAAAAAGGTGAAACTAGTGGCTAAAGAACCACATCTCACAGATCAACAACCTCCAATAAAATTTAGAATTTTTCTGAAAGCTTTTCTCAGCGAAAAAACCAAAATAATGTCGAAAACAGAACAGAAATCCAGACAGCAAGCAAGTGCATCACTAATCCATGTGTTAATTAATCATTTCTCAACTAATTATGTGTTAAAATGCTTTAGAACGATCTAGAGCTCTGATACCACTGTTAGGAAGTCTAAGTTTTCAAATTTTTATGCTAATTAACCATTTAATAAGCAATCCAAACGACTTAGACCTCGAAGGATCTAGTCCAAGCATTCACACACAAGAGAAAGATGTTAGGAATGCTACCTCTCCTTGTATCGCAACAAGGAGGCTCGAATCCGGCGATGTCGAGGTTGTGCGCACCACCACGCGTGTCTCGGCCTCAAGTCCACCAAGGTATTAACCAAAACCTCGATCTATGCTAGTAGATGAGAGATTAAGCCTAATCCCTTCCTTCCTTTTGCCTTAATTAATTATTTAATTGGATGGAGACAAGAGGTGCTCAACACATGAGCTTAAGAGAGCAATGGTGGAGAGAAAAAATTCTGAAATTTTTCCTTTAATTTTCGTCCAAAATATTAGGGAGAGAGAAAAAGATAAGGTGGCTAGGGTTTTGGCTCCCAAAGTGGTCCTTTTATAGACCAACCACTTTCCCAAAAAGTTGTAACTAATTTACAACTATGCCATCACTAGGGCAGCCATAAAATGGGCCTAAATGAGCTCCATCAATTATTTAATTGGTCCTCTAATTCAATTAATTAGTGGCCCAATTAATTGCTCTCAAGTTGGACCTTTAATTTACCATTTAAATATAGGCCCGTTAGCTCAAATTAATTACTTTAATTAATTCATGTTGAACAAATTAATTATCAACACTTTGATAATTATTTAAGGATTAGAATATGCATTAATATATTTCTATATAATCCGTTTGACTTAATTAATTAATTATGACGGTTCGCAACAGTACATAATTAATCAGTCAACATATCATATTGTTGCATTCCTTAATACAACCAAATAAATAATGCACGCATGGTCAAAACCTATTTGTGTGTCCCTTTGAGAATTTATGCTCTGTTGGACATCGAAAATAAATCGCTATTTATTTTCAATAATCATAAGCGGTATCTAGCAACACGTTATGATTCCCAATTCGCATAAATAGTGTACTGCTACAATATTTTAATCCTGCATAAGAAATAATAGTATTTCCTTGTCTGATTCTTATGTCACATGATATCATCGTATAATCCAAGATAGGAATGTGTCATTCTTGCAGATTATACGTTTCTTGATCTAGAGATGACTGTATCAGTTGCTAGCAAACAATCCATCTCCATCAAGGGGCCCAAACAGATATCATCGCTCACTAAGTAAATTAATAAGGGACATACGGTTTTCTTGATGAACAACTTTTTCCCGCACAATTCAAGAGAACATAAATAAAGTCCGTATAGCAGCCCTTATCAGGAATCAACGGTAGACGATATTTATTGAACCTATCCTCATGTGGAAAAGTTGAACCATCTCAAACTTAGAATCAAACTCAAACGAAATAAATAATGACACATAACACAATCCATATATTTATCTCATTGGGTCGTGTCCTGTACTATGTTCTATAACATATACATATGCAATTAAGTTGGCAACTCCTTACCTATGATCTGTAGAACTTAATCATCACTTAACTTACATACTAATCTTATCCGATAATTAATATTCCTTGTTAATTATCAAGATTACGGACCTTTTAGATTTATTATTGTCATTTAATTATAAATGAACTACAGAGATCTACAATTCAGATCCTCAACCTGAATGATCTGTCAATTAATAAATCAAGGAATAAATGATCAAATATCATCAATAACATAAACCATAGAAGTAGCCATATAATGATTGGCTTCTAGGACATAATTCTAACACTTTCCTCTGGTCTGGTGCAGATAACAAATCTAAGTATGCCCTAGCCAATTGGAAATATATCACTCTAAAAAAGGAGCACGGAGGATGGGGAATCATGGATCTTATTGTTGGAGTAATGTCCTAGTAGTCAATGATTTAATGACTTAAATATTAGTTTATGTTATGGATGATATTTTATCATCTGTTCCTAGGTTTATTATTGACAGATCATTCAGGTTGAGGATCTGAATTGTGGATCTCTGTAGATCATTCTTTAGAATGACAATAATAAATCTAAATGGTCCATAATCTTGATAATTAACAAGGAACATTAATTATCTTATAAGATTAGTATGCAAGTTAAGTGATGATTAAGTTCTACAAATCATAGGTAAAGAGTTGCCAACTTAATTGCATATGTGTATGTTATGGAACATAGCACAGGACTTGACCCAACGAAATAAATATATGGATTGTGTTATGTGTCATTATTTATTTCGTTATGATTTTGGTTCTAAGTTTGAGATGTTTATCTTTTCCACATGAGGATAGGTTCAATAAATATCGTCTACCGTTGATTCCTGATAAGGGCTGCTATACGGACTTTATTTATGTTCTCTTGAATTGTGCGGGGAAAAGCTAATCATCAAGAAAACCGTATGTCCCTCATTAATTCGCTTAGTGAGTGACGATATCTGTTTGGGCCCCTTGATGGAGATAGATTGTTTGCATGCAACTTTATACAATTATCTCTAGATCAAGAAACGTATAATCTGCAAGAATGACACGTTCCAATCTTGGATTATACGATGATATCGTGAGACATAAGAATCAAAATAGGGAAATACTTTTATTCTCTTATGCAGGATTTAAATACTGTAGCAGTACACTATTTATGCGAATTGGGAATCATAACGTGTTGCTAGATACCGCTTATGATTATTGGAATTAAATAACGATTTAATCCCATGTCCAACTTAGCATAAATCCTCAAAGGGTCACACAAAATAGAGTTTTGACCAAGACAGTGCATTATTTATTTATTTATTCGCAACAGTGCGTATTGCGGAAATATGATAAGTTGATTGATTAATTATATACCGTTATAATTAATTAAGTCAAATGGATCATATGGAAATAAATTAATGCATTAGCTAATCCTAGAATAATTATTAATTAGTTAATAATTAGTTTAGCTCAACACAATTTAATATAAATAGTTATATTAATTTATTGGGCCAATATGTATGTATTAAATATATAGCCCAATTGAAGAGCATTTGGAGTAGCATCTAATTATGTGAATTAGAGGCTTAATTAATAGAGTTGAGAGGCCCATTTGAGCCCATTAATGGCCAGCCACAAGAGGTAGGTGGGATGGCATTCTTGTAAATAGATGGTTGGTGGTAGGTAGGGATTGTGCACTATATATAGAGATGTATAGATACAAAATTGATGCTTCTCTCTTCCCTAACCCTAGCCGCCACCCTTCCCCTCCCTCTTTGGCCGCCGGCCTCACCTCTCTCTCTCTCTCCATTTGCTCATGGGTTGAGCATATTCTCTCCACTTATTAAATAGTTAATTAAGGAAGAAGAGAGAATACCTTAGGATTAGCTTCGTTCTAATCGAATCGCTAGCACGAATCGATTTAGATATTGGTTAATCTCTAGGTGGACTCGAGGCGGCCGTCAACCATGGTGGAGGCGCAAGGAGAGCACTCCACCGACTCCTACGCCATTGGATCGAGCCCCGCGGATGCGATTTCGCGGGAGGTACAAATCCAAACCCTTTCTCTTGTGTTGATTGACTTTTGCACTAGATCCTCGCACTTGTTTGTGGTTAATTAAGTGTAATTAGCTTCAAAATTAAAATTTGTGCACTTTCTAACACTTATAGACATGAACTCTTCTCTTCTTTGCAAATGGGGCTGGAGATTTCTCTCTTCAGACTATAAAGGGATATGGAAGGACTTGGTTTTGACTAACTATGGTAGAAAAACAAAGTTCGGTTTATCTCCTTTTTGGACTGATGTAAGTGCTTTATCCAAGATTCTTAGAATAGGCTATAGCATAAAAGTAGGAAATTAATGGGAAGTCTACCAACTTCTGGTATGACAATTGGGGGAATAATCTGCCTCTTTATAAACACTTCCCTGAAACTTTTGCTAAATGTGAGAGAGAAAATCTTATTTTGGTTGATGTTTGGAGAAATAGTAAGCTTAATCTTCCTCTAAAAAAGGGGTTATTAGAACAATGAGAAAGGAAAAAGTAGAGATTTTAAATTTGCTTAGGAGTTTTACGTTTTCTAAAGAAGAGGATCAGTTCTATTGGCACTAGGACTACTCAGATTTTTCTGTTTCTTCAGTTTATAATTTTTTTAATTTTGGAGGGATGTTAGTGCGGAAGCATGACACCATCTGGCCCACTAAAATCCCTTTAAAAATTAAGCTGTTTGTTTGGCTTGCATTACACAATAAAATTCTCACCAAAGACAATTTGCTCCATAGGGGTTGGGTGGGAGATTATAGTTGTGTGTTCTGTGGGGCCCAAGAATCAGTTGACCATCTTTTTTTACATTGTCCTTACATTTCTAGCTTTTGGACTTTTTTTTTTTAATGATTGTAGAACTGATGAGAGACACCTGCATTTTGATTCCTTACCTTCTGTTTGGAAGCAATGTGTTTCACTGTTTAGTACTGATAGAGTGAATACTTTGATTATTTTGGCAGCTATTATTTGGGTTTTATGGCTGGAAAGAAATAGTGTTATTTTCCAGGGCATTGCTATTAAACCCCAAATGAGTACTTATTCAACTTCTTCGGCCCTTTTTCACTTTTGGACAGTGGACCTGTTGCTTTCGCTGAGCAATTGAAGAATGCACAAGTAATAGTGATTCCTGCTAGTGATCAGGTGGCGCAGGGCCTGGTTGCTAACCCAGTAGATAACACTCAAGCTGCTCTTACTGTGGACCCGGTTGCTAATCCACCCAGGGTGACTAGCACTTTTGATGGAGACGAAGAAGATTAGGGTTAAGATGTTTGTTTTAGTTGAAGAATTGGTTTTTTCTGATTCAGCGGTTCTTTCGTTTAGTTTTCTTTCTGTCCAGCTCTGTGTTTTGCTTTTGGCAGCTGCTGGTTAGATTGGCTATATAGTGGTTGTGTTGCGTTCTCAGTCTCAACTGAGTTTACTGTGTATAACTGGCTTTATAATAATTCTCTCTAGGCCTCCCTTCTTGGGAGTTTGTTGCTTTCAAAAAAAAAAAAAAAAACAATTAGAATCAGGCAATATGTACATCATACTAGTTGTTATAAGCTTCGAGACATCAATTAATTTACAAAAGTGGGAACATGAAATGCACAATTATGATTCATTCACTAATTGACAAAGAACTCATGCTTTGCATTAAATTTCAAATTTTAAACACGAAAATAATTTAATTCGGCCACAGTCAAATTTGAAATTACACAAATATCAAATATAATACATTTAGTTGAGCTGAAATTAAGAGTAATATCAAAGGTTGAGAATCCTTTAGCATGCTTTTTACATTCTCAAAAGTATGTAGATTACTAGTACCAGTCATGACTGGTATTAATAACGTCTCAGCACACACCCCCTCTGAAAGGAATCTTTATCCCGTGCCGCGCGGCACCGTACCGCTCAGCAATCCGAATCGTTCGATCTGATCTCGACGGTTAGATTTTTTCGGGCCTTACAATCTGGTTACATGCACGGGGCACCCATCATCATTGGATTTAATCTGGACGGCTCAGATTGCGCGCTGTACGGTGCCGCGTGGCACTAGATTTGAGTTCCTCTGAAAGGGTGCCCGACCACAGCGTTCTTTTACAAGCAATTTCTTAATGTTTCAACTTTGAGGTGGCATATATCTAATATTTTTTTTTTAACATGGGATTTCATTTCATTCCATTAGAAATTTTTTGATCAAAATGAATAGAATTTGTGTCATTTGGTTGGATTTTTCATATAATTAGATCTGACGAAACCTGAGAAATCAATTCAAATGAAATCTATTATATAGTATTAATTAAATCCCGTCCGTGTCGTCTTCCGCTATTTAGTCCTCTTTGCGACACGGCGTCTAAATCCTCCAAATTTTCTCTTTCTTTCTTTCGCCCTCTCCTTCTTTCCTCTCGCCGACCACGCCACACGCACACCCCCAAGCCCCAGCCCCTCATCCTCTGCCAACCGTACCCCACCTTCTCCTCTGGATGCTTCGTTTTTTCTTCTCAGCCAAATTCGCAGCACCTCTTTTCCGTCTCCATCTCATCGCAAGAGAAGGCATCGCATCATCTTCCTCTCCTTCGCAATACGAGGCATCCCTTTCTGACAGTCTCTGTTGCCTACTAATGGAAAAGAAGACGAGGCAGATCCCTTATATCGACCCATGACAAGATGCAATTCCAGGTTTCACATATTTTTCTTTGCCAATTTTTTCCCAGATTTTTTAATCGTGACTATGATTTTGCATCACGTTGTTTATTTTTTTAATTTATTTTAATTTCTTATGTATTAAATTATTTTTTTTATAAATGAGTAACATTTATCCATGTATTTTTTAGTTTCCCGTTTATATTTTATTGATTAATTTGAAAATATGAAAGTGCAAAAGCCTTGCTGGGATGCTAAATTTGTTGGGGTCGGAACTCATCCTAGACATGAAAGCTAAAAGTATGAAATTAAGCATCAAACTTAAAAACTTTTGCCTATTTTGGTGTTTTGGGTTTGTCGACATAGCTGAATTATGTTCAAGCAGGCGAAATCAAGTCAAGTTAGTTTTAGTAGCTTTAATTTACTTTCTGGTGTTTATCCCTTTTAGATGTGAAGCTGAAGTTTTTATGAAGGAACTTTCTCTTGAGATTTATTTCATTATTAAATGTTTGCAACGATGGAGGGGAAGAATAATTCAAAGATTTCGGACTACTGAACATACTTGGCATCAGGTACTTAAAATTATACTAAATTGTCCCTCTCTTAATTTTCATTTCATCTGTTTAAAATTATAAGGCAGATTTCAACTAAATTTGCAGATGCCCTGCGACTACTTTGAAGTACTTTTGGCAGTCAGGTAAACACATAGCCGGTTATCACTTACCCTTTTGCGTTCTTTACTTCTTTTAACTTTGTTTTGCTATTATACAAAGAAACTGAATAATTTATTCACCTCCATTGTTTTAGAGGAATTTTAACACAAATTAAAAGGATGCCAAAGTTCAACATAGCAGTACCGGTCCCGAGCCAGCCAGAGATGTTGATACATTCTTAAAAGACTGGAGAAAGGCCTTTGCTTATAGATGCTTTCTCGAATATTTGGTCGTTTTTTTATCGGCATCAATTCTGAGGTATTACATTGCGTTTTCTTTATGTCAAAAAGGAAAATTTTCAATACATTAGATAGTAAACTTGCTGGTGAAAAAGACAAATGCATAGTTTTCTTAGTTAAATCAGTGACTGTTAAATTAGTTGGCATTCTTTTGACTTTTTGCGTTTACCTTTACGATCTATTTGGTCTTAGGATCCATTAAGTTGGATAACTCTTGATGATTTAGCATTTATGAGTTAGTTCACTTCTCAATACGATTTTGTACTCCCTGTGATTTCCAAATTAATCTACAATTAGTCCCTCATTTATATGTATATGCATACTCTATGATATTTTTTCTACTGGTATGGCAGTTCTTAATCTTCTAATTATTTTTTTCTATTCCAAAACTACCCCTACCACATTTATGGTAATAAATCAGCACAAAATAAATGACATGTTTTGACATATGTAAAATATTTTATTTTCTCTAGCCTCTTTGTGGTACACTGTGCTTTTCATTTTTTTATTCAGTTTGTTCAATCAATAATCTGTTGTTAGTTTTGGTTCAGTTAAAATTGCAAGATACAAAGTTAGTTAAATTGCAAGATAAAAAGTTAGTTGATGCATTGGACAAAAGCTGTTGAGACAATTATCTAGCAACTCTAAGCTAAAATCAAACAACTATGGTTGATCGACTTCTATATTTCCTAATTCTAATGATTGTAAAGTAGCAAACTGGCAAGAACCTGCTTTAGTTATAGGGGCTTGATTGTGTGCTTGACTCGACTTGCATAAAAGCTACTGATAAGGCACCATTTATCTCTTTAAAAAATAACAAGGTCTGATAAGCATTGCAAATCCGGTAAAAAGAGGATTTGATTAAGATAAAATTATATAAAATTATCAAAGTTGCAAATTAATTTGAGGATAAATTAAGATAAGTAGTATTGTTTGTTTATCTACATTAAATCTTTTTATTTATACTCCAATTTTATAAATAATTTTCATCATCTTTTTTTAGATCGTTGAACAACTCCAAGAGAAGTAGGGTGAGATATTATTGACTCTTGGTAAATTTATGTATAATTTTTTGTCCAAAAATTTTCTCCTTGATATGCAAGATTTAATTAATTTGTTACTATTCTTATTGTGATCATTATTGTTTGTTCTGTGCAGAACATTATAGAGATTGGGAATCTGGCAGTTAGGTAATATAAAAAAGAAATGAATGTTCTGGAACTAATGTTAATTTATAATGTATACTTTCCCTTAGTTTCTAAATGCATTAACAATGGTTGTATATTTATTTCATATTAATTTGCTATGATGCAACTTTTTAGTCTTCACCAAATGGATATATCATATACGTTTGTTTTGTGATAAATCCATAAAGGTTAAATAACAAATGGTAGCAGGATGCATGAATTGATTTAATCATAGAGTGATTCTCAGTCCAGCTGCTCTATATTCAATTTAGTATTGTATTGTGTTTCGGTGTAAATTTTCTAGGGCAAGGATTGAATCAAACTGTTAATGAATCAAGGATTTATTAGAAGGGAAGGGTATTAAGAAGTATAGAGATTGTGTTGTATCTGTAAATTAGCAAAATTAGATACGGTCCAGTACTTGAGTTTAGTGTTCGGAAGGTTTAGTAGTAGCAGAGGAAAAATGACGGGAAATGAAGAAGATATTAATATAATTGTCTAAATTAAGATGTGGCGAAAATATCTGAAAGCGAAGAGGTTTGAGTCCATTAATAGTAGATATTATCTGCACTGACTAATTTTATTAGTATTTAAATAGTAGATAATAACATTTTTATTATCTTCATGTCGAGAGAAGATCTGTATAATCCAATTTTATTAGAAAGAATGATTTAAATTCTCCGCGCGAATGTTATCTAATTTTTGAACTTATAAAATTTCCACTTGCATAGTATTGGTTTTTTCATTTTGTATGTTTTGTTGTTTAAGTCCAATAATTACTCTTGACATTATTATATGGTATATATGCTCTTACAATTGAAATACGAAAAAGTAACGAAGCCGCGGTTTCACACCTAGTGAAATAAAATCCTGCGTAAAAAACATTTTGAAGCTTGCTTGTGTTTGGATGTTGCATGGATGAGGATTAATAATAAGGATTTAGACATTCGTGCCTATTCATATTCCTTATTCATATTTTAAGTTTTTGTTAGAATATGAATAAGCACCCGAATAAATTCAAATTTAATTTGTTATTCTTGTGTTGTTTAGATTTCACGCGAATAAAAAAATTTATAGAGCTTATTCTTATTCACACCCTTATTCCTATGCATCTAAACACACTAGGCATACTAATATACCGGAGTTGCAGCATATACTGATCCAAGCTCTTGTTTTACTTCAAGATGACCGATAACTGTCAAATATAATCTACCTATTGAAATTCATTGTTGACCAAATTTCACATTTTTTCGAAATTTTTTAAGTATATTTTTCGGATTTATAAAAATGTTGTATTTGGACGGTTCATAATAAATTATATAAAAAAATTTCTAAAATTTAAAAAAGAATAGAAAAAAAATTTGAAAAAAATTCCAAGAACTTTGCAGCAGCGACGTGTACTCCTAAATACAAATCTCTTATCCTGTAAATTCTGATTTCATTTCAGCTGACATTCTGATCACTTCGTATTATTCGCTTCAGCAAAAGAAAACAGGCTCTTTTATTGATTTTATTATAAGCACTAAAATTACAGAATGAGACCATGAAATTTTCCCAAATAACGTGCACTTGGTTATATCAATTCATAGAAATTCATCTGTTTTTGAGTTTTTTTTTTTAATAAAAATCAATATATATATGATAGGAAATAAGCAAACTAACCTGCAACTCCTCCGGTTAACATCAACAAAATAATCTCCCATTCTAACTAGCTTTAAATACAACGACATATTCAGTGAAGCTATATAAATATTTCAACGAAAAGAGCAACCAAATGACAAGGCACTTCAATTGTCATTCTCAGTACTTGTCCAGTCCATGAGATCTCTAGCATCATCAACTCGCCCCATTTTTAAAAGAAGTTCTAAAAGTGGAGAAGAAGCCGCGAAATCTGGTTTCACCCCTTCCTGTTTCATTCTGCTCAGCACACACATGGCCTCATTTACTTTCCTGTTCTTAGCATATCTTATAAGTAAGGGATTGTAAATCAAATGATCTGGTGCCACATGACAGAGCTGCATTCTATCAAGGATATTCATCACATCAACAACAGTGTCATCGTTTGTGTACCCAAGAAGTAGAATTCCATACGAAACAACATCTGGTTTTACACCTTTCCTTTCCATTAGGTCAAACAACTTTACAGCATCCTTGGTTTGGCCTTGTTTGCACATAGAATCCATAATTGAACTGTAAACGAATTCGTTTGGCTGAAGACCTCGATCAAGCATATCCTTGAATACTCTAACCGTATCTTTCCAGCAGCCTAGCTTTGAATATCCATTTCTAACAATGTTATACACGATAACATCATGTGTCACACCTTGATCAAGCATATGATATAATTGCTTCTCTGCCTTGTAAACATCCCCCTTCTTGCAAAGTGCATCCACAGTTATATTGCAAGTCACAGTGTTAGGCAATATACCCTTTGAAACCATCTCATCCACAAACTTCCATGCCTTCTCTAATTTGTTCATCTTACAAAGCCCATCTATAAGAATATTATAGGTATGAACATCAGGCAATATACGTCTGGATTTCATAACATGCAGCAATACCTCTGCCTTTCTGGTTTCTCTTTCCTTGCAAAATGCATCCATGACAGTACTATAAGTCACAACATCGGGCTCAATTCCTGTGGAAACCATGCACTGAAGCTTTTCTACGGCCTTGTCTAATAATCCTTTCTTGCAAAACCCATCTATTAGAGTGGTATATGTTACTACATTAGGTTGAAATCCTTGAGAAGACATGACATGCAACAGTTCTTCTGCCTTCTCAGTTTCTCCATTCTTGCACAGGCCATTAATAAGAGTACCATAGGTCACGACATCAGGATAACGACCTCTAGATACCATTTGTTGCATTACCCCCTCTGCCCTCCTTATTTCTCCCCTCACGTGCAGGCCTAAAATCAGTGAGCTGTATGTTATTACATCTGGCACAAGACCCTCTAAGAGCATTTGGTCCAGCAATCTAAAAGCTTTATTGATTTCGCCCTTTTTACAAAGAGTGTCAATAATGATGCTGTGGGAGACCACAGTAGGAGTGCAGCCCAGCTTAAGCATTTTATTGAGCACCATGTGTACTGCTTCATGGATCTTATTCTCAGAACAAAGAGCCTTGAGCAGAGCATTGCAGATGAAAGCGTCATTGGGTAAATGAAACCAAGTGCAGGCTGATTCATTTGTGTACAGTACCCCATCAAGATAGTATATGTGCAGACATTGGGTAAGGTCCGTGGGAATCTTGGAGTTTCGGTCAAACGGTCAAAGAGGGAAAAGATGGTGGCATAATAGTTGTTTGAGTTCTTCATATGAACGAAGGCAGTAAAGAGGTTATTAAAGAGAAGGATGGGCGGTGCCCGGTTCTTAGCAGCGAGCAGGCGGTGGAACAATTGAAGAGCTTCTTGAAAGGTAAGAGTGCCTGAACGACAACGTTCTTGTACAAGCAATTCCAAACGGCGGAGCCCCATGGCCGATAGTGGAAATGGTCGCAACTCCCTTGTTGATAATATCTAGCTTCTGTTTGGCTCCGTGTATGAAAGCAAGGATATGTGTGAGAGTCTCAGGGGCATTTCGACGAATAGTTAGTGATCGATGAAAGGAAGGGAGCTGTATAATTTATATTATATATTTGTTCCGAGGAGAAAGGGATCGAAATTAATATTAGTATTATAGGAGGGAAACTGAAAGTGAAACACTCATCTTTTAAAGGAATCTTTAAAATTAGGAGGATGCTGGATGCTTCATGTTTTGAGAGAGAGGGATTCCAGTGGGGAACCACGTCGCTTTATTTATTTCCCCAGGACCCAAGTACTCGCATTATTTATTTTCATTATTTAAATTATCATTTTTAGTTTTCTTTTGTTTTTTTAATTCCACTTTTATATTAATTATATCTTTTAAAGGATTTCTACCTTCGCCTCAATATTTAAGCACAAAAGGCACTTGCAAAATTATTCTCTTATACTTGATGAATTGAGAGAAATTGTTTTTTTTTAATATTTCGATTTTGTAACAATTAACTACAAATAATGCAATTCGATTCTTAAAATAATGTATGGAAAATATGCCAGCAAGTATGTACTTTATGATTTGTTATTTACTATGTATAATATGAATGGAAACTTTTAAAATTGGGTCGTGGTTTTTTTGCACCATATAAGTTGTCAGCTCTATTGGACAATTGGTTTTTAAATACTTGCCTTACTGGAAAAGTACAGAAATACTATTCAATTTAAAAAAAATAAAAGAAAACACTGATTTAAAACATCATACTAGTTGTTATAAGCTTCGAGACATCGATTAATTTACAAAATGGGAATAGGAAATGCACAATCATGTTTCATTCACTAATTGACAAAAAAACTCATGCTTTGCATTAAATTTCAAATTTAAAACACGGAAATAATTTAATTCGGCCACAGTCAAATTTGAAATTACACAAATATCAAATATAATATATTTAGTTGAGCTGAAATTAAGAGTAATATCAAAGGTTGAGAATCCTTTAGCACGCTTTTTACATTCTCAGAAGTATGTAGATTTTTTTTTTCGAAGGCATGTTAGCCAGTGGCCAACAGCAGGTGTAAAATTAAATTAAAAAGCGTTTTTACAAAGCCTAAAAGACTAATTACAATTCCTTTAATGTTTGCTTCTAGTTGACTTTCAGTTACTATACAGTCTATACTATGCTATGGATCTAAGAAATGATCCAGGTACTGTACTGAACACTTGAACAGGTCAGTCGCCTACGACCACCAGGTCATAATTTAGGAATAACAATGTAACACAAAGCCTAATTTATGCCCCCATCTAAGAAATGACTAAAGTAAGATACGTAAATTGTAGCAATCAAAAGTTCAAAAATTGAACTCATATAATAGAAACCAGGTTAAACAGTCCACCTTCATATTTGGTTTTCTTCATAACCTAGCTAGAACCACGATTTGCATCCTTAATATTTTTGCCAAGTTTAAACCAGGTGGCCTTTAGCTTCTAATTTCATCCATCAATTCTCTAACTTCATTTGATTTCCCGGCTACGCATAAACCCACCAATCATTGTGTTATAAATTTGCACATTAGCATTAAACCCAGCTCTTTCCATGCATTTCACCATTTTAACCATTCCATCAACATCACCTTTTTTAGCCAAACCATCTATGTAAATTTCAAATGCATGAACATTGGGAACCATGCCCCCTATAAGCATTTCATCAAACACCTTATCTACCATATCGAATCTCCCGGCCTCACAATACCGGAATACCCTGATAACAGTTTGTTATAGCAGTTGATATCTGGATTTGTTCCATCAATTCTCATCTCAGTAACTAAACAATAAGCCTCATCCATCTTTCCCTTTTTAACGAACAAATCAATAACCTTATAACAATCCAAATTAGGAAGAAGAAATCCTGCATTTCGCATTTCTCCTACAAAAGCAATTACATCTGACCAACTGTTTGAATCATCGCAGTCGCAGAGAGACTCTAACAGAACAGAATACATTCTTGGATCTGGTGTCACAACAAACCCATTTACTTGAAGGAGTATAATTATACACTAGCTCTCTCTTTATTTTTATTTTACTTGGCACTCACACTATCTCATTGGTACACAATACATACAAGTCCTATATATGGCCTATTTATACTTGACAACGTCGGTTATAGATGTAGCTAGGGTTTACCAAACGGGGCGGGGCGGTCCAACCCGCGGCGGTCCACGGGTTAGAACGGAGCGGGTTAGGGACGGTCCACGGGTTAAGACGGGGCGGGTTAGGACGGTCCATCCTAGAAACTTTGGCCCTAACCCTTCCTAAACCCGCCCCTTGTAACCCGCACGGGTTATGACGGTCCGGTCCGGTCCGGTCCGCGGGTTTTTTATTTATTTTATTGCTATTTTTTTTTGGATTTTTCGTTTATTTTTTTGCTGTTTTTTTTTGGCGTTTTTTTTGTTTGTTCAATATTTTTTTTTCTGTTTTTTTATTTTTCGTTAATTATTTTTATTTTTTACTTTTGCGTTTTTTCTTTATTTTTTTACTTATATTTTCTGTTTTTTATTTTATTTTTTTGTTTTCTTATATTTGATTTGTAATTTTTTTATTAAATGAAAAAATTCAAATATAATTATTGGATGGTTAAGACGGTTTAGCACGGGTTTAAGACGGGTTGACGGGGCGGGGCGGTCCGGTCCACGGGTTAAGACGGGGCGGGTTAAGACGGGTTGTTTTAAAAATGGCGGCCCAAACCCGCCGTAGACCCGCTCCGGTCTAACCCTTCGGTCCATGGCGGTCCATGGACGGTCCGGGGCGGTCCGGTCCATGGGGCGGGTTTGGGGCGGGGCGGGTCTAACCCGGCGGGTTTTTGGTAAACACTAGATGTAGCTAGAAACATGCTACTAAGTCTAGATTTGTCTAACTGACTCACAAGTTAATTCCATATTTTGCTCAATCCATTAGTAAAATCGGAAAATTGATTAGTGACATCGCTAGAAATGCCATCACTGCCATCGCTAAGCCAACGATTCCCTCACCTAGCGCATTCTTTTCTCATCCAGCGCATTTTATCTGGTACGTAAATGTTCAGTTAGATAAGTACAAATGTTCTGTTAATTGAGTATAAATGTTTAGTTAGTTGCAATAAAAAATATAAATGTTATCAGCAACAATGTTCGTTTGGATAAGTATAAGTGTTTAGTTTAGCAAGAACAAATGTTCAGTTTCGTAAGTACAAATGTTCAGGTTATTACATATAAATATTCAGTTTATTAAGTATTACTTTTAGTTTTTTTTAATAGATGCATGTCAAGCGAAGGGGTCACGAACCGGAAAAAAACCACATGAAAAAATTAGAAGGGGCCATGAACCGATTCGGTTCAAATTGAAATTTTTCTGACTTTGCTCCTAGTGGGCCTCTCTCCAAGGCTGACGCGACTGACGCACGGTCCTATATAATAAAACCATAGTTGATGCATTTAATTGAACACTTTTGATTATTAAACTGAACATTTGTAACAGACAGCAGTGATGGCGCGGATGATTTTTTTAGCGATGACACCTATCATTCCCGGTAAAATCGTGATGCACTTTCCCTCGTATATGTGTATTATGGGCTGGGCCTTTCTTTGAACAAATAATAGTCGGTGATGGATCTTCAGCATAGACAAATTTTAGCCATTCAATTGATCAAATGCACATGTTTTAAAGCAAAACCGAATAAGAGAATAATTCTGAGGAAATTTGAGAAGCTTAGTTATGAACGTTTTTTTTATTTTATTTTATACATAAATCATAGAAGATTATTTTTTTTGGAACATATATATTACAGATGTTTAGAAAATAAAGACGCTAAGAAGAAAGATAACTTATATAAGTCTCCCAATAATGAAGGCACTATAAACCAAATCATTTTTCTACAAAAAGAGAAGCCCATTCGGTCCCAGTAGTCAGTACCCCTCATTTCTGCCAAAGAAAGGACAGGTGAGCGTCACCAGATGGTCCATATGGACCCAAACAGGCACCAACTGGAATCGGCCAACGTATTTCCGCAACAATAAATAAACAAAAAGAGACTTCAATTTGCCAAATCCATATTGCATATCGTCATTACGATGATAACAATCAAGTTTTAACTATCAATAAATATAATAAGGTGCTAAGATACAACGCTTTCCGTTGTGAAAAGGAAAATAATAAAAATAAAAATAAATAAAATTTTGAGTAATGTTTGAAAATCTACTGAACTACTGATCTATTATGGTTTTTACTAGTTTTGTTCACGCCGGTTTCCTTGTTAGTAATCAATGTCACTCAGTTGTTAAACTCATGTAAACATCGAACGAGGTTCTATTTTTCAAAAAAGTTATATTTGCAATATTTTTAATGTTGGTATCGTATTTGAAAATCTCTTAATAGCCATAAAAAAATGGAAATACCATAAATTGTATATACATGTACGAAACTTTTATGAACAGTTGTTGCAGAGAGATTAGACTATAACTATAAATTAATGAACCATCTCATTTTTTTCTTAAAAGAAAGCATTAATTTTGTCATACCTTTCCTTTTTTTTTTTTTTTTTTTGATTGAAGTCATACCTTTCCTCTTTCCCTTTAAAACTTTCGGTAACTTTATTTTTTTAAGGCAAAGGTGTCGGTTACATCTGCCTACTTGCCTCGCAAAAAAGAAAAAAAAAATTATAAAGATAACATCTACAATCCATTGCTATTGCAGTTGTCATTTTTATGAGTTGCACCTTGCAACTATAAATAAATAGATAAACAAATAAACACAATATATATGTCATCCCACCATTCTGATTTGGTTTATGATTTTAGTTATAGAATCTTTTACTACAATTAAAAAGATTTAAAACAATATGATGCATTCTGAAAAAGATTAACATGAAAAGTTGAGCATTTCAATCTTACTGTATTGTACACATGTTATAAGATTTTAGAGGAATTTGATCCAAGTTATAATAGAGACGTTGGAAACCTACAAAGGCTACATGACTTGCATCGGTTTGTCCGAAAATATAGACCATTTGACTTGGCGTCAACTCACTTACTCACCTAGTCACCTTCCCTCCCAATATTCTCTCGAAAGCTGAAACCTTTCTCCATTGCCACCTACACAAAAGCATCAATAGTTGAAATTCAGAAAAAAAAAAAAACAAACAAAAATTAATTATACCTTCAAATGGGAAACGCTATTCTCAGGTGCTTCAAAGGAGAATGTGATGACACACCTCGTCGACAGAGCTCCGACTCGGCGTGGTTAATTGCAATTATCGTTGGTAATCTCGCACGTGATCTTCGAAACTTTGAGACTTCTTCTCAGGTACTCTTTTGATTTTCTCTTGTACGATGCATTCATTAGTTGTACAGTTAACTAGCTAGCTCAGTACCTGACACTTCTCTTTTGAGACGTATCAATAATCTGTTTTTAATGATCAATTGATGATCAAACGCACATAAATCCTCCTTATATATAATCGAGAGAAAAATATTGATAAGTTTGTCGTTTAGTGGGGCAATTAATTTGTTTTCTGCTTTTGTTCCTCATTAATTGAGCAGAACTCAATGCAATTTGGCATTTGATTTAGTTTATTCTTTTTATTCAAATATTAGGTACCCGAACGACTAAGTCAACATGTGACCTTATCTAAGAAGACACAAGCTAAATGGTATATTTATACATCTGACCAGGTTTGCTATTGAGAGATTTGTGCTATTACAAGCAACTATGTGTGAATACTTCAATGCCTTTTCTTGTGAATTGTAAATTAATAGGTATGCTAAAATATTGGCAACATGGAAAGAATCAAACTCGCCTCCTAGAACGCTGGAGGAAGCAGCCATCTTGGTGATTTGTGCTTTACAGGACCAAAGAGATGAACTTAATTTACAGGTTCAAGTACATTAACTCATCTCAGCATATGCTTTCCATATTTTGTTACACTATCAAATTCATTATTGAAATAATTCAACTTACTTGATGAATTTTTTTTCTGTCATTAATCATTTCAGAGATTTCTTCAGTTTTATAACCTTCCGTTCCTGGAAATTGAAGAAACTGAAGCAGAAGAATCAGACTCTTCTTTGAATTCATGGCCTGAAGGTGTCAAGTTTGAATTGTGCACATTACCGGTGAGCCTTTTTGATACCCTTTTTTAATAACTACCGTCTGGATCCCATAGCTGTACCAATTATGTCTACATTCTCCTTAATTTGTTTAATGCTGTCTTGGGATTTTATAGTCCAGACAACCTAGAGAGTTGTGTTTATCAGAACACAGAAGAGTCCAGTATAGAATCATCGTTTTTCCAGTGGTCATATGTGATGATGACAGGTGGATGCAAAACTGGTCGGCGATGGAGATGGCATGACAGTGCATATCAACACAGATGATCCATACGAGTGTGATAAAGTACCAAAAACAGTACAAAGAGCCGTAAGAGCGATACATCAGGCCTGTGCTGATGGAGACTGTTCTCGGGTTGATGCACTTAAGAAATATATTATCAAAGATAAATACAGGTCAAAGATTTAATAACTTTTATCCAAATATTCTTTTATGTTATATAATGTTTCGTCAGATCTTTTATATTTCTGTGCAATTTTGTCTTCTGCAATATATGCATAAACGGTCCAATAGATGAAATTATGATAACTAGTGAAATCACACTGTTCTTGGTTTACTGTTTATGCCCAAATGATTGATCGATACTAAATTTCTAAATAATAATAGCAATTTTCTATTCATTTGTTTTTCTTTTGCCCTCTTGTAAATATAGGATCATTAACCTACCTAACAATGAAGAGATTCTGGCACGGGATTATCGCATCAGACTTCGGTATATAATTACTTATTTTAGTATGCTCTCGTTTGTCTTATCTTTGACTTTGATGCAATAAATCCCAGTTACTTGTGTTATCAAATTCACCCGTTTGTTACTGTTAGGGGCAGCTGATGTGCCTGTAAGCCATATTTTCTAGCATACATGTGTCAATTTATTTCTGAATTTTGACCAGGTACTAACTTTAGCAGGCAATCAACCAATATGCTAGCAGTCAAAAATCAAATTGTTATTACTAATATCTGAACGGCTGATCCAAAGTGCTTGATGCATTCTCCATATGAAATCTATGCATTCTCCATATGAAATCTTGTTGGAAAACTCATATTTACTATTTTTAGAATTCTTTTTACTATTTTTTCAGAATTTTGAAATATTACCCTTTTTGACATGCAGACATTTTTTATTTACTACTTTTGGGTTTGGGCCACGTTCGAAAAATACAAATATAGTAAAGTAATTCTAAAAATAATAAGATTTTTTTTTTCATAAATGATATTTATTTAAAAATAAATTGACACCTTAGATGGCCTTGCAAATATGAAAAATAAGGATTCAGACCTTTTGCATATATATGCTAAAAATTAGTACATAACAAAAGAATGAAAGGAAGACCTTTTACAGTTTTAGTTTTACCCACTAATATATATATACCATGATACAGAAATATGGTGTGTTTGGATAAGCAAGAATAAGGATTCGGATAAGAATAAGCTCCAAATTTCTTATTCTTGTGCAACCCAAACAACACAAGAATAAGGAATTTGGACTTATCCGGCCCCTTATTCTTATACTAACAAAACTATAGAATTTGAATAAGAATAAGGATTGGCACGGGATTCTAAATCCGGCCCTTTATTCCTTATTCTTATTCTTATTCTTTCTCCATCCAAACACAAAGAGAGAACTAAGAATGAAAGGAAGAATGAAATAAGGTTTTAGAATGATATCATTCAAAGTACAACAATCAATTATTTTTATTTGCACCAAGTGTGTTTGGATGGAGGCCGGATAAGAATAAGAATAAGGAATTTTTAGAATTTCGTGCCAATCCTTATTCTTATTCTAATACCATAGTTTTGTTAGTATGAGAATAAAGACCCAAATTTCTTATTCCATAGTTGTTTGGGTTGCACTAGAATAAGAAATTTGGAGCTTATTCTTATCCGAATCCTTATTCTTGCGCATCCAAACACACTTGAATCAAGAATTTATTGGGGTGAAGTACCAATTATAAATCCTGTAAAAGCCCAGTCAGTACTCTCCTCAATTTCTGGTGCTACTTTTTCTTAAATATGAGTATTTATATGTAGAAATTTCTATATAGCAGGTTTTTTTATTGCAATAAATTGTTAAATAAAATAGAAGTATAATTGAGAAGAGGAATAGGTATCTTGTTTAAATTGGTTTAATTCTGAGATCTTTTCATTTGTAATCATGTGTATGCAATTTATGTGTAGTTACTTATTTTTAAGGCCAAAACGAGTACAAAATTTCTATTGTGAATGTGTAGAGGAATAGATGCACCAGAGATTAATATGGAATATGGTCGGGAGGCGAGGGATGAACTGCGAAAACTTATCCAGGGTAAGCCTTTGACAATACAAGTATACGGGAAGGACCGTTATCGTAGATTGGTAGGGGATGTCTACTGCAATGGCACTTTTATACAGGTACTAGTAATTATTCAAGAATAATTTCTGTGGTGCTACAGCTTATATAATAGCACGCCCTTGAAGTTTAACATGTAATGACTATTTTTAAACAATTGAGTCGAAGCATGAAATTGGTATTGCATTCTTTACCCTTTTCTTGAATTTGACAATTTGTTGCTATTGTATTGAAAAATTGATGTCATGCATTTTTGGTAATGAGTACTTGAGTTAGAAATTTTGATTTATGGTATTTAAATGCTAGCATACAGATGTCTTTTAATTATTTCCTTCCATGAAAAACGAGGGTCATTATTGTTGTAAGATTTGGGGTGAAAAGTAAACTCACGATTTTGATATAATTTTGTATGCCAATTTTCGTTTTTCCTTGTTATGGGCTTATGAATGACCTGCATAAGAATTTAGGTGTATGAGCAGGCAGCCATGCACTTTGAATCCTGATATCTTGTGTTTTTATTAAAAATTGCAAATATTTGAGATAAATTGTCATAAAATAAGATGCCACTACAATTTTATGCTCCTGAACGATGACCAACATGCTATTACAAAAATGCAAATTTGACAGGAGAAACTGCTTAGAAGAGGTTGTGCTTGGCACTATGAAGTTTATGACAAACGCCCCTCATTTGCACAGGTTTCTCCCTACTCTAATTTGTTTTTGTTTTTATTAATTATTACTATTTTTATTTTTTGGAGTTCACCAAGTTAAAACTTGGATAGGAGTAGTATTGGGTTATTTCCTGATACGTGAATTTATCAACTACACATATCCAAGACTTCAGATCAGAAAAAATTGCTTTGTTAAAAAACCCTTGATAGTATTTGAAATTTTGATCAGTGGCAGAGAGAGGCTCGAAATGCCCATAGAGGTCTATGGGCGAACCCGAATCCAGTTGCACCTTGGGAATTTAAAAGGAATGAAATGTATAAAAAGAATGTGCACGAACCACATCGGAACAGAAGAAACGCACAGAAAGAACAACAGCTGCCAATTCAAGCTTATTAATCTTATAATGGTTCTGCAACTTATGGAGTGTTACTTTCTATATATGTAATAGCTTACTAATAATATATTAATTTCCCTATTTATATGTTTGTAAATGTAAATATAGTGTGGTCTTAATCAGCAAAAACAATCCATAAAAACGTGAAAGAACACCAAAGAGAAATTCTCTTGTGGTTCTTTAGAGAATGGACAGGAACAGAAGTTGTCTGTTCGGTGTTGGCGTTGCTTTGTGGAATTGTGGTTCTTTGTTGTATATGTAATGTAATATGTTGAGTGTTCGATAAATGAATATGAATGGCGGTTGATTGTAAAGTTTGATAAACAATTGCGAAGGAACCGTAGTCGGGTCAAAGTCTAGTGGAGGCATACCTTCCTTCCGCCGTCGCTACATCTCTACCTTACCTTTCTCCCACCTCTCTTGCTGAGGTGCTGTCTACACGGAAAAGGAAATGAGGAAATGGAGAATTGAGAATTATATAGAACTAGGGGGCTTTGTCGTCGCGGCTTCGCCGCGACCACCCTCATACTTTGGTCTACTGTAAGTTGCTCGTAAGCGTAATATGTGGTGCGATAATTCAGGTATACCACAATATATGTGTTCGCTGTTATTTGTACAGACTATAATAATTTTGAAAAGAAGACATGATTGCAAACTGTACTCTTACTGAGCTTTTGGTGTTTTGTACACTTTCAATACAAAGGGAAGTCTTCTGCATTTGGAAATTTCCAAAACAACAAATGCAAGAAAATGTCAATTTTCATTTTTTTTTATTTTTTAGATTTTCGCAAGTTTGTATCACTGGCCAAAGTTGTGCGTGTATGTGAGTGTTTGTGTTTATTGTCTACTATAAACTCCATTCCAGCACTATAGCTGCTTTCAATAATAGTTGATTAAAATCTGACTAAAATAGGTGAGATAAGATAGCAAACCTCAAGTGAATCAAGCACTAATTCAAAATAAAGCAGACCCACCTATGTGGGATTGGAACCCTTCTGTGACGCTTGGTTGGATAAAGCATAAGAGTACTACAAAAAAAATTGTGAACAAAAGACAATCTGCAGGTCTGAAATTTTATTACTCCAAAAACTGATCATAATTGTTGGTGTCTCTTCTGTAATCCTTTGACGCCTTCTCTGCCAGCTAAAACCTCTCACATATAGATATATTACATTCCCAAGCTTATCCCTAAGCACCTACACATATAGTATGAATGAAATTAATAAAATAAAGGTCAAGCATATCTCAATAGAAGTAATATCAGGCATGGTCTTAACATGCAAAAGGACTAGCACTGTACTGAAACATGAAAATATGTCCACTCCTTATTCAGTCCCATTTTACCAACTACATTTATGCAGATAAGAGACTTGTATGTAATACATTCATTTTTTTGGGAGCATATCAGATACTTGGTGATCATGTTATCTCGTTTGTTAGGGGAAGACATGAAATATTGTTATTATAAAATGGTAAATTTAATAGAATTTACACCTCCACTTCCACATTATGAGGTTGAGTGACACACTTTTTGAGTAAATGAACTGTGTTTACTCCAAAAGAAATGGCTGCCATAAATTGGCATTGAGGATATTTTCGACAAAATTACCAGGATTTTCTATTATAATCTGAAGGAAACAGAAACATATTTTATGTCTTATTCTGAAAGCTCATATTGGCTCATTTAGTAAACTAAATCTAAAAAAAAAGGAAAAAAACCTTTCTCTCTTCATCTTCTAATAAAGAAGGTTTGACCAAAATACCCTTAATACTCAGGGTACCAAGCGTTCTGGTAAAAGGACCTTTCTCTTATCTCCTTTTTGTTGCTTTCACTCGATTATTTGTCTTCTTAAATTTGATAGCAACACTCTCAGAAAACAGTAGAGTTGTGCACTGCAGCCATCAGTATGCTTCTATATTTGCCTCTCTGAACTATAAATGAGCCATCTAGGGGTTCTGAATCGTCTGATGTCGCTTTGGTTTACATACCATCTACTTGCATGGGACTGAGACATCTTAATTTTCTGTGCAAACAAATAGAAGATATTTGATAACAAAAGTAGCAAATATAAATTAACTTAATAGCAATAATTTTGTTTGATCACCTGATTAAACATGACCTGATCATAAAACTCGAGTTTCTGAAGAGAAAAAAGGATGTCAACATCTTAATTTTGTTTGATCACCTGATCCTTTAATGTTGATCATTATATACAAATAACAGTTAATAATAATAATATAGGCATGCATTCCATTACTGTAATTAAAATATGTTGACTGTAAAATATCAAAGAATCAAAGTAATCAGCAAGCCTTGAGGCTATTTTCTTTCCTCTTTACTCAGCCTATAATAACTTTATAATTGATACAGTAAGAAAAAGTAAACAGATAAAAGGAAAAAAAACTTAATAACGCAATAATAATGAGCACAAAGAGAAAAGGTATTAAGTATTAACACTAAAATTGGAGAGGACATGATTCTGTACATGAGTACCTATCTAATTCTCTCAATTTATGCTAGACAACATTCCTCCTTCAATTTATGCTACAAATGATAAAAATGATAAATAGTAATTATAGCTACTTTCGTTTTAGAGGTAAATTTTCCTATTTATTGCTCCCTCAATTTATGCTTCAATTTCAAGTGCTTTGTTGAATATCTTTAGTTGCCTAGTTCCATTCTTATTACTATAACTTTTCATTCTTGCTATTGTATCGATTTCAATTGCATCTGTTTAATTTTTCTTCAAGGAAAAAGGATATGATAATTGCCTAATTGTTATTTCATCTATCTTCCACACCTATCCTGTGCAAAGACATTAACGCATTAATATATGCATGATTTATCAGCCCAAATTGGTTACTCCTTGAGTTTGCAATGCTTATCACTAAAATAACAATATATTAGATATTCGAGTTTATAAAAGCAAAAAATAATTATGAAGTAATATCTTTTTATCTATGGTGAGATAGAGAGAAGAGGAGTAGTAACATTTTATTCGATAACAAAATTGCATACCTTCGTTTTCATGCCGCAATCAGATTCGACTGTTTGAGTGAAGAAGCCATGTCTTTCGCCATGCCCTTCACCTTACAGCCTCCTAGCGGCCCTAACCTTTTGTTCATCGGTCACACACACCAACGGGATCATTGCCCCAAATTATGTGATCCCCAAATTATGTTCATCGCGTTGGCTGATATGTGTATCGTGTCATCACTGCTCTCAGCCCATTTTTCCTACAAATTTGCGCATAGTCACACCTCTTTCAACTATGTTTTCTTTCCTAAAGTTAATAACATAATTATACAATTAACTAAATAATAACATACATGATCCAAGTCAGCAGTCCAGTGGAGTTGCTGTACATGCCCTGGGTGGAGCATCTTTGTCCCTGTGTGTGTGGGTGCGCGAGCATGTATCTGTGTGTGTGTTGCAAACTTGTAATAAGGGGCGATGGTTAAAAATAAATTACCGATAGACTTACTTTTGGTAAAGGGATTCTTTGCTTGGTTTCTCCATGTAAGGTTACTCATGGCATCCCATCTGATCCTCCTTAATCAATAAAGGCCAATTTAATATTGTAAATAAGCAAATATTTAGGTGAAGGATTCAACCCAAACCTCAAAAAATCTGGCCCAATACATAAATAAAGGTCCCATCATTAATTAAAATATGAAATTTTTTTATAAAAAATGAAATTGAAGTCTTTACTTATTTATCCTCTATAAAGTTGCAACTGAACATAAATCGGATGTAAATTTTGTAAATCTGAAAAACGTTAAAAAGTAATAAGAGGATATAATTTGACAAAGTATTGATTCTTGCTCTGGTCAAAATTTACTTCTAGTGAGCATTATTTGAAAGAAAATAAACTTTGAAAGAAACTCAAACAAATTAAGCAAGCACACAATAAGATCTTAAAGTTGAACTACCTGAATATTACACACAAATAGCTGATCGTTATGAACATTTTACCATCGAACCTTCAAATTATTGTGAACTATAGCCCTATTTTCCTCGACCCCAAACTTTTACCTAGAATTATAACAGGCACAACTGGATACATAAAAGGAAAAAACTGACAATGGCAAAGAAAAACTTTCTCAAGCAATGAATAGAGCTTACATTTAGCATTTTTTTTTTCTCATTTAAAGATTTCTAGCCATGCTATCAAATTAAAACGGGAAACTGATTATCATTCATATGAACAAAAAAGTTGTTCAGTCAATTCTCTTGCTAAAAATAGGTGTCAAAAGTACTCAAAACATGCATTAATGGACAACAGAACAAATTTTGAACCTACCAGAAGGATTAGTGAAGAACAAAGAAGTAATACCTTTAAATAGCTCTTAAATAACTGTTATCAACCAACAACTGAACAACAAATGCTCCTCTCGCAGTCAAATAAAATGACAAACCATGATTTGAATCAGAGGTAAAGGGTAGAAGAGATGAATTAACCTCGCAAAAGAAGCGACGAACAGCATGCCGAAAGTATAGAGAAGGTGCTGAGGGGGTTGGGGGAAGTCAACGGAGGATGGAGGAGTTAGCGGAGAAACGACCGAAGGTGACGCGTCTGGTTGAGGAGGAGGAGGCGGCGGCGATGTGGAGGAGGAGAGAGGGAAAAGAGGCGGCAGCAATTTTTTGTTTCTTCTGCCGTCGACGAAAGAGGGGAAATAAAAGAGGAGACAAGCTGCGCATGAACAGGTGTCGGACTCTCTACCTCTCTCAAATCCGACCGTACGATCAAAATAGACGATCCAGATAATTCCGTCCGAAAAAGAAAAACGGCACTGTTCATAGGGTCAAACTACCCCATTTAACTTTATATAGTTATAAAGAAATCGAAGAGGCATCCAAGACTCCAAGTAGTCAATGTGGAGTAAATGAGACAAAACACGGCAACAAATCGAAGCGACGAAACTAATATAACGAAGGAAGGATGAACGGTCAGATTGGCGTGTCCGGAAAAACCCACGCAGGAATTATATTAGAAATATTGATATTGATTGATTGATGAGACTATAACAGATAAGTTTTTAAACTTCACACGAGCTTTAACATCTACTAGTTTTTTATCTCACTCCGCTCAATCTGTTTGTGCTATTGTTAGATTAAACTTTAATATTTTGTACAATTGCTAAATCCATTCGTTATGTAGAATGAGCTCTTATTTACCAATGCTTCATTGATCCCTCGATGTGTCGATGTGTCGCTCGATATTGAAATTCTTACTTACATTTAATTATCAAATTTATTACAACAAATTGAGTTTCATTATACCACGATTTTCTTAAAATTTTAATATTGATTATCATTTGTAATGATTACATTGTAAGTTAGATTACATGATATTATTTCAATTTTATAAATTTTATTGCATAGGAATTTAAAGCAATGGTTGAAAATGCCAAATAACAATTAGATATGAACTATCTTAGATTTTCAAATATATTTAATTCTTAAATTAAATAATGATTAATTAAACTATTTTTAATATATTTAAAAAAAGAGAAAAATATTTTTCATTATAGAAAATGCAAAAAATAGAAAATTATTTTTAATTATAAAAAATGCAGTCATGGATTTTAATTAATACTATAGATTACGCTATAATTATGTACTGTTGCACAACACTGTGCTTATAGAAACAACTGTTTATATTATTACAACATTGAAATTCGTTGATTCCAACAGAATTACCAAGAATATAAGTTCAGATTACGTAAGGTGTTGATGAAAAAGTAAAAAAAAAAAAATACAAATTACTAATAAACAAAGAAATTCATATAAGATTTGCACTGACCATAAAAGCGAGCTGATTTATTTGATCATTTGTACCACTTGACCAATAATTAGTTACCTCTCAGCTCCTGATTGATCCTGTTACAATTAAATCGATATAAAAATAAAACAATACAAATGACATCATACAACTATAAACTCAATAGATTTAATAAAATAATGAGCATAAAAATCTAGAGAAATAATATTCTGTTAAAAAGGATCCAAAACACTGAGCAGCTCTGATTCTGAAAAGCATCATGTGACGTATAAGTAGTTCAGAATTTTGCCTATTTGCCACAAACTTCTCCATATGATGGTGAAGTTAATTTTAAAACTATATATAAAATATTATCTAACAGTACTACAGTAGCCATAACTTAAATAGAAACCAATGTATCTAATTTTGAACTAAATGTATTAATTATATGACATTGTATCAACATGAGGTATTATAATTATATTATAATTTATATTATCTGTAATCAGAGTTGCTAGTGATAGAAAAAACACATTGTACAAAAGAAATTGCAGTGGTGGAAGAATGCACCTGTGCTTGCATAGTTGCATACTTGCATGTGATCGTGATCCTGTGTGTGACTGATGCAATGAAATAAAAAAAAATAAAGAAAAAGTTCGGCGTGACTTTACGAAAAGATATTTATAATATTATATAGACAAATAAAATCACCATCCAGCTGTAGAGACAAACGCGAAAATAAAGGAAGGTTAAGCCAAGCTCTTAAGGGTGTGCTGATGAACCTAAGCTAAGGAATGGAATGAAAAAAGAGAGAAGATGAAGGAAGCTTAGAAGAACGAAGATATCGTGCTCCAGATCTGTAAAACCATGCATTGAAGGTAATAGCTGTTGTCTCCTTCTTGGACGATATTGCCCTTTTTAGTTTAAATGGAAAGAGAAAGATGAATGTGGGAGTCCACAGTCAGAGAAAGAAAAACGAAGGGTATTTTAGGTAAAAAATTAAATTTTTTGGTGTCTCTTGGATACACTCCGATTTTGGGGGTAATGAGTCTTCTCCGTGAATGGGCTGTTTAGGGGCTGTAGTTTAATTGAGTTTCCGTCGATTCATCCAGCAGCAGCGACAGGAGCAGAGTATCTTAGTTACGCTACCTTTCCTTCGCTCTGGTTCATCTCTTCTGGAGCACGCCCTAAGTAGTTGAAAAGAAAAGCTGATCACTATCTGACTTGACCTGACGAAAAAGTCCTTGTCTTTTAGAATCGCATTAAACGTATACGACAAACTATACAAAAAATGCAAACAAAACTATATTAAATGGGAACATCAGCGAGATTGCATGAATAGTTTCTGGTTCTTAAAATAAAGTTTTATATCCTTAAACACTAAAAATTAATAGAAAAATGAATACAGACAATCTCAAACAAAAACAAGTACTGAATGAAACAACGTGAAAATAGGCTCAATTAGGCACCATTCATTCTATTAATCATTAATATAACCAAGTCAAAACCAAAAAAATCAAATATTAAAGTTAATCATTAATATCATCATGCACCGCTGTATTTCTCAATTTTCTATCTAATCGATTCGGTTTATCATTTTCATTTACAAGTCTTATATTACAATGGAGAACCAGCTCTTGATCTAGTGACAAAGAGCAATGCACCTTGAGTGAAAGGTCGCATGTTCGAAATCTGATTGGAGGGTCTTTTATAGACATTTAATTTAATTTAAAAATAAATTGGGTGGCTTGACCCAATTTATCTTAAAAAAAAAGTCTTATATTACAATGAAAAAAGATTAAAACTGAACATGAAAAGTTGATGTATTTAAATCATAGATTTTAGAGGAAAAATGATAAGAGTTATTGTAGAGATTGGAAACCGATAAAGGCTGCATAACTTGCATCAGTACGTTAATTCAAAAAGGAAATAAAAAAAAAAACTTGTATCAGTAGTTCAGTACGAGTGTACCGTGTACACGACTCCTCCTCCCAGTCTAATCACTGAGCTACTCACCTTTGCTCTTTATTTCACCTCCTAGAAAGAAGGCTAAAACCCTTCAGTTCTTCTCCACCATTGTCACCTAAAAACAAACCTTGAAAACACTGGGAATTCACAAAAACAAAAATATCACCTTCAAATGGGAAATACTCTTGGCAAGTTCCTTAAAGGTGCGCGTGATGACACGCCTCCCGCCTCGCCACCTCATCAGCCTGGCATTGCTTCGAGTCCCCACTTTGCGTCCCCGGCTTCAGTAGGCCTCGCTAATCTCCTAACCTCTGAGACTACTTCTCAGGTTCTCTTTCTTTTGCATTCTTTCATTTTTAGTTGTAAGGTGTACGTACTAGTTGGCTAAAATGTACAACTGCTGGTGTTATTATTTCTCCCAAATTAAGATCATAGTTTTAGTTTACAAATTTTGAAGAATACTTAGCTAAATTAGCAAGTAGCACTTCTCTTTTGAGGAATATTTATTCAGTTGAGTGTCATTTAGTGTAGCATTTGGTTTTTAGCTTTTCTACTAATTAAGTACAACTCAAGGGCTCCTGTGCAATTTCACATTCAAATGGGTCCTCTTTTTGTTGGAAATACTAGGTACCAGAAGGGCTAAGTAAGCATGTGAACTTATCTAAGGCAGCACAAGCAAAATGGTAAATTTATACACCTGGCAAAATTTACTATTGTGAGATTTTTGCTATCACAACCAAGTGTCTATATATTATCTTCATATTTGGCTTTTCTGGTGTATTGTAAATAGGAATGATAAAATGTTGGCAGCACAGAAAGAATCAAACCCTTCTCCTAGAACGCTAGAGGAAGCAGCGAGTTTGGCGACTGATGCTTTAGAGGATGAAAGTGATGCAGAATTTTTGGAGGATCAAAGTAGTGATGCAAAATCTTTAGAGGATGAAAGTGATGCAGAATTTTTGGAGGATCAAAGTAGTGATTCAAAATCTTTAGAGGATGAAAGTGATGCAGATTTTTTAGAGGTTCTAGTAGTAGATTCATCTTACCATGCCTTCAATGCTTTTTTTTTTTTACCATGAAATTCATACACATTACCTCTGAGCCTTTTTGCCTACCGCCATTCAATAAGTACCATCCAAGTCCTCCAGCAGTATACATGCAATTATGTAAAACTAGTTGTGTTTTATCACAACAGACCAGTATAAATGCATTGTATTTCCATTTTCCAGTAATAAAGTATGATGATTACAGGTGGATGTAAAACTGGTTGGTGGCATGAAAGTGCATGTCGACACAGATGATCCAGATGAGGCTTATTCTCTACTAATAGAGTTATGGGAAGTCACGATACAGAGACATTGGGCCCAAGCTGTTAGAGACAGTCCTCCAGCAGTATACAGGTCAAATATTAAATAACTTGTTTTTAGATATTCCCTATGTAATATTTGCAATAAAACGGGCAAATTTAGGAAAGTATGATAATTAGTGAAATCACACTATTCATGTTTGTGTTTATGCTAAGTGACCGTGATGTATTTCTAAATAATAATAGCAACTTTCTCTTCATGTCTTTTACTTGTCCTGTAGAAAATATTGGGTCATTGATGCACCTAACGGTGAAGAGATACTGGCACGGGAATATCGCACCAGACTTCGGTAAATTATTTCTTTCTTTACTATGTTTTCATTTGTCTTGTCTCTTTGTAATACTCCAGTTTTTTCTGTGATCAAATTCAGCTTTTGTTACTATTCTTTTCACGTTAACAAACTTGGGATATTGTACTACTAAGCATAACAAGTTAACAACCAATATGTTAATATGAAATATTGTCCATATAATATCTTGTAGGAAAACCAATATTTACTATTTTTAGATTCTTTTACTTTTTTTTTTCGGAAATATGAAATATTGCCCTTTTTGACATGCTAACATTTTATTTTGTGTTATTTTCAGGTCATCTTTTAAAAGTTTAAAAAATAGTACTATTCTAAAAAAACTTCGATTGTGCCTGATATTTTTATTTAAGAATGCATTTTGACATTGGATCTGCCATTCAAATATGAAAAATAACATATTGATTGATATGCTAACATCGATACATGAGCAACACTAGTGTATGCTAATCCAAAGGACCTTTATTCTTTGAATTTTTTTAATGCTTTTCTAACAATGATAAACAAGCCCTTTGTCTAGGTTCACTTTGCTTTTTTAGTTTGATCTTCTTCCATCAAACCATTGATATGGAAATCAGACAAAGAAGTATGACATAATTTTCAAATAATTGAGTTGGAATTGCCGCAAAAAAAATATTTTTATTTATATTTTACTCCTATAGGATGTGTGGGGGCAAAGTTGTAATCATTATTTTTGTGAATTGTAAATAGGTATGCTGACATATTGGCAGCATGGAATGAACCAAACCCTCCAAGAAAGCCCAAGGAAGAAGAGAGTTTGGCGACTGATTCTTTACAGGATGAAAGTGATGCAGAATCATCAGATGATGGAAGTGATGCAGAATCTTTAGAGGACGAAAGTGATGCAGCATCTTTAGAGAATGAAAGTGATGCAGCATCTTTAGAGGATGACAGTGATGCTGAATCTTCAGAGGTTCTAGTAGTAGATTCATCTTAGCATGCCTTGATCAATATTTTGTTATATCGTGAAATTTCTCTCTATTTAAATTTATCTAATCATATTTTTTGTTTTTTTTTTTTAAAATCTTTTTTGGGATTACTTCAGTTTTATTTATGACCTTCCTTTCCTGCAGGTATTTTCCGTAAATTGCATAGGAGTATCAAGCACTTCGTCATTGCCTGAAGGTGTCCAGTATGAATTGTACACACTACCTGTAAGCCTTTTTGCCTACCGCCATTCAATAATATTAAGTCCTGCAGCAGTATGGATGCAATTATGCAAAGCTAGTTATAATTTATCACAGAAGACCAGTATAGATGGTTTGTTTTCCCAGTAATAAAGTATGATGATGACAGGTGGATGCTAAACTGGTTGGTGACGGAGATGGCATGATAGTGCATGTCGACACAGAATATCTAGATGAGGATGATCCTGTACTAATAAATGTACAGGGAGCCGCAATGATGAGACGTTGGGCCCGAGCTGCTAGAGACTATCGTTGGGCTGATGAACTTAATAAAATTATTACCGATGCAGGATACAGGTCAAAGATGGAATAATTTTTTTTTCAGATTATCCCTTATGTACTGATCCTCTGTGTCTGTATAGTACCGTGTAATTTCTCCTCCTACTTCATTTGCAATACATGCAATGAACGGCAGATTTAGGAAAGTATGATAATTAGTGAAATCACACTGTTCTTGTCTGTCATGTTTATGCTAAGCAACTGACACTAACTTTCTAAATGATAATATTAGCAAATTACTCTTCATCTGTTTTTCTTCTCCTGTTGAAAATATAGGGTCATTTATGCACCAAATGGTAAAGAGATTCTGGCACGGGAGGACCGCATCAGACTTCGGTATATGATTTTTTTTCTTTATTATGTTTCCATTTATCTTGTCTCTATGTAATTACTCTCAGTTTTTTCTGTAATCAAATTTAGCTTTTGTTACTATTCTGTTCACGTGTTGTACCTGTAAGCCATTTTTTGTCATACATATACCAGAATAAGTTGGGTTCTGATCATGTGCTACTATTAGCATAACAACCAATATGTTAACAGTTAATAACAATCCGAATTCTTCTTATTATTTTTTTTCCTAAACGGCCAATAAAGTTCCTTATGTATTCTCCGTATGATATCTCGTAGGAAAACCAAAATTATACTATTTTTTTGTTTATTTCACTTTTTTTTTTTCGAATTTTGAAGTATTGCCTTTTTGACGTGCTAACATTTTTTTTTTTTTTTTTTCTGCTCATCTTTTAAAAGTTCTAAAAATAGCATAATAATTTGAATAAATTTTGATTGCGCACAAGATTTTTATTTAATAATACATTGGTACCTTGGATTGGCCATTTGATATGAAAAATGACATTAATTAATATGCTAACATTAGTACATCAGCAAAACTCGTGTATGCTAATCCATAGGAACTTTATTCTTTGGATTTTTTATTTTTTTCGAGCAACGATAAACAAGTCCTTTGTCTAGGGTAACTTCGCTTTGTTTAGTCTGATCTTTTTCCATCAAAACATTGATATGGAAATCAGATAAAGAAGTCCGACAGAAGATTTTTGAATGATTGATATCAAATTGCGGCAATAAATTATTTCTATTTAATCCTATAGGATGTATGGGGGCAAGATGCATTTATAATTTCTGTGTCCAAAGCCCAATCAATACTCTTCTTAGATGCTGGTGTATGTTTAACTTAAATATGTTTTAACTTAAAAATTTCTATATAGTGGGTTTTGTTAATTGTCAAATAAAATAGAAGTACAAGTTACGAAGAACAAAAAAGAGATTTTCATAATAACTGTCTTGATTCTAGGATTAACTAATTTGTAATCTATGATGTTTATACTAAATTAATTTCAAGGCCATAAGAGTGATGCCGTAAGTTTGTAGGCCACATTATTAGATTCCGGCTGAGGTGTAGGTTTTACTACTACTACTACTACTATTATTATTATTACTATTATTGCTATTACTATTATTAGTATTTACTTTTATATACTATTTTATTTTTTGATGATTTTTCCTGTTGGATTTCTTTTCTAGCCTACCCCAACTTGTTTGTGTCAGGATATTGGTTCAGATTCAACAAGTTTAACGTGTGACTCAGGTTCAACAAAGATAGCGTGTCAGGCTATTGATTCAGAGAAGGCGCCAGATTAGCAAGTTTTGGAATGATGGAAAGATTTCATTAGAAGATATCAATTTATATGTTTTTAGAAATAAACTGTATTGATTTAGGAAATAGTTTTTTATGTAAATGGAGATTCTTTCTATGTTTCTGTATAGGAGTTAGATAAGAAAGGGCCAAGGGAAAATTGTAAACACTTACGTTTTTCAATACAAGATTATTCAAATCAATTCAAAGTTCTTTAATTCTGTAAACTTGTCAATTTGGGACAAAAGGCTTAGTTGTTGTAATTTCAAGGCCATAAGAAAAGTGCAAAATTCTATTACAAATATACAGAGGAATAGATGCACCAGAGATGAATATGGAATATGGCCGGGAGGCGAGGGATGCACTGAGAAAATTTATCCAGGGCAAGCGTTTGACAATACAAGTTTATGAGAAGGACAGATATGGTAGATTGGTTGCGGATGTCTATTGTGATGGCGTACTTATACAGGTACAAGTTGGTTAGAACTTAGAACAATCAGCATAATTTTCTGTGCTAATACAGCTTATATTATATACTACTGACCTTAAAATTAACTTGTATTAGTCATGCCAAAGCTTAATAATGGTTTTGCATTCTTTGCCCTTTCCTGGAAATTAATTGTTGATTATGTTAAAAATTTGATGTCGTATATTCTTGAATAGGTTGTAGTTTATTGTGGTTGTTAAGTTTTGGAAATGAATACTTGAGCTAGAAATCTTGATTCATGGTATTTCAACTACAACCATAGTGACGTCTATCATTTATTTGCTTCAATGAAATATCAGGCCACTGTTGTTGAACTGAAAACTTAAACTCATGCTTTTGCGTGAAGTGTATAAGAAGTTAGGTATTTCTGCTTTTGCTTTCAATGATCATATCTTGTGATTTTACTGTAATGCAAATATTCTAGATAAGTAGGCAAAAAAGAAGATGCCACTTGGCTCTCAAGGAGTGTATTTAGAAACATACTTGAAAGATGACATTGTTATAAAATGCAAATGGCAGGAGAAACTGCTTAGAAAAGGTTGTGCTTGGCACTATAAAGCTTATGATAAACGACGGTCATTTGCACAGGTGTTTCTTATTCTCTAAAATTTCCATTTTTCTTCCTTAATTTTATTATTTTTTGTTTTATATATATATATTTTTTTGGAGCTGGCTAAGTTAAATACTTAAGAGCTTATGATAAACGCCGGTCATTTGCACAGGTGTTCCCTATTCTCTAAAATTTCTATTTTTTTCTTACTGTAATTTTATTATTTTTTGTTTTATATATATATAATTTTTTTGGAGCTGGCTAAGTTAAATACTTAGGAGTATTGGATTATTTTCCGACATACAATTCTATCAACTGTATCCGAGGCCTTAGAGATTGTTTCTTCATATTCTAATTTATATTCTAAATTTTGATTAGTGGCAGAGAGAGGCGCGAAATGCCGGTAGAGATCTATGGGCGAACTCGAATCCAGTTGCACCTTGGGTATTCAAAAGGGAGGAAAGGAATAATAGAAATGTGCACAGACAGCATCAGAATAGAAGAAATGCACGTAGAGAACGTGTGCCGAATCGACCTTATTAATCACCTATTAATGCTCCTATTTATGGAATGCTATCGTCTGTATATGTAATAGCTCATCAATCGTGTACTGATTTCCCTATTTCTGTAAGTATGCCTATGGTGAAGCTTATTAATCTTCCATGGACGTGTGTTTTATGGAGTGTCATATTTCTGTAGCCTGTCGTTGAGGCTTATTGTTGGTTATAAATTTGTTCAAGTGAATCTTTGTAAATCATCACTATTGGAAGGAAAAATAAGGAAAACTGGAACTGAGTATTAATAAACCTGTGGTAATTAAGAAGACCTACCCAACTGGCATCTAATTAACGATTGCAACTGAGTAATAAAACAGCTTCATTAGTAGTTGAATGTTATATTCCAAAGCATGTCGTCTGGTTTTAATAAAATGACAACTCAATTTAAAAAGATCAGATTGTAAATTATAAGTTGAAATTTAGCCACTGATCTGTGTTTTAAAACCCTGATCAACTGCTATCTCTAGGAGCTCACAACATTTGGCCACTTCTCACTTCATATACACAATAAACACGAACAGTATTTGAATTCCATTCAATTCCATTTCTAACGATTTCATCTATTAGTTTTCTAGCTATGTTAAGTTTCTCACCAATCATTTGTGCTATAAATTTGCATTGAACCTTGTTCTTTTCCATGCATTTCACCATTATAACCATTCCATGGGCATCACCTTTTTTAACCAAACCTACTATGCAAATTTCGTGTCCCAATATTTGGGACAGGCCCCCTGAAAGCATTTCATCAAACACCACATCTACCATATTGAATTGTGCAAGCATTTCATCAAACACCTCATCTACCATATTGAATCGTCCGGCCTTGCAAAAACCCTGGTAGATAACGCTTTGTAATAGCATTTCACATAAGGTATCAATTCTTATCTCAATCCAAAATACTTCCAGCTCTTCGGTAATTAGCATTGATAATCCACTTTCAGCTCTTTAACGAGATGCAATCCAAAATAGTTTCATCTGTCGAACTGTTCGAATCTTTTGCATAGAGACTCAACACAATAGTTCATTATTGGATCAGGGTCATCACAATCAAACCAACCCATAATCTCAATTGCCAAACCCAAAAAGTGAACCCTGTCAACTCAAATGCTCATGTCCTGAGATATGAGCAACACATTATCGACCAATAGCCCCTCCTTTTTCTCACAAAAAATCGAGAGCGACTGGTTCAGTGGAGCTGCGGTAGGTGTGCATTTCAGATTTTCAGTTGAGGCATTTCATCGAACAGCTCTGTTGCCTCATGAATGCCCCCGTTTTACTGTATACTCTGATGTGATGAAATTGAGCCTTATTAGGAGGTTGTTTGACAAGGGACCAGGTAATTACCGAATGGATAGCGGGTCTTGGGTTTGAGATCAACAGGTCGGATCGGATGGGTATACCGGGTCTGAGACTGAGAGGTTCAACTTGGGAACGCAAGTTCAACTTCAGCCCATTAGTCTTTAATTTCTCTCTTTCTTCTGTGGATCCATATCGATCATTTTCCAATTCTCCGATACAACACTAACTAGTCTTTTCCTGTGTGTTTTCTTTTCTAGCGGTATTTGCCCTGGAATGGTTGCTATATTGATTGCTGGCACGCTCGGAAAAGATTGAATGGACTATCACAAACCAACTAAGGTCAGTCCTTCAAACCTTGGCCTACCCCATCTCTAAATCCTGGATCCGCCCGTCCTTGGGTATCACCATGACTCTGGTTTTGGGCATTAAAGAAAAAATCTTTGATAAGAGAAACAGCCATTACAGTTCAAATACAATTTCTCAGCATAGCCTAGAATGTAACACTCACCACATATCATTACCAGACTTGTCTGATATGGTACAGTTCTATTTATTATTTTATCCCATTTAACCGGAATGGTCAAATTATGATGGAAACACCCACCCTTTAGGCCACAATTAATTCGTAAGCCAGACATAAATTCAGAATCAGAAGACGAATACTTCTAATTTTTATTTAAAAACAATATTTTCTTCTTTTTTATTTAACTGTACTACATTTGAAACACGTAAAAGAGTCTTAAATAAATAGAGAGGGAGAAGAGAGATTACTCTGAGTTGTAGATAGAGCTTTTGGAGGTTAGGAGAATTCTTGAGTAAAGGCTACCAAATTAAAATTAGTAGGCATATACCATTCTCCAAGTTTCAAAATCTTCAAATTGTTGAAGGTTCTGTAGTTAGGAATATCATTCTCCAGTTGTTCCTTCATATTCAGAAAACAAAGAAACGTAATTTCTAAGGGGAAGTAGTCATACTTAGAGCACGCAAAGTTTCACAATTTGAAATTTGTGAATGCTTGAACTTTCATATTGACAAAATCACACCTAAAAAGTTTTGTCAAAATTATGCCAAAATTAAGCGAACATGATGGTTTAGACAATTATCATTATTTTGTAAAATTTACACTAATGCTGACAAACTGAGCAACGGTTCTGTCAAAGTTCTGTCAATTTTTTTATTGTTTGGTAAATAATTATTTCTTCAAATTAGAATTAAAAATTCGAATAGCTAGTATGATGTCGTCTCTTCTAGTGCACGTCCATATGATGCCAGTCCTTCCAATGCCTATCTATCAAATGATACATGAACCTTCTAGGAAGATGGTTCAACTGGGCCGAAATTCTATTAGGTTTGATCCGCGAACTGAAAATCTTCTTCCAAACGAATATGTTCAACCAAGTCGAAATTCTATCAGGGTAGACCCCACGGCCCCCTCTTTTTTAAATGATAATAAAATAATATAAAATATTAATAATAATATCGAAATAATCCGAATTATTTAAATAATAACGCAATTACGGAATTTGGGATTCCGACAGTAATTACGGAATTCCATATTCCGTAACAAGCTAATTACGGAATCCCGAATTCCGTAATTAACTCGTTACGTAAAATAGGATTCCGTAATAACACTATTTCTCTTCCTTCTCGTGTTTTTTGTTTTTTTTTTTCTGCCGACAGACAGAGATTTCTGTTTTTTTATTTTTTTTATTTTTATTTTTGTTTTTTGTTTTTGGTTTTTTTATTGCTAATTTTTTTTAAATTTCATATGTATTCTATTTTTTGTTTTCTACATAATTTTGTTTTTTGTTTTTTTTATGAATTTTGTTTTTGTTTTTTGTTTTTTATTTTTTTTAAATTTCATATGTATTCTATTTTTTGTTTTGTACATAAATTTTTTTTATGAATTTTGTTTTTGTTGTTTGTTTTTTGTTTTTTTGTTGTTAATTTTTTTAACTTGATATAAAATATAAAGTAAATTTTCTGAGCAAAATTAATAAGTCCTAAATTTTCTGCACTTATGAGCAAAATTAATAGACACAATAATTCATAATAAAAAACCGCATAACATTTGAAGAAAAGTAACTTAATAAACCATAATATAATTTAACACACGAAATGGAAAAAAAAAACTACTTGAACAAAACTATTTAAACAAACCACTCACTAAATTGCTAATTAAAAACAAACTACTTAGATATTCTGGGTGTCCGCATATTGTAGAATTTCATCCCACCATGGGTCTTCTTCTTCCTCTTGATTTTGTTATTGGTGACTGACACCAGCGTTGTCAGCGAATTGAACGGCTTCGTTCCAGAAAATTGCATCAGGTTGCTAACTCACACCAGCGTTGTCAGCGAATTGAGCGACTTCGTTCTAGAAAGCTGCATCGGTTTCTTGTTGTTCTATCTCTACCATTCTAGCTGCTGCCACACTTCTTTGTTCATCTCTCTCCTTGTGCCATCTCAGGCACTCCCTGATTTTTTTTCTCAATTTCTTTTTCCTTCAACTTTTGTCTCTCTTCGGCAGCCTTTTGTGCAATTTTTCATTTTTTTTCCGCCTCATCTCTCTCTTTTCATTTCTTTTGTTGTTCATCCCACCACTTTTGGTATTCGTGTTCATCGTAGTGGTCACGCAAGATGGTCTCTTTGTAATTGAAAACCTGACCATACTTTGTACATGTCACTGTGTGGTCTCCACGAAAGTTATAAATTCTTTCATAAACGGTCCAATGTGTTTTTGGTTTAGAATATGGTTTTTCTGTTGGTGTTTGTTGGGGGATCGGGTCAGATTGTTTGTGGTAATCTCTATACCAATCATATTTCCTGGGTTTGTTGAGATTTTCTTCGTGTTCCCACGCTCTTTTCTCGAGGTACTCCTTCCTTTCTCTTTCCTCGCCACCATTAATGTGCCACTCGAAGTGTTCTTTTAAGGGAATCGCGGCCGAGTCTTCCTTGATATTGTATTTGATAGTCTTATAACATTGTCGACATAGTGCAGAATAATCTCCTCTTTCCATTTCATCTCTATTGGGTCTGAATTGGTGGAAAAGTGGCCAGTACTCACTAAATATGAGGTCACTTGGATATTTTGGTTTACTATTTGAGTTAGAACTATTTCCTTTCTCCATGATAGTGAATTTTTCAGGAAGAAGAATTGAGTGGGTGTTGCATATTCTGGTTGATGAAAGGTGGTTTTATAGACAATTTTAGACTTAGAATCACACAATAAAAAATTAATTTCACGTGATGGTTTTTCAGAGCACGCATGTCCTTTTGCAGAGGGGAGATGAGCATCAGTACACTTTTCCAGACTTTATCAGACCACGTCTGTCCTTTTGTAGAGGGCAGATGGGCATCAATATACTTTTCCAGACTTTATCAGACCACGCCTGTCCTTTTGCAAAGGGCAGATGAGCATCAGTATAATTTTTCAGACTAATTAATATAATTAATTTAAAATACAAATGCATTAATTTAATTATTATTATATTAACCATTATTAATTATTATTAATCCTCAATAACTATTAATAAATAATTAATATTCCAATAACTATTATTAATTATTATTAATATTACCATATTTTGTAATTATTTATTAATGAATATTATTATTTATTTGGAATTAATTATTTTTTAATTATTATTACCATATTTTTTTAATTAATTGTACATTTTTTATTAATTATTAATTAATATTATTATTTAATTTGAATTAAATATTTTTTAATAATAATTATTATTATTACCATATTTTTTTAATTAATTGTACATTTTTTTTATTAATTATTAATTAATATTCCAGTAACTATATTTAATTAACTCTATTCCGTAATTAGAGGAGCAAATTTAATTAAAAAATTGAATTATTAATTATTGAGTAATTTAATTATTATTATATTAACTATCAGTAATTATTAATTACTAATTATTATTAATCCTCAATAAATATTAATAAATAATTAATATTACAATAACTGTTATTAACTATTATTCACGCATGACAACCTTATTATATTAACTATTATTCACGCATGACAATCTTACGGCTGAGGTTATTGCCAACTGCATCAGAAATGCAAAAAAAAGAGATGGTATTTCCTTAGAGGACGTAAAATCATTATTAGAGAAAGAATACCCGAATGTACAACCAAATTATAACAAGATTTGGCGTGGGCGAGAGAAAGCAATCGAACATTTTTTTGGGTCGTGGGAAGATTCGTACAACAAACTCCCGAGCCTTTTATTGGCTATACAGAGGACGACACCCGGGACACAAATCAAATAGTTGTTTAATAGCGTAGGTGATCCGAATAGAGCTATGTTCGAGGCAGCAGCATGGGTATTTGGGCCATGTATCGCGGCAGTTCCGTATATAAGGCCCGTGATTAGTATTGATGCATCTTTCTTGTCAGGTCGTTATAAGGGTAAATTGTTAGCGGCTTGCGGTTATGACCCAGAGCAGCGGTTGCTTTCACTAGCATTTGCAATAGTGCGAACTGAGAACGAAGAATGTTGGGGTTGGTTTATGAATTTTCTAAAAAGGCAAGTTATTGGAAAAGGAAAAAAATTCTGTGTTATTTCCGATCGCCATTGGGGAATAAGGAACACGTTCAAACAACCCCAATACGGATGGCAAGAGAGTGTAGAGCCTTCATTGGCTGTGCATCGATATTGCATGCAACATGTATGTGAAAATGTGTTTACGGTGTCAGGTAAAGACCAAGGTATACCACACAAATTTAGAGAAAAGTTGGCTAACAAGAAAAAACGAAGGGCATTCATAAAAATGTGGGATGAACTCCGAGTGACAAATCCTGAAGTTATTGATTACCTTAAGAAGTGTGGTAAAGAAAACGAGATAGATGACAATGAGGCTTGGAGACTGGAAAGGTGGGCACAGACTTTTAACACTGGTCCTCGTTGGGGACTTATGACGAGTAATGGATCTGAAAGTTTCAACAGCGGGTACAAGGTTGAGAGAAGACTACCCGTTGTTGGACTCGTGGAAGGCACTTGGTACAAGGTTGTGCAGTGGTTTAACGACAGGAAACAAATAGCACTGCAGAGACAAGCAGATGGACAACAGTGGACAAAAGAGGTGCAATTAAAAATGATGAAGCATACTATTAAAGCATGTACAAATTTATTTCCAAGTTGCATTATAGTTAACTTATTTTTTAATTTCATGTATAATGATATAAATTCATATTTATAGCCCCGATGACAGATGTAACCATTGACGTTGAACGTGGAGAATTCGAAGTACATGTGCCCTACGAGAAAGATTTTTCGGGAAAAACGTGGAAGTACAAAGTTCTCATCAAGCACGATTACTAACTGGAAGATCCTCAACTACGGAGTAGGCGTGTTATGTGCGAATGTAAAAAACCTCAACTGACCGGAATACCATATGCTCATATTGTTGCCGTATGCGGTAGATATAAGTGGGAGGTAGATGACTTTGTAGACGAACGGTACAGTACGGAGAATATGTTAAAGATATGGTCTTCAAGTGACTTCCACTGCTATGGAGACGAAGAGAACTGGCCTCGGTACGATGGACCCATAGTGTTTCCTGATAGGAATTTGATTAATCGTGGTAGGCGAAAGCAGGACCGTAATTGGATGTGGATGGATGCGATGCGGAAGAATAAAAATAAAAAAGGCGAACCAGAGCAAACAATAACCCACGACAACCTATGTCAATGGAGGAACTTCAATTTGGTCGCCGTACCAACACACGGAGGACGAGAAGTGCGAGGAACGGATCTCCGCCTCCTACGGGAAACCAAAGTGAAACTTCCAATTGCAGAGACCAGGTTGAACCAAGCCGTAATTCCATTAGTATCGATCCTCGGACGCAGAGTCATATTGATCCTGCAAGAAAAGGAATTGAACCACGTCGAAATTCTATTAGCGTAGATCCACGGTCAGCTTCAGTCCGATATCCCACGAGTCAGGGGGCATTGAGTAGCAGAGCACAGACCGGAATTCGTGGTGGAATTTTTCGCCTAGGGGCAAGAATATTTTCAAGAGGTCGAAGAAATTAAGTGTAATACGTGTGGAATGTACTATTTTTAGTATTTATGGTTAACATTTATGTAATTTTAATGAACTTTCTTTGTATTTTGTCGATTTAATTGTGATTAAACTGCTGATTTGTTAATTGTATTATAGCTTTTGGTTTATTAATATAATATTTTAATATTTTTTTATTTAAATATAATATTTAATTATTTCTTAATTTAAATATAATATTTACATATTTTTTATTTAAATATAATATTTAATTATTTTGTTAATTGTATTATGGCTTATGGCTAATCTAATATTTTACATAAATATAATTAAATTTTATTAAAATAACGCAAAATACAAAATGATAAATTTAAAACTATAAAAAAATTTAATTAAATAGAAACTATAATACAAAATTTAAAACTATTATTACAAATATTTTTATAATAAAAAATTATATGAAATATTTTTATAATACAAATTTTTAAACCAAAAAATTCATAAAAAAACAAAAAACAAAATTCTGTAGAAAACAAAAAATAGAATGCATATGAAATTTAAAAAAAATAACAATAATAAAAAAAAATAGAAATCTCTGTCTGTCGGCAGAAAAAAAACAAAAAACACGAGAAGGGAGAGAAATAGTGTTATTACGGAATCCTATTTTCCATAACGAGTTAATTACGGAATCCGGAATTAGCTTGTTACGGAAAATAGGATTCCGTAATTACCGTCGGAATCCTAGATTCCGTAATTACGTTATTATTTAAATAATTCGAATTATTTCGATATTATTATTAATATTTTACATTATTTAAAAAGAGGGGGCCTCCACGGGGAAAAATTTTATATACGGAAAATATAACATAAACAATTTTAGTATGAACAGAGGACGTTAATTTTTTTTAAGTATAGCACAGTTCGAGCGGCAATAGAATTGCCGCTATAGCACACCGTTCGAGCGGCAATAGCATTGTCGAAGGAAGGGCTATAGCGGCAATCCTATTGCCGCTCGAAGGTTTTTTTTTTTCCCCGTCTGACAGATGTTTTTTTTCGAAATTTTTTTTTTTTGCGCCGAGTAAATACGGTAGGTGATTGTTTTTTGTGTTTTTTGTTTTGCTTTTCGTTGTCTTCAGCCGAGAGAAGAGAGGAAGAGAGAAAGAAAGGAAGAGAAGAGAAGGCGAGAAAGAAAGGAAGAGAGAAAGGAAAGAGAGGAAGGAAGAGAAAGGAAGGAGAGGAAGGAAGAGAAGGAGAAGACGCCGGCCGGCCAAAGGAGGAGGAGACGCGGGCGGTCAAAGGAGGAGGAGGCGAGAAGCGCAAGGCGAAAGAGACGAGACGTCACTCCGATTTCGACCGGCGAAAATGTAGGTTTATTTTGAAATTGTATTTTTTAAATAATGAATGTTAGATTAAAATTTAGTTACTATTTAATAGAAAATGTTAATGAAAAATGGTAGGAATTTTTTAATTTTTTTAATTATTGTAGGAAAATTATTGATGAAAAATGGTATGGAAAAATGTTGGTTAATATTTAGTGGAAATGGTATGGGAAATTATTGATGAAAAATGGTATGGAACAATGTATGTAAAATTGTATGTGAATTTATATGGAAATGTATGGAAATTATAGGGAAATTAATTTTGCGTAATAATATATATGAAAATGTATTGAAAAAATTAGTTTATGGAAAAAAATAATTAATGGAATTTATTGAATAAATTTAATGAGAATTATTGAATAAATTTGTTTATGGAAAATAATTAGTTTACGGAGAAAATGGTTTATGTAAATAATTATTGAATTAATTAGTTTATGGTTAAAAAATTAGTTAATGTAAACATATATGGAAAAATTGTGAAAATTTGTGAAAAGTAGGTTTTTTAATAAAAGTTTTATAGAAATTATAGGAAATTTATTTTTGTGTAATATGATATGTTTATTGAATGAATTAATTTATGGGAAAAATTTTTGAATTAAAATTATTGAATAAATTAGTTTGTGGAAGAAATAGTCTATGGAAAAAAATTAGTAATGGAAAAAATTATGTAATGGTAATTATTGAGTAAATCAGATTATGGAAAAATAATTAGTTTATTAAAAAATGATTAATTGAAATTTAATGAAAATTATTGAATAAATTCATTTAACGAAATGTACAGTTTTTTAAAATGAGTTATTAGGCTAAATTTATGTAATGTACATTTTTTTGCACATTGCCACAAAAAATGACTGTATTGAAAAATTAGTATTTTGATAAAATATATTAGTACATTGATTTTTTTTGAAAAAAATATAATTTGTGGAAAGTTATGTGGAAATTAACATAGAATATAATGGATTATTGTATTTATGGATAAATTAATTTATGGACTGATTATTTACTGTATAGACAAATTAGTATATGGATAAAATAAAATAGTAGATTGAAATTTACTGTATGAATAAATTATTTTATGGAATGATTTTTTTAATTAAATTTTGTCTATTTCAATCAGATGAGTTCTGGACCAGATGAGGCCGGTCCGTCTAGTTCTGTACCCGGTGCCGCAAGGAAGAAGAAAATTAAAAGATCTAGAAATCGCACAACTCGCCCAAATCGGTGGATTATAAATGTAACGGAACGTGTGAGAGATCCAGATACCGCTCCAATACTGTATGTCCCGACATCGGATATGTTGATTTCATTCCCTATGGATGAGGTAAATATATTTCTAAAAAAAAAAGACATATTTGTATTATATTTTATTTATAAAAATATTTTAATTTTTGTACAATTGAAGCGGGAAGAAAATCTCTCAATATGTGGGCGTAGAAGAGAATTGGACAATGATGAGCGGATTGAAGGTCGGTTGAAGAACTTTGGGTTGATTCACGTGTCTACGGTTCCTAATGCCAATTTAGATGTGGCACTATTGAGGGCGGTTAGACAAGTAAACAGATTAACACTGTCGGGAAGGAAAAGACGTTGATGGAGTTGTATTTTTATTATGTTGTTATTATGGACATGTCTTTTACTTTTTTTTTATTTACTTGTATGATACAATATTTGTGATGAACGCATTACGACACAATCGAAATAAGACATAACAATCAAAATGCAACGCATTACGACACGTAATCGAAATGAGACATAACAATCAAAATGCAACGCATTACGACACGTAATCGAAATGAAACCATTTAAAATATGAACATTTATTTTTAAACAATTATATTTACCATGTAATTTTAAACAATTATATTTAAACATAAATATTATAAAAAATATATACTTGAAATATCATATTAATTTACCATGTATTTTTTTTTTAAAAAATTTCGGTTCGAACAAACAACAAACAATACAAAATATCATATTAATTATACAATTCCAATTAAAAAAATATGAATGAATTACAATTTGATAAATTTATAAAAAGTGCTATACAATTTCTTACTATTGTTCTTTAAATAATAAATACTTAATTATTTAATCTCAAAAATATAATAGTTTGTTTTTAATTAGCAATTTAGTGAGTGGTTTGTTTAAATAGTTTGTTTTGTTCAAGTAGTTTTTTTTTTTCATTTCGTGCGTTAAATTATATTGTGGTTTATTAAGTTACTTCTTGTTGTAATGTTATGCGGTTTTTTATTATGAATTATTGTGCCTATTAATTTGGCTCATAAGTGCAGAAAATTTAGGACTTATTATCAAGCTATATAAATTTTTATATTAAAAAAATCTAAAAAATATATAAGTTCCAATTACCAACATTTAATATTTCAAAAATTTGTATTTTTTAGTTTGCGATTTATTAACTTTTATACGTTCTAAGCCATTCATAATGATAAATTACATAAATAAAATTAAATTTTATTTAAATAATCGCACAATACAAAATAACAAAATATAAAAACTATATTATATAAAATTATATTTTTATATATTGTATTATATTTTCTATATTTTTTTATTTTTTATTATATAAAAATAATTAAAACGGAAACTATAATATATATTGTGTTATATAAAAATATATAATACAAACTATAATACAAAAAACCATGCATTAAACACAAAAAATATATTATTTAACCACTACTCTATTTACTCGGCGCAAAAAATAAAAAAATTTCGAATAAAAGGCATCTGTCAGCCAAAAAAAAAAAAAAAAAAAAACGGAAATACCTTCGAGCGGCAATAGGATTGTCGCTAGAACGCTATCTTCGGCAGTGCTATTGCCGTTCAAAGGTTGTGCTATAGCGGCAATTCTATTACCGCTCGAACTGTGCTATTCTTAAAAAAAATTAACGTCCTCTGTTCATATTAAAATTGTTTATGTATTATTTTCCGTATATAAAATTTTCCCCCCCACGGACCCACCCTCTTTTTGGCCCGAATTTCTACCAGTGAGAAGAGAACAAGTAGCAGGAGAGTAAGTCGCAACACAACAAGTAGTAGCGGACAAAACAACGTGGAATTGCACGTCTAGGTGCAAGACTATAAGGACTTTAATACTTTTTTTTTGAAGCAAATAAGGACTTTAATACTTGGAAGGGACTAGTTTTATTTTTAACGTATGTTGCTGTATTTTCTAATATTGTTGTGTGTATTTATTTTATTTTGTACAATCATTATGTGTGTACTAAGTATTTAATGGAATTTTTAATGTGTCGTGTTGTTTTTTATTTTAATTTTACTAATTTTAGCTTCGGAATTAGAAAGTCCGATTTGCAGATAACAGTTTTAAAATTCTGATTAAACGTTAGTATAGTTAAAAATCTGATTTATTAACTATTATTTATATCATATTCGGGACTTGATAAGAATGACAGAGAATTCCGATTAAGATAAAGGCGTTAGAAAATGACAAGACCAAAAGTCAATCGATCAAACTATAATATAAGAGCTAGTATATAAAATTAATGCCACATGGACTTAATTAGTCCCTGGACATAATGATTAGGAATTTTTATCCAGAGAGCTAAACAAATCCAAGAGCTGCAGAATAAGATGCTCTAATGTTTTTCTTAATGATTTTATAAAGGCCCATACCTACTTACCTACTATTTATGATTATTTTTATTTTTTTTATTATTATTTTGCTGTTACGGAGGTATTACTTAACTTACCCAAACCTCCACGTAATGACGCATTCTATAATCGATACATTTTATCGGCAACAACTAAGCTTCAACGACTGATGAAGTCATCATTAATTCATTATGAAATCAGTTTAGTTAGTTCAGTGCAGACTTCACCGCCTTCACCTTCCCTCTTAGAAATCCAATATAAAAACAGACCAAGAACAAAGTATTCTTCAATTCGCAAAGAAAGGAGCTAAGAAACTAAAACAAAAAAGAAAAGAAAAGAAAGAAATTAAGCATCATAGCAATGACTTGTTCCTCTCTACCTCACATAGCAATCTTCCCTTTCATGTCAAAGGGCCATACCATACCTCTTCTCCACTTGGCACGCCTCCTCTGCGAACGCCGCCTTGTCTCTCAAGTCACCATTTTCACGACCCCTCATAACGCCTCTTTTCTTCGTACCATTCTTACTTCGTGCACTGCTGACGAAATCAACATAATACCATTAGATTTCCCAGATGACCTCCCGCAAAGCCTTGACAAGGTCACTTCCCTCACCTCCTTTGTTTCCTTTGTCAGATCCTTAGAGCTCCTTCAACCCAAGTTTGAAGAAACTATGAAATTTCTATCACCGCCCGTTGCTTTTCTAATATCTGATCCTTTCTTAGTGTGGCCTAATAAGTCAGCTCAACAGCTCGCAATCCCTAATATTTCCTTTGATGGCATGGGATGCTTTACGAACACGATTAAAAATCTTTTACAAAAGCATAAACCACATGCACACCTTACGCGCGATGACCTACGGCCATTTGCTATTCCTGGTTTTCCCAATATTGAGCTAACCATGGCAGAACTCACCGAGCCAAATGATGCGCCAAATGAAAGAGGTCCCGTGCACGAGTATGATGCGCAGATTGTCAAAGCAATGTCTGAGAGTGACGGACAGCTATTTAATAGCTTCTATGAGCTGGAGGCACCATACCGGGATTATTGGGAGGCTTTCATTGGACCAAAGCCATGGTGTGTGGGCCCGCTTTGTCTCGCTGTTTCAGACACATACCCCAGTGAACAAACTCCATGGATCACATGGCTCGATTCAGAACTCAAAACAAATACTCCTGTTCTGTATATTTCCTTTGGGACACAAGCGGCAGTACCAGAAAATCAACTGAAAGAGCTCACGTCAGCACTAGAAAATTCGAAAGTGAATTTTTTGTGGGCATTTAAGGAGAACGAATCATGCATTGACATTAACTTCAAAGATAGAATGAAGAACCATGGATATATAGTGAGAGAATGGGTTGATCAACTACAAATTCTTAGGCACGAGAGTGTGAAAGGGTTCATGACCCATTGTGGCTGGAACTCAGTCTTGGAAGGAATTTGTTGCAGCGTTCCATTCATCACTTGGCCACTGATGGCTGACCAGCATATAAATTCAAAATATGTAGTGGATGAGCTCAAGATAGGCATACGAATTCGAGCCCGTGATGGTACCCGTGATGGCTTGGTTGAAAGGGAAGATCTAGAGGTAGCGATTAACGAGTTGATGTCTAGTAATGGCAAAGGACAAGAGCTTCGTCAAAATGTGGAGAGTTTGGCAACACAAGCAAGGCACGCAATGTTGGAAGAAGGTGGTTCCTCTTGGAAAACACTTGAGCAGATGATACACGAGTTCAGTGGTAAGAAAGACTAGGTGTTATGTGAGTTTCGAGTTAATTAAAAAAGTCAGTTAAATTGTGGTACTACGTACAAAAAAAAATGTAATATTGGAATTGTGATTGTTTCATATATATATATATATATTTCCTTTTATTGGTCTCAGTACTGTTGTTCAAGTAATTAGTTTATGTCTTGAGTCTTGACATAAAATGGCTAGGCCATTAGTTAGCAACAAAAGTTTGAAGGCAAAAAAAAAAAATGTTCATGAAGTTAACACCAAAAATTGTTTTGACAATCCAAAAGGAGAACGTGTAAATTGATGGCCATCAACAGTTTATCAAACAGAGGCTCGATATTTAGTCCTGGTAGAGATGATCTTGGTCGGATGTTAATCCATGCACACAAAGCGAAAATACAGACAGAACATAATAATGAAGAAATTGATATATTTTAGTATTTTACCCACCATCCCTGGAAAGCCCTTCTACTACGCTCAAACCAAATTGACCAACTAATAGCAGCATATGTTTTAGGGTCTGATCGGAATGAAAATTCAGGAGGTCAAACGTCAAATGGAATTCACGCGAAATATAAATTTATGATCGGAACCGCGTTCAGCCGACAGTTCAATTCATTTTACGCTATTTGGATGGAACAATTGGGGCTGCCGAAATCGCAAGAAAAATGTCAAAATTTACCATGATTTGGCATGGCGGCGAGAGGAGCTAATGTATCTGACTCTGTCGATAAAAACCGCACTATAGTTTTTCTTTTCTTTGTTATCTTCCTCTCAAGAGCGATAAGGCAAGCACCAGCCACCTTCCCTCCTTTTATCTTTCCGGAAGGTACTTTTTATCTAACCTTTTTGTCATTTGTTCCAATTTCTTTTGTCTTCGTAGGAGGTATTCATTAAGCAACAACAGAACAATGTACTACATTAATAAATAATGTAGGGTGAGATTTCAGATCTATCGAATGCCAGTGCTTGATTAAGGCTCAAATCATTTTAAGATCTCACTCAAAGAAATAAATTGCAGTGGCAAGGAATAAGTTATCAGAACTAGTCAATGAAAAGAAGGTAGTCAATTACATGCGGCACAGCAACAACTTAGGTGTCTGTTATTATTTTCTTTTAATTCTAGTTTTAAGTATTAATTTTTAATAGGGGTATGGTTCCCAACTTGATTAGGAGTTTAGGACTCCGATCATATTCTGGTAAAGATCGTATCAGTTTCATTCTTAATTAAATGTTCGTTTATGGGCACAATCTCAAAAAAAAAAAAAAATAATAAATAAAAAAAAATTAAAAAATAATAAATAAAAAAAAATTCTAAGGTTAATGTTTTTGGTACAATCAATAGACAACGATGATACTGGTATCCAATATAATTAGCTTTCTTGATATTAGTTTGAACTTGTTTTGGAAAAAGAAAACAAAGCTTGTTAATATTTTTGAGGGCAAAGAATGTTTTTTTATTAATAAAATTTGTCGTGTGGACCTGACCATCAAAAAATGTTTTTGAGGGCAAGCATTGTCAATAATTAGTGGAAAGTTCCGAGTCACCTTTCATCCGCCATTAAAAATATAGAGAAAGTTTAATATGCATCTATATAGTGCATAAGACTTTCTATGCACCGCGGATTTTTTCGGAAGTATTTTTGTAAATTGACATATATAATTTAGTCAATCTAATCTACATATTGAAATCTTATAGCAAACCAAAGTTTACAATTTTTTTAATTTTATTACTATTTTTTTTTGAATTTTTTAAAACATTCTATTATTAGAAACAAATTACTATTTACAACATTCTAAAAATCACTATCGTGCATATTAAATTTTCTCTAAAAGTATATGTATATATATGTATATATTGTTTGCAAATATCAGAAGTGGGAAGTTGGAAAAAGTTTGAGTCAAATTATTTGATCCATCATAATTTAATACTGATTCTTGTTTGTAATTTTAACAAACATAATCTATGGGCTGAAAAACATAATTTATGGGCATAGACACTTGGCAAAATAATATGGTTGCTTTCCTTGTATATTTTAGTACTTGCTAGCTGCTAGGGGAACGGAGGAAGAAGGTGGTAGCGGCCCTTTCATTTTATTCACCTGCTTCTGCTTCGAAACTGAAAAATGACAAAGAAAATAGAGGTCCTTTTAGTGTTTTGTCCTTTAATCCTGGAGCAAAACCTTAAACCTTAGCCTCTGGATGAACTTGAAGATTCGTGCGAGTCTGATCACATATATAGTTGACTGGTTGAGGCGGCTCGATTGACTAACCGGTCCGGTCCGGTCCGATTCTGGATCCGTCGTGCCTCTTTTCTCTCTCCGATCCCCATGACCCCATCCCATATTCCCATCTCCAATAGCGACGCTCCGTGCGGCTGTGGCTCTTGCCCAAACCCTACAAAACCGACGCTCTTCTTTCAGATAACATCAGGTTAGGTACATATCCCACTTCATCAGATTCCTTGCTTTTTGCACGACACAATCATTACAACAAATTGCTTGTTATATGCCCAATTTCATCCTTTCAGGTACACGGAAACCAAACATAAATCATGGGGAAAAATGAATTCTTGACCCCTAAAGCCATCGCCAATAGAATTAAAGCCAAGGGGTTGCAAAAGCTGCGCTGGTACTGCCAGATGTGTCAGAAGCAGTGTCGAGATGAGAACGGCTTCAAATGCCATTGCATGAGCGAGTCCCACCAGCGCCAGATGCAGATTTTTGGTCACAACCCTGATCGTGTTGTCCATGGTTTCTCCGAGGAGTTCGAGACTGCCTTCCTTGATCTTATGCGCCGCTCTCACCGCTTCTCTCGTGTTGCTGCCACTGTTGTCTACAACGAGTATATCAATGATAGGCATCATGTCCACATGAATTCTACAAAGTTAGCCTCAGTTTTTTTTTTTTTTTTTTTTTTTTTTTGCCTAATTGAGCTGTTCCTATTACTATTAGCATGTCTCTAATGCAAACAAAAACAAAATAAATAACGAGGGAAGTATTAATGCATACTACTCATTGTAAAGATTGGCCTACCTGTCAGAAATTCATTTTTAATTTTTATCGCAATCTAGCATTTGTATATCAGGATTACCTTTTATTTCTTTAAATATGTATGTGTCGCATTCCTCTTGAACCAGTACAATGTATGTCAACTTTTTCGCTAGATGTTTAGCTAGTAAAACAGTGCCTCTGTTGTCCTGATGTGAATATTGGCCAAATATGATGATGCTCATATCTTCAGAGCAGTTCAGAATAACTCCCTACGTAGATCAAATTTTACCAACCGGTCAAGGTTGAAATCATTAGAATATGTCAACCAGCACAGCTCAAACTAATGGTATTATTGGAATTACTAGCTTGCAGTCTTAGTCACTAGAAGCACTGAATATACAATCTTATTTCCTCATCTTTATTGTTTATTTATTGTATGATAGGTGGGCCACACTAACTGAGTTTGTTAAGTACCTGGGTCGTACTGGTCAGTGCAAGGTGGAAGACACTCCCAAAGGTTGGTTCATAACCTATATTGACAGAGATTCTGAAACTCTATTCAAGGACAGGTTAAAGGCTAAACGGCTTAAAGCTGACCTGGTTGATGAAGAGAGACAGGAGAGAGCAATTCAAACCCAGATTGAGCGTGCGCAATGCTCTCTTCCCTCAACCGAAGCAGCAGGATCCAATGGCCAGAACCAGGAAGAAGATCCAAGACTTGATCACAATCTAAATGGAGGGAAAGTTGCCTTCTTGCTTCAGCCTACCTTAGCAGAGGGTAAGGCAGTCAAGGGAGGTGTGAAATTAGGGCTAGAGGAGGAAATAGAGGGATCCGGTAGTAAGAGAAAGAGGGAAGATCACAAGGGAAAGGGCATTAATACTGGGTTGTCAGCTTTAGATCAATTGATGCAAGAGGAAGAGAAGAAGAAGGAGAAGAGTAATAGAAAGGATTACTGGCTCTGTGAAGGGATCATAGTCAAGGTAGTGCTTTCTTACTTTATGATTGTTGAATTTGGTATCACTGGCTTATGGTTGTTTTTTTTTTTTTGACTTGTGGACAGTTTCAAATATGACTGTAAATTTGTAGAAATTTTAATGTTGATAACACTATCATTAAAAATTTTTACAGGTGATGAGCAAGTCACTGGCTGACAAGGGGTACTACAAACAGAAAGGGGCAGTGAAGAAGGTAATAGACAAGTACACAGGAGAGATAGAAATGTTAGAAACAAAACATAAACTAAGAATCGATCAAGAAGAACTAGAGACTGTTATTCCCCAGATCGGAGGTCTTGTCAGAATAGTCAATGGGGCATATAGGGGGTCAAATGCGAGGCTTTTGTCGGTTGATACAAGTAAATTTTGTGCGAAAGTACAGATAGAAAAAGGGGTTTATGATGGAAGAGTGTTGCCAGCTGTGGAATATGAGGATATGAGCAAGCTTGCTTAGTTAGTGAGATTCCTTTGTATTAATTTCAAGGAACTATGTTTTTATCTGAAACATTTAGAACTGGAGGAGCTGAACCTGGAATGTTTTTCCTTGAAAGTTCTATTACCATCCATTACACCTGAGTACATTTTCACAACTAGTGGTTTAATTTAAGAAAAAAAGAACAAAAACCTCCCCTTGGTTTAATTAATGCAGAAGGTTATCCTCGTTGAAGCCTTAATTTGGTAACTTTGTAGCCATTGGCGTCCAAATGCTTTTCTTATGCTATAATTGGTACTTACAGCATATGACTAACTCTGTTACAGGCAGTTGTGCGTTGCTACAAGAATTAAACAATTATACATGTCGATTTGCTTTCTTAATTCATTTCATTAAATATCTGTACAGCCACTTTATGGCAACTTATTTTAAACAAGGGCATGGATCCATACTTTATTGCGGGTTCCGAGTATTTTTTTTTCAATTCTTTTAAATTATGTTAAATGGATTTTTTTTTTTTTTTTTAAAAAAAAGGCAAGACGAGACAGGCGCTACTACGTATGTGCCTGATTGTTAATGGATCAAGCAAATGCATAGATGGTAACGAAGTATAATCTGTTTTATCTTCTCTTCAGTGTAATTACTTCACAAATTAGACCTAAATGAAAACCAGCTACGCTTAACTAAGCCAGGAATGTTTTCACAGATATAATACATTATTCGAGCTGCCAAAGAAACAATATAGGCAGCACGATAATAATTATGGAGGCTGTAAATGTCAATTTTGGTACTAATTACTGCACCTCAATACGGTATATATCAGGATGGACCTGGAAAAGCAAAGGTATCACAATAAAATGACAAAAATTATCATTCTCTTTGGAATTAAGCCAAAAATTCCTCTACCCCTTGCGGAGCAAGTCTATTATATATTATTCGACAAACAAAAGAGCTCAAATCATATAACTTGAACAACATAACAATTAGCAGGAAACACGTGAGTCGTAACAGCCACAATTCTATTATAACATCCATTTTTTGTAGTACCATACCACAATTCAATTCATTTTTTCTCTCCTAACTCACACTGTAACCTTCTGATTCTTCTTACTACTGAACTCGTGTATCATCTGCTCCAGTGATTTCCAAGAGGAACCGCCTTCCTCCAACACTGCACACCTTGCTTGTGTTGCTAATCTTTCTACATTTTGACGAAGCTCTTGTCCTTTTCCATTACTTGCCATCAATTCTTTAATCGCCTTCTCTATATCCTCCCTATGAACCAAGCCGTCACGTGTGCCATCACGGGCTCGAACCCGTATGCCTATCTTGAGCTCATCCACTGCATATTTTGAATTTAGATGCTGCTCAGCCATCATTGGCCACGCAATGAATGGAACCCCGCAAGAAATTCCTTCCAACACTGAGTTCCAGCCACAATGGGTCATAAATCCTTTCACACTTCCGTGCCTAAGTATTTGTAGTTGATTGACCCATTCTCTCACTATAAATCCATGGTTTTTCACTCTATCCTTGAAGTCAACATCAATGCATGATTCTTTTTCCTTGAGTGCCCATAAAAAATTCACTTTAGAATTTTCTAGTGCTGATGTTAGCTCTTTCAGTTGTTTTTCTGTGACTGCTGCTTGTGTCCCGAACGAAATATACAAAACAGGAGTATTCGATTCGAGTTTTGAGTCAAGCCATTTGATCCATGGAGTGCACTCGATCGGGTACGTGTCTGGCTCAGCGAGACAAAGGGGACCCACACACCATGGTTTTGGTCCAATGAAAGCCTCCCAATAATCTCGGTATGGTGCTTCCAGCTCATAGAAGCTGTTAAATAGTAGTCCGTCGCTCTGAGACATAGCTTTGACAACCTGTGCATCAAAATCATGCACTGGACCTGTTCCATTTGGCACATCGATTGGCTCAGTGAGCTCAGCCATGGTTAGCTCAATATGGGGAAAACTGGTAACAGCAAATGGCCGTAGGTCATCAAGTGTATGGTGTGCGTGAGGTTTATGCTCTTGTAACAGGTGTTTTATCGTGTTGGAAAAGCATCCCATGCCATGGAAGGAAATATTAGGGATTCCAAGCAGTTTAGCTGACTGAATAGGCCACAGTAAGAAGGGATCGGATATTAGAAAAGCAACAGGAGGTGATAAAGATTTCATAGTTTCTTCGAACTGAGGTTGAAGGAGCCCAAAGGATCTGACAAAGGATGCAAAGGAGGTGAGGGAAGTGACCTTGTCAAGGCTTTGTGGGAGGTCTTCTGGGAAATTTAGTGGTATTATGTTGATTTCATTGATGATGTTCAAAGCAAGAATGAAGCGGAGAAAAGAGGCGTTGTGAGGGGTCGTGAAAATGGTGATTTGAGAGACGAGGCGGCGACGACAAAGGAGATGTGTCAAGTGGAGAAGAGGGATGGTGTGGCCTTTTGACATGAAAGGGAAGATTGCTATGTGAGGTTGCGTTGAACAAGACATTACTCTCTTGCTCTTTTATTTTTTTTCTTAGTTCCTCTCTTCCGGTTCCAGAGACGAATTGAAGTTCTCGTCTGTTTTTGACTTTTTTGTTTAAGAGAGGAGCTGTAGCCTGTAGGCCGTGGGCTCATCCCTACTTAGCGTGTAGGTTTGGATAAGAAGTGCTTATCCCTACTATAACAAATTATATTGTAATAATAAGCATGTATTAAAATCATTATTTAATAACAAATGTTGAGGCATCTTAATCAACGTTTAACCAGTCAACGGCTGCCCACTCCACATTATGCCGTTCCATATACACGAAACGTAACGTTAACAACACAGACTTTTGTTTTGTTTCAGTAATGAAACGGCAAATGAAATAAAAAATTGTACCGTTTCGAATCGTTTTGTTCCGTTTTCATTTGTAAAATGTGAAACAGAATGCTATTTTGTGCTGTTTTGAAAACGAAACTGTTAACGAAATGACATCTTGTACAGTTTTTCTAAACAAAACGACAAACGGCATGGGTGTTCCGTGCATTTTTTCAACGTTTGACTGAACGGCTTTGTATTTATTTAGCTCTCTTCATTAATTAATTATATCTATTTTATAAGACTTTTGGTCCTGTCCATTTCTATTAGGGCTGTCAACGGCATCAGAAAACACGTGATGCTGTTTCGTATAACCGAAACATAACAAATAACGATGTCAGTTTTAATTTCGTTTCAATAACGAAACAGCAAACGAAACAAAGAATCATACCGTTTCGAACCGTTTCGCCTCTTTTCAAACCGTTTCATGTGTAAATTCTGAAGTGGAACGAATAACGGAATGATATTCTATACCGTTTCAAAAACGGAATGGTTAACGAAATGTAACCTTATACCGTGTTCCATAACGGAACGGAAAACGAAACAGCCTGTTCCGTGTGTTTCGTCCACGTTTGACAGCCCTAATTTCTATGGCCTTTACTTTTATCCAACTTTTCTTTTTTTTCTCTAGTACAAGCAATCAAGTATAGTTCAATCTCCCAATTCCCAACAGCTCCAACATTTTGGGCCATCTGGAATCAAACATACAGTATACTGGGAGGTTTGGGCCTCCGTTAAATTGGTAAAAAAATAACCATATTATGATATTAAGAATTATGTAGTCGTTGACTCCCGAAAAAATTAATAATGACGTTACTGTTCACACGAATTTCGAGAATAACAGTTAAAAATTCGGAATTTTAAAAATAACGTTGTTGGATCGGCGTTTCAATCGCCGAAAATACAGAACCCTTGGATAGGCAATTGGAATGCCTATCCAAGCTTGGATCGGCATTTCAATTGCCGATCCAATTAATCCATCAAAACATTGAGCCGTATCTAACTTTTGCACTTTTTTTTTATTTGTAATTTTGCTTTTTAGCCCTCAATTTTTTTATTATTACAAAACATATAATTAGTGATTAGTAATTAAATATAATTGAAACTTCTATAATGAAATATAATTATATAATTAAATTATTTATGTTAAATACATAATATTGTATATGTGTATAATACTTATTTATACATATATATATTATGCATCATATATTTTATATATTAAATACATATTATTGTATATAATTAAAATATATGATAAATATTATTATATGTACATATATTTCTATGTATATTTATTTATACATTAAAAAAAATTATATATTAATATCTACATTTAATGTATAACAAAATTTTTTTATTGGACTATTTTGAAAAAATAATAATATTAGGGTCATCGGCGAATAAATTCAACAAAAATATATTCAATTTTTTCGCCGATGACCCTAAAATTATTATTTTTACAATATAGTCCAATAAAATTTTTTGTTGTACATTAAATGTAAATAAAAATATATAAAAGATTTTTTTGTATACATTAAATATACATACATGTTGAATATACATACATTAAATATATAAAAGATCTTTTATATATTAAATTGTGCATGTTGAATAGCTTTATACATATATATTATATATCATATATTTTAATTATATACAATAATATGTATAACTATTCAACATGCATAATTTAATTATATACAATAATATGTATTTAATATATAAAATATATGATACATAATATATATGTATAAATAAGTATTATACACATATACAATATTATGTATTTAACATAAATAATTTAATTATATAATTATATTTCATTATAGAAGTTTCAATTATATTTAATTACTAATCACTAATTATATGTTTTGTAATAATAAAAAAATTGAGGGCTAAAAAGCAAAATTACAAATAAAAAAAAGTGCAAAAGTTAGATACGGCTCAATGTTTTGATGGATTAATTGGATCGGCAATTGAAATGCCGATCCAAGCTTAGATAGGCATTCCAATTGCCTATCCAAGCTTGGATCGGCGTTTCAATCGTCGATCCAAGGGTTCTGTATTTTCGGCGATTGAAACGCCGATCCAACAACGTTATTTTTAAAATTCCGAATTTTTAACTGTTATTCTCGAAATTCGTGTGAACAGTAACGTCATTATTAGTTTTTTCGGCGTTGACTCGTTGCTGAAGACCTGAAGTACATAAATATCAACCTAAATAGTAAAATATTTACAAGGAATCAAATTTCTGGAGAAAATTAGTTTAGAGCAGAAAATTAGTAAAATTAGTAGAATTAAGCAATTTTCATGCAATTTCATAAAGAGATGGAATAAAAAATTATACCTCTTCTCATATCGCAATGAGAAGGCTCATTCTTAGACTATGGAGGCAGTGTCGTGCTCTTCTTCTTTCTTCTTGAAATCATCTAAGATCCACAAAAATTAATAAACCTTTTTTCAAGTTGTGCTACCAACTATGGAAAAGATGGTTCTCATAATTAATTGAATGGAACTAATCTCAACACATGAGATCTAATTAATGCGAGAGAGAGGTGAGGCAATTTTATAGATAAAAATTGCAGCCCAACGGAAGGAGAAAGGTGACTACTTTGTGTTGCCATAATTCATTAAATGAAGGGACTATATATAGACAATACCTACACCCCTTCCACAAGTCACATGGACTTGTGGTCCTCTCTCTCTAGGCTAGCCCATGCCATGAAGACCACAAAGCTTCATCCCTTGTTCTCTCTATTTAATGCATTAAATCAAGGCCTTTTTGATATACAATAAAGTAATATATTAAATTAATATAATTCTCATAATTATATTAATTATGTTGAGATAAAATAAATATCAACTACTTGATAATTATTAATGGATTAAACATAAAATTAATTTAGTTTCATTTGATCTCTTGAAATAATTAATCATAACGACGTTCATAATTAATTATTCAACATATCATATTCGTATTCTCCAATATAATAAACTAAACTTAATTTGAGGTTGATTAAGAGTTTCGTACTATGTGACCTTTGATGATTTATGTCACGTTAGCCATGAAATTCGTTTATTTTCAATAATTACAAGCAGTATTTAGCAACATTGTGATTCTCAATTAACATAAATAAATACTACACTATTATAATATTTCAATTTTTCATAGGAAATTTATAATTTCCTTTCATCTGATTCTTACTTCACATGATATCACTATATAATCCAATATAGAAATGTATCATTCTTACAAATTACAGGTTTCTTGTTCTAGAGTTGATTGACAAGTTTGCATATAATCCGCCTCCATCAAGAGGCCCAATAGATATCATCACTCATCAGGTATACTGATGAATGACATATGATTTTTCTTATGAACAACTTTTCCTTGCACAATTCATGAGAACTTAAATAGAGTCTGTGTAACCTTTATCAAGAATTAACATTAGACAATATATATAAAATCAATTCTTGTGTGAGAAAGTTGAACCATCTCAAACTTAATTAGAATCAAACTCAAATAAAATTAATAATGACACATTATATAATTCATATATTTATTTTATTAGATCAAGTCTTGTGTTATGTTCCAATAATATACACATATGGAATTAAATTGGTTAACTCCGTACCTATGATTTGTGGAACTTAATCATCACTTAACTTGCAAACTAAATTTGTATGAATTATTAATTAATATTTTTTTGTTAATTATCAAGATTATTGAAACTTTAGGTTTATTATCGTTATTCTAACAAATGAAACACATAACCTGTTACGAGCCTTGGTGGGTCGTTGGTTATAAGGGGTATTAAGGGGCTGGTTAGGTTCTGCCGTAGTGAAAAGACAAGAGATTAAGGAGAAGAGAGAGATAACAGGGAGAAGAGTATCTTTATTAATTTCTGCTTAATTTCTCATACAATGCCTCAGCTCAATATATAGAGCATTTTGAATATGGTAATAACTAAAAATACAACAAGTAAATTAAGGAAAGATGCCTAAATATAAGGAAAGATACATAAATATCTAATAAATCTGATTTTAATGGAAACTAGAATCTAAATTATAATCTATTATATTATATCTTTAAAGGATCGGTAACATTTCTCCCGTCCATGAGAATCAGCTTGTCCTCAAGCTGAAAAATGGGGGCAGCGAATGCAGATATTATCCAAGTGCTTCATTGGTTATCAACAATGATGAATTTTCATATTCATCATCGTTCATGACTTCTAAAAAGAATAGTCTCTTGCACTTGTGGCCCTTTGTGTATTGCTCATCATAGTTGAAACACAAGCCCTTTTGTCGTCTCTCAGCTATCTCTAATGGATTGAGGCGTCGTAAAGAACGTTGCTCAGGTCCAGACTCTGACGATGCAAGTATTGCCAACACTTCAAGAGGTTTAGGAAGATTACTTGCTACAAGGGTTGTGCGGTAGTGACGCTCAAAAGCACGAGGTAAGCTCATGGCATGCTGCATGTCAGAAGGTTTATGTAACTCAACATCAGTGCGAAGAGGCTCTAAAAGACCAGCTGTGAAAATATGCATTTGCTGAGTCGGGGTAACCGAATTAGCCTGGCAAATCAAGGCGCCGAACCGCTCTTGGTATTCCTCAACACTGTCGGTTTGGCGTAGATGCATTAGCTCACCTAATGGATTGGTACGGACTGGCGGGCCAAATCGTAGGTGACACAGCTCCTTGAATTGGACCCATGGCAGCAAACCTACATCCCTCTCCAATTGGAAGTACCATTGCTGGGCAATTCCAATGAGATGGTATGCAGCAAGCCAAACTTTTTCCTCCTCTATGGTGCGCTGCCCACGGAAAAATTGCTCGCAACGATTGATCCAACCCAAGGGATCCTCCTTTCCGTCAAAGGTTGGGAAATAGAATTTGTGATAGCGGGGCACACCTTGAGTTTCTAAACCAGTGGCACGAGATTGTGGATGGCTCTCACCTGTTTTGGAAGGGTGCTCCAATGAGAGGAGGCGTCCTTCAGCTAGTTCAAGGCGGCGCATTAACTCCTTTTGGCCTTGAACGATCTGCTGGTTGCTTTGGAGAAGGGTTTGAAATGCAGCCGCAAAGTCAAATGTAGGTGGGGTAGTTTTATCCTTAGACATCGTGCCTGAATCTGATACCAAATTGTTATGAGACTTGGTGGGTCGTAGGTTATAAGGGGTATTAAGGGGTTGGTTAGGTTCTGCCATAGTGAAAAGACGAGATATTAAGGAGAAGAGAGAGATAACAGGGAGAAGAGTATCTTTATTAATTTCTGCTTAATTTCTCATACAATGCCTCAGCTTAATATATAGAGTATTTTGAATATGGTAATAACTAAAAATACAGCAAGTAAATTAAGGAAAGATGCATAAATATAAGGAAAGATACATAATATCTAATAAATCTGATTTTAATGGAAACTAGAATCTAAATTATAATCCACAATTCAGATTCTCAACCTGAATGATCTATCAATAATAAACTTAAGGAATAAATTAATTATCAAATATGATCAATAACATAAACTAAATAGCCATAAAAAAATTAGGGACATAACTCCAACAATTTTTTGTTTTCTTAATTTGAGTCTTTATATATTTAAAAGCAATATCATATTGTCAAAAATCTTTACTTTGACGGTTTTATTTAATCGGTCTCGCCTCGATCTACTGTGGGACTGGTAGGGGATGGGATGGCTGTAGAGGATTTTCCTTCTCCTGCATTTAGTTGCTCTAAAGTCTAAACTCGATGAATACTCTTACGTAACACTGGCTTTCTTTTTTATTAATTAAAATTTGTAGTTGTGGCCCATCGCCACCTTATAACCTTCCGAAAAAAGATAAATACTCTTATGTCCAATTAATTTTTTAAGATCTTTTTTTTTTTTTTTTGTAATAATTTGGTTAGAGTCAGGCAGCCCATCCGTGATTTTCCAAATTTTTATGAATTCGATCCCACAACTGTAGTGTGGTTAGAGTAAGGTAACGCGATTATATAGTTGACAACTGCACCCTTTTTGTTAATTCTTAAGGTAGGTTGCTCATTCCCTGATGATCTCATTGTGTAAATAGTTCTGTAAACTGACGAAAACTAAGTTTTTCTTCATGGACAACACTTTGATAGATAAATTTATATATAGATAACAATCAGCAAGCGGCAAGTACAATACTCACCGACATAAAAAAAAAAAAAAAATTATACTCGCAGTATATACAAGCTATTTCTAGTACATATTGTCCAAGACTATATTTTTTGTTCAAATTTAACCTCTCACAAGCACAGGTAGATGTGATGGTCGACCATCAATTTTAACTAATCCGCTTCTCCTAAACCGCATAAATTTTGCCCTGAGTAGTAATTTTGAAATTTGAAGCTACCTAACCTTCAAAAAGGCGTTGTCCCAGTTCGATCTTCACAATTACATTTTGGTCGATGTATGCCACATAGCGATCATCATCGGCAGTGACAGTGTGTCGTCATATACTTGCTGTGCCGGCTGAATCCTGTTCTTCCTTCTGGCATCAGCTAGCTGAGAATATATGCATAATGATTAATGTTGCATCATCATATCACATGGAAAAGGCCAAATATTCTGTTTCGAGCCGGTATATATCATGATTATCAATGAAAGTACGTAGCTGCTCCGTCTTGGCTTAAACCGATTATGCCAGAAGTATTTCCACTCGATCTCTCTTGCTTGCCGGGTTACCTTGCACTGCACTAATATCCACAAGGCAATGCATGCATAGCAAGTTGGCAACAAATGAAATATAATTATATATCGCAGTTTGCTACCTATTTTCTAATTTATTTAAGTCTCTTTCCGCAAAATCAGTTCTTGTATGATTACACATCTAGATTGCAGATCATATCATATTATATAAACAACTGGTCCATAATTGATATAAGGATTGTTTACACCTTTCAGGTGAAATTGTTATTTTTTTTTATGGGTACTTGTAGGGAAGAATTATTTATTTTATGATGTCGTTTTCCAAATTTAGGTTTATGCTAGCGAAATGTATCACTATATCTTGTGAACTAGGTTAAATGCATAGCTTTTATAACAATATTTCAAGCCCAATTAAAATGGAGGGCACATCTGTACCCTTAAATCTACATTACCCCATAAAAATGCTTCAAAATGCACAGTACAGAGTATACAGAACTAGTTTTCGACCATGTCAAGCTGTCTAGTCCGAAAGAAAAGAAAATAAAGTAATTTTAGCTTAAGCTATAATTAGGATGAAACGACAAACACCAGAATAGGTGAAGAATTTCTAAAGTCCAGGTCTCTGTCTAGGGTTGAATTAGCCATCCTTAACAAAATTCCTCTTTTTTTTCTTCAAGCCTTTTCCACATCCCTAAATCCTTTAATCCACTCTCTTATAACTCGTCAAGAAGAAGAGTCCAACAATCTGGCAAGATTTCTTTCGAATTTCACACAATGCTGGTAGATCTCTCTTAACTGGAAGGCGCCTGGTTTAATCTTGTTGTAAAGCAGGATTTGTGCACGGCAGCTGTTTGAGGAAATGCTTCTTTGAAATTTTGAATGGCAAAAGATGAAGGAACTAAACCTTGTAATGACCTGACTACTATTGGGATTAATAGGATTAGTAGTTTGCCTGATGATATTAAGGCTCACATCCTCTCTTTTCTGAGCACCAAGAAAGCCGTGCAAACGTGCATTTTGTCCAAAAAGTGGCATGATGCTTGGGCTTATTTCCCTGTTTTGAAAGTTTCTCAATATGAATTTAGAGACAAAGATCAGACACAATGCCTGGATAAATTCATACGGTTTGTGAATGGTGTGTGGAAAAATCGAAAGACGTCACGCTTAGACATCTTTGAATGCTACTGCTCTGGTGCTGATAGGATTGGCCATTTTGTAGAGTGGCTTGGCCATGTGGCAGCTCTCATGCCTCGAGTGATCGTTTTCGATGTTAATATAACTAAACATTTGGATTTATCTCAGTCAGTATTCTCTTCTGCATATCTAGAAAACCTCAAGTTGCGTTTCAATGCTTTGGGCACAATTATCAAACCGGAATCAATAAACCTGCCTTCACTGAAAGTTCTAGAGCTTGTTTACGTAGATCTCAATGATGATTTGGCACAAAAGCTTTTCTGGGGCTGCCCAGCTCTTGAGAGCTTGGTTCTTCGTTGGTGTGATTTGGGTATGTCTGGCATTACATCAGACGTATTGAAGACGTTAAATATTGATCACTGCTGGCTAACAAGGAAAATGCATATTTCATGCCCTCGACTTGTTTCCTTATTTATTAGGACTGTCGATATAAACACAGACATTTCATTGAAGAACATGACATCTCTAGCAAATGCAGATATCATGTTACATAATTATTATTATGATCGGTCAATTCTTAGAAGTCTTTCAAATGCCACATCTGTAAAGCTTCGTGGTTGTCATCATTCCATGGTAAACTGCTTTCTCAGGTCCCAATAATCAAAACTTTACATTTCCTCGTTGGGCACTCGCTTTATTAAGACAGAAGATCTATATGATATGAGCACCTTCGATAAATTGAATTTTAAAATCACAATGTATGACTCTTGAGTTTTGAGTTTTGAGAAGCGTGCACAACCCAAGTAATGATAGCAACATATATGGAGATTGTTGTTGCTATTATATATTTTTTTAAGTTTATTAAGCTTTTACATTTAGTTAATCCACTCTTGCTGCTTGTAGTTTTAGTTTGTTGGAAACATAACAAAAATAATTATAAACTGTTGTAACTGCGGCACTTTTGGGTACAATTTGTCTATATGAATGTCCAATAATTTGATGCAAGCCTCATTGATTGACGTTTAGAAACTTTACATGCTCTAATTATTACTAATATTTACACATTGGCGTTTTCTTTGGGTTTTTTTTTTAATCATGAAGAAACAACTGGAGAAGGATATTCCAAACTGCAGAACCTTCAACAATTTGAAGGTCTTGGAAATTGGAAAATGGGATATGACTTGTAATTTTGATTTGATAGCTTGCTTTCTTAAGAATTCCCCTTACCTGCAAAACCTCTATTTGCAGCTCGGAGTAATCTCTCTCTCTCTCTCTCTCTCCCTATTTGGTGAATACTCCTTAAGTTTCCAACATAGTACAATTAGTTAAGTAAATAAAAAGAAAACTTCTGATTTTGTGCTTATGCTTGGCTTATGAATTAATTGTGGCCTGAAGAGAAGCTGTTTACACTTTACACTATAGCTAGTTTGACCAGTCTGGTTAAACAAAATAGGAACTTCTTATATTAGACAAGTTCAGTAATGGTATAAGGTGAATGGTTTGTTCTAGGCTATGTGATTTATGCTGAGAACTTTTCTTTTTAACATGATGTTTGTTTATCTTATGGGAGACTTCATCTTCTTTTTTTTTTTTTTTTTTCCTTTCTCTTTTTAACCCTCAAAAACAGATTCGTGGTGATGACCAAGACCAAGGACAGCCCAGACAAGAGGCCAAGAGAGTTTTGTCTAAGCTTGAGTATGTCGAGTTGGTTAAAATCAGTGGTGGGAACAAGGTTAATTCTAATAAGTTGGTCAAGATTTTGCGTAGACACATAAAGAATATAGGGCATATACTTATCCTCTAAGTTGTTTCTCTGCTTCTATGCTTCTCAAATTTGTGCATTATCGCTCAATGATATGTGTAATGTGTGGGATATTTTTGTTCTGCTTTGAACTTTTTCATATTTTTTTCTAGAAAATTGAAGGGATTTTAGTATAACTGCCTTGCTTTGCTATGTAGTGATATGCTATAGAGCATTTATTTTCTTTGTGGTTCGATTTGTCATGAAATATAATCAGTGTTATTTATTTCATAACTTTTTTTCTGGTAAATTTGGTGGTTTTTTTATGATTCGGATATGCAGTCCAATATTTTATTGCAGGAAAGGTAATTTGCATTTGTCTGCTTCTATATTTTTGGTTGCATCGTACGAGTGCTTCAAAGAGTCGAGCAGAGCAGGCCCCATTGGTTGAGGTGTTTCAGGAACAACCTCCGTTTATAATTATGATCATGCACAAATCGAAGTCATGATCGGGTCAGATGATTCTGTATACAAAGGCGGATCTAGTTATGAGCCATAATATAATTTTAGCAGTAGTTATACGTGCTACTTATTTGATTCTTTCAACCAAATTTAAATGAATTATGAAATATTTCTAAGAAGAAATTGAGAGGTATTCTCCATCACATGATGAATAAAGCTTTTCTGAAAACTTGGATCCGCTTACCAGCACATTACAGCGCAAGTCAATATTATTATTATTATTATATATTGATAATGTTAAACTTAATGAAATTGATTGTTCTGTTTTTATTTTTTTTCCTCAAGTAATATTCTTTGCATTATTTTTTCAACATTCAACATACTCTAGCCTCTCTGTATTGATTTTTGGATTTCATTCACAAAAATGCATTCTTTTGTTATTTTGCGTAGAAGTGTAGGATGAACAAAAGAATTAAGGACAACGCCTTAGCAGGTTATTTGCAAAGATGGGACTCCTGAAAGCAATGTTTCACAAGTATGCCTACAAAATACATAAAATAAAGAAGTATATAGTACAAGATTTGCTCGAGAGTCGAGATCGATTTGGTTTCAACTTGAACTTGACTAGTTCAGTTAGATTTTTTTACTGGTTTATACTCGTAAGAAATTTTTTTGATCGACTCGCAAGTACTAGATTTAAGAATTAGTATCTTGATATACTATTATGCTATTTAGAAGGATACAATGTTTTTCATAAGACATCACAAAAGTTATGAAAGGGAAGAGTTCAAATATTGCAAATTGTCATCTTTAAATTTGTCTTTACTATATTAAATCATTAATGAAATCCTTTAAACATTATTATGATTGATATCTGAAATGTGAGTTATCACTTATCACTAAATTACTTGTCCATGAATAATTCTGATATCTAATTCATTTTGTACTCACTGACGAACGTACTTCTAATGATTACACGAAAATCTTGTTGGGACTCTGCCGAAATTCTCTTTTGTGCTATTATTTATTTTCACTTTTTATTTTATTTCTTTTATTTTGTGGTGAAGGTATTGCAGATATCCGCAGTCACATGTGATAAAAATGCAAAATTTTCTCAGTACATGAAATTTTTCGAATTTATTTACTATTATTATTATTTTTAGAATTGTAGAAAATTATTAATCTAATTAATTATGGGCCTCTCCAATGACAACAGTTTTAAAAAATTCTAATAAAATACTTAAATAACTCGAAATAACATAAAATTTCGTTGGCAGAGGAGATTTCATTATAAAAATCACATTGGAAGGTTCGGAATTATAAAATTTTGAGTGCACGTGCCAATTCTTAAGTGGGTTACCGGTTACATGATAATCTCTAATTGTGGCGTCATATTGCACGTTCGATATGTTCAAGATTCGTGCAGATGGAGATTAGATTTGTTCTATTCGGTTCCGTCTCTTCCGTCTCTTCCGCCTCTTCTCCGTCTCCTCTCCGTCTCACGCACGCGCTCTCTCTCGCCTCCGCGCGCCACAGAAGAGAAGAAGATCGCTCAGAAACCCTAGTTTCGATTGAGAAACAAGTTTCATCTCCTCCGCCGGTTAGTCTCTCTCTCTCTCTCTCTCTCTTTGTTGGTAATTTTGAGTATCAGGCAGGGACATTTACTCCTATTGTAAATTGTAACGCAGGGATTGTGCATAGGAGCTGTTTGACGTAATGCTTCTTTGAAATCTGTGTGGTGAAAGATGAAAGAAGGAGCCAAACGTGGTGGAGAAAAGGCTGATGATATTGGGATTGATAGGATTAGTAGCTTTGCCTGATGATATTCTGATCCCCATCCTGTCCTTGCTTAGCACCAAGGAGGCTGTGCAAACATGCATTTTGTCCAAAAGATGGAGCAATGTGTGGGCTTATGTGCCTGTTTTGAAAGTTGCTGAATATGAATTCAGGACATCTAAATCTAATCTCGGTGTCTACAGAGACCAAAGCCAGAATGAATGCATGGATAGGTTTGTGCGGTTTGTGAATGGTGTGTTGCAAAATCGGAAGTCGTTACACTTGGACACCTTTAACTGCTTCTGTTCTAGTATCAATAGCAAAAACCATTCTTTACAGTGGCTTGGCCATGTCGCAGTCCCCGAACGTTTGGATCTCGCTGAGTCCCTATTCTCTTGTGCATCACTACAGGAACTCAAATTGGATTTCTGTGGCTTTGCCAAAATTACCATTCCAGAATCAATTTACCTACCTTCACTGAAAGTTTTGGAGCTTGCTCATATAGAGCTCAGTGATGATTTAATAAAAAAGCTCTTCTCGGGCTGCCCTACCCTTGAGAGCCTGGTTCTTTGTTCATGTGCTTTGACTGTATGTGACCTTACTTACCTCTGATGTATTGAAGATGTTAAGTATTGGCTACTGCTGGAAAACTGACAAAATGCGAATTTCTTGCCCTGGTCTTGTTTCCTTGTCCATTGATTATTTTAGTATTAAGGAAGAGATTTCGTTGGAAAACATGGCATCTCTAGCAACTGCGGACATCATGTTGCATAATTATTCTCATGATCTGTCAATTCTTAGTGGTCTTTCAAATGCTACTACTTTAAAGCTCCATGGAAGTCCTAATTCCATAGTAAGCTGCTTTCAAAGTTCTATATAATCAAAACTTGGGTTTTCCTTTGTTGGCACTCACTTTGCTGGGCCTCGACATGTAATAGCACCAGAGATTCTATTGCATTTCAAAGACACAGTGCATGCTCTTGAGTTTGAGCTTTTGGTGCCCGTGTCATAAATGTGCACATGAACCAACTAATGATACCAACTTGTGTGGAGATTGCTGTTGCCCCTCTATAAATTATCTAAGCTTATTATGCTTTTGCATTTAGTTATTCACTCTTGCTTCTTATATTTTGTTTTTTTTTTGGTACAGCATTTGTCTATCTACAAAGTTGAATAATTTGATGCAAGCCTGATTGATTGATTTTGAAAAATTACATGCCCGAATTGTGACTACTTCCCTTTAATTTATTATTTCTTTGTTTTCTGAATGTGAAGGCATGAGTGGTGAATAGGCCTGTCAAACGTGCATAACATGCACGGAAATGAGAACTTTCGTTTACGTTCCGTTAATTGCACGTAACTTATTTGAATTCCGTTTAATGTTCCGTTATTAAAGCAGAAAAGAAATTTATTCCGTTTTACGTTCCGTCTAAAATGAACGGAAGAACATAACTAACGTTAAAATTTTTTTTCCGTTGACAATACAGATTTCAAATCTTCACAGAATCACAAGTCCAAAATCTGAATAAATGTGAACGAAATAAAACCACAAAATGACAAGTTCCATTACAACAAACAAAAAATGACAACTTCACAACTTTAGTTCCACTGCTTACACAGTTACACGTTCAAAATTTCAATAACACAGATACAAATATACAGCAAGTCACAAATTCATAATTGTTCTAAAAAAAACAGACATCAATCAATAAAAATACAGCTCGCAACTTCACAAGTCACAAGTCACAAGTTCAGCTAAGTTGACAATCTTACTGATCACATATCACAAGTCACAAGTTCATAATTGTTCTAAAAATAAAACTCACAAGTTCATAACATAATCCAATAATAATTAACCACGGGTGTTAAGCAGCAGTAAGCTCAACCTAGTCCCTAGCCATCTTCTCAGTTGTCATACTCAAAACCTTTCTCAGCCAATGGCTAAAGTAAGAGCTTACTATCAAGCCAATAAAAGACATAGGTCATCATCGAAGAATGTTGGCTAGAGACTAAGGAGCCAAAGAGGTTAACCCTCCAGGCTTCAACTACTTGATCTTACTGCCAACTTGTCACAAACTCACAAATCACAACTACAGAAACATAAGTTCACAAAATACAACCAGGCTACAAATCCAAATCACAACATCACTTACAAGCCAAAATATCTCATCCAAGTCCAACAGCAACAAGCTCAAAATAAGGAGAACCACTTACAAACTATGTGACTTGGAATTGGAACTTGCAAGTCACTTACAGACTGCCACAAATGGTATCATCCGATACCGGTTCAGCACTGGGCCACATTGGAGCACCAATATCTCCACCATTCTCTGCAAATTAACATCATGCAAATAATTACAATTACTAAGTATTGCAGTTAGCAAGTACAAGAAGAACAATGAACAAAGAAAAATGAAAGAACAATAACAAGTTAGAGCTTACCAGCCACACGAGCACGCAACCAGTCCTGAGCACAGATGAGAGCTTCCATGCTCTCATCATTCAAATAACTTCTCTCAGGTGATAGTGTCCTTCCACTAATAAAGAATGTAGACTCAGATGCCACTGTCGATGCCGGGACAGCCATGATGTCTCGAGTTAGTTGAGATAATACTGGATATTTAGGCACCTTCAGCTTCCACCATGCAAGGATATCAAATTCTTCATCTAAACTAGTGTCATCCAATATCTCACATAAATATTCTTCCAGCTCTGACTTAACAGGTTCAGCAGTTTTCTTTCCTTGCATGTAGTCTTCGAGACCTGGTCTAATCTCATTCACCATGTCACTGCTAGTGCTTGATGCCCCACAAGCTTGTGTACTGTGAAACAAGAATGAATAATTAAGTAATAAGCAATTTTTTTAATTGAATGAATAATTGTAATTTATTGAATACCTTTGACTCTCATGCCTTGATGAACTACCAGGTTGGCTCTGTGATTTATTGGAATGTGCCTCCAAGTATTCCTTGAATAAAGCACTAATGCAAGCATTCAAGTTTGATATGTACCATTCATAATTGGTAGGATACATCATTTTGAAATAATATTCCACAACTGTTATCTTGCATCTTGGATCTAGCACACAAGCTATGGCTAAAAGTGTATTCTCATTTGTCCAATATCTTTTCCACTTAGGAAACATTTTTTGACTCATCACAACAATAAAAGGATAAGGACTGCTCTCCATTTTCTTTATGTTTATATACACCTCACACATTTCAGTAAAGAAGAAGTTAAGTGAGGGATATTTTGTGGCACTAAATTTCAGTGTAGCACGGTAAAAAATCTTCAAAGAATCCATCAAAGCCTCCACTGCCTCCCATTCCTCATCATCAAGTTTGAGTTTTTAATTCTTATCAAGAGCAGCATACCTATCAATTGCAGGTCTGAGCTGCAAAGCTAGGTCCAACATTAAATATGTTGAGTTCCAACGTGTTGGAACATCCTATGCCGGTCTCCTATCTGAAGCTCGAGCCTGCAAGTATGAATATGCAGTGCAGATTGATAAGCACAAGTATGAATGCATTTGTATTAATGCACAAGTATCATTGTCAGATTAATATGCATTTTTAATGCTTATGAATCTGCAGATTAATGCACAAGTATGAAGTATTATAAAAAGGAGACAGCAATAAAAAGGAAGTAATTTTTTTGTACTATTCACTATATAAAAAGGAAGTAGTTTTAAGTAGAAACCTGAGATGCTGCCAATCGAAATATTTCCATTCTAGCTTGCGAATGACGAATGTACTTCATCGTCTCGCGAACTTTTGTAATCTCATCAGCCAACTCTGAAAGGCCATCTTGAACAATCAAGTTCAAGATATGGCATCCACATCTTTGATGAAAGACTGAGCCATCTACAAGGAGTGCTTCTTTCTACACATGAACAAACAAGCACAATATATTAGTGACTTATATAACTAGATAAATAAGAAATATTTTTCTAGGATTTACAAGTAATTACCAATGAGCCACTCAATAACTCTCTGATGCAAGCATCATTTGATGATGCATTGTCAAGCACAAGGCTAAAAGCCCTTTTGTCCAAGTTCCACATGACCAACATATTATGCAACGCTTCAGCAATGTGTTTGCCGGTGTGTGGAGCAGGAAGAGGGATAAAATTAAGAATTCTCTTCCTAATTCTCCAACTATCATCTATGTAATGACAGGTGAGTGCCATGAAACCCCTATCCCTTGAATTACTTATTCACAAATCACTTGAAGTGAGACAATTTCACATAGCAATTAAATTTCAGCTAAGTGAGACACAATTTCAATTAATTTCAGCTAAGTGAGACAATTTCACATAGCAATTTTACATAGTAATTTTAGATAGCAATTTCAGATAGTAATTTCAAATAGCAATTTCACTTAGCAATTCCAGCAATTTCACATAGCAATTAAATTTCAGCTAAGTGAGACACAATTTCAATTAAATTTCAGCTAAGAAAGACAGTTTCACATAGTAATTTTACATAGCAATTTCAGATAGCAATTTCAAATAGCAATTTCACTTAGCAATTTCACTTAGCAATTCCAACAATTCCAGCAATTGCTAACAACTCACATAATATTAAAAGCTAATAAAGAGAGAAAAAGTGACATACTCATCATCATCCTCAGCCTCGTACTCAATATCTATCTCAGATGCATTGTTCTCTGGCTTAGCCATTAAAGAAACTCAACCAAATTACAATTTTCAGAACTGCAAAGCGCAAGAAAAAGCAAAATTAGTAGTATGCCACAGAAGATCAGATGTTGACAGACAAATTAGTGAGACATTAATGAATAATAACAAGAACCTATTTTAACCCAAATTAGTGACAAATTAGTAGTACGCCACAGAAGATCAAAAATTTAATATTGTTTTAACCCAAAAACCAGACAAAAAAAAAGGTAAAAATCAGTCAAAAAATCGAAGGAAAAATAAATAATAACAAGAACCTGAGTTGAAAGGTACTTCCCTTTGTGCTTTGCTCTATTTTTCTTCTTCTCTCTGAGTCTGTGACTCTGTCTCTACCTTTATAATAACAAGAATCGTTTGCTAGAAATGATTGCATCTTTTGTACTTGTACCATACTGCCTGATTGTGAGTGTGACCGGTGGCAACAAGCCCTAGACGGCGATGCAATCACCAATTCACTATGCCTCTCTTCTAAAAAATATAGGTATCTGCTCAAATCAGTCTTATAGCAACACAAATCGACAACAATAGTACTGAATCGCCGAAAAGAGACTCGAGCCTCACAAAGGTCACACATCGATAGGTGACAACTAGGCAAGGCACAGAGAGACGATGCGGAAAGGCACACTGGCACCGATAGAGAGTCACAAACTCACAACACTCATAGATCTGCAGATCTGGAGACACAATCAAGGGAGAGTTAGAATGAGAGTATGCGACACAATCGAGGGAGAAGAGGAGAGAAAAGAGAGAGAGGTTGCGGCGCTACTAGGGTTACTGGGTTAGGTATATAATGACTAAGCCGCACCGCCTGCACGCGTGAGAGTTCATTTATCTGCATTACTCAAGACCCCTCCTCTACAATACTTATTCATTCTACACGCTGCAAAAATTAATTTGGGCTGCAAACTTGTTGGGCCAACGGAAGGATGTAAACCAACGGAACGGAAGCACACCATTTCGTTTGCGTTCCGTCCTTACCAATGTTACCAATTTCACTTCCGTTTCTGTTCCGCTGAGTCTAACGTAACTGAAAATTGTTCCGTTTTCGTTCCACTTGGACGGAACGGAACGGAAAACGTTCGAAACGGCGGGTTATTGACAGGCCTAGTGGTGAAGGATATTCCTAACTGCAGAACCTTCAACAATTTGAAGATGTTGGAAATTGGAGAATGGGATATGACTACTAATTTTGAGTTGGTGGCTTGTTTCCTTGATAATTCTCCCAACCTTCAAAATCTCAATTTGCAGCTTGGAGTAATTCTCTCTCTCTCTATTTGATAAAAACTATTTTAGTTTACAAATTACTGTCATTAATAAAGAATAACAACAACAATGTATTTGTATTCAGACTATGTGTTTCTAAATAAAATGTGGCCTGAAAAAAGGTTGTTTTCTCTATAATTCGGTTAAATGGGATAGTAATTGGAAACCTGCCATATCAGAAATGTACATTAATGATAGTCTGAATGCATCTCAAATGAGAGATGCAAGTTCGAAATCCGGTTGGGGGGTCTTTATAGACATTTAATTTAATTTATTAAAAATTAAAAATAAAAATAAGTTGGGAGGCTTGACCCTCAATTTATCTCAAAAAAAAAATCTTTATTGCTTACAGAAGATAAAAGGATCTGGTATATGCACATTACTACATTAGAGTTGTACTCAAAATTTTCTCTCCTCTCGCCCCCACCCCTTCCCCCAAAATAAAATAAATAAATAAAAATCTATGAAAAAATTAAATGACACAATTTCTTAGAGATATTTATTCAACGAAATATTTATTGCATATAATTTTTGAAAACTCTAAAAAACATGTATGATTATTTTTTTTAATTCAAAAATGAGAGTCAAAGCCCTCATCTTTTCCATTGAAATTTAAAGATTACATATTTAGCCAGTGCGTAAATTATAAAAGTGAAAAAAAAACGGAAAACAACAAACAGTGTATAATTATTATAAACAACTCAATTAGTCATGCGATAATGCATATAATAAATAAGATGGATTTCCTATTTTTTTTTTTTTTTTTTTTTTGTAGGTAGTTTAGTTTCTGCAATTTTGTTGTGGAGTGCGATTGAAAAGGCACTGTAAGTAAGAATGATGTCTATTTTATATTTATCACATCAAATTAAATTTAGACCATCTGGGCTAAGGTGTCGTCCGGTTGGACAAAAAAAATATAATTTAAGCACAAATTATATGTAATTAGGATTTTAGCTAGGATGATACAACACCAGATTAGATTAGATGAGTTCAAATGTTCAATAGTTCAGATCTCTGCCTAGTACGTACTGCCAATGGATGAACCAGGTACAGTCGATAGTTAAGGGACTCATTAGTCTCATCACCATTTCCCTCTTTCATGAAAGCCATCTTTTGTCTATTGGCTTCTCTTTTTCCTTTTGTGATGTCTCTATTCCACTTTCCCACTTTCTTTTATCTCTTTCTGACTATAATTCCATCAATCCTTTTTTTCTCTTGCACCTCCTCTAAAAGAGGATCTAGACGTGGTGGGGAAAACAATATTGAGATTGATAGGATTAGTAACTTGCTTGATGATATTCTGGCCCATATCCTCTCCTTTCTGAAAACCAAGGAGGCCGTGCAAACGTGCATTTTGTCCAAAAAATGGAGCATTGTTTGGACTTCTATCCCTGTTCTGAAACTTAATGAACGTGAATTCAGGACGCATAATCTCGGTGTCAAAAATAAGAGAGAATGTGTTGATAAGTTCGTGCGATTTGTGAATGGTGTGTTGGAAAATCGAAAGTCATCAAGCTTGGACACTTTTGAATGCTTCTGTTCTATTGCTAATTGCCAAAACCATTCTAAAGAGTGGCTTCGCCGTGTGGCAGCTCTCAAGCCTCGGGTATTAATTTTCCGTGTTGAAATCTGTAAACATTCGCTTCTACCAGAGTCGGTATCCTGTCATGTATCCATATCACACAGCTCCTTGATTTTTTATGCTTATGGTTTTCCCTATGGCACAATTGCCGTACCTGATCCAATCAACCTATCTTCACTGAAACTTTTAAAGCTTGTTAGTGTAAAGCTCAATGATGATGTAGCAAAAAAACTTTTCTCGGGTTGCCCGGCTCTTGAGAGCCTGGTGCTTTGTTGGTGTTCTTTGAGCATATCTGATATTACCTCCAATGTATTGAAGAACTCAGACATTATTTACTGCTGTCAACTCAGGAAAATGAAAATTTCTTGCCCTTGTCTTATTTCTCTGTCTATTGATTTAGTCGATTCAAGGAGATGCATTTCACTGGAGAACACATCATCTCTAGCAACCGCAGATATCAACTTACAATGTCCTATTCTGAATGTTCTTAGGAGTCTTTCAAATGCGACGACTGTAAAGCTTTATGGTTGCCTTAATGTCATGGTATACTACTTTCTCAGTTCTATATAATCAAAACTTCAGTTTTCTTGTTGGCACAATGATACTCACTTACTGGGACAACATGTAAATGACATGAGCACAATCTATTGCATTTCAAACTCTTGAGTTGAACTTGAAGCTTGGGTTTTTGCATCGTTTCAAAAGACAGTGCATGAACCATGTAATGATAATGACGTGGTCAGATTGTTGTTGTCATCCTATATATTTATTTCATCACGCTTGTAAGTTTAATTATCTACTCTTACTGCTTATATTTTTTATTTTATTTGATAAAACTATGAGCCTGCTTTGTTTTTTTTCCGGAATAAACATGATGAGCATACTGCACTAACACATAAAAGCAGAAAAAAAAAGAAAAAAAACGGAAATTATGGTAATTGCTGCAGTTTTAGATATGATTTGTTTATGTGAAAGTTCAATAATTTGATGAAAGCCACATATATACTTTTTTGAAAATTTGCATGCTATTGTTATGAGTATGAGTATGACTGCGTCCCTTCAGAAATTAGTGTTCGTTGTTTTCTGAACATGAAGGAAAAACTGAAGAAGGATATTCCCAACTGCACAACATTCAACAATTTGAGGAGCTTGGAAATTGGAGAATGGGATATGAGTACTAATTTTGATTTGGTAGCTTGTTTTCTTAAGATTTCTCCTAATCTGCAAAAGCTCCATTTAGAATTTGGAGTAATCTCTCTCTCACCGTTGAAAGGAGCATCAGAAGATCCGATGTCATCTAATATAGAAACTAATTTGTATTATGTTTTTTGTGATATGCATATCTGTCATTTATAGAAATTGTAATAAGGAAACAAAAATAGGTGCGCAAGAATAGGAAGGAAAAATGGGGCTGTCAAAGTTGGGTATTAAAACAGAACTTTTCCTCTCTGTAATTGATGTAATTTTTTGATTTTGTGATAAAATAAAAATTGGGTGGGAAGGGAGTTTTCTGGGAGTGTTGGAGTTCTTCTTGTTTTTCATTTTTTGACATGGTATCAGAGCATACCCTTCTCACCTGTGTACCGAGTTACTGGTACTAGTTTTTTTCTTTTTGATATTTACTTGTTGTTCCTCAATATAAAGATTCACCATGAGTGCTGGCGACAAAGCCCTAACCAACTCTGGCCAAGACTCGGCCAAACTCTTGATTGAAGAGTTCACCTCTAAGTTTGCAACTCAACTCAGTCAGATTTTAGCCCACCAACAACTGAGACAATCTGATTCTTCTCCGTCTTTGGAAAATCCTAACTCTCACATATCACTGAAGTTTGATGGTAAAATTATCGAATCTGGTCCAAGATGGCAGAGATGCATATTGCCAGTAGAAGACAAATTGGGGCACATTAATGGATCCTTACCAATCCTGAAAGAAGGCGATACCAATTACAACCGGTGGAAGACAGACGACATGGTGGTAAAAAACTGGTTGATAAATTCACTAGATGAACCCTTCATTGGTGATTTCATTATGTACTCAACTGCAAAGGAGGTATGGGATGCCTTGGCTCGTACTTTCTTTGATAGAGAAGATTATTCCCAGTTTTTTGAATTAAGGAGAAGTGTCTACCACCTAAAACAATCTGGTATTTCTCTTGAAACCTACTACCATAACCTACAAGGATTATTGAAAGAGATGGACTTTCGAAAACCAAATCCCATGATTTGTGCAGCAGATATTGCTAAGTATGCCCAAATTATGCAAGAAGAGAGAGTTTACATTTTTTTAGATGGGCTGGACAGTCACTTTGATGGGGTCAGATCTGATGTATTAAAAATGACTCATTTCCCTACACTTGAAGATGCCTACTCGAGGGTCAGAAGAGAAGACACTCGTAAGTCTGTGATGATGGGCAGGGATGAGACAACAGCTATGGCGATGGTGTCAGAAGGGAGAAAGTTTAATTTTAAAAAACCTATTGAACCACAAAGACCATTCCTTACCAAAGAACAAAAGAGCAGACTTAAATGTACCAATCCAGAGTGCATGGGGACGGGTCATACAACTGATATGTGCTTTAAACTTGTTGGTTATCCCGATTGGTGGGTGGAAGTGCAAAAGAAGAAGAAGAAAGCGCAAGCAACTATGGTTGTGCATACTGGAGAAGGTTTGGGTGGTCACCAGATTACTGGCACGCAAAGGGTGTATCAGCCCGTCAGCAACCAGGGTGCACTCTACCAGAATAAAGGCGCTCAGGGTGCATTTCGTCAGGGTTCAGGTGTGCAGGGTGCAATCCACCAGCATGTAGACACGCAAGGAAGGGTGGCCACTATCCAGTCAACAAGTGCAGGAGCCAATTATAATGGTAATTTAACACTTATGCCACCAGGATCTGATCCAAAAGAAGGTACAAACAACTATTGTTCATTACACAAATCTAATGATATTTCAAGTTGGATTATTGACTCAAGAGCCTTGGACCACATGACTTATGATCGTAATGATTTGGTAAGTGGAATTGACCCGAAAAAAATAGAAATTATTAACGCAAATGGTGAAGTACACCCAGTTATTGGGGCTGGTACAGTTAAGCTGACAAATTCAATTTCACTTCATAGTACTCTCCTTGTTCCCTTTTTTTCCACTAAACTTGTATCAGTTGGACAACTTGCTGAAGATTTAAACTATGTTGTTTTAATGTATCCTCGGTTCTGTTTGTTCGAGGATGCCCTCTCGAAGGAGATTATTGGGCGTGGTAGCAAGCGGGGAGGATTGTATCACATGGAAGATTTTTATTTGGGACGAACTCATCATGTACATTGCCGAAGAATATCTGATTCCGTGGAAAAAATTATGACTTGGCACAAACGGTTAGGACACCCCTCCTTTGGGTATATGAGAAAGTTGGTTCCAAAATTGTTTGAGAATTGTGACTTGAAACTATTAGATTGTGAGACTTGTATTAAGGCCAAGAGCCACCGTTCTGTATTTCCTATTAGTTACAAAAGATCTTGTATGCCTTTTGAATTGGTTCACTCTGATGTGTGGGGTCCATCCCCGGTACACTCTGCTAATGGGAATAAATATTATGTGTTGTTTGTGGATGATTTTTCACGGATGACGTGGTTATATTTTCTCAAACATAAAAGTGAAGTTGCACAAATATTTAAAAATTTTCACAAAATGATTTGCACACAATTTGGAAAAGAGATTAAGGTCTTTCGGAGTGATAATGGAACTGAATATGTTGACAAGGATCTTAAAGAGTTTTTTATCAATCATGGGATACTTCATGAAACCTCTTGTGTTGGTACATCTCAACAAAATGGGATTGCGGAACGAAAAAATAGACATATCTTAGAAACTGCTCGGTCCTTACTGTTTGAGAATAATGTGCCACAGACCTTTTGGGAACATGCAATTTCTATTGCTGTCTACTTAATAAACCGAATGCCCTCAGTAATTCTTAACTTTCAAGCACCATTGCAAGTGTTGGCCTCTCAAGTTCCAATTCCATCTGTTATGACTCTCTCCCCTCGTATTTTTGGGTGTGTTGTGTATGCCCATATTTTGAAACAACATCGGTCAAAACTAGATCCATGCGCAGAGAAATGCATGTTTGTGGGGTATGGCTCACAACAAAAGGGCTACAAGTGTTATAATCCGGTTTCAAAGAAACTCTTTGTTACAATGGATGTCAACTTTATTGAATCTGATAGTTATTTTCCAAGACAGCAGATTTTTTTTCAGGGGGAGATGAGAAATGAAAAAGAACCAGAGTGGTACACTACAGGTGTAGATACTGGCGCACCTTATGACTCAGGTGCAAGCACAGATGCAGGTGCACTCCATGACTCGGGTGCAGGTGTGGATGCAGGTACACTGTATGATTCGAGTATTGGAGTTGTGTCCTAGAAGTCAATATTTAATGACTTAATTTCTTAGTTTATGTTATTGATGATATTTGATCATTTGTTCCTAGAGTTTATTACTGACAGATCATTCAGGTTGAGGATCTAAATTGTAGATCTTTGTGGATCATTCATTAGAATGACAGTAATAAATCTAAATCGTCCGTAATCTTGATAATTAACAAGGAACATTAATTATCATAAAATATTAGTATGCAAGTTAAGTGATGATTAAGTTTCCAAATCATAGGTAAGGAGTTACCAACTTAATTGCATATGTGTATGTTATTAGAACATAGTACAGGACATGATCCAATGAAATAAACATATGGATTGTGTTATGTGTCATTGTTTATTTCATATGAGTTTGATTCTAAGTTTGAGATGGTTCAACTTTTTCACATGATGATAAGTTCAATAAATATCGTCTACCATTGATTCCTGATAAGGGCTGCTATACTGACTTTATTTATGTTCTCTTGAATTGTGCGGGGAAAGATTGTTAATCAAGAAAACCGTATGTCCCTCATTAGTATACCTAGTGAGTGATGATATCTGTTTGGATCCCTTGATGGAGTTGGATTGTTTGGCCAACTTGTACAATCAACTCTAGATCAAGAAATGTGTAATCTGCAAAAATGACACATTCCTATCTTGAATTATACGGTGATATCATGTGACATAAGAATCAGATAAGGAGATACTTTTATTTCTTATGCAGGATTGAGATATTGTAGCAGTACATTATTTATGCGAATTGGTAATCATAATGTGTTGCTAGATACCGCTTATGATTATTGGAATTAAATAGCGATTTAATTCCATGGCCAACATAGCATAAATCCTCAAAGGGTCACACAAATAGGACTTGATCATACAGTGCATCATTTATTTATTCGTAGCAGTGAGTATTGCGAAAATATGATAAGTTGATTAATTAATTATATACCGTTGCGAACCGTTATAATTAATTATGTCAAAGAGATTATATAGAAATAAATTAATGCATTTGTTAATTCCAAAATAATTATCAAATAGTTGATAATTAATTTCGTTCAACATAATTTAATTAATGGAATTAAATTGAGCTAACGGGCCTTTATTTAATTGATGAACTAAAGGTCCAACAAGAGAGCAATTATATGGACCATTTAACACATGATAAAATGGGCTCTTGAGCCCATTAAAATTTCAGCTAAGGCAAGTGGCAAGGTTGTAAATAGTTGCAACTTATCATGAGGAGTGGTTGGCTATAAAAGGGGACCATTTGGAGAGAGAAACCCTAGTCACTTTAGCTTTCATCTTCCCTCTTCCTCCTTGGCTGAAATTTAGAGAAGAAAATTCATATTTTCTTCCTTTTTTCTTTCTCTTATTCCACCTCATCTAGCTCATGTGTTGAGTGATAGTGGTTTGTGAACCTAGGTACCAAATAAATTTATACCTCGTTTCTACCCTACTAGTCGTTGGGGTAAAGCTAAGGGTCGAACCCAATAAATTTCGGACCGAAATCCATAGATTTCGGACTGAAATTTCGCTCTGGATTCGAGATTTGGGCTGAGACCAAGGCCTTCGTGTGATGTCCAATTTGTCTCGGCCCATGGGAGTCTTCTTTGGTCCTTGGCACGTGTGTGTGAGCCGGGAATGAGTCGTCTGGCTACGGATTGAGCTCCTTTCTTCTCTTTTATCGTGTCTTGTCCTCAATTTCCACGAGAATTCTACAAAATAAACATAGATGTGGTGGCAATACCAAAATCTCGAAAAATACAGTTTAATATGAGATAATTGTATTGGTTTGAGTGTTATTTTGGTGCTAAGTATGGTCAAAATATGTATATAAAAGTGAGATATCATTGAGCAATCAAACCCTTCCATTAAATAATAGATTAAATAGAAGGATTAAAAGGGGATTAGCTATTACCTCTTGCTTACTAGCATAGGCCTTGAGGTTTTGGTTAATTCCTTGGTGGACTCGAGGCCGGCGACAAGGCGGTGATGGTGGAGACGAGCACGCCATCGATTCCTATTGATTTGGATCGAGCCTTCTTGTTGCGATACAAGAAGAGGTAAAAATCGCCTTTCCTTTTCTCATGTGGATGTGTTTTGATGCTTTGGACTAGATCCATGTACTTAGACTTGTTAATGATAGTTAATTAGTAACTAAAATTAAAAATTGAGCACTTTCTAACATCGAGTGCGGGTGCAGGTGCAGGCTCAGATACAGGTGCACTCCATGACTTGAGTGCAGGCATAGATAAAGGTGCACTCCATGACTTGAGTGCGGGTGCACTGTATGATTCGAGTGCGGGTGCAGGTGCAAGTGCAGGCGCAGATACAGGTGCACTCCATGACTTGAGTGCAGGCGCAGGTGCAGGCGTTATACTTTAACCAGTAACATTAGACCCAGGTAATTCGGGTTGGGAAAGCATAGAAGCAGGTTATGAGCCCACAAACTCAGAATGTGAGAATGAAGAAAATATACTAGGTGAAGAAAATGTGATACAATCTCTTCCTAAAATACCACAAAGTCCAACTCCTGAGAGACATCCCGAGGTAAGTAATATTAACTCTGAATCTACTTCGGTTTATCAATTACCTTTCAAATATAATCGAGGTAAACCTGCTCCAAGGTATGAACTAGAATATAAACCAAAGAAAAATGCAAAGTATGACATTGCAAATTATATGAGTATATCAAAATTATCAGGAAAACTGAAAGCGTTTGCAGCTACTTTATCGGAAGAACAGATTCCTGAAAATGTGGAAGATGCACTTAAACATCCGAAATGGAGAGAAGTGATGAATGTTGAAATGGAAGCCTTGGAAAAAAAATCGAACATGGAAATTGGTAAGGTTACCTGAAGGAAAGAGAACGGTCGGCTGCAAGTGGGTATTCTCCATCAAGTATGATGCAGAAGGAAATATTGAGAGATACAAAGCGATACTAGTTGCAAAAGGCTACAGACAGACGCATGGTATTGATTTTCAAGAAACTTTCTCACCAGTGGCTAAGTTTAGTACGGTACATGTGCTAATATCTCTTGCAGCAAATCTCGATTGGCCCTTACATCAGTTTGATGTAAAGAATGCTTTTTTGTATGGAAATTTAGAAGAGAAAATTTACATGAATTTACCACCTGGCTATGATTATTCTGGTTCTAGCCATGTGGTTTGCAAACTTGAGAAAGCATTATATGGTCTTAAACAGTCACCCCGGACTTGGTTTGGAAGATTTAGTGGAGCCATGAGGAAATATGGATATCTCAAAGTGATTCGGATCACACATTATTTATTAAGAGAAATCAAGGAAAACTAACCCTGTTGATTATATATGTAGATGATATGATTATTACAGGAAATGATGGGGAGGAAATAAAAAAACTACAGGAGAAGCTCTAACAAGAATTTGAAATGAAAAACTTGGGAAGGTTGAAATACTTTCTTGGAGTAGAGGTTGCAAGATCCAAACAAGGCATCTTCTTATCTCAGAGGAAGTATATATTGGATCTATTGGCAGGAGTTGGTATGCTGGATTGTAAACCGATTGGGACCCCCATTGAGCAAAACTACAAGCCAAGTGGAAAGAATGGTGGAGTACCTAAAGACAAGGAAGCCTACCAAAGATTGGTTGGGAAATTCATTTATCTGTCTCATACTCGGCCAGACATTGCATATGCTGTGAGTGTAGCAAGTCAATTTATGCATTCTCCTACGAAGGAAAATATGGAGCTAGTAATTCGAATTATCAGGTACCTAAAGGGATCACCAGGAAGGGGAGTCATATTCAGAAAAAATGGAAACTTGGACATAATTGGATATACTGATGCCGACTGGGCTAGATGTCGGATAGACAAGCGATCTACTTCAGAATATTTCACATTTATTGGCGGTAACCTGGTCTCTTGGAGAAGCAAGAAGCAGAGTGTGGTATCTCTATCAAGTGCAGAAGCAGAGTTTAGAGGGATGACCAAAGGTATTTGCGAAATTCTCTGGATACGAAAACTTCTGAAAGAACTTGGATATCCTCCCACAAAAGAAATACCGCTTTATTGTGACAATAAGGCAGCCACTGATATTGCTCAAAATCCTATCCAGCATGATCGAACTAAGCATATTGAAGTGGATCGGTATTTTATCAAGGAGAATCTAGAATTCAAGATCATTAAGTTTCCACACGTGAGGTCAGAAGAACAGTTGGCAGATATGTTGACAAAAGGAGTCTCAAGTAAAATGTTCTACCGCTCATTGGACAAGCTTGGTGTGTGCGACATCTACACACCGCTTGAGGGGGAGTGTTGAAAGGAGCATCAGAAGATCCGATGTCATCTAATATAGAAACTAATTTGTATTTATGTTTTTTGTGATATGCATATCTGTCATTTATAGAAATTGTAATAAGGAAATAAAAATAGGTGCGCAAGAATAGGAAGGAAAAATGGGGCTGTCAAAGTTGGGTATTAAAACAGAACTTCTCCTCTCTGTAATTGATGTAATTTTTTTATTTTGTGATAAAATAAAAATTGGGTGGGAAGGGAGTTTTCTGGGAGTGCTGGAGTTCTTCTTGTTTTTCGTTTTTTGACACTCACTCTCTATTCAATACATGCTCTTTTAGTTTTTTTGTGTAGCACAACTGAATGGATAAAAAGAAAAATAACAATATGACTTATATTAAAAAAAATGAGCAGTAACTCGTTTTCTGATTCTGTGTTTACCTGTTTATGTTTGATAATAAATATTAATTCTGGCCTTATCAGAGGCTGTTTCTCTATAATTTGACCATAGAAGGAAAGTATGGTAATGATATGTGGTGACTGGTCCTTTCTAGGATAAGCAATCTGTTCGTAGAAATTATATTTCAATACAATATATAGTTGTTCATCTTACAACAGACTCCTCTCTCTCTTTCTCTTTCTGTTTTTTTTCCCCTCCTTAAGACTCAAATTCAGAGGTATGATCATACCAAAGGACAGCCCCGACAAGTGGCCATGACAGATGGTTTGGTAAAGCTCAAGTATCTTGAGATGGTAAAAATTTCTGGTGGGACGAATGATCAGGTTGATAAGCTGGTTGAGCTATTGCACAGACACATAAACACAACAAGGAATATAATTATCCTTCAAGGTAGTTGATATCTTTCTTTGTCAAAGTACTGTTTTGTGACTCAATAACGTTCGTGGGATTTGCAAAAAAGTCATCGATACTGTTATGAATTTGTATTTTGTTTTGAGCTTTTCCTGTTTTGTAGAGGATTCTGAGACCCTGGAGCTGTGATTCAGTGATTGGTGCAGCCGTGCAGCTGCTGCATAATTGCCTTGCTTGCTCTGTAGTGATATGCTGCAATGCCATTTTTTTCTTTTTTTTTTCAGTTTTTTGTTACAGATGTTCTTTTCATCATGTGTTATTTCATGTGAAATTTCATGAGTCCCTTTTTAAGATAAATTTGGTGATTTTTATGATCGAGGTATGCGATCCCTGATTTGTCGTAGCTAAAAGGTAATTTTATTTTCTCTATTTGAATATTTTGGTTGCATGAGAACACCTCTAGTCTATTACTTCAAGGCCACTAAAAAGTGTCAAGCAAGTTAGAGAGGACTCGTTCTACCTCAGTTATTAATGAGGTTCCATTGAAATTACGCTGTTACACTTTTTGAAGTATCTTTGAACGTCTTATTATTAGAGTATATTAGACATTCCATTCTTAATTGTTCTCTCAGCTACGTAACGTAAGAAGTAGGGGTGCAAAACAGTCGAAACGGTAACGAAACTAGGGTGTTTCGTTAACCGTTTCGTTTTGTTGACGAAATTGACCACTAATTTCGTTAACCGTTTCGTTTTGGACAAAACGATTGAAATCGACGAATTTTTCTTGATTTATACATGGACGAAACCGTTTTATTGTTTCGTTAACCGTTTCATTTTTGAAACGCAACCATATTCCTTATCCGTTTCAAAATAACGGTTGAAACGGCTTATGTTTTCAGCCCTAGTAAGAAGTAAGAACGAAACAAAAAAAGAACTAAGGCCCGACCCTTAAAAAAATTTATGATCCAAGATGGCCTACTATTGATATTTCAAGGAGGCCCATTAAACAAACTCTTATTGTTACTAATTTTGTGTCCAAACTTTTAACTAAAAATTCTTCTTGACAAACACCGTCAAAGTATCAAGGTTCCTAAAAGAAAACTTCAAACTTAAAATTATTTTGGTTAAAACTTACTCAAAACTTTATGTATTGTTATATTATTTTATTTGAAACTTTAAATCGTTATTACAACTTTTTTTTTTTGGGAAAATTTTTTCTGTACCCCTCAGAACTGAGAAAATAGAGGATTTGCCCCATGAAAGTAAAAACTTCTGATTTTGCCCCCCCTAAAGTTCAAACTTCTTCTCTAATTGCCCTTCTACCATATTTTATGTCATAAATAATTCAGAAATCATAAGAAAAATTATATGTGACCAAAATACCCTCCCATCTCATCTCCCTTCTCTCTTCCGTCCGTCTGCTCCATGGAGAAATCTTCAATATGAAGCACCTTCCTCTCTCCCCCGCTCTGTCTCCACTCAATCCCCGTTTCTTCCCGCCTCTCTATCACACCTATCCACCCCCCCCCCCCCCCCCGCCCTATCTCAAGAGCTATCAAAGCTCTTTCATCCCCTTCATTCAGAGAACAAGCAGGAGCTAGTAAGAGGCTTGTCAACCAGCCCTATAGTTGTATACCTACAAATGATAATTCGATTGACCAGCCCATCTATGAAATGTGACAATTAATTGTATAGGTCATGACCGGAAATGAACCAATGACGTGTGGAGAAGCTCAATTAGGCCTTGAATTAACTGATTGAAATAGTAGAAGCCTAAACCTGACCAAACAAAATTGGAAGTTAAAATTGACATAAGGGAGAAAATACATGTCCAATTAAAGCTGCATCCAGCCTCATAGGGAACCTACGACACCATGTAAGCCATTTGCAGCATCAGAATGTCGTTGGCAGACTCAAAATCGCCGTCGTGTGTTGCCAATTGTCAGAAAGAAAATGGAAAAAGGGATTCCCCGAGTGAAAGAGTATAGGGAAATGGAGAGTACCTGGAGTAAGAGGAGGTTTGTGCGAAACTGTTGGTGCCTTATTCCACCGGAATAGTGAAGTCAAGCGTCACAATCCGTCCGTCCGATGGAAGTTTGACAAGTCAAAGGCTCATCGGAAGAGACGAGGAGAAAAAAAGAAGGGGTTGACCTCTTTTGACCAAGCACGAATCTTGGCGAAAGTCGATAGACGGATCTCAGACTTAACAGGAGAGAGAAGGGAGATGAGATGGGAGGGTATTTTGGTCACATATAATTTTTTTTATGATTTGTGAATTATTTATGATATAAAATATGGTAGAAGGGCAAATAGAGAAGGAGTTTGAACTTTAGGGGGGGCAAAATCAGAAGTTTTTACTTTCGGGGGCAAATTCTCTATTTTCTCAGTTTTGAGGGGTATAGAAAAAATTTTCCCTTTTTTTTTTCCATACCCACCACGAAGGTTAGACAAGTATGGTCGTCTTAGATAGAGAAATCCTCTTGTACACATTTATATTTTGGTCGTGTTTTTGGCTGCATTTTTATATATGAGGAGGGTTCCGGTGTCACAAGTTTAGGGTGCCACCAAATGCCATGACTTTATTTTTTTTGTTAAAATTTAAAATTTTAAAATGTAAATTTCAAATCTAAATCGTTGAACTTCTTCGTTTTAATGAGCGATGCATTTCCATATACACATAAACTTTTAATTAATCAACATAATAAAGATGAGACAACGAAGAATATATATCATATCATTTTCCAATTTTAACTTTTTTGCAAGGTAAGTGACGTCAACATCTCTGGAGAACTAATTGATGAAATGCAAAGCTTTTTGACACCATAAAACTATATTAAAAGGGAGCGGAATTTCTTATATCTACTTACATCTTTAGTGCCCCGTAAGTTGCTTGTAAAGATGCATTGCAAAGGAAGCGGCATTACACTTACACGTCAAATTAATTTTAGAAGAGAAGGAAGAAATATAATTATAAATTTAGCAAAAGTTATAATTAGGATGAAACCATTGCCGCTGACTGCGGGACCCTCTTATCTCTATTTCCCTCTTTGATGAAAAGAGAGCTGCATTTAATCCTAAAACCCTTTCTGATAAATTCTCCCAATGCTCTCTCTCTCTCTTGTACCGTACCTTCTCTCTCAAGAAGAAGATTTGAGTGTCTGGTAAGATTTTCTGGCTAATTTCAAACATTATTTGTACATTCTCTTTTCCTCTAAACAATTTCACTTTTATTCTTCTTCGCTTAAAGCCTACTCTTAATTTGGGAAGGAAAACAGGGTCGTTTTAGTAATTAGGATTTATAAAATTGGATCTAAGCTTCTTCAATTTCTTGTAGAAGCGGGTCTTACTTTCTTTGGATCGCGTCTAATTTACACTTACTGTAACACACGGTTCATGCATAGGAGCTGTCTGAGGAAATGCTTCTTTGAAATCTGAATGGTGAAAGATGGAAAAAGGAACCAAACGTGGTAGGGAAGAGATTTATGTTGGGATTGATAGGATTAGTAACTTGCCTGATGATATTCTGATCCACATCCTCTCCTTTCTAAGCTTCAAGAAGGCCGTGCAAACGTGCATTTTGTCCAAAAGATGGAGCGATGTTTGGGCTTCTGTGCATCTCTTGAAAGTTAGCCAACAACAATTCAGGTCTGACAATAATAAAAATCAGAGAGAATACATGGATAAGTTCGTGCATTTCGTGCATGGTGTGGCGCATAATCTAAGAGTGTCAAGTCTGGACACCTTTGAGTGCTTCTTTCCTTTTTCTGATATGCAAAACCGTTCTGTAGAGTGCTGTGGTGGTGCGGCAGCTCTCATGCGTCGGGTGTTCGTGTTCTATGGTAATATCCCTAAATGTTTGGATCTACCTGAGTCGGCAGTCTCTTGTGCATCCTTACAAAACCTCAAATTGCATTCCAGTGCTTGTGGCAAAATAATCAGACCAGAATTAATCAACCTACCTTCACTTAAAGTTTTAGAACTTCGTTGCGTAGAGCTCGATGATGATTTCACACATAAGCTATTCCTGAGCTACCCTGCTCTTCAGGGTTTGGTTCTTCGTTCATGTACTTTAGGTACTTCTAAGATTGCATCCAACATATTGAAGATGTTAAATATCGATCATTGTCGGCAAACCAAGAATATGCAAATTTCTTGCCCTGGTCTTGTTTCCTTGTCCATTAGAATTGTTAGTCCAAGGGAAGGTATTTCACTGGAGAACATGGAATTTCCAGCAACTGCAGACATCAAGTTACATAATTGTTCATATGATACATCAATTCTTAGAGGTCTTTCAAATGCTACAACTGTAACGTTCTTTGGTAGTCTTCAGTCAATGGTATAGTGCTTTCTCAGGTCTATATAAACAAAATTCAAAATTTCTGTTTTCGTTGTTGGCACTCAGTTACATGGAAATGACAAAGTAAACCAAGTAATGATACCAACATATGCAGAGATTGTTGTTTCCATTCTATATTCAATAAAGTTTGCTATGCCTTACATTTATTTATCTGATTTTCCCGCTTGTATATTTAGTTTGTTTGACACCACTATTAGCCTGCATTTTTATTTATATTTTTTTTACCATATTTGATGAGGCTTTCTGTTCAAATTATTTAAGTGACAAAAGAAAGGAAAATAAACTCTGGTAACTATAGTTTTTGTGGTATGGTTTGTCTGTGTTAAAGTTCAATATGTTGATGCATGCCACATAGATTTTATTTTTTTATTTTATTTTATCCAATTATGGTAATTCCCGTTAGAAATTAGTGTTTCTTTTCTTTTCTTAACATGAAGGAACGACTGGAGAAAGATATTACTTACTGCAAACTCTTCAACAATTTGAAGATCTTGGAATTTGGAGGATGGGATATGACTATTAATTTTGATTTGGTAGCTTGTTTTCTTAAGAATTCTCCTAACCTGCAAAAGCTCTATTTGCAACTTGGAGTAATCTCTCTCTCTCTCTCCCCCCACCCTCTCTATTTGGTGAACACTGAACACAGCTTAGTTTTACAATTTAGTACAATAAATTATATAAATTAAAGTAACTTCTCTTAACAAATTAAAGTAAAAATATAAATTAAAGTAAAATAAGTATGTAACTTATTTTAATAAAATTTACAGTAATTTGTCTTCTGATTCAGTGCTTGTGTGGCTAATGCATTTATTGTGGCCTCAGAGGGTTTGTTTTCTTCATAATTTGACCATTCTGATTCAATTGAATAGAAAATGGAAATCTACCATATAAAACAAATAGGGTAATGGTATGTGGTGAATGGTACATTCTAGGCTATGTTATATATTCTGAGAAATATAATTTGAGCAGAACAGATATTTATCTTATTGGAGACTTTTCTTTATTTTCAAACCCCCAAAAACAGAGCCATGGTCATATACAAGGACACACCCGACAAGAGGCCATCAGAGATGTCTTGTCTAAGCGTGAGTATGTTGAGTTCGTTAAGATCACTGGCGGTAAGAAGGCTCAGGATAATAATCTGGTCAAGATTTTGCGTAGACACATAAAGAATATAGGGCATCTACTTATCCTCTAAGTTGGTTCTCTGCACTATGTTTTTCAAAACTTATTTATTATCACTAGCTGACATTTGTTAGATATGTTGGATAGATATTTTAATGACTTTTAATTTGTTTTGAGCTTTTTTTATCTTACTTAGAGAATTGAAGGGATGTTGACGTGCTGTAGCTGTGTTTTTATAGCAATATAACTGCTTGCTTTGCTATGTAGTGACATGCTAAAATGCCTTTTTTTTTTTTTGTCTTCATATCATCTATTTTTCATAAACTGCAACAAATGTTATTATTTCATAAATCCCTTTCTTTTTCTGGTAAATTATGTGGTTTTTATGCTTTAGATAGATGTGCAGTTTCCAGATTATTGCAGTGAAGGTGATTAGGTTGTCTGCTTCTATAATTTGGTTGCATGACATGAGTACTTAAAATTGTGAAGCAAGTAGGCCAAATTTGTTGAGGTTGAACGATCAGGAGCAACCTTCTTTGTGTTTCTGCAAGATGAGAAGGAAAAGCATCTCCGAAAATTCTATCACTAATCGTGTGCGGCATTCATATCTTTCTCGGGTTTAGAATATGATTAGTTTCGCTATACTTCTGTTATCAAATTCCAATTAATTTCCTGGCCTCTGTAAGTTTGAACTGTTCAAAGTAGACCCCCACCAACAACGATCGAGCTCTAATAACAGAACATAATAACAACTATTCACCCTATTCTGGCCTTTTGAAAGTATAGCCTCGCAGAAACAATTAAAATAAAAGGAAGAAACCTTAAAAAAGATATCATCAATTCATCTTAAAAAAGATATCATCAATTCATCTTAAAAAAGATACAAAATATATAAATATAAATATAAAGAAATAAATAAAGGATGGAACCTTGGATAGACGAATCTTTATTTCTCTATCTACTGTGCTCCAGAAATTTGAAGGGAGTGGAATGGAATGGAATAGAAAGGGATGGATTGAAAAGGGGTGGAAAGAATTTTCACCTCAATTTTTGCGTGATAAAATATAAATCTTCCCATAGAGCATATATATTCAGCCAATCAATTTCCGAGTTTTGAATTACGATATGATCTTTATTTGAAGTAAACAAATTTGACAGAAATCTCGTTGCTTGTATATGATCGAGGTATAAACCAAGGTCAAACAAATAAACCTTTTACTCGACTAGTCGTTTATAGCAAAGTAAAGGTGTCGATCCCACAGAGATAGGTATGATTACTATTCTTATTGGTTCGCTAAATCTAGACAATAAAATTTTTGGAAGGTTCTCGAATCATAAATTGAATAAATAAATAAGAAATAAAGAGTGCAATTGATAATATGAAAAATAATGCAAAACAGTTCAAATAAATATTTTTGGGGGCTTTTAACAGTTTAATATATGATGAAAAATATGCCTTAGGGTTCGATTTCACTCAGGATTGGTCACAGGGTCGCGAAACATACCGCTGTCGCGTTTCTGTCCCACCAATTCGGTCCGAATTGTGGCCAATTCGGTCCGAATTCCACTGTGTAAATGCTGTGATTTACCCGTTTGTTGATCTGTTCAAGCCAAAGGTCCATCTAGCCATACCTAAACTCCCTAACCCTCTGCTTTCGCCTATTGGGTACGGTATTTGGTATAGAACCTAGTGTTAACCCTCATCGAATTCTTTGTACCTCAACTTTCGTTTGTCGGTAGACTTATTCGAGTTTAATGGTTGGTTTTCTACGAGATATCTAATTCAAACTGTCGTTCGAATAGAAGTGTTCACTTTTGGTTAATAACTGGTCGACTCTCGTCCCTTGACCTATCTCAAATACTCGCGCTGGCTTTAGTTATTAAATTGGGTTGAAGTCCTAGCTTATGCGGCCGTACATACGCCAAGCAACACAAATAACAATCAAATCAACACAAGCAATTTCATGATAAATTCCAACTAATAAATGGCTTCATCCATCAACAAAACGAGTAAAACAAACAAACCAAATCCTAGGCTACATCTATCCCTAAAGCATTAAAAGTTTAGCCTAGCATACTACTTAAATCCATGCAAATAACAGTAGATAAACTCGAACTAGCTATAAAATCAGAATTTAGAGAGAAATATGAAAGATACAACAAATATCCAAGTTTCTTAGGTTATCAACTGCTGTCGTCGCACTAGAGAGCACCTTAGATCCTTTAGAACTCGTTGCTACAGCCGGAAACAGCTCCAAAATGCCTTCCCTTCTGCCCTAGCCGTCCAGAAAATGGGAGAGAAGACCAGATCCAGATCTGTTGGAGAGAGAAAGATGAATGTGGAATCAAAGATGGCCCCTTCCCAAGATGGAAGGCGCCTAATAAACTCTCCTCTGGCCCCTAGACAGCTGGTGCACGCTCTCCCTCCATCTAGGCCGAAATTGAGGTCTTTCCATAAGAGAAAACGCCTCAGAATTCAACCAGAAAACCTTCCCTGTTAAGCAATTCGGACCGAATTGACTGCAATTCGGACCGAATTGATGCTGCTGGAATTTCTGCGCATGTGAATTCGGTCCGAATTGAGAGGAATTCGGTCCGAATTGATGGAGCTGACTTGGCTGAGTTGTAATTCGCATGGCCTTGTGTCTGGGCAATGCACCGGGTCGAGTCGGGATTTGATCTTTGGCTAGGAATGAGTCGTCTAGCCGTCTATTCTGCTGTTTCCTTGCTATTTCTTTTGAGTTCCTGCAAATATAAAACAAAAGCGCAACGGCAGTGCCAAATCTGGCGAACAAAGATAAAAACAAGGAAAAATAACAGTTTTAGTCCAAATTTCGATGTAAAGTCTGGTCAAAATATCGATATAAATATGAGATATCAGTATATATACTCCAAATTTCACAACATTATTAGAAAGTAAGGAAACAATGGCTTTAGCAATTTAAACTCAGAATAAAAAAGTGGTTGAATATACTCGATGGGACCTAGGTTTAATTTGTATATTTTCATATGCATAGAAATTTCAACGACATCAATAGGACTAAATTACGTGAGTAATAATTCAAAATTATGTAAAAGATTTCCACCTAAAATAATTTGTTGATAGCAATCTCGGTGCTCAGATCAATCCATTTTTCATAAAATAGTTAGAAGGTGATGAAACAACAGTTGTAGCCATATTATTCATGGAAAGGATGTGCAATGTAGCTTTGTCTCCAAATCAGGGAATGCACGATGATGGATTGGAGGGGAAGGAACAAAAAAAAAAAAAAAAAAGAAAGGACAATTACAATCATGAATTAACTGTGTCATTATTCAAATTATAAGGTAAGATTCTTAGAAATGGTGTAAACATGAAACTGAATGAAATGCACTTATTTAGGGTGCGTTTGGCACCGTTGGGGTTAGTCCTAATCAGGGGCGAAGCTATATAGCATGGACCCACCTCAAAAAAAAAAAATTACTTGATATTATATTTGTTTGTAATTAAAAAAAAAACCGCAAGAAATTAGAGACCCATCTCAAAAATTTGAAGGACTCAGCTGGACATGTCGTGTTTGATTTGAATTGCATAACGACACCTAAAAAATCGTATAGGGACCCAGGTAGTATTTGTTCATGGCTAATCGTCTTCTTCCCTCTTACCCAATGAATCTTATTAAGACAAAACTTAGAATATAATAAAATATTTGGATGAAAAATTATTTGTAGCATATATATACTAGTGCGAATCTCGCACATCACGTGATTCGTCTATATAATGTTTTGTGAACTTTAGGACATTATAAATAAAAGCTACCACAAAAGATAAAAAATACACCTCAGATATTATATAAAAACTACCACTAAAAATAAGAAAAATAAGTTTTCAATGAGATTTCTAAAGAATTTATTATGCAAAATTATGAAAAAAATGAAAATTCATAAGAAATTATTGTACTTTTTGTTGTCTTGACTTTTGAATTATTTTCTTGTATATTAAATATATTATTTTAGATTTTTTATTGTTATTATAATATATATTTGATTTCTCATGACTTTTTTATCTAACATTATTTTAGAGTTGTTTATTTAAGAATTATTAAGTTGTTTACATCATACATATATTTTAAGCAAAAAAAAATTTACGAACCCTGCTGACACGAAATCCTAACTTCGCCACTGGTCCTAACCTTGGTTAGTGACTAACCTTTTCCAAGGTTAGTTTACCAAATGAAAATGGGTTAGTTGAGGTTAGCACTAACCTTTCGCTAACCCACTAACTCAACGGAAGGGTGAGTTAGTCGGGTTAGCGACTCGAAGGTTAGTGTTAATTTAGTATTAATAATGATAATTGATATTAATTATAATAATTATATAATAATTAATAAAAATAATTTATTATGTAATAATTAATTAGTTAATAATAGATAATAGCAATAATTATAATAATTTATAATAATGATTTATTATGTAATTAATAATTAATGAATAATAATTCATAATTCATAACAATTAATATTAATTAATATTTAATAATTGATAATACATAAAAATTAATAATATTTAATCATTAATACTAATTAACAATTAATAAATAGTAATTAATATTTAATAACAAATAATAAGTACTAATTAATAATGATTATAAAATTTTAAAATAAAAATTAATATAATAATTACAATAATAATGATAAAAATACTTAATAATAATATTAAATAAGTAATAATAATTATTATTTATTTAATAATTAATAGTAATTAATCATTAATAATATATATTTAAATAAATAATAATTAATAACAATAAATAATTAAATAAATAATAATTAGTAACCAATTAATATTGATAATTCAAAATTCAAAATAAATAATAATATTAAGTAATAATTATGGTAATATTTATAATAATTAAGAATAGTTATTGTAATATTAATTATTTATTAATAATTAGTGAGGATTAATAATAATTAGTAAATAGTAATTAATAATAATTAGTAATTAATAATTAATAATAGTTGATATAATAATAATTAAAAATAAATAATAATAATTAATAATTATGGTAATATTTATATTTATAATAATTAATATTAGTTATTGTAATATTAGTTATTTATTAATAATTAATGAGGATTAATAATAATTAGTAATTAATAATTAATAATAGTTAGCAATTAATATAATAATAATTAAAGTAATTAATAATTCAAAATAAATAATATTAATAATTATGGTAATATTTATTAATATTAATTAATAATTGATAATAGTTATAGTAATAATAATTGTATAAATTTAAATAATCCTTAATGTAAAATTATAATAATAACGATATTCAATAATATTTATTATAATAATGATAATAATAATTAATAATGGTGTATTTTTATAATTTATAGTTAATAATTAATAATAATAATTTTTATTAAAATTAATAGTTATTAATAACTACTAATTAATAATAGTTAATAATAATTACACCACTAATAGTTGCTAACCTTAAAATATTAACCTCAACATACCGCGCCAAACAACATTCACTAACCTTAAGTTAGCACTAACCCAATCAAATCACTACCCTCACCATTCTACCCCTCTAACCCCAAAAAGTAATAACCTTACACCACTAACCGTACTAACCTATGTTTTTGCCAAACGCACCCTTACATATTAGCTGTATATCAATATTATTTGTGGTTTTACTTTTTATTGACGATAAAATTATTAACTTGACAAAGAAAATTGATCTGTTCAATGTTTCCAATATTACAGGTGTCACATTCTACTGTTAGGAATATGACCAAAATGAAGTCCAACGAAAAGTAAATAATGGTCCAAGGAAGAATCAGGATGTAAATTTTGTATATATAGATGAAAGCGCAAAATATTGTATTATATCTTCAGATGCTACAAATTAACAGCATGCAGCTATAAACAAATTCTGATATATCAAGAGCAACTTACCTTCAAAGAGATTGATATCGATAAAACCTGACAACTCCATTGGATTTTGGTTGGATGAGAAGTGCTTGGTGGAGAAGATGGGCACATGAAAAACTATTCATCAAACACCCCTTAATTTTCCTTTTGTGAGAAAAGACTGAGATTCAAATGGAGCTTAATTGTTGAGATAGTCATGCACGTGCCCTGCTTCTCCATCTTGCACATCTCTCCATTTCTTCAATCTCTTCATCAGCAAGAAATTAACTTTTTTTTCTTTTTTCTTTTTTTGTGGAGATTGCATATGTAGTTCTAGAGGAGATGATGCCGATCTCCGGCTATTTATAGAGATAAAAGAGCTTCTCCAATTAATACCTATTGTTTTAATTAAATTATGTTGTGCAAATGAGTACCTCAATGTTCCAACTTAAACAAGTTAGAACATGCTATTTTTAAATGTTGTCAAGGAGGACTGGAGGAGGGTACTTTGAAATATTGGGCTTGTGAAGTAACCATTAGTTGCATGCATGTACGTGTGCATAAAATAAGGGACAAATTACAACCCCACTATCTATACATCATGAGTTTTGTAGTCTTATAGAGCAAGTTTGACTGCATGGCTATGCAATTAATATGAATTTCTTTTGAATTGAATGTTGATTAGTGATTATCCCCTTTTATTTTTCTTCTTTTCATATAAAGGGTATATGAATGGGAATTGTCAAAGCAAAATATAGAAACATTGGTCATTCTTACTAATTTTAAGAAAATGTTGGTTTATCTGCATTTTTTTTTCAGAATAAAATATGGTTAGTTCAGAACAGCACAATGTTCGTTGGGACCATAATGAGACAATTACTCGGGAAAGATAAATGAATGAATGCATCACACAGAAATTATAAGGTCGGGAGACCATTGTTGGACATACATTTATAAGGTCAAGGGTTAAATAACCATCATTGTTGTTTTATTATTTTGTGTAAACTATTATAACATGAAAAAAGAAAATTCGAGCACTAATTTTGTAATGAAGACAACATGCAACAAGTTTGACTGTAACCATCAACCAGTTATATGCAATTCTTAAATTGAAAATCATAACTTTTTCAATATATATATCAGTGTTACACATGCTGTGATTTCAAGCAACAGGACAATTTTGGGACGGATTTGATGGAGACATGTTTCTTGTATAGAAAACAGAGGTATATATATTTATTGTGATCATCATAAATACAAAACTTTTGCTATAAATTATAGTTTCTTAGATCCAATATAGAGATAATATCTATTTGCCCTTGGATTAGTTACTTTATGTGAGTTATGTGACATGTGTCCAAACAAAGTAAGACAGGAGGAAATGGGGGGAGCATTGTTTGCTGTTTCTTTTTTTTTTTCCTAAAGGGAAATCTTACTTTTGAAGTTTTGGTTTGATTCTCGATCATTATGATCGTTCTCTCTTCTCCATTTTTATTTATGTCCCGAGTCAAATAGCCTCAATGATGTTTAGCCAACTTGAATTTCAAGTTTGCATTCTACCATATCTAAACAACCATTGTATAAAAAATCAATAATCGTGCACTTCAGAGGTGATTTGAATGAGTGAGAGATTAAAATTTCAAGTATGCATCAGAAAGGAAAAATGTTAATTAGAAAATAAGTGTGGAAGCATTTTGAGGTACGAAACTCCTTATAAATGTATGGATTCAAGAGGTGTTACACGCTAGATCTAGCGTATAAACATTTGTTTGTGCCGTTCAATCGATTTGATCAGTGGTTGGATATCAGTCACTAGACGAAACAATAAATATTTTGATTTTCTGTCTAATACGGAAACAAATTGAGCAAAATAACTTATAGATTGAACAACATATTTTTATTATCTAACATTATTTTATTTTTTTATTGGCCCACATACGAGGACATCTTTTGCAAGTAATTATTGACGGTTGTTGACAACTGTAAAAAACATTTTTACTTAAATAAAGCTTATGATAGTTAAAAAATAATTTCGTTTAAACAAAAAGAAGTATCCATCCGACAAACATACAAGTATGCATCAGACAGACCTGTGTATATTAAGCTAAAGTGGGTGTGCTTTATGATTTATGAAAATTACAATACATGTATATTTGAAGAATGAATTCAAAAGAGGTAATTATCTAGCTCGTATTTCTTTTCTCTAATTTTTAGTATGTATTTTTCAATCGGAATTACTTAAGATCATTCCTGTTCAGCGTCATTCCAATCATCCCTCCTCAACACGTGTTCTTTATATATATATATAAAGAAAGCCTTCAGTCAAAGCGCTTTGACCGGAGTCCCGGTTAAACCCCATCAGATCTCAATTTGGAAATTTCAAATGACCGATCCAAACCGTTCAATGTGATCTCCATATTGAAATCTCCTTGCCGACCAAATTTTATATTTTTTAAAAATTTTTAAGTATTTTTTTTAGATTTTAGAAAATCGTTAATCTAATTTGTTCTGAACCTTACAAAAACTGCTGTTTTTAAAAATCCGAAAAAAATACTTAAAAATTTCAAAAAAATGAAAAATTTGGTCGACAAGGAGATTTCAATATGGAGATCATCGTTGACGGTTTGGATCGGTCATTTGAACTTTCAAAATTCAAATTTGACGGGATTTAACCGGGACTCCGGTCAAAGCGCTTTGATTGAATCCTCCCTCTATATATATATATATAGAGAGAGAGAGAGAAAGCCTTCAATCAAAGCATTTTGACCGGAGTCCCGGTTAAACTCTGTCAGATCTCAATTTGGAAATTTTGAATGACCGATCCAAACCGTTCAATGTGATCTCCATATTGAAATCTCCTTGCCGACCAAATTTTACATTTTTTTGAAAATTTTAAGTATTTTTTTCAGATTTTAGAAAATCGTTAATCTAATTTGTTCTGAACCCTACAAAAACTGTTTTTTTTAAAAATCCGAAAAAATACTTAAAAATTTCAAAAAAATGAAAAATTTGGTCGACAAGGAGATTTCAATATGGAGATCATCTTTGACGGTTTGGATCGATCATTGGAACTTTCAAAATTCAGATTTGACGAGGTTTAACCTGGACTCCGGTCAAAGCGCTTTGATTGAATCATCTTCATTATCCCTATCTATTTATATTTCTAATCCTCATCTAGTGAGTATCAAGAGTTACTCGCCTTATCTCCTATCCAACATTACTCACCCCTTTCCCTACTTAACTATCTCATTATATTATACTAATTAATTATCCTATATTATGATATTAATTTGGGCTGGCGCAGGGTATATCCGTGTACAATCGCTTTGTTGATGTTATAGCTAGGATTGAGGGTGACCATCTATTAATGAAAATAACAAAGCTGTGACCAATTGAGTGGAAAAAATATATATTTCTCAAATAATGATCGGTATTGTAAAATTATTGTCAAATGTTGTTTTGAATTTCCCATTGCATTGACGAATTAAAGTTCTCTTGATCCATAAATGTTTTCATGGATGAATTAGAATATACCATTTTCATTTCAACTTTTGTAGCCATTTTATATTCCTTTAAAACTCAAAATGAACAAGGAAAGAAAAATAAACGCAGATACTATAAAAATATATTTTGTGCATAAAAAATTGCATAACTTGCATGAAGATGTCCTCTTCCTCATTAAATGTCAAGGGTTTTTTGCAAGATAAAATATGCTCGTTATATGTTGAATTGAACTGCTGTAAGGGTAGCACAATAAGAAAATATGGTTTTATTATCTACATTTTCCCCCTTTTCTTTCTGTTTCTTTTTTTTTTTTTTTTTTTTGAGATTTTGAAAAATTTTATCCTCCCTATTTCACATGTTCAATAAAGGTAAGGCAAACGTCTTATCTTGACAATGCTTTCTTAAATAAAGTAAAAAAAAATAATACATAAGAAAAGATTTATTTAACTTTATAGATTTATATATAGAAAACATTTTATAGTCATTTGGTACTCTTATCATGATCATAATATCTGGCTCGTTACAGGATTCAACTCATTTGATAAACGACAAAAGTTACATTAAATTTTATCATTTTTCATATGTATAAGATGTATATATTGCATAAATCAAATATTTAGTGCAAGATTTTAAATTATAAATAACATATATCAAAATTATCAAACTAATTCATTATTAAAAAAAAAATCTCCGCGCTAGAGATATAACCTAATAATATGATCTTTCGCGAAAGCATGCGCGCAATCCATCACTAGTCGTCTCCGGTTAAAATCATGATGATGATTATGATCCTAAAGTTTATGTCGGAACAACAAATGGATGTTTTTTCATATGCTCCTTATAAGTAATTATAAAAATACATAATGTCATTGCGATGTCTAACATTATACAGCTAGCGCGCATATGCCCACGTTGTGTACTATTATAGAATATATAGGACGTAAACGCACATTCAATATTTCTCATACCATAGATCGATGTATGTCGTTTCTAGCTAGCACGATATGGTCATTGTAACCTAGCTTCCAATAATGGGATATATATTTATGCCCAATTATGTCATGTTGACATTTACAAGATATATTGCATTGCACGTCAATTTATTTTATTTATTTATTTTTGTTACGGTGGCACTTAGAAACAGAGGAGCAATTATAGTTCTATGTTAGGTGCATATATAAAATGCAAAAAGGGTCCCTTGGTTTGAGAGGTAAAAAGCTGGTGTTAGGTGATTAATCTCATTAGCCTCATGACTAGACTTGCATGATGAAAATTGTTAGTTGTACTCATCATTACACTAGGTAATGTGCATCATAAAACATCTGGTTTATGTTACTTATGTACGAATACATGATTAATGAATTCAACTGGGGTCAGCATGTGATACTTTTGGATTTTGGAAATTCGTGCATGTATATAAACTGGTAATTATCAAAATAATAGTACATTTTTGCTATAATATGCATTAATTTAATCATCTGCATCATATTTTAATGATGATTAAAAATAATGCCTAGTATTTTCTATGCATTGATTATGCAATTTTTTATAAGAGTCTTCAAAAAGGCTGAGATATATATCACATAAAAAGAGTCTTCATGTGATATATCATTTTATTCAATTGATTTGCGGAAATATTACGATATATATTTAATATTGTTTTTTTTTTACAAAAATCCAAAATTTGTAAAATTTATCAATGGGTGATTTATGGATGTTAATTATCTTCTGTGAGTTCTATTAAAAGTAAAATTCGTGTCATAAATTTTATTTGCATGTTGAAACTAATATCAATCATATTTGATAGCCTTTTTGTTATTTATATTTATAATTTAAAAATCGTAATTAGTCTGATGATGAAGAAAAGATTTGCTTTATACCTCGTCTGTTTGTATATGAAAAAACCAATAAATGAGGCATATGTATTTATGTGGTCCTCGAGCCTTATCAAGAGACGTATGACAAAATGTTGTTAAAAAAGGAAATGAAAGAGACCCAATTCATGAGAAAACCATTTATTATAATAATATGGAAAGTTGTTGGGCAGACATGAGAGCATGTCCAAACCCATGGCTTGGGACTAATTCATGAGTTCATCAATCTTTATTGTTTATTTTATTTATTTATTTTTTTTAAGATAAGATGGAAGCCAAGTTCTCTAATTTATTTTAAAATAAATATCACAAAGATCCTCCACCTGAGTTTCGAACTCGCAACCTTCAAATATTTATTTTATTTTTTTTTTTTTAAATAGAAAGCTCGATCAATTGGGTTGCATGTTTGAATATATAGCCTCTTCGCCATTAGACCTACTACTAGCAGTACAAAAAGATAGCAGAAAAGAAAGGATGTTTCTTAGTTAAATGTTGTTTATTTATTGCATCGACCTATTAGCATCGTCCAAGTAAAATACGAGGTGGTGGAGAAATCCACTGTTAGATCTGCATGCAAATATAAGATCTATGGTACTTCGTAGTGGCTCCTCCAACAATAAAATAGATCATTTTATCTCCATATCTATTGGTAATGGAGAAATCCTTGATCTAAGCATACTTCATACTTACGTCCTCTGTATGTATATGGTGGGTAAGAATTAATGGACCATCAAATTTATGGAAAAGAATTAATGGACCGTCTCAAATTTAAAATACACAACATATTATATAATTTCGATTCAATTAATGTCACCCACATAGCATGAATGGCGTATCTCTATGGTAGGAATCGTCAAGTTCAGACTAATATTCCCATCTTAATTTTTGATATTAGTACTTTGCTTGAACTTTTTTTTTTTAGAAATCTTATAATTTATTTCACTAATACTGACTTCGTCTTTTCTTGAGAATATATGAAAAAAAATATATATTACTATTTCAAATTTATACTCTTAACTTATCTAGAATCTGTTTGAATCCTAAGGTAAGAAATGGAGAGGAATGAAAATTGTGGAATCCAACATGGAGAAGGGTCCAGGACAGCAAGCAAATGTAATCCGAGTGTACCTACTTATTCCCTTAAAAATCTTGAAATAAATTCCAAATTAAATCTCACGAGGATTCATAGCTTCTTTGATTCGCTAGTACAAAAGCTCACTGCATCAGCAACGCTTATGCCAATGTCATCATTTCATTTCAGATGCAATGCAAAAGGCCTTGAAGGCATCAAGTACAGACAGTTCCTGTCGTCTAGTTAACACTAAGGCTATGTTTGGTTGAGCCAAGTTAGAGCTAACTTCAAGTTAGAGCTCTAACTTTCAAACCCCATGCAACCAAACACAATTGAAGTTAGTGAAGTTAGCTCTAACTTCACTCTACTTCTCTAACTTGACAAAATGTTGAGTTAGAGAAGTTTGTTGCCATAACTAACTTAAAAAATTAATAAAAGAGATTTTGTGATGATGATGATGATGATTGTTATTATTAATTATTAATTAATTAACAATTATAATATTAATATTAATTATACTTATTAATTATAATATTAAATAATAATAACAATTATTGTTTTTATTATTATTGTAATGAAATTATTACGGTACTAATAATAATAATAATTATTATTATTTAGTAATAATTATAACATGGGAATTTGGGATTAATAATAAAATACAACAATAAATATAGTATAATTAATGATAATTATAATTTATAAAAATATAATAATAATAATAATAATAATAATAATAATAATTATTATTATTATTATATTTATAATTTGGTAATCATGATATAAATGGTAAAATAATTGTAATTATAAAATAATAATAAATATAATAATTTATTATAGTAGATGTAATTATAAAAGAAAAAATATATAAATTAATATTTTATTATTTTTTCTTCAATCTCTAACTCCAACATACCACACCAAACAACATTTTCTAACCTCAAGTTAGCACAAACTTTCCACAATCTCTAACTTCACTAATGTCAACCACTACCTTCAAAATTACTAACTTCAACCTCTAACTTCATTAACTTCACCTCCAACCAAACGTACCCTAACTTTATTGGCCTAAAAACTTTTACTTTATTATAATCGTCATTTCTTTTTTTCTGTTTTTGCGAATATATATGCATGTCCAAGATGCAAACATATTCTGTTTTAGACTTTAGTGATATACTATTTGTTACAGGTGCGAAGCTACGTGGATTTTGGTGGGTCCATGGACCCACCTCAAAAAAATATTTATTTAATATTATATTTGTTTGTAATTAAAAAAAAAAAGATCACAAGAAGTTAGGGACCCATCTCAAAAATTTGAAGGACCCAGCTGGACATGTCATGTTTGATTTGAATTGCATAACGACGTCTAAAAAATCGCATAAGGACCTAGGTAGCTGTCCGGCTCTTTTTGACGGATTTCCCGTTTGAAGAAGAAAAGCAAAAAGACGATCGGATCAGATATCCCCTCGCAGGTCAAAGTCTCGACCACGGGCGCCTCCCACTCAAGAGATGCTCGCTCGTGCGTACTTTGCCCCTACGAGAGTTTATTTTTTGTGTAGGTCCTTTCTTTCCGACGGGCGCAAGCCCCCGCCGTTAATTACCCTGGTTACTTTCCTAGGCACCTCTGGATCGGAAATATCAAAGAATATGTACTGCAGACTGTTAGTGAATTGTCAATGAAACAATTAGTGCCATGCATATGCATATGAACATTTGCGGGTGTTTATTTTATTACTTTCTCCCTTTTTTTTTTATTTGATTTGTTTGTTGTTGTTTTTTTTTTTTTTTTTTTTATGATAGGTAATGAGCGGAGGATATGTGATATGGTTCGAATGATTCTCCCTTTTTTTTTTATGAGATTTTTAGGTATAGTTAATTCTTTTTTTTTTTTGAAGATTACTTAAGAGCCTTATTTAGCATGCTTTCGTTGGGTGGGTTTTGAGTCACCGAAACTATTCCATCTGATAAGGCAATATTTGGTTTTGGATTTTGCTCTTTCAGCATGTCTGGTCAGATAGGCTTTGGGTCACCTGAACTGTTTTAGCAGTCGGGACGGAGTGTTATCTGAAATGAGGTTACGGGATCATCCAGATACCACAGGTTTCTTTTCTTTCTTTTTTTTTTGGGTGTCCATCAATAGTTTTTGTCAAGTGGGCCTTATACCATCAAGACGTTTTTAATTTTCAGGACGATGTGTTATCTATAGTGAGGTCGCGGGATCACAAGATACCACAAGGATTTGGTCTATCAGTAGTTTTTGTCAAGTGGGCCTTATGCCATCAAGACGTTTTTAACTTTCAAGACTAGGTGTCATTAAGAGTGAGGTCGTGGGATCACTCTAACACCCCGATATTTGTGTCCATCAGCGGATTTCGTCAGGCGAGCTTTGGGTCACCGGAACCATTTTAGCAGTCAGGACAATATGTCATTGAGAGTGAGGTCGTGGGATCACTCAGACACTACGAGATTTGGGTCCCTCAGCAGATTTCGTCAGGTGAGCTTTGGGTCACCAGAACTATTTTAGCAGTCGGGACAGAGTGTCATCTGGAATGAGGTCACGAGATCATCCAGATACCACAGGTTTCTTTTCTCTCTTTTTTTTTTTGGGCGTCCATCAATAATTTTGTCAAGTGGGCCTTATATTATCAAGACGTTTTTAATTTTCAGGACGATGTGCTATCTATAGTGAGATCGCGAGATCACTCAGATATCACAAGATTTTGGCTTTTGTTTTATTTTGTTTTTTTTTTGTCTTAGTTTCGGGTTTGGATTTTTTTTGTTTCGGGTCGTTGGATTGATTTGGTTTAATTTTGGCTTTGTTTCCCTTCTCTTTTTTTTTGGCTTTGATTCTGAATTTGGGGTTGGAACTCCGTATCTAAGGCCTGACGGCTGGGTCCTGGGAATGTTGCATTCTTCGTTTGATTTTGGCTTTGGGATTAAGACTCCATATCTTAGGCCTGAAGGCTGGGTCTTGCAACAGTATGATGTTTTGTTTAATTTCAGGATTAGGACTCCTGTATCTGAGGCAACTAACTGAGTCCTGGAAATGTTACGTTTTTTTTTTTTTGTTTCTGGCTTTAAGACTCCGTATCTGATGCCAGACGGCTGGGTCTTGCAAAGGTTTTGACTTCGTCCTATCTTTCTGACTTGAGGATGATTAGAGCACGGCTTATGCTCCCTTTTAACCATCAGTATTTCAGAGAAAGTTCCTTATGAGATTCACCACTCCTGTTATCGGTGAATCCAATTCAGTCAAATTCCTGAGACTGAGTTATTTTTTTTTTTAGAACTCTCTGTATTTTTATGAGCTCCCCAACATCTAATTAAATATCATTTCCGTGGGACTTTGATAGCATTACTCAATAAGAACGCACTCCCCCTTTCTTGAGTTCATGAGAGCTTTCTTCACGCTATGTATTTTTCAGATTGGCAATACGCTGCTTGGTTGCTACTTTGGTGCTTATATGATTTGATTGGTTTTAGTTGGATTTTTGGCTATGGTATTTAGTAAAAAGGGATTATCTATTTTTTTCTGGATTTATAGGAATTTGGTTTGGTTTTTTTTTTCTGAGTTTGCTATGATTTTTGGCATACTTTTGAAGTTTCAGCAATTTTGAATTTATCTGATTGGGCCACGTAAGCGTCAAGGGCTGAGCATATGGGTGGCTACACATTTCAGCGGCAGGGACTGAATGCACCATTCTCGCCACGGGAAATCCCAAAATTCGAGACGCGTCATCTTCTTATGTTTCGTTTGCGCATGGACCGATGAGAGGAGTTGCTTAGTGAGAGAAGGGGGGACCAATTAAGATTCACACCGAGCTCACCCAGTTATCTTTCATTTTCCCATTTCGTTCCTCTTTTATCTTTTCTTCTTTCTCCTCCGATTTGATGAGCGATTTCAGTACCAAAAGTCTAGGGTTCGATCATCCGGACATGTTACGCATTAGAGAGGGAGGATTCATAAGCTTCATAGAGCTCTCTCAAGGCCGTGGATCTCATCGTCCAGATAGGAGGACTACCTTCTACCATTCTTTGCTGCGGAATGAGACGCAGCAGTTTCGAGAGGTGGGTTTGTAATTGAGAGTTTACAAATGCTCGGGGAAGTGGGTATAACTGTTGCTGCCTTCACTTTGTATGATGGGAATTCCTCAACGCAAAATTTACTCAGCCATACCTCTGCTTTCGTATGCCCATCAGGTGTTCGGTGAAATGTCTGAGAGAGGTTGAGAGGGGAAATGTACTAGTAGTGGTTAGGAATGATATATGGAGGTATCGTGCAGATGGTAGTATGTGACACTCGACTCCAATGTGGTACATGATCTCCTCTTCGAATTGCATTGGATCTACCGGCATGGAGGAGGTGACATCATTGAAGTGAATTGAGATCCTCTGGGGTTGTATCATTTTTTTTATTTAGCATGATTCTAGAGCATCGAGGAACTGTTGATGTTGTTAATCAGGCAATGGGTTATGGGTAATCTAAGCTTAGCCAGTTCTTGAAGATAATGAATTTTTTTTTGACCCCGTTTCAATCAGCCAATCTCTGGACTTTTTTTTTGAATTCTGTGAAAAGTGGTGTGGCTCTGTGCTAGTGTAACGGGTGTTTGCCAATTACTGGCCTTGCCGAATTGGTGATAATAACTATTCCTCTGGTTGGCACTTGATCTCTAGATTGGGTCTGACTTATTGAAGATGGAATTTTCTAAAATCGAATGGTGGCCTGGCAGCTTCTGAGAGTTGGTGTTGAACATGGCATTCTGTGTGGGCATGGCGGCAACTCATGGGAGTTTGAATAACTTGTTAGTGATGCCCAGAGGTTGGTGTGCTTTTGACATGGCTGTTGGAACATCATAAGAGTGTTGAGGAATTGTTAGGCCTCTGACAAGTCAAGTTGGCGGCAAGGACAAAGCACCAGCCTTGATGGGTTTACTGCATATGATGAATGGCATGATGCTGGTTCTTTGAAGTTGGGTTCCTTTTTTTTTATTCCATGAGCAAGACCTGACTTTGTCTCAAATTGTCATCACCTTGGATAGATATCCTAAGTGGTATTTTCTGAAATTGTATTCCCTCTCTTGTAACACAGGGAATTGGCTTTACCACTTGCAGGTTATGGAAGGAAGTGGGATGACATGGGCTGGTATTTACTGCCATGAAGGTATTCCTTTTTTTTTTACTGTTTTTTTTTTGTTTATTGCTCATTCACATGTTTATTAAAACAAATATACCGACAAGCTGCTTTCATATATATACAGCAATTATTGTAAAACAACGTCATGACAAAGGCTTAATGAGGTTATTTGAAGTGTTACCCTTCCATTACAAACACTTCCTTTTACTATGTATCAAACTACAGCTTTATGCAGTTTTTTTTTTTTTTAATTCTATGGGGGATAGCTGCATTAAGCTCCCCTTCTCTTCTTTGATTGCATGTAATTCCCTTCTTTACAAATGATGGGGAAGGGGATGGAGCAGCAGCAATAGAAATCAAACAAAAGAATGTGATGAGAAGTCATTTATATGTTACTTGAAACAAATAAAAGGTAAACCAGGTCAGCTCAACCAATAGAATAAAGTAATTCTCAGACTTTACAGCCTTTGAATCTATGCAAAATAATGTACCCACGCACACCATGAACTGGTGGCTGGGTCAAACACAGGATGCCTCTCAAAACAATAAATGAAAAGTTTACCCCTTTTATTGATAATGCAGAAGATGATTACAAGTTTGTCTTCTCTCTTTGCAGCTCAAAATTATATCTATCCTAAATTAACTCTTTTTTCTTTGTAGAATTTTATCCTAAGTGATTATGTAGCTCTTGTTACTGGGTGGTTGCTGAAAGTGCTCTCCCTCCATGGTGCAGCTGCCCCCCTTTATTTATAGAGGGGATCAAGGGTATCTTGGTCATCTCACATTTCATTTCATTTTTTTTTTAGAAATCCAGCCCTTAATTCTGTTTGTATAAGACCCTCTTTCCCCTTTTTTTTTGCAGTATTTGGAGTATAATACTTGCTGCAGGTGGTGTCAAGTCAACATTTATTGTTGCTCCAGGTACGATTCCCTCTACTCCCCTTTCCTGTGTTTGAACAGCATGGTATATTTTCTTATTTAGTTCTATTGCTCTCTTACAGCATCTTATGACTTCTACTTCGGGTGTGGGTTCACACTCAATAGGATGTGAGGTATATACAACTCTACTGCCTTTCTTTTTCCTCTCTTTTTTTTATTATTGTTGGCACAGTAACTGCCTCTTAGGCCATATAACAACTTAGCTATCATCATTCTATGTCCCATTGAGTCTTGACCAAGTCCAACTCTTATCAGTGTGCATCAGACCTTTGTGCCATATTGTCACCTGCAGCCTACTTGGTGGGGACGGATGTAGATGATGTAGCTGTGCCCTTTCCTGTTACATGGTGATTCTTCTTCATACATAGCCTTTCTTCATTTTCTCTTTTCCTTACGGAACAGATTCCCTCTCTTTCTTTCTTCTCTTTTTTGTTCATCTAGGATTGTTCTCATCACCTTTTATTGTTAATGCATGTCCTGTTGTATTTTTTTTCTCTTTTTGTTTTTTTTTTTTTTTTTTTTTTTTTTGCCATGTCACATGTTACACCCATACTTCATTTTGCACAGCCTTGCAATTTTTTTACACAGTGTTTTCTTGGGAACAAAAAAATTTTCTTATTCAGTGCATATGCACCATGGACTAGTGACATTCTATTTCCTGTATATTGCTCTTTTCCCTCCTTTTTCCTTTTTTTTTCTTTTTTTTTTATGCCAATATCATATTTATTTTAATTCTGGAAGGCATGCATCATTCCAGGGCCCTCTGTTTGTGACATGTAAATCCAGGCCTCTTTCCTTCATCTTCACATATCCTCTCCCTTTTTTTTTTAAAAAAAACAAAGCTGTTTCTACACGTGATGGCTGCATATACCATCCCTGTTCCCAAGGCTTTACTTTGTTGGGTCATTGTTATATTGTCATCCTTACTTTTCTTTTACATATCCTAGCAGTCATTGTTTTTTTTTTTACTGGATTCCCCCCCCTCTTCAGTGGACGGCTAGTACTTCTTAGTGGCTGCTCTGAGCTTTCCAGGGAAAAGAGATTGTACGGATCAGGTGAAACTTAACTCCCTGAACTGTAGCTGTGTGTTGTTTTATCTCATTCTCTCACTATTTCCAGATTCTATGTGGCTCAGTTGTTAATTTTCATTGCTTGCAGGTCGAATTTCACTGTTTATATCAGTTAGACCGAAGTGGATTCTTTGGTCGCATAGTACTTTGTTGCTGTAGAAACATTAAGGTCTGTATTGCTTAATACATCCAGCGTAGAATCCATTTAGCACACACATACATATATTTTCATCATTGCCTTTATTTTCATCTGTTAATTACACGATCAACTAATGTTCCGTGCTCATTTGTGCATATACATACTTTTTGAAGATTGTATCTGTACATTACTGTTTGTATTAATGGAGGCAGCCATTTGATTATAATAAGCTTTGAATATTCTTGTAACTGATCCGTGGGTCCATCATATGTTGGGATCCTTTTGTTTCCTGTAAACGTGAGTAGTGGGAAAGTGGTTCATATGTTAGCATTAGGTGGCACCTTCCTTAGCCTGGGTATTTCTTCCCATATCCTTGCATTCTCAACTAGTCTGTTTAAGCTATTGCCAATTCGTTCTTCGACCGGATTTAATTTTGTAGCTGTTATTGACAATCTCACATATTGATTAGCTAGTCTGATGCCTCAAGCTTAGCATGTATCGGTTCAATATCCTCTATAGAAACTCAGTTGTCCCCTTTTAAAATTGTGGTTTGATGGAGTAACGATAACAACCGAGGCTAGTGTCCTCATGTTTTTTTTTTTCGTCGGCTTTCAGGCGATGTCGAGCAACCCGGCGATGATTGACCAGATTGCCGGAACGACACAACGTCGTGTTTGATAGGTTCTAGTTAGTCGAGAGAAATCTGGCACGTGGGGTATCTTCTTCCCTCGTTTTATTACAAGATAGGTCGAGTACATTCACAGGAACAGGCCTCTTCATTCTCGCAGCGCCTGTTGAAGGGCCGCAATCGATAAAGCTTCCGACGGCCCGCATGGGATTTCTTTTCCTCTCCCCCTCTTTTTTATTTCGGCCATCATATATACTTTTGCAAACCAACCGACACTCCTTCCGATGAGTCATCCGTGTATAGGGTATAAATATGTCCAAAATATCATAAATATAATCATGTCTGCAAATCTATGCTCATTTGACATATTCTATAAAATGTCCGAACCTCAAACATTTCTTGCATATTTTGTGCTTATTTTGACCGCATATTTTCTAGGGTCAACAGTAGCATTTGTTCCTGACTAATCGCCTTCTTCCTTCCTCCCTAATGAACTTTATTAAGACAAAATTGAGAATAAAATGGAATATTTGGATGAATAATTATTTGTAGTACATATATACTAACGTGAATCTCGCGCAATGCATGATTTGTCTATATAATTTTTGTGAACTTTAAGACATTATAAATAAAAGCTATCACAGAAGATCAAAAATATAATTCGGTTATTATATAAAAACTGCCACTAAAAATTCTAAATACTATATATTCCTGTCAAAAAAATTCTGAGACCACAAAAGATAAGAAATATTGTGGTTTGAATAGTGGCCAAATTCCTCTGTATGTCTGCTATCTTTATATATCTATAATATAGAAAAAAAAGTGTTCAATGAGATTTCTAATGAACCTATTATGTAAAATTATGAGAAAAATGAAAATTCATAGGAAATTGTTGTACTTTTTTTTATTGTCTTGATTTTTGAATTATTATTTTGTATATTAAATATATTATTTTAGATTTTCTATTGTTATTATAATATATATTTGATTTCTCATGAATTTTTTTATGTTACATTATTTAGAGTTCTTTATTTCAAAATTATTATTATACTATGTCTATATTAAAAGTTACATCATACATATGTTTTCAGCAAAAAAAAAATTTACGGACTCTGCTGGCACGAAATCCTAGCTTCGCAACTGATTTGTTACTCCCATTTTGTTGAAAAGTTCAAACATATCATATTCAAAATGTTTTCTAATTACTGGTATGAATTTATGGATTTTTTTTTTCCTAGACATAACCAAGCAAAAATTTGCCAAAATATTTTCTTGACTAACTAAACATTTCTCTTTGACCAGTCTCAAATTTAGAATATAAATCAGCCTGAACATCATAACAAAAGTAAAAAAAAATTAATATAACAATAGAAATTATAATAAATAAAATTTCTAATGTATAAAAGTCATTTTTTGGACCTAATAATAGTATCATTACAAGTTAGCAAAAAAATATATTGTTTCACAAAAGAAAACCATTTTAAATCAAAGCGACATTGTTTTACGAGTCTTCATCTTTTAAAATGGTTGCAAAATTATATCATTTTAAGATGGTTTCATTATATGTAACCAAATTATTGTCCATCACTTCACCTTTGTGTGTTTGCTTATCATTAGGTTCTTATTCTTGAGTCCCTAAGTTTTTAAAAGCTTTCTTAAGTATGTATTCATAACTGGAATGTTTGAAACCCTTTATAATAGATCTAATTATGTCTAATTATACATTACATTCAAATCAGATTTAAATTCAAAGAAGTTAGATATCACAAATTAAATTAATGTACCTGCTACACATTATTATTGATTTTGATCAGCGCATGCTTATTCACCTAGAGAGCAAACTAATCACCGAGTAAATAAAATAAAGTTTTCCTTGAAATTTCTTGATTTTTTTTTTTTAGTTGCATCTTCCTTCTCATCAATTTTTACACTATGATAAAAAAATGCATCTTCCTTATCAACAAGAAATTCCTAGGTTACTATTACTAAAGCATAAAAAAAAAGAAAAAAAGTATATATTAAATTAAGCAGGCTCTGGTGTTTTTTTCTCTAGAAAAAAGATTTCCAATAAGGAAATGAATAAGTTGAAAAACATAACACATAAAAGTCATAAAGTGTTATAAATATATTGCAACAGCATGTCGCTTGGACTGTTGAAACATCCACTCCCGAGTTCCGAATTTGTTTTAAGACTTTAATTTCTTATTGACTTGGACTTTCCTAGTCAACATAAGTTTGCACTTGCACTTGCTTCTCCATGAAATATGGGTTGTAGCGCTAGCGTATCACCTAGGCTTTGGGCCTTTAGACAATGATCCCAATTTGGGATTTGAAACCCAAAATTCTCTGCTTTGGGTCAAAAGGAATACACAACAAAATTGACTCGGAATTACTAAAGTGACCTTGTTCATTTAGACATTTTTTTTGTAGATGAGGGAAAAGAAGACTTATGCATCAGGATTACAAATTCAGACCTACAAAGTTCTTATTCTAAATTACACTCTTTTGGCAAATAACTATTTTCATAAAATCATAATTCATACAATTAATTGAATTAAATATATTTGTTTTAGATGGAATGTCAAAACATTTGCTCGTCAAACATAAACAAGAAGTACATACACTTATTTAAATGAGGGGTTTTATGCTAACGAACAATAATAATAACCAGAAGGGTTTGTTTGGAAATTAAGAAGTTTTAGGTGCAGGGAGACAAGTTATTATACGTATGTTGGGTTCTACACGATTCCTTGTCTATTCTTAAATTGACTGTTTCTGCCCCTTTCCATTTTCAATATTTAAGTTTTAATTGACTCCAAAAAAAAAAAAAAAAATAGAAGTTAACTGATTTGAATGTCTGCCGCTTTTCTAGTCTACATTATATAACCTAGCTATAGCTATTTGTCATTATCTTCTTCTGTTGCCTTCTTCAAATAGATGTTTCATCCGTTGGTATCTTAAAGGTACAACTCTAAAACTGAGTATTTAACTTTATTGCACCCAAAGCTGTACACAATTGCATCGAATAATGCTAGTGAAATACGCATTGCATGACAAAGATGAACTGCAGCGTCGAGTAGCTTAGAAGTTCTCTGTTTATTGACACAATCAGCTGACACTGATCTGGTATCAATTACCAGAATGTCATAAAAAAAATTTACATCCCAAAATTGATAAATAAATAAAAAGAGTTCCTGATTTTTTTTGTCTGAGCTTATCAGGAGTATGGTTCAACTAGGCACATCGACACCTCCACCAGAGCTGAGAGAATACCGCATTCAGATTCCATCCCTGAAAGAGAGGTTGATCGAAAAAAAGAGTCGGACTAGGCGGCTTTTGGATTTCCTTAAAGCTAGCCCTTCCATGGAGTGGTTCAAAAAGCTAAGGTTTGTAACCCTTTATACATACATGACTTTTTAGAACATCATAAAACAACTTCAAATGGTTTTCTTTGAGGGGCATAATTGCATTTACAATCTTGTAATATTCTGTTCTAAATAAAGGGAGATAGCGATGGAGCACTGGTACCTCACGATTTTGGTGCCAGTGCGTTAGGTTTTAGGGTTGAGAGTTGAGAGAGTGTTGTAATAAACTGTTTTTTTCTTTTTAATGAAAAGAGTGGTGAGCACTTTTTGCTCACTTGTTTCAAAAAATAAATAAATAAATTAAAAATAAAATAACTTTCTACAAACCACGAAAATTAATTACACTTGAAAAATCACAGGTTTCGCTCCCCACTGAAAATATTCCGGCAGAAGATCAACGAAAGAGAAGAAATATCCATCTCAGTGCCATCACCTGTTGGCATCCGCCGACATTTCCACATCCACTTCATGAGAAGAATCAACTGGGCATCCTTCCTTGAAATTCTCAAGGAGTGGTGTGAGAATCCAATGAACATCGCGCTGTTCATCTGGCTGCTTTGTGTAGCCGTCTCAGGATCAATGCTGATCTTGCTTCTGTTAGGGGCATTAAACACTGCCTTTCCTACAAGGGTTTCAAGGAACTATTGGATCGAGATAAACAACCAAGTTTTAAACGCACTCTTCACCCTTATGAGTGTGTACCAACATCCCAGCCTGTTCCACCATCTCTTCCTCCTATTGCGGTGGGGCTCGGAGGATGTCATCGAGTTGAGAAAGTTTTATTGCAAGAATGGGTCTTACCGGCCGCATGAGTGGGCTCACATTGCTATGGTTGTGTCCCTTCTTCATGTCACTTGTTTCTGTCAATACATGCTGTGTGGCCTCTATTGGGGATACTCGAGGCAGCTGCGACCCGAATGGGCTGAAAATTTGTTCTTTATACTAGGCACTGCCACACCAGTGATTGCTGCTGTGTACACAATCTGTAGCCCTTTAGGAAAGGAGTATGACTCAGATTCGGATGAAGAGGCCAAAACTGAGAGAGGTCCCAAGAGTTTATTTGAGAACCGCATGGTTGTGAGCAAGCCGGAGTGGGTAGGAGGCCTGTTTGATTGTGGAGATGATCTAACAGTCGGATTTCTCTCTTGCTTTTGTACATTTTGTGTGTTTGGTTGGAACATGGAGAGGCTTGGATTTGGTAACATGTATGTTCACATCATAACTTTCCTTCTTTTGTGTGTAGCTCCATTTTGGATATTTAGCATCTCTGCATTGCACATTCACAACTATGTAATAGGAGATATAGCCGGCGTAGCTGGTATAGTATTGTGTGCTTTCGGTTTGATATATGGCGGGTATTGGAGAATTCAAATGAGGAAGAAGTTCAAATTACCGGGTAACACTTTATGCTGTGGTTCGGCTTCGATGACTGACTACTTGAAGTGGATGTTTTGTTGGGGTTGTGCCTTGGCTCAAGAGGTGAGAACCGGTAATTTTTATGATGTAGAAGATGATAATTTTTACAGAAAGTTGGTGGAAGAAAATTGCGAGGTTGTAATTGAAAATGTGCCAGTGGGTTCTGAACCGTCTGATTTGGGTGAAAGGAGAGAAGGAAGTGCAGATATTATGGATGCACCAATTCAGCTATTAATACAAACAGATGAAAAATTTGATGATGATACAACAAGAGAAGAAGATGTTGACGATGGCATAAAAGTGTGATTAAAATTTTTAATTTGTATTTGTTATAAAATACTTGTTTCTTTCTTTTTTTTTATATATTTTTTGTATATTGGTTGTACATTGATCCAAAAGTATTGGCATTGACTGATTGACCTTGGAACAAAGGAACAAAAATTAGTGTTATCTTTTAAGTTGTAAAATCTGAATACAAAATGAATGATTTGCCTATAATAAATTTAAGCTATGCAAAGAGCATTGTGCGCGTTCAATTTTTCGGTTGTTAATGCAGGTCATTGTCATCGAAATATAATAAACCTTTGTATTCCATGTACTAGATATCATCTATAATGAGATGATGTATGCTTTGTAGCATTAGGTGTGTTCAAAATGACATTTGGTAAGTTATTAAATTGGCTTAAATTCTATGAAATTCTATATTTAACTTTTTAATTATATATAAATAAATTTTACATTATTTAAAGAAGGATATGATCTTAATATTGTAAAAGTGCTTGCCAAATTTGTCATAATATGTATTTAATAAGTTACAAAAGTAGACTACACGTCCGTAGATATTGTGTATTTTGGTTTAAATAAACACAAAGTGCTGATAAATGATAATAATCTGTAAGTAACGCCGAAATTAATAAAAAATTAACTAATCCATCAGAGGGATTAAACATGTTTAGGTTAAGGCAACAATATTTAATTAGTTACCTTGAGCAAAACTGCATTAGTGACCATGTGATGTTGCTTGATCCGACTAGACTTCATGCTTCACCCTAATCAAGCAACTCCAATTATTTTAAAGAAGACGCATAAAATTCACCAACGCACTAATTAAAAATTTTAATTATCTATCTATATATATTGGCACGTTAGAATTAAATATGAGGCACAATGAGCATATACTAATTGTGAAGGTGAGAATACAATGAGGGAAATGTCCACATTCGACAAATTGTTGGAAATAGTAATATTAAATAGTATAAATACAGGGTGCTATATATAAAATGTCCACCGAACGTCTTAATTACTCCAACGGTCTAATCCATTTCCATTGACTTTCTTTCTTTTGACGAAAGTACGAAACAGTACCTCTGACTTACCCTTTCCATTTTCCTAAAGAAAACAAAGAATTAAATACTAAAAAACAATTCTGGCCAAAATATAAATGAACTATATTAATATTAGTTAAGCGAAATAATCTCACCAATATATTATGCAGAAAACCATATACCCCCAATTATATGCGATATTCCTTTTTTGAACTAGTTTATGTATGTTACATTTCTACTATTTTTTTTTTTTTTTTTTGATTCGCTACATTTCTACTAATTAATACTATTTTATACTGGTATATTGTGTACTTTGACTGCTATAGCTTGGATACGTAGCAACTCTGATGACTAATATTATTTTATAGTCGTTTTAATACCTCTGTACTATTCCTTCTTAGTTTACTTTCTTTTTTTCTTTTTCTTTTTTTTTTGCGTCATCACCAGTACCAACGAAATTGCCATCCACAGTTTGACGTCCCTTCTGTTACTTCATATATATTATTCTGAGTTGCCAGAATTGAAAGCTCACTATTGTAGACTAAAGAAGATAGAAAATTTTTGGAGTATCTCCCAGGATATATGGCAGAGAGTGTAAGACCTCGTACAGATATATATATATTATCCCGTTTTGCAATGGTTATTGTCAATTTATTTGCAAGATGTGTATATATTTCTACGTAATACATACATTGGTGTTGCTATAAATTTCCAAAAAGATCTCTATTTTTTTCTGTAAGTGAATTTAACATAAATAGAGATGGAATCCAATAAGGAAAATATAGAGATCACCCCTATCACACCCTCCATGAACAGCCCAAAGTTGGCAACTCCAGACCAACTCACACCAAAATCTCACCTTCCTGTTTGTCTTCCCATCGCAAAAACATGTCTTCTAAATCAAAATCAAAGCGATCAGAAGAGATTGCTAGACTTTCTAAGAGCCCGACCAGCAAAAGAATGGATAACTGGCTGGCAGGGCACGTCGACATCATTCATAAAGCGTATTAGTAGTATGTGTGGCATGTCCAGGTCATCAGGCTTCCCATTTCGTGTGCCATTTGTCAGAAAGATAGACTGGAACTCTGTTATTTCAGAATGCAAGAATTGGTGCATGCATCCCATGAACATGGCACTTCTTGTGTGGTTCTTCTTTGTAGTTGCTGGTGTGTTTCTGCTCTTCCTGCTCATGACAGGCGCACTTAATGGAGTGATAACCAAGAATTCCCTAAGAAAGAGGTATATTGATGATTACTTGATGAACACAACGGTACAGCATATGAAAAGTCCAAATGCAATAGCATATTATATTTTCCTTTATTCAGTCTTATGCGTCCATAATATAATGTCGAGGTACTATCAATAATTTCTTCTAATGAGAAAAAACAAAAGAAAACAAACTTACAGTGCCAAAGAAATAATTGTGAAAATATGAACTTATTCAATTTCTTTATAGAATACCAGAATACATAGACTTCATGCATATATATAATTATATTTTTTTTTCCCATTTTCACAGATGGATCGAAATAACAAATCAGATCTTGAACGCACTTTTCACCATAATTTGCCTATATCAACATCCAAAACTCTGCCATCACCTGGTGCAGGTAATAAGATGGCACTCAACCGACTCAAGCGAGCTGAGAAAGATCTATTGCAAGAACGGAGGATCTGCAGGCCCCAAGGAGAGGGTCCATGTGGCATTTGTCGTAGCACTTTTCCATAGCACTTGCATTGCGCAATACATATACTGTTCCCTTTTCTGGGGGTTCTCTCTTAAAAGAAGACCCGATTGGGCTGTAAACCTCTGCATGGGTATTGGCTTAGCTGCACCTATAATTGCAGGGCTATACATGATATATGGCCCACTAGGGAAGAAGTACACCATGCCAGATCCTAAACTTGACGATGACCTAGAGTCTCAGGTGCTGCAATCTGATTCAAAGCTCATCTTGACCAGACCGGTATGGATTGGAGGTCTTTTCAACTTCTCGGATGACCTAACAGTTGCGTGTTCATCACTTTTTTGCACATGTTGTGTCTTTGGATGGAACATGGAGCGTCTAGGGTTCGGAAACATGTATGTGCACATATTCACATTCCTGCTACTTTGTATGGCGCCATTTTGGGTGTTTAATGTGACAGCATTGATGATCAATGATGAGGCATTGAGGTATTTAGTAGGTATTACGGGTATTTTGTTATCATTTCTTGGTCTGTTATATGGGGGGTATTGGAGAATTCAGATGAGAAAGAGATTTGGCTTACCCAGTAACCCGTTTTGTTGTGGGTATGCAGGTTTGAGTGATTTTGTCAGATGGTTTTTTTGTTCACCTTGTGCGCTGGCTCAAGAGGTGAGAACTGGGAACTTTTATGAGGTTGAGGAGGGAGGATTGTGTTTAAAGGAGAAAAAAGAAGAGATGAAGCTGGTATTGGCACCCCTAGAGAGAGAAAGAAACACAGTAACAGTACCAGCAGTGCCAGTACTGATACAGATAGCTGAGTGTGGCATGTCAGAGAAGACTTGATTCATTCCTGGATTGTCAAACAAGAATGTTTTTTATTTTTTGGAATTTTACTTTTGTACCATTTATGTGTTGATTTTGGATGCTTAGGTACAGGTTAGCAACATATAAATATAACCTGTTAGAAAGAAAATAGGAGATTTAATGTACATCTGCATTATTGTAAGATAAACGTTCTTTTGTATTCTTTTACTATAACACAGTTTTGATGAAGAAAAGGCGTAACATTTCAATGTGGAATTCGACCCTTGTACCTGTACAAATTTACTGGCCACCTGATTATTATAAATTTCAACATACCAATTTCAGTATGGATGCTCCGCTGCAATTTAGCACACAGGAATAACACTAAAAGTTAAATCTACAAAGTTGTACACAGCTAGTCCAGTCAGTTGACCTAATTACCAAAATAGTCCTTATGTCATGTGCCCTGTCCACCCTTCATCTGTTAAAACTATCAGTTTACAGCAACATACAAATATTCACAATTATAGAAATTCACTCAACAAATAAATAATTATTGTCAACAAGTAGGTGGGTGGATGGATGTACATGACAAAGGTAGACTCTGAATTTTCCGTTAGCAAGACTCAACGACCTCATCTATGCCTTCAGAAAATTCTGTAATTTTATAAGGAAGAGAAATTAACAAAGGCATTTACAAAGTAGCATTACAAATGTAAACCATATATATTGAAATTTAAAAATAGTATTATGAATGTAAACCTTACACATTGAATTTTGTTCATTACGAAGTAATTGCCAGTCAATTTTACTGGCACACTTTACCATCTTAATGACAAAACTAACGTTAAATTAAAAAAAAAAAAAAAAAAAAACTTACACCAAAACTGCTGTTCTCAATCAGAGAAAGCTATATCCTGTACATGCAGAGCTCTAACCTGCACATGAAAAAATCAGTCATTATTTAGATGTTAAGACTGAAACCAACTACAATAATGAATTTAATTATATGATATTCTTAAAGAAATGTCTTCGAGCTCTCCATTTAAAATAAGATCAATTGCCAGTGTTAATCATTGTATGACCTACAAATAATCACAAAGCCATTATACACCCAACAGATCCACTTGTTTGTTCAACTTCAGAAATCGGAACAACTCCTAGAAGATGGCTGATTGGAAGGGCAGAGGGAACAGGGGTGGGTTGAGTTGGGCTCCCCCCCCCCCCCCCCCAAAAAAAATGGTTTATAGTTTCAAGTTAGACATAATGCTATACAAGTATTTTATAAGAGATTTTTATTAAAAAAAAACTTTTTTGCACCCCCCAGGAAAAATGAAAGCCTCTTAGCTAAATCCAAAGGCAAACAAAGGAAAGAAAAAGTACCTTGCACAAGAAATAAAACATCCCACAGAGTGAAGGCAACATATTAGGCAAGTTCTCTTTTTTTCTAGACTGAATTGCAATTTTGTTTTATTGTCTTAATTTATTAATATCTTCTTCAATATTTTTTAATCGGCCGATTGGATAAATACATGTACTCTTTCACAATCCTATTATATTAATTTCAGAAATAGATTTCCAATTCTTTTTATTTTATGAAACAGATATTGTAATATAGATTGAAATAAAAATAAAAGAGAGAGATCTTTTAAAACTATTTTTTTTAAAAAAATTGTGCTAGTTTCTTTAAATGTTTTTGCAATTTGTAAGAGTAGCATAATATTTGCTTAAAAAAAATGAAAAAATCGCTATTCAATTATATGAAGACAAGATAATTACCACAAACAAATTTATCCATCAAATATCTCTAATAAAAATTTTCAAAATTATAAAGGCACTTTCGTCTTTTGTTGAACTATGCTTATAAGAAAATTATTATTTCTTATTTAATTAGTAAATAATATTTAATATCAATAAATTATTATTTTTATAATTTACACTATCAATAAATTATTATGTATTTCTTTATTACATTATATTTTTATCGTCCTATATTTTAGTTAGGGACCTTTTTATTCTTGTTCCCCTCAAGCCAGAATTGTGGCTCCACCCCTGCTGATCAGCTGGTACCCAGTTGCGAGTCAGATACACATGTAATTTGAATTTAATACAGTTCAGCAGAAGAGGTCAGAACTATAAAAAAAACACACCCGTCACAGGTTAGGGAGAGAGCTCGGCTGCAGGAGGCTAACTCACACCCATTGCAGGTAAGAGATAGAGAGCCTGGCTGCAGTTCTAAGATTATCAAGTATCAACGTCCTCAGTACAAAATAAAAGAAAAGGGCAAGAATGGTTAATAGATTTTGCATTGTATTGGCCAAATGCCTTCTCTGTGTTATACAGTTCTGTTCAATTTTACATATATATATTTTTTAAATTTGTGGTTTAGTGGGATTACAATTGAGGAAGTATAGGTGAATTTGTGGTCTTCCAGTATGGAATTTGGTCAATTTCTGGTCAGGGATACAATCAATGAGTACGTGATCAAAGGAATCAGCAAGTAACAAAAAGGCCACTTAATTAATTAATCAATGAGCACAGCAATTTCATATCAGTCGCTCCCTGAGCTGAGGACCAAATCAATATATATTGGTAGCAGAGTAGAAAGGTCAGGCCTCAAGAATTGGCATGCGGAATGAGTGCCAAACTTGTGACTCTTCGAATCACCGACAAACATCATGAAACCAGCCTAATTTATGCCCTCAAAGAACAACATTCTCCAAAAAGACCATAGCAATTGAAAATTTAATAATACTAAACTATCTATAAGGTGCTAAATTTCTAGCCTTAATGCAAAGCACCTAATTAAAGAAGCTGGCACAGGAGGATAGCTAGAGCTCTCACCACAGTGGAGCCTCTTGTATTCCAGAGAAGATGACAAGCGTTTCAACTGCCATAGAACACTGGAGATTGAAGCAGCAATATCATTAAGAGGCATTTTGACAAACACTTGTTGTGCAATGCAAGAGACTTCTATTCCACCCCATTGGAGAGAGAGATTAGGATAACTGAGTTAGGCCTATCATTTTGTTTTGTATCGGATTACTATAATCCGTTACTTGGCAGCCGCTGTCAAGTTTTTCTTTAAAAAAACTGAGTTAGGCCGGGAGGAACAAGGCGCGGAGATAGTGGTGTGTAAAGAAACAAAGTTTTGTTGAATGAAACTATTAAAAAAAACTTGTGTCGAATGCTGGTCCGGAGAGACCATCTGGACTAATTAATCCCATCCGATCAAATTCCTTTTATTATGAACAAACAAATAGTCACAATATTTGTTACGGTTTTCATTATCAAACACTTTTTTTTTTTTGTGTATGGAGTATTTCAGGTCCTATGTAGACAATATAATAACACCAACTTATTTTTAAATCATACAAAATATAAAAAGTATTTCATCGTTGAAATTTATAGTAAAAATTGTGCGTTATGGACTGGATTTCGTAACTGGACTTAAATGATTAGAATAGAAGTCCGGTTTAAAATTCAAATTTTTTTTTTTTAGACATTAAGCCTGGTTAGTGAACATAAGAAAAAACATTGTCATTTCCCTCTTCATTGCTTTTATTTTATCTAAAAAAAATAAATCTAAATTTTGAACTTCCAATTTTTCTTTGTAGTTGAATCAAGGTTCTCAACTTCATTTGGAATTTATTCAATTAAGCATTTTAATTAGTTAACTAACAATTGAAATAATAAAAAATGATTTAAGAGGGTTAATTGAACAAAGAAAAATAATTCGTATTCCATTCAAATATTTTAAATTCATTGGAAAACTTGATTGAAAAAAAAAATTAGGACTGCATGCAATTGTAATGGTATACTATAATACTAACAAATGAAAAAATAAAAGTGCAAAAACAGCAAAATACTCAAAATCCTAAAAGGTGAGGACTCTTCCAAATAAAAATCTGAGTTGAAAATTTCTCGTTTATATCGTCGCTATTTTCTGAGCTCATAACTCATCAAACTCCTCTATTTCTCATCCCCCTCTAATAAAGGGCCCACTAATCAGTCCAACCGCACCACCACCGCTTCCTCCTTGGAAGTTGGAACTCAGCTCTCCTTCTCTCCGAATGTGGTGAGAGAGAACACTTCTGCACCACAGGTGCTTGTGGAAATGCTCCAGAAAATATTGTTGTCTCTGCACGAAGGTTACCTAAACAAGCTCCAAAAAAGTAAGGTATAATATTAATTTAGTACAGTCAGGACCTGTAAATCTAAAAATTTTGCATCATTCTGACGGATAACATCCATTGTTGTATTTATTCAAAACATTACTAGCCATTGAGGTAATTAAGGTTCTGAAAGTGTTAGGATACTTGCTGGTAACCACACAGCAACAAACTTATTTTTTCAAGGTTACAAGTTACAACCATAGTGGTGACATTATCTTATTGAATTATGTAAGCCGATTCATTATTGGACCAAGTATTATCTCTTGAGCAAACTTTCTTTTTGTTGGCAGCTAACAGTACAAGTTCCAATCAAGGACTGTAATCTCAGGTTCTTTTGCTGTTGAAGATTAAATTTGGCACTAACACATGCTGTTCAGTACTGTGCTTCTATCTTGTAGTGCCCCAGTTTCCATTTGTATGGTCAATATTAAGAATCAAAGTTTTATGGTTTAATTTATCTCTTCCTTAGGAGTATTGAACTATTGATTTGTTGGGGCATAAATTTAGGCTTGTATTAGATTGTTTATTGGCAATTTCTGAGAGGCATCAACTATAGTGTTGGTCCAGGCATACCATATCTAGATACCTCACCTTTTTTAAAAGGGTTTATGGAATATATTTCTGAAATCTCTGAGAAAGCATCTGTAACCTAAACAGAAGTCAAACAAAACAAATCAATTAACTACATAGATCTACTAGTTAAACTTGTAGTTTGTTTGATGCTGGCCACCAAAAAGTTTAGTAGCACTGGTATAAGACTATGAAGCTTAAATATTAATTAAGCAAATGGGAGTTCGCTATTTAGCTTTGTGCTACATTTAGTATGATATTATGATTCATTAGCTAAATAGTTGTTAGTTAATTCACCATTCTTTCTTGTAAGTTTTGTAGGGAATCTATTGTGTAATTTTAGGTTACCATTGAGAACAAACAGTTGCAGTTGCACCTGACCTGTCAACGAGTTCCAGGGAAGGCGCCTATTTTCTGACATTACAACTAGCTTGAGGAGAACCATCGACAAGGGTAGCTGTGACCATGTCCGATTTCTGGCCATGGGAACCCGCCAGTTGGAAATGCTTGTACAAGAAAGCTCTTGGTCAGGCACTCTTTACTCTTGAAGAGGCACTTCAGTCTGCACATGCTGCTTTCCCACTGTGTCATTTTCTACACATGACCTGACACCAATAAATCTATCAAGTACGAAAGGCCTCTCCCAGATTCCTACAACGATTTGACTGGTCAATAGGTCTATGCAAGCTGAAAAAAAAATGCAGAGGCAATGAGTCATTGACTGTCAGCGCTCAGCACACGGAACTCAGATTTTGGAAGCAAATGTATCATTCCGTTGATCCATTAGAGACGCTAAAACTAAAATAGGTTGGTATTTAACATCCTGTATTCCTGTCTAAATAGAAGCTGATATAACTTCAGTACAATACCTGCATGTACCAGATGCAAATGGTACTCCTCATATTGTTGGCTTTATCATTTTTTTCCTTTTATTCTTATGGGTGCTTATTGGCTTCCTAGCTCATGCTTAACTGGGGATCTATAAAAACGAGGCTTAATTAACTTGAACATATAAGATTTCTGTCAATATAGTACTATTCTACCAGAAAAGAACAAGCATTATTGTTATATTAATATATTTGATCCATAAGCGCAAAGTATTAAGTATACTATGCATAAGCACTATGACTATGTTTTCATAAAGTACCATTCATTTTATTATCATATTTTCTTATTTCTTCTTTAACATGGAAAAGAGATTGATGAGTAAGTAAAGACATAGCATCGTATTTTCTTTGAGGGCCAACAAACTACCGGCAACTTTCATTAATAAAAAAAAAAGTTACGAAAGTCTAATAAAAATTTAAAAACAAACCAGTCAAAAAATAGTATAAACTTCTAACCAAATTTATTCTCGAAAACCGTACTGTACCAATACTAGTAACGACAAATAGTCCTCGAATCGATTTCGAACCATACGACACCTTATAGAAATTTTACTGTTTTCTAAAAGTTAAATCGACCCCTGCAGGTTCATTTGTGAAGTAACGTTAAGGCATTTGTTAGAAAAGAATATCAGAGATATGCTCAAATCAAACAAATATGACGTTTTAAGAAAATTCATGAAAATTAAGATAATCAGTCATGCAATCAAAATTGACACTAATTTAAATATTTCAATCAAAATCTAGATATATAGTACCGTTTTATTGGCGGATCAACCTGAGGCGATTTTTCCTGCGAGACAGTCAGCCAATGCCGATATGTATCAGTCTTCTCAACTGAAAATACCAACAGGAACCAATAACAACAAAGCACCAAAAAAAATGAAACAAAAATATCTTCTTATATTGATAATTATGACCGTCCATTAATAAATTAATATAAAAAACCAATTGAATCAACAACCAAAAAGCAGAAGCACAAAAATATATCATATGATTCCTTGGTCAAAGAAAGCCAGCAAAGAACGCTTTTATATTTATAAAGCTGAGTTGATTCGAACGATTTGATAATAAATGGTAGGATTATCTCAAATTAATTTCCGTCTATTTGCTGGTTGCACCCAATAATGTGTCTGATGAAAACAATAATGAGGATGTACATACCTTAGAGCTGAGCTGTCAACATTTGTGGTGAAACGGAAAGGTGTCCTTTGATAGGTGGCATATAGGGATTTCTTATGACTGTAGAATTTCACCACAGGAATGTGTTCGAATTTTTGCCACTCAGAACTGCCTACTCTGAGGCTTGTAATCATCACAAGCAGCTCCTTCGTACACCAGACTGTTAGCTTCTCTGCCTCTGCTTTTCTTAAGTATTCTGGGAGAGTTTTCATTTTGTAATCCACTAATACCATTCTATAACGAGGTTTGAGATTCTCCAGTATCTTTAGATTTGGGCAGTTCTCGATTTGAATAAATGAGAGGTTAGGTAGGTTTGATATCCTCTCCAAATTTGAGCTTTCAAGAACATAAAGTTCTTTGACTGATCGTAGATCCTCTACAGATTTTAATTGTCCAAGAGCTTTAATATCCAGGACCACCAAGGAAGTTGCACGGCACAAAAGGCCCTTTGGAAGTGAACTCAACTTGGGGCAGTTTCTTATAATTAATTCTTTTAATTTGGGCATTGCCGGTTGTCTCTCGTCCCACAACCACTCTACCCAAGACGGCATATCAAAAAAACCGAGGTGATTTAATTGGGGAAAAGGAATGATCGGTGAGTGGCTCACCTTTGTTTTTGTTTGGTCTTGGCTAGCATCGAATAAAAATTCCGGTCCAATCCTTACAACTGATTTTGCACCATCTATATCAAGATAGTCCAAGTTTGGTAGTAGGCCCAATGGAGGGAGTTGGCTAAAGCATTCACATTGCTCTATCCTAAGATATCTAAGAAATTTTAGTTTTAATGGGTTTGCTCCCACGTGCAACCAATTAGGAAACTGATCACCAAAGTACTTAATAATGTGGAAAATTTCTAAAGTTGGAGGAGGAGAAAGTGCATTTAGTACATCCTCTGCTGCTTTCTTTTCTTCAATTGGTTTAGAAACTTGACATCCCCTATTTGGGTTGTAACAAAACCAGAGCATCTTGAGGTGAGCCTTTTCCTTTAGGTTAGCCTCTTTAGCCACGTTCATATCAGTTACTTTTTCCAAGTTTTCTAATGTAAGCACTGAAAGTAGGGATAGAGTTCCTAAATCTTCAAGGCTACTATAATCCTGTGAACGGTTGTGGCCTGGCTGAAAATTATAAAGATGAATCAGCTTCTTTAGTTTTCTCAAGCCCGCTGGGAAAACCTCAATGTTAGTCCCATAAAGAGAGAGGTATCTCAGCTCTACTAGATCCACAATGCTAGAAGGAACATGTGATAACTTCTCGCAATCATCGGCATTCAGATGTAGTAGCTTTTTAAGATTGCCAACAGAATTCGGAAGAGTTTCTAAATTTGTTCCAGATACATTCAAATATCTTAGCTGCACGAGTTCACCAAAAGAATCAGAGAGGCAAAAGATATTAGAATTGGAAAGATCTAAAATTCGTAGGTGAGAAAGTGATTGAAGTGCATTGGATGAAACTTCACTCATGGAATTAGTGATAAGCAATAATGTTCTTAGAGATTTTTCTTCATTTAAAAAATCTGAACTCAAATCCACTGTACTATTTTCAATCGATAGTCGGCGTAGCTTCAAAAAGGGATGACTCCTACGGAATAATTCTCTCTCTCTCATAATTAAACTATCACACTTTCTCTTTTCTCCTGCAAATGATCTCAACAGATCATGCATTTTACAAAACTGTTGATCGTAGCGATTGTCAACTACTTCCAAAAGATTCCGCCAAATTAACTCTTTATAAAATTCTATCCCCTTCTCATAAAACGACAAATCCCCCTCGTCACACAGAAACCCTTCTGCTAGCCACAAATAGACTAAATGTATTTTATCAAACTCAAAATCTTCTGGATAAAGAGAACAAAAGATAAAGCATTGTTTTAAATGTGATGGAAGATCCTCATAACTCAAGTAGAATGCTTGAGGAAAATAATGATTATCGGGTACTATGGACCACAAAGTGCTTTCTGAAATTGTTTGCCACTCACGTATGTCTTTTCCTCTCCCACGAAGAACTCCACCGATTGCTATTACAGCGAGCGGCAAACCACCGCATTTTTTAACTATCTCAAGCCCAATATTTTTTAGCGTCTCACTGTCAAATTCATTGAATGCCACCTGTGAAAATTGCATTATAATAAATACAAACTTATTATGTGTCTCATAAATTGAGAGTGATATATATATACGATCAGAATTAGTTATGTATTAAGATATTGGGTACAGGTATTGAATTGATAAAATGGTTAATGGATAAATTTGGCAATTATAGAAGAGGTAGACTAAAATCAGTCGCGACTGACAAATGAGACCATCAGCTACGATCAAATCTCAATTTTCGAGATTCTAACAGTCGATCTGAACCGTTCAATGTGTTCTTCATATTGAAATCTCATTGAAGACAAAATTTTATATTTTTCTGAAATTTTTTAATATTTGTTTGGTATTTTACAAAATTCTTAATCTAAACAATTATGGACCATTCAATAACTATGATTTTTAAAATTCTCAAAAAAATAGTAAATAAAATCAGAAAAATGTAAAATTTGGTCTCCAATGAGATTTCAATATGGAGAACACATTGAACGGTTCAGATTAGCTATTAAAACCGCAAAAGTTGAGATATGATCGCAGCTGACGGGTCCATCCGTCAGTCGTGGCTGATTTTAGCCTATCTCATTATAGAATTCATACTAATGCAAAATTATTCGAGAAAAATAAATTTCAAACAATTAATATATTTACATATGAGAAAACAGCGCAAGCTATAGTCATAATGTGCGTACATAATAGATTATTATTAATTTTATTATTGTTTTGAACTGCATGATACTAAACCCAGTCAATGACTCAATATCGTGAATCGTACGGTTCGTTACGATATATATCAGGCCAGCAGCGATGTGAACTGTACCGATATATCGCAAATCCACCGTATCGGTTGAATCGGCACAATACTATCGAACGATACTCGCATGGTACCGATATATATCAGGCCAAGATTCCTCCGTTCGCTCACGATTCAGTTTCCTTTATAAAATATTCGTCGCCCCTTTTGTTTGCGCCCAGAGAGAGAAATTAGTACACTAGTACTGGGATCGAGTAAAAAGGAAAATGCTTATGGAAGAGACTTATACTGACGCGTGGGTCCCAATATTAATTAGAGAGAATATATGGGGCACAAAAACCGCACACAGTAGACAAAGTTAAATTTTCTATCTTTTAAAATCTGATTTAATTTAATAATTTTTTTTACGAAGTATTGAACTTAAAAAGACCATATTTATCGGGACTGCTACTAAAAGTTTTTTATATTGCACATTAAAGTCTCTTTTGTTAAAATTAAGTAAATAATTAATTAATATTTGAATACATGTTTAAACAATAATATTAATAATAATATAAATTCAATAATAAAATGTCTAGATTATACAATATACTAATAATTTATACATATTAATAAATAATAATGATTATAATTTTTTGATAATCGATAATGATTATAAATTATATAGTTATAATAAAATATCAGTAAATAACAACAACAACAATAATTTATACATATTATGCATTACATATTATAAACTATAATTATTAATATTAATAATTTATACATAACTAAATGGATTATACGTTAAAATGATTAAAATGAGTATAATTTATACAGATTATTCAATAAATATTATAAGATCTAATTAGAAATAATATATAAATATATTGTACATTATAATATTGAGTAATACTCAATATTCATACACTACATCATTAGACACCTAAATTTCTGAATGATTATAATAATAGGGTATGAAATTAGAATTTTTTTTAATAAAAATAGTTCAATATATATTCTAACTAGTTAATTTACCGGGGCTGATAAGGATTATCATATAAATATTCTTCATTACCATCATCCCCTAGAAAAATTTTATTTTTGGAATGTGATTAATTAAGCTCTAACTATTTTTTTTTATTTTTACGCTCATCCTCTCATCATTTGGATTTCTATTTTTGTGCTCATCCTCTCATTCCCTGAATTTTCTATTTCGTCCAACATAATATGAACAATTGTCCTAGTAACTATAACAGTTATTGTCATGAACTAGTACAATTATGTATATTAAGTAGAACAATTAGGTATATGAATTGAACAATTATGTATATGTTCTAGTTAGGGTGGGTACGTATTGGAAAACAGACAGGGGCGGAGCCAGGATTTCGATTTAGGGGGGCAGAATATCGACTTAGGTAGACTACAGTTTGAAAGTTTAAAAATCTAAAAAAATTGAGAATAAAAAATAATTTTGTATTAATTTATAGTAGTAATTTTTCTATACAGGAATTTATTCAAATACAATAAAGAAATAAATTTTTCTTTAAAAATTAATAAGCAAAAATTTTCATATTTGAGCAATGTTTTATTTGTGATTTTTCGACTTCTAAATTAGCTCTAAAAGACAAAATTATAATTAAACTAGTTTGAACAAACAATAAACTTAACTAGATTATATTTGAGATATATTTATTGTATTTGAACTATTTCATTATGGGTGCAATATGTTATGTATTAACAAATTTTAACATATAATTGAAAAACTCTTCACACAAATTTAAAATATTAGGGGGCCAAGCCCTCCTTTTCCACTCCTACTGGCTTCCGGCCCTAGAACAGATTAGAAAATTGTCAGTTATTTTTATTCATATACCTAATTGTTCTACTTAATATACATAATTGTTCTAGTTAATAAACTTAATTGTTCTAGTTAATAAACTTAATTGTTCTAGTTAATAAATATAATTGTTCTAGTTGGTAGATCTAATTGTGCTAGTTAATAAATCCAATTGTTCTAGTTGGGGGAGGGGTTAGCGACAGAGGGACGAGGATGGGATGAGAACAGTGCAAGTGTTGGATGGCTTGGGTACAGAAAAGAAGGAAGATAAAACGTAGTGAAGGGATGAGAGGAAATACAGTGAATGAAATAGTGGATGAGATGAGGGGAAATACATGAAAGGAAAGAGGGAATGAGAATGAGCACTGAATTAGTTGGGAATGAGAAGATGAGAGAATCTTGAAGATGGTAGAAAACAATTCTATTTATACTTGATATTAAGGGTAGCTTAGCTTATTTTAAACGATTCAACATGATACACTAGGATACACGATAGATTTAAGATTCAACTTCTATGATTACGAATATACAAGATTTTTTGTTGTTTCCGCGCTCTAAGTCCAGTAGTAGTTAAGTCCGGTAGTAGTTAAGGAGTCAAGCCACATTTTGTCCAGGAAAGATTTGTGGGAATCGAAAAATATACATCTACAGTTTAAACTTTAAAAAGATTCAGATCTACGCATGTCATCCTAGTAATTAGACATACTATATAGGAAAATTTATCCCCACAATGTGAACAGTGTTTAGCGTTTATATAGCATGATATGGTGACCGATAAAAATAGTGCATTTTTAGGTTGTTAAAATTATATTTTGTTATAATTTTTCAATGTAAAGATTATTAATAACACTGTGCTAACTATAAAACAACGAAACATCATCAGTTAGACAATTACCATTAAAAAGATTTTTCATATGTTCTGTGATATGTTTAGCAGCAGTTACTGCTAATTAAATTTCAATAATAAATAACATTAAATCGTAATTTTAATAGGTGCATACCAAACCATTGGGATTGGCACCGTTGGGATCTTCTGCAATCGCGCAATTATTAAATTTTGATTCAACTATATTTATTATTAAAAAAAATCACAGTCATATATTTCCTATTTATGAATTCGGTCTAAATCCAAAAACAGGTCGGACTATATATCAGATTTTATTAACAAATTTCTACTCATATTATATTATATATATTAATTTAATAGTTTTTGTATATATGTGCGTACCTGTTTGACAAGTAAGGACCAAGCATCCTCGTCTGATAACTTCTGGACGTGATGTGTCGTTGTTGCTTGAAAGAAACGAGCAACACTGTCACTCCGAGTAGTGAGGAGCAATCTATTACCACGAGTACTACCAATCATGGCCTCACGCAGTAGCCCATTCCAAACCTCTTGACTCGCAGGCCACACGTCATCCAAAACAAGAAAGAATTTCCTATTTTGGACCAAGCTCGCAAGCTTTGGCACCAACTCCGATCTCTGCTCAGCAGAACCATGGTCTCCTCCGGCCTCCCGGATAACACACTTGAGCAGCTCGACCTCTTTAAGACATTCAGACACACAAACCCAGATTTTCAGAGGGAACTCCCTCTGAATTTCTGGATCATTGAAGACCTTTTTGGCGAGAGTGGTCTTTCCTATGCCGGGCATTCCCACAATAGCAACAGCACTAACATTTTCTCTCAAACTCTCGTCTGTGATTAGCAAATCCACCAGCATTGTTGTGTCTTCTTCAATTTTATCTCCGACAATATCAGCTAGCACAACTGATGGATCGGTTTTGTTGCTGAAGTCTGAGTGGTGACGGGTGACATTAGATTGCCCAACCACAGCTGGCATCTCAATCAAACCCAATGTTAACTTCCTCTTATAAATCTCATTTAGCCTCGAATTAAGCTCCTTAATTTGTGTACCGATCTTGTGAGCGAACACAGGGTTTCGGAGGCAAGAGAGCATGCTGATGCCGCAACTGTATTTTGAGGAGGAGCTGCCATAGCGCTCACTGCGTTCCTCCGCCTTGATCTGGCAGAGGTCCATGATGTCATGGGCATCGTACATGACATCCGTGAGCTCCAGGAGCCATTGTTCGATAGCACTACCCTCGGTCTGCTTCCTCTCAGCATCAGAAAGGAGGCATCGAATGTGACGCACAGTCATGCCGAGCTTTTCAATCTCCCCAGGAACACCGAGCAACATGCCAACCTCTTCCTCAGCCATCTTTGTTAGCAGGCTGCTGAAATTGTTGAGAAAAGCGTCCAGGATCATCGCCATTTTTCTGAACAGGTCAACTATAAGGGGAATTTGTAAATTAACAAATTGTAGGCACAATTGACGCAATGCATGGGTTGGTTGGTTAAATGGTCTTTGCTCCAACCACTCCTGAGTCCTCATTAATGTAGCATATAACGACAATACCACCAATTTTTTTAAGTTTGTACTATATTTGCAGTGTCGACATTAAATGAGATTATATAATGCAGTTAGACCCATTGAGAATAAATTAAACAGTGTTAAGATCAACGGGGATCACTATCCTCTCCACAATTATTGACTTTGCATATTTTGACGAACACAAAAATAATATCTTATTTTAGTTTTATATATATATATATATATATATATATATATATATATATATATTATCAATTCAGTAATTTTATATTTTATAAGACTGTTTTGAAATTGACGATTTTTGGTACATCACATGACATTAATGTACCATAATAATTTTTTTTTTATTTATTTGAACTGATTTAAGAACACGTTTTGGAAATTTTCAAATTAATATAGGCCATTGCCAAAGCAATTTTTCTCTATAAAAGCAATCTTCTTTTCAACTTTAAAATCAAAATATCTAAAATGTGATCCGGACTATATTTATATCTTTGTATATAAGAAGTTATTACTAATTTACATCATAATTAATCTAATCCTTGATCGCCTTTGAAGAATCTTCGATAATATTTAAATAATGTGAAATACAATACATATTAATTTTCAAGACCTAATATGTTTACAATATTTTTTCGTTTTGTAATATTTTTAATTTCATAAAAATTGAAGTTACTTAATTAGAGAATTTTAATTGTAATCTAACCTAGGAATTGAAGTTAATATATATATATATATATATATATATATATATATATAGAGAGAGAGAGAGAGAGAGAGAGTTTAGTTACGGTGAGATGCATTAAAAAAAATCCTCCGTGAGTCGCAATCAAAACTCCTAGATCTGGTTCAAATTACAGATCCAAACCATCCAACATGATCTCCCTATTGAAATCTCTATGTAGACCAAATTTTATAATTTTTTTTAGATTTTGAAGTATTTTTTTCGGATTTCTAAAAAACTGATGTTTTTGAACGGTTCAGAACTGATTAGATTAACGATTTTCTCTTTTGTAGGCAAGTAGTCGGCAAGAAATATGCAGACACAATATAATTTTCTTGGACCCACATTTAAAATTGACCGGGTTCCTAATTAATCTCTTTCTGGGACCCAGATGTAAAATTGAAGACGTAAGATTTTACTGGACTCAGCACGGCCATCCAAGACCTCCGATTTATCAACTAATACATTGATATGTTAAAAAATAAAAATCCCTTCAACAAAATGCTGATGAGGACTGAATCTTCATGCTTAGTCCGAGAATTTATAGCTTTAATAAGTTCGTTCAACATCTATATATTTTTATCTAATCTAATTACACAAGTAGGGTGTGAACTTTATTTTTTTATTTGCATTGAGTCCAGTGTTGAGTCATGTGATCAATTTAACCCAATGATCAAGTTTGCTAGATTTACTTTTAAATATATTAATAATTAATATTAATTACATACTAGTACGATTTAATAAGAATTATTATATTAATCAACTTAAAAAATAATTAATTGTTATATATTTACTAAATTATCTTTTTATTTTTTATTTTATAAAAAAATAAATAAGTAAGAATTAATTAATCAAGTTAAATAGATTGAATAGGGTTGACCTTTGATGAAGTGATCTTTAATCCTAGCCGAGTCGATCTATAGCTTACTCGGATTTAGTCGCATCATATTCGAGTAATTAAATATATATAATAATTTAATAGTGTTAACTTCACTAAGATCCAACTCATCAACACCTTAGAAATTATAAAAGAATAGGATATTCATCTCCCTTTTATTCGATCGCACTAAAACTATTTATCAGTGCTAAATCGAAAGAAAGGCAAATTTTTGTTTCCGTCATATACAGGTGTATAGTTGTCTTTTATGAAGCTTATTTATATTATAGAGTTCGTTTGTATAAATATGACATAAATAAAAGAATATTACGTACCGTGTTCATACTTAATTCGATACTTTCTTTTTTTTTTATTTTTTTTTCCCCGACCTCTAATCTCTACTACTTATAAACGCACTCAAAACAAGGTCATAATATTTTCACAAAAGGGGGTTCAAACATTTGTTAACATCATTATAGACCATTGATCTGTACAATTTGATCTGATGTATGGTTTAGATTTGTATTTGAAATAAAAAGTCCGACCTTTTTCTGTAAAGGGGTCAAGTCGCTAGATTAAAAATGCAATTTTTTCTTTGTTTCCTATGTGTCGAATGTTCGAATCTCCGCTCCCACATATTAATTTTTGCGCTATTTTCATTTTTATGAATTTATTTAGAACGCTCTGTGGGCCGCTCATCCTTATTTTTGTTTTCGCTCAATATTCAATTTCCTTCCTTTTCTTGAACCCTTCCCACCCGCGATTTTTTTCGCCAATTTCCTTCTTTTTTCAACTCGATGTTTGGAATCTGAATCATTTTGTTTATCCTTTCCTTTAATTTTGTCAGTTTCCCTTAGGTCTTCAAATTTCAATGCTTTATAGCTGTCACGATCTAACACTACACCAAAAAAGAGCATTAGTACCGTCCAATTAACACCGGTTTTTAACAAAACCGGTATAAAAAATAGTCAGTGGCAATTTCGTAATTGTCAGACTTTATCTTTAGTACCGGTTTTTTAGAAAAACCGGTACTAAAACGTTGGCCGAAAAAAAAAAACGGTTTATCTTTAGTATCGGTTTTTTAGAAAAAACCGGTACTATAGATAGTACTTTTAGTACCGGTTTTTAAGAAAAACCAGTATTAAATAAAAAACCGCTTTTTTTTTTTCTCGTTCTCTTCGTTAGACGTAACCCTGCCTCTTTCAATTAGCTACTCATCTCATTCACCTCTTCGCTCACCTCTCTTTCCTCTCACTCAGACCAGCCGAGAACCCCACCTCTCTCCCTTCCTCTCTCGAGACATGGTGGCTCACCTCCGATCTAATGACCATTCCAAGCCATGGCGGCTCACCTCTAGGCTATCTCTCTTCCCAAATCAACCCAAATTAGTTCGTCTCTCTTCCCTTTCCCCATAATTTCGCCTTTATCCCTCTTTCCCAAACCAACTCTGGACAAAAATCCGAGACAAAAACCCTAGACCATCACTACTCTCATTCTCACCTCCGCTTCTCGCTTCTTCATGTCTCATGCCAGACCTCTCCGCCTCATCTAGCCTTCTTTGCGTTGAGGATGCCAGAGACATCGCCGCCTGGACCGACGTCCGATCTGCATCCCTCCAACGCCGTCCTCTCGCATCTCTCCGACTCCGTCGCCGTCTTGCCCTAGTTCGAGGATTCTCTTTGGGCCCACTTTAACCACCTCTCCCTCAGGTTATCTTTTTATTTTGAGTTCAATAAGTTTAAATCAGACGTTAAATTTAACAATGGAGCCCTGCTCTCATCTCTCTCTCTGCAAAAATAGATGAGAAAATCATGCCTATAACATGCTTGTTGAAATGCTTATAGTTATGCAGTGAATTTTACTGTGGTGAGAGTTGAAGATGCTCGAAACCAATATCCATGCTCGAAACCTGTCAAATTGCAGTTAGCCTTTTTATTTCTTATTTGTTTTTGCTAATTCCACTTAAAAGTAACATCTTCACTAATTAGGAGTTTTCATCAGAAGAGGATCAGCACGAAAGTGGTGATTACGATAGCAAGGGGAGTGAGGTAAAGCAGTCTTTGATTTAGAAAATTTCACATATTCTAACCCGTTTAATCCTAGATTTATACATAAAGAAAAATTTATTTACCTGTTCTGTGTGCTTCTTTTGTGAAATGGTTTGATATTGTGAACTTGTGGTAATTGATATTTTTTTCTCATGCCTTGTTATATTAGATGGTTCCGTGCAATTACGAGAAGAATATATTGAAGCACAACGGTATGATTCATTTTCAAAACAGCAAATTTACCATATAGCTGTTTATTAAACTCTGTTGCTATCTGTATTGTATAGCATTATTTATGATACTTTGTGAAACCTGGACTTCATGTAATATTATTTTCCTTTTATTAAAAACAGATCAGAGCTTTATTTGAGAACTGAAGAGATGGACAGCTTCACCAATCCCTTCCTCTAGTTCATCTCGTCACTTAATTTCTTATTTTGATTTCTTGTAATCTTAAAAGATATATGGATTAATAAATGTTCATGGGTATGTAATTTAATTTGGGTTGTATATATGTGGTGCATTTGTGATAATTGAGAATTTATGTGATGATTATATATTTTCTGTGATATATATGGATATATATGTGAAAAATTATAGCTAGCAAAATAGAATACCAACAAAATTTGTAATTTAAAAAAAAAATTTTAACACCGGTTTTTAACTAATAACCGGTACTAAAGATATCATTAGTACCGGTTATTAGCCTAAAAACAGGTACTAAAGATGGTAAATATTTTAAAAAAAATGCGGCGATCTTTAGTACCGGTTTTTAACTAATAACCGGTACTAAAGATGATATCTTTAGTACCGGTTATTAGTTAAAAACCGGTACTAAAGATCGCCGCTTTTTTTCCTGGGAATTCCAGGATGTTTTTAGCACCGGATTTTTAGTACCGGTTTTTAATTATCTTTAGCACCCCCTATTATTAGTACCGCTTGACAACCGGTACTAATAATTCCTAATTAACCGGTACAAATAAGAAAAAATGGCGTAGTGTAACTTGATCTGACAATGGAATTCACTGTTTTAGAGAAATGCACTCGCACTGGTACAGGAATGCGGGCGCACTCGTACAAGACCATATCTGATTCTGGATTCAGAAATTGAGAATAGAAACACGAAATTGAGTGTAATTGAATGAATAATGGAATGAGAATTGAAGTAATGATAAGAATCTAAGAAGAAATTGCAGTGGAAATCAACTCTTTTATTGAATTCAGAAAATACAAGGAAATTCGTAGAAAATAGGCATAAATATGAGAAATGGTTTAGATCTCAAATTTCAGATGTGTTTTCTCTCTCCTCAACCTCTCTTTATATAGTACAACTTGCTGACATCATTTTAATTTCCTAATTACATTACTTAAGACGAAATCAAGAAGATTGTTGCTGGAGAGAGTCATCTCCTTCGTAACAAACTCAACTGTCTCAAGATCCCTTTCTTCTCTTCTTAATTCCCTCTAGTTAAGACGCCTGCGTCTGTCCAGTTCCTTGAGTGGACCCCTTGGTCAGCCTCTGTTCATTTAACTCAGCAAGGCCCGGCCTAATTTTACTTGCTTTAAAATTGTCCAGGTCATTGCCGCCAGTATTCAAACTTCATTCTGCAATTAAATCGGATGCACTTGCATCCCAGAGTGCACCCGCACTCAGAATTGCAATTTCATCTTGTAACAATAGCGCATATATATGTATTGAATATTTGTCTCTTCTATTCTATTCGAAAACCCTAGATCTGAGAATGAGCATACAACGTAGAGGCGGCGATGGCTGCACACGGTGGTAAGAGAATCCCCCTATTAGGCTGCAACCTAGCTATAGAAGCACCTCACGATTGTCAGAAGGGGCAACAAAATAGTTCGGCGTGGAGGAGATCGATGGAGATATGGTTCTAGGAGGAGACAAATTCAAGGTGGGAGATGAGATCATGGGCAACCACGATAGGCACAATTAGTAAGCTGGTTGATGGCTGGTACGAGTACAAAGTTTGGTGTTGGCTGATTGGGTTTAATAATTAACATTAGCAACTATCGGTATTGCAAATGAGGACACAGAAAGGTCCTTTTATAAGTTAATCCTTCTTGCTAATATTTTTTGTTTATTTAATTTGTTGTAGTGAGACATTCTGCTACTTTGATATTTCTGTTGCATATTTTTTTAGTGGTGCCTGATTGACAGATCGTGGCATTGTTGAAATGCGAATAATATTTAGCAATAGAACAGAAGTGAGGGCCCATTTGTTAAATATGATTGGTGACCTGTCAGATAAATGAGTCACAACACATTTTATTGTTTTGTGTTAATGAATCTTTAAAATGATTTAAAAAAAATTTCTGAAAAGATAATGTCCAGAAGGCACTGACTTGTAGTAAGCAGATTATAATTATATTTTTTAGCTATTCCAAATGATGTCTTTCCTTTTTTTTATGTGTACTTCAGTTTTTGGCTTTGACTTCTTCCAAATTCAATTTGCTAGCATAAACCATTTTGCTAAGGTATGCAAACAAAAAAGTAGCAAAATTGTTGAGAGAATTTTGAGACTGCATATACTGGTCTAAAATTGATAAAAAAATACCCTTGTAAAAATAAAATTAAGCACCATCGAGTATAACTGATTCAATGATTCTTCTATTGTTATTATCAAACGAAAATTTTATGATGTTTGACTATTGTTAAGAATCTCTTTTAACGTTATTATTATTATTATTTAAGGTTATAGTGTTGGTGAAGGAATACGATGCTCTTCAATACATGGATTTCTCATCTAAAAATGTGGCGGTTTTGGCAATTACAGAAATGATTTTTTTTTTATGTGATCTCAAACTATTTATCAATTTTTATGTTGTTTCTTTTTGTTTTTGGTACTTTTGTTTTATAGTATATCAATAATAATTGCTGTAATTATTTTCTTGTTATCTTCCTTCCATTTGTCTTCACTTTCAATATGATATTATTTCTTTACGTCTCATTTCAATGAATTTTTTAGATCTCTCTCTAAATATTTCCAATTAAAAGGTGCTGATATTAAAAGGTGCTGATATTAATATTCCTTACATAAAACTGTAGCATTTTCGTAGTTCATTATTTGGTCCCCCTTTAGTTTTGATTGGCGGAATTAACGTTACCTGAGCTGTGGAGTCAAAATACTATTCATTGTGTGGCGATAGTATTACTTAATACTGACCCTCTCAATATTTATTCCGGGTACATATATAAAGGAAAACTATCAAATTTGTTTGATGATCTTTAATTATGTATGTTGTAAAAATAAAGTGGAAGAAAAAAACAAAGAGCAAAAGAGAGATCTGTATTTCCTATTCTCAATTCTTAGATGCAATATACAGTGTATAATAAGTCTCTATTTATAAGTTATAAAAGAAATCTTCCAATAAATGACAAAGATATGTATTCATAACCATTTATAACAATATGCGATTAAAAAAGAAGAAAATAATGTATATGGTATTTTAGGAATACAACCAAGGCCAAATTTTTTTCTCAAGCTCTTAACCTATCCAATTCCTGGTTCTTTCTGATCAATTTTTGGAAATTCTATATTTTGGATTGAGATCATTCACAGTAATATTATTTTCAATATTTTTGATATTCTGAAAAAAAATAGTTAATACAAAATTTTCCCACACATTGAGTGGGCGTGACTGCTAGTCTGGGTAAATTGAAGTATCTTTCAAAAACTCCGGATTAGTTTGTGGATTTGTTCGGATTTGAAGTTAAATAAAAGGTTGATTAAACATCTGTTTCTTTTGCAACCCAGTCGCTCTTTTGAATTGATATAGGATTGCTCGGGGGTCCAGTGTAGGAGTATGGCTTTTTTGGTAGAATGTCGCGTCAATTCTAAAGGGACTTGGTATACATTCTTGAGGCAGGTAATACTTTTCAATCTCGTCTCCAGGTCCACCTAGCAGTTTTGAATTGTCTTCTATCTCATCTCCAACGATAGGACCTACCAAATTAGAACTGATGGATCAGTTTGTGGCTGATGTCTTGAGTTCGCATGACAAATATTAAATGGCTTGAATTATTGGACTCATACCTTGGGAACCAAATCTAGTGCCGCCGGTGCCGCGCAGCAATCCGAACCATTCAGATTAAATCCAATGATGATGGATGCCCCGTGCATATAACCAGATTGTAAGGCCCGAAGAAATTTAACCGTCGAGATCAGATCGGACGGTTCGGATTTGTGCACGCCACGGTGCCACGCGGCACCAGATAGGGATTCCATACCTTGCGACTCATTCAACCCAAATTATTGTACTACTCAGAAATCTCTATTTCGCGGGGTCCAGCAGATCGGAATTTCCTGCGGTCTTATCTTCGAAGATTTTTTTTTTTTCCTTTTTTCGGAAAAAGGTGGGAGAATGAAACAAAGTATACAAAATAAAAGAAAGAAAAACGCAAAAAGAACTTCAATTCATAATCGACCAAATCAGATTTGCTTTCATCTAACATCTAGTTAATTAATTCAGCCTCCAAGTATCTAATTTAAAACTTACTACATCAACAAAACAAAGCACTAGTTGAATATACAAAATTCTCACAAATCCTATCCATGCTGGCATGTGAAATTTTGGGACGTTTGATAATGCTTTGTGTTGGGGTACTTCAGGCAATAAATTAACTACCATTTACTATAATATTTTTTTCTGCAACATTTTTAAGTGTTCAGTTAATGAACATACTATAAATTATCATCTACTTATTTCAATAAATGATCTCTATTTCTTTCTCACTGTCCTTTTTTTTTTTAAATGTTTCATATACCAAGTTTTCTGTCAGTTTAATTGCGTCATTTCATAAGTGTATGTCTGTTATTTTTTTATTGGAATAAAATTTCTTTCGTGAATTTATCCACAGCAAGCTCAACAAAAATATAAGCATAAGCTTAAGTTTATCCAGAACGATTTTTTTTTTTTTTGAATTTTGCGTATTCTATGATTTGCAATGATTTAGATATTTGTTGCAAAATTTGAAAAAAAAATATTTATGTGCTCCATCTCCCAATATTTGGAGCTGTATGCAATTATATTATCACCAATACGCACATTGAATGATTTAAAATTTTAAAACCATAAAAGAGATTATATGGCAAGTACAAACTCTTGACGTGGCTAAGAACAACGGTGATTGAGTGGATGTCGTGAATTTGAAATTTAACTAAAAGATTCATTGGAAATATTTAAAGTTGAAAGTCTCCATTATAATCTTTTATCTCAAAATAAAAACTTCTAATCAAAAGCATAGCAAGTCTATTAAAACTCTGCTCACTTCCAGTGAATGATAATTTGAGTTGCAATAGAACAAGACGAATGGAATAGCGTTCTAGTATTTTAATTAAACTAAAGAACCATAAAAAACTGATTTGAGTGTCTCTTATGCGTCGTATCAGTTCACTGCTAGCCATTGACAAGCTCCTTTGTTGGATGGAATTAGCTAATATCTATTTAAAAGAAATAGCAAATAAACGGATATATTTCGTTGGCTAGCTATTTTCTTCTTTTTTTTTTTGTATATTTTATTCACACTAAAGAAGGGCACTCTTGTCATCTATGTAAGGTGTGTTTCTCCTTCTAGTTTTAACTGCTAAATTTCCATCATAATGAATTGTATCTTTGAATTATTTTTAAGGATCCTTTTCTCGATTCCTAATCAAAGAAACTAATGGCGTGTGCTAATTTACTGGTACGGTACCAGGTCTTAGGTGCATTCGGTATAAGCAGGGAGGAAAATATTAAGGGCATCTATCCACTCGCCAATTTGGGAAGAGCAAAATATCAAATTCTTTACTATTAATGTTTAAATGCTGTACTAAAATCAATGAAATGTTCCCTGCCTTAAAAAAAAAAATAATAATAATGATAAAAGCAACAGTACATCAATCACCTCAAACTAGCAACAAGCACATAATACCAGAAGTGAGGAGAAAAGTAAGAAAGAAAGGCAGAAAAACAGAGAAAAGAGAAAAAGGTCCTTTCATTAAGTTTAACAAAAATATATACAAAAACAAAAAACTCATATTCACCTGATATGAAAGGACGGATATGAAACCTTTGTTTGTGTCAAATACGAAACCTACGTTTAGCCGCTGGCTAGACCATGTAATTTAACCTTATTTAATTGAATGCAAGAGATTGGGATGACCGGTTGACACCTATTTTTCATTCAAAAAACTTGAGATACCAAGCTGGCTATCTCTATTATTTGGATCATAAAAAATATAGCTCTAAAACTACAACTGAGCATTAAAATTAATATTTGTCCGCTTTCCTCCGATATTTAAGGAGCGCACCACCCACCTTGGCTGCATCCACACCAAATCCTACATTATGAACCCGTACAACATTTGCACCACCTAAAATACCACCTGTGACAGCAGCAACTGTAGCAGGGTCTCTTGCTACCGGGTCAAGTTTGCCACAAATCTCACCCAGAAACCTCTTCCTAGAGGGTCCCACCAAAAATGGCACGTGAGAAGCACCCAGACTAAGTTTTTCACTCTCTCTCCTAACAATTGGCAAATTCGAAATTAATTCAATATTATGCTCAGTATTTTTTGAGAACCCAATACCTGGGTCAGCAACAATTCTCCACAATGGTATACCCGCTAACTCTGCAGCACAGAGCCGTTGGTACAACTCTGAAGCCACCTCCTTACATCTCCATAATGCAGGTTATTACAATTTTGCATTGTAGAAGGATCTCCTCTCATATTTGTGGGATTTTGATACGCTGTTATCACCATTCTTATTTAAAATTGGTCCTAAACCGCGCTACAATGCATTCCCATTAAGCATTTGCTCACAATTTTTTATTTAAAATCAACTTTTGTCACTTCCCCTTCCCAGCAGCACAAAAAACCAACTGATGTCTTATAGACTAGACGCTATGTCATGTCGTGCGATTCAAAGTTAAAAAAAAAAAAAATCTAAATTTTAAAATTCGAATTTTTCTATGTAGTTAAATTAAGGTTCTCAACTTCATTTGGAATTGATTCAATTAAGCATTTTAATTAGTTAAATAATTATTGAAAAAATAAAAAAATGATTTAAGAGGGTTAATTGTCAGCATGCATCCTTAGTGTGGTCCCTGGTGCAATTTTATTTCAAACTCCCTCTGCTCAACCTCACCCTCGATTTAGATGAATTCTGGCTCTCTCAAAGACACCAGGGATCGAAATTGTGGGACATCATTTGGGCTGCCACGACTTGGAACATTTGGAAGGCAGGAAATAGGACGATTTTCTCGAACTGCAGCACCCCACTGGATTTATTACTCAAAGAAATTGCTGCGTGTGTAATTTCTTGGAGAAAACATGCTTAGTGTCACTTCTTTTGTTGTATAGGACTTAGTACATTTACTTATTCACCTTTTTTTATTTCCCTTTTGTACTTGTACATAATTTTTTTATTAATAAATTTTGTCTATGTAGTACTTTGCCCCGTCTCTAAAAAAAGATTTAAGAGGGTTAATTTAACAAAGGAAACAAATTTCGTATTCATAAAATAGTTTGAAATTCATTGGAAAACTTTTTTTTTGGATAAACTAGATAGCGACTATCTAGTGAATTCATTGGAAAACTTAATTTAAAAAAATTTAAGGACTGCATGCAATTGCAATGATATACTAACAAATAAAAAAAAAAGTGCAAAAACAGTAAAATCCTAAAAGCTGAGGAGTCTTCCAATAACTCCAGATTCACTCTTGTGCCAATAAAAACGGAGCTGTGACTGTGAGGCGATCTGATTTGAAAATTTGTCGCTTATATCCTCCCTATTCTGTGAGCTCTCATCAAATTCCTCCATTTCTTTTACCCCTTTTAATAAAGGGCCCACTAATCAGTCCAACTGCACCACACCGCCAACTCCCTGCTTCCCCTTCAGCTCTCCTTCTCTCAGAATATGATGCCTGTGGAAATGCTCCAGAGAGATATTGTTGTTTCTGTACGAAGGTTACTAAACAAGCTCTGATCCTTTTCTTCACCGGCTTCTTCTAACAGTGCTATGAGCTATGCCCTGAATTATGTATGAATTGGTGTACATCTGCATTATTGTAAGATAAACGTTCTTTCTTCATTTTCATCTGTATGATGAAATTTTTTTTTCCCCTACTATAACACAGTTTTGGTGAAGAAAAGACGTAACATTTCAATGTGGATATGACCCTTGTACACTGACAAGTCCTGAATTATGACAAATTTCGACATACCAATTTCAGTATGGAGGGCTCGGCTGTAACATGAAAAGTTTATCTACAGAGTGGATGCCTCCAATTATAATAAATTTAGTACCAGCGAATTTGTAAGCATAGCGAGTCCAGTTGGCCTAATTACCAATATAGTCCTTATGTCCTGTCGATTGTCGACCTCTCATCTGTTAAAACTATCAGTTTACAATAACATACATATATTAACAATTATAAAAATTCACTCAACAAATAGATAATTATTATCACCAAGTAGGTGGGTGGACGGATGGACATGACAAAGGTAGTGTACAAATATTCCGTTAGCAAGACTCAATGACCTTATCTATGCCTTCAGAAAATTCTATAATTCCATAAGGAAGAGAAATTAACAATGGCATTTAAAAAATGTCCTAACAAATGTAAACCTTACATAATGAAATTTGTCCACTACGAAGAAATTTCCAAACAATTTAACCAACACAAACTGCTACCACACTTTACCATCTTAATGACAAACTAAAGTCAAAATAGAGAGAAAAAAAAAAAAGAATTTAGAAACTTACACCAAAATTGCTATTCTTAATCAGAGCAAAGCTCTATCCTTCTCCTGCACATACGAGCTCTAGCCTGCACATGAAAAAATCAGTCATTATTTAGATTTTAAGAGAATAACCTACTACAATAATGAATTAGTTACATGAAATTTATAAAGAAATATCTTCCACCTCTAAATTTAAAATAAGATGTGTTAATCATTGTGAAACCTACAAATAATCACAAAGCCATCATACATTCAACAGATTCGCTTCTTCGATCAACTTCAGAAGTCAGAACAATTCAACAGATTCACTTCTTCGATCAACTTCAGAAATCAGAACAACTCCTAGAAGATGGTAGGTTAAGGAGAGAGCTCGGCTGCAGGAATCTAACTCACACCCTTTGCAGGAAAGAGATAGAGAGCCCGGCTGCAGGAAGCTTTTGCTCAAGATGTTCTAAGATTATCAAGTATCAACGTACTCCGTACAAAATAAAAGAAAAGGGAAAGAATGGTTAATAGATTTTGCATTGTATTGGCCAGATGCCTTCTCTGTGTTGTACAGTTTTGTTCAATTTTACATATGTTTTTAAATTTGTGGTTTAGTGGGATTACAATTGAGGAAGTATAGGTGAATTTGTGGTCTTCCGGTATGGATTTTGGTCAATTTCTGGTCAGGGATACAATCAATGAGTAAGTGATCAAAGGAATCAGCAAGTAACAAAAAGACCACTTAATTAATTAATCAATGAGCACAGCAATTTCATATCAGTCGCTCCCTGAGCTGAGGACCAAATCAATATATATTGGTAGCAGAGTAGAAAGTTCAGGCCTCAAGAATTGACATGCTGAATGAGTACCAAACTTGTGACTCTTCGAATCACCGACAAACATCATGAAACCAGCCTAATTTATGCCCTCAAAGAACAACATTCTCCAAAAAGACCATAGCAATTGAAAATTTAATAATACTAAACTATCTATAAGGTGCTAAATTTCTAGCCTTAATGCAAAGCACCTAATTAAAGAAGCTGGCACAGGAGGATAGCTAGAGCTCTCACCACAGTGGAGCCTCTTGTATTCCAGAGAAGATGACAAGCGTTTCAACTGCCATAGAACACTGGAGATTGAAGCAGCAATATCATTAAGAGGCATTTTGACAAACACTTGTTGTGCAATGCAAAAGACTTCTATTCCACCCCATTGGAGAGAGAGATTAGGATAACTGAGTTAGGCCTATCATTTTGTTTTGTATCGGATTACTGTAATCCGTTACTTGGCAGCCGCTGTCCAGTTTTTCTTTAAAAAAACTGAGTTAGGCCGGGAGGAACAAGGCGCGGAGATAGTGGTGTGTAAAGAAACAAAGTTTTGTTGAAACTACATTAAAAAAACTTGTGTCGAATGTTTACGGCAAAGGATGCTGGTCCGGAGAGACCATCTGGACTAATTAATCCCATCCGATCAAATTCCTTTTATTATGAACAAACAAATAGTCGCAATATTTGTTACGGTTTTCATTATCAAACACTTTTTTTTTTTTTTTGTGTATGGAGTATTTCAGGTCCTATGTAGACAATATAATAACACCAACTTATTTTTAAATCATACAAAATATAGAAAGTATTTCATCGTTGAAATTTATAGTAAATTGTGCGTTATGGACTGGATTTCGTAACTGGACTTAAATGATTAGAATATAAGTCCGGTTTAAAATTCAAAGCGGACCATTTATTTTAGACATTAAGCCTGGATAGTGAACATGAGAAAAGAAAAACATTGTCGTTTCTCTCATCATTGTTGTTATTTTATGTAACAAAAAAAATCTAAATTTTGAACTTCCAATTTTTCTATGTAGTTGAATCAAGGTTCTCAACTTCATTTGGATTTGATTCAATTAAGCATTTTAATTAGTCAACTAATAATTGAAATAATAAAAAATGATTTAAGAGGGTTAATTGAACAAAGAAAAAAAATTCGTATTACATTCAAATATTTTAAATTCATTGGAAAACTTGATTGAAAAAAAAAAAATTAGGACTGCATGCAATTGTAATGGTATACTATAATACTAACAAATGAAAAAAATAAAAGTGCAAAAACAGCAAAATCCTAAAATCCTAAAAGGTGAGGACTCTTCCAAATAAAAATCTGAGTAGAAAATTTCTCGTTTATGTCGTCGCTATTTTCTGAGCTCTTAACTCATCAAACTCCTCTATTTCTCATCCCCCTCTAATAAAGGGCCCACTAATCAGTCCAACCGCACCACCACCGCTTCCTCCTTGGAAGTTGGAACTTGGAACTCAGCTCTCCTTCTCTCCGAATGTGGTGAGAGAGAACACTTCTGCACCACAGGTGCTTGTGGAAATGCTCCAGAAAATATTGTTGTCTCTGCACGAAGGTTACCTAAACAAGCTCCAAAAAAGTAAGGTATAATATTAGTTTAGTACAATCATTACCTGTAAATCTAAAAATTTTGCATCATTCTGACGGATAACATCCATTGTTGTATTTATTCAAAACATTACTAGCCATTGAGGTAATTAAGGTTCTGAAAGTGTTAGGATACTTGCTGGTAACCACACAGCAACAAACTTATTTTTTCAAGGTTACAAGTTACAACCATAGTGGTGACATTATCTTATTGAATTATGTAAGCCAATTTATTATTGGACCAAGTATTATATTTTGAGCAAACTTTCTTTTTGTTGGCAGCTAACAGTACAAGTTCCAATCAAGGACTGTAATCTCAGGTTCTTTTGCAGTTCAAGATGAAATTTGGCACTAACACATGCTGTTCAGCACTGTGCTTCTATCTTGTAGTGCCCCAGTTTCCATTTGTATGGTCAATATTAAGAATCAAAGTTTGATGGTTTAATTTATCTCTTCCTTAGGAGTATTGATTTGTTGGGGCATAAATTTAGGCTTGTAATAGATTGTTTATTGGCAATTTCTGAGAGGCATCAACTATAGTGTTGATCCAGGCATACCATATCTAGATACCTCCCCTTTTTTAATAGGGTTTATGGAATATATTTCTGAAATCCCTGAGAAAGCATCTGTAACCTAAACAGAAGTCAAACAAAACAAATCAATTAACTACGTAGATCTACTAGTTAAACTTGTAGATTGTTTGATGCTGGCCACCAAAAAGTTTAGTAGCACTGGTATAAGACTATGACGCTTAAATATTAATTAAGCAAATGGGAGTTCGCTATTTAGCTTTGTGCTACATTTAGTATGATATTATGATTCATTAGCTAAATAGTTGTTAGTTAATTCACCATTCTTTCTTTTAAGTTTTGTAGGGAATCTATTGTGAAATTTTAGGATACCATTGAGAACAAACAAACAGTTGCAGTTGCACCTGACCTGTCAACGAGTTCCAGGGAAGGAGCCTATTTTCTGACATTACAACTAGCTTGAGGAGAACCATCGACAAGGGTAGTTGTGACCATGTCCAATTTCTGGCCATGGGAACCCGCCAGTTGGAAATGCTTGTACAAGAAAGCTCTTGGTCAGGCACTCTTTACTCTTGAAGAGGCACTTCAGTCTGCACATGCTGCTTTCCCACTGTGTCATTTTCTACACATGCATGACCTGACACCAATAAATCTATCAAGTACAAAAGGCCTCTCCCAGATTCCTACAACGATTTGACTGGTCAATAGGTCTATGCAAGCTGGAAAAAAAAATGCAGAGGCAATGAGTCATTGACTGTCAGCGCTCAGCACACGGAACCCGTACTATTCTCGAAATAGTATTTTCTTTGAGGGCCAACAAACTACCGGCAACTTTCATTAATAAAAAAAAAAGTTACGAAAGTCTAATAAAAATTTAAAAACAAACCAGTCAAAAAATAGTATAAACTTCTAACCAAATTTATTCTCGAAACCCGTACTGTACCAATACTAGTAACGACAAATAGTCCTCGAATCGATTTCGATCCATACTACACCTTATAGAAATTTTACTGTTTTCTAAAAGTTAAATCGACCCCTGCAGGTTCATTTGTGAAGTAACGTTAAGGCATTTGTTAGAAAAGAATATCAGAGATATGCTCAAATCAAACAAATATGACGTTTTAAGAAAATTCATGAAAATTAAGATAATCAGTCATGCAATCAAAATTGACACTAATTTAAATATTTCAATCAAAATCTAGATATATAGTACCGTTTTATTGGCGGATCAACCTGAGGCGATTTTTCCTGCGAGACAGTCAGCCAATGCCGATATGTATCAGTCTTCTCAACTGAAAATACCAACAAGAACCAATAACAACAAAGCACCAAAAAAAATGAAACAAAAATATCTTCTTATATTGATAATTATGACCGTCCATTAATAAATTTATATAAAAAACCAATTGAATCAACAACCAAAAAGCAGAAGCACAAAAATATATCATATGATTCCTTGGTCAAAGAAAGCCAGCAAAGAACGCTTTTATATTTATAAAGCTGAGTTGATTCGAACGATTTGATAATAAATGGTAGGATTATCTCAAATTAATTTCCGTCTATTTGCTGGTTGCACCCAATAATGTGTCTGATGAAAACAATGATGAGGATGTACATACCTTAGAGCTGAGCTGTCAACATTTGTGGTGAAACGGTAAGGTGTCCTTTGATAGGTGGCATATAGGGATTGATCATCACCACCGTAGAACTTCACCCTGGGAATGTGTACGAATTTCTGCCACTCAAAACTGCCACTCAAAATCTTTACAAGCAGCTCCTCCGTACACCAGACTTTCAGCTTCTCTGCCTCTGCTTTTCTTAAGTATTCTGGGAGAGTTTTCATTTTGTAATCCACTAATACCATTCTATAACGAGGTTTGAGATTCTCCAGTATCTTTAGATTTGGGCAGTTCACGATTTGGATAAATGAGAGGTTAGGTAGGTTTAATATCCTCTCTAAATTTGAGCTTTCTTCAACATAAAGTTCTTTGACTGATCGTAGATCCTCTACAGATTTTAATTGTTCAACAGCTTTAATTACCAGGACCTCCAAGGAAGTTGCACGGCACAAAAGGCCCTTTGGAAGTGAACTCAACTTGGGGCAGTCTCGAATGAAATTTTTTTTTAATTTGGGCATTGCCGGTTGTCTCTCGTCCCACAACCACTCTTCCCAAGACGGCATATCTTCAAAACAGAGTATATTTAATTGGGGAAAAGGAATGATCGGTGAGTGGCTCACCTTTGTTTTTGTTTGGTCTTGGCTAGCATCGAATAAAAATTCCGGTCCAATCCTTACAACTGATTTTGCACCATCTATCATAAGAAGGTCCAAGTTTGGTAGTAGGCCCAATGGAGGGAGTTGGCTAAAGCATTCACATTGATCTATCCTAAGATATCTAAGAAATTTTAGTTTTAATGGGTTTGCTCCCACGTGCAACCATTTAGGAAGGCGATCGCCAAAGTAATTACGAATTTGGAGAATTTCTAAAGATGGAGGAACAGATAGCGCATTTAGTACATCCTCTGCTGCTTTCTTCTCTTCAATTGGTTTAGAAACTTGACATCCCCTATTTGGGTTGTAACAAAACCAGAGCTCCTTGAGGTGAGCCTTTTCCTTGAGATTAGCCTCTTTAGCCACGTTGATATCAGTTTCTTTTTCCAAGTTTTCAAATGTAAGGAGTGAAAGTAGGGACAGAGTTCCTAAATCTTCAAGGCTACTATAATCCTGTGAACGGTTGTGGTCTGACTGAAAATTACAAAGATGAATCAGCTTCTTTAGTTTTCTCAAGCCCGCTGGGAAAACCTCAATGTTAGTCTCATAAAGAGAGAGGTTTCTCAGCTCTACTAGATTCACAATGCTAGAAGGAACATGGGAAAACTTTTTGCAATAACCGAGATTCAGATATAGTAACTTTCTAAGCTTGCCAATAGAATTCGGAAGAGTTTCTAAATTTGTTTCAGACACATTCAAATATCTTAGCTGCACGAGTTCACCAAAAGAATCAGAGAGGCAAGAGATATTAGAATTGGAAAGATCTAAAATTCGTAGGTGAGAAAGTGATTGAAGTGCATTGGATGAAACTTCACTCATGGAATTAGTGATAAGCAATAATGTTCTTAGAGATTTTTCTTCATTTAAAAAATCTGAACTCAAATCCACCGTACTATTTTCAATCGATAGTCGGCGTAGCTTCAAAAAGGGATGACTCCTACGGACTAATTCTCTCTCTCTCATAATTAAACTATCACACTTTCTCTTTTCTCCTGCAAATGATCTCAACAGATCATGCATTTTACAAAACTGTTGATCGTAGCGATTGTCAACTACTTCCAAAAGATTCCGCCAAATTAACTCTTTATAAAATTCTATCCCCTTCTCATAAAACGACAAATCCCCCTCGTCACACAGAAACCCTTCTGCTAGCCACAAATAGACTAAATGTATTTTATCAAACTCAAAATCTTCTGGATAAAGAGAACAAAAGATAAAGCATTGTTTTAAATGTGATGGAAGATCCTCATAACTCAAGTAGAATGCTTGAGGAAAATAATGATTATCGGGTACTATGGACCACAAAGTGCTTTCTGAAATTGTTTGCCACTCACGTATGTCTTTTCCTCTCCCACGAAGAACTCCACCGATTGCTATTACAGCGAGCGGCAAACCACCGCATTTTTTAACTATCTCAAGCCCAATATTTTTTAGCGTCTCACTGTCAAATTCATTGAATGCCACCTGTGAAAATTGCATTATAATAAATACAAACTTATTATGTGTCTCATAAATTGAGAGTGATATATATATACGATCAGAATTAGTTATGCATTAAGATATTGGGTACAGGTATTGAATTGATAAAATGGTTAATGGATAAATTTGGCAATTATAGAAGAGGTAGACTAAAATCAGTCGCGACTGACAAATGAGACCATCAGCTACGATCAAATCTCAATTTTCGAGATTCTAACAGTCGATCTGAACCGTTCAATGTGTTCTTCATATTGAAATCTCATTGGAGACAAAATTTTATATTTTTCTGAAATTTTTTAATATTTGTTTGGTATTTTACAAAATTCTTAATCTAAACAATTCTGGACCATTCAATAACTATGATTTTTAAAATTCTCAAAAAAATAGTAAATAAAATCAGAAAAATGTAAAATTTGGTCTCCAATGAGATTTCAATATGGAGAACACATTGAACGGTTCAGATTAGCTATTAAAACCGCAAAAGTTGAGATATGATCGCAGCTGACGGGTCCATCCGTCAGTCGTGGCTGATTTTAGCCTATCTCATTATAGAATTCATACTAATGCAAAATTATTCGAGAAAAATAAATTTCAAACAATTAATATATTTACATATGAGAAAACAGCGCAAGCTATAGTCATAATGTGCGTACATAATAGATTATTATTAATTTTATTATTGTTTTGAACTGCATGATACTAAACCCAGTCAATGACTCAATATCGTGAATCGTACGGTTCGTTACGATATATATCAGGCCAGCAGCGATGTGAACTGTACCGATATATCGCAAATCCACCGTATCGGTTGAATCGGCACAATACTATCGAACGATACTCGCATGGTACCGATATATATCAGGCCAAGATTCCTCCGTTCGCTCACGATTCAGTTTCCTTTATAAAATATTCGTCGCCCCTTTTGTTTGCGCGCCCAGAGAGAGAAATTAGTACACTAGTACTGGGATCGAGTAAAAAGGAAAATGCTTATGGAAGAGACTTATACTGACGCGTGGGTCCCAATATTAATTAGAGAGAATATATGGGGCACAAAAACCGCACACAGTAGACAAAGTTAAATTTTCTGTCTTTTAAAATCTGATTTAATTTAATAATTTTTTTTACGAAGTATTGAACTTAAAAAGACCATATTTATCGGGACTGCTACTAAAAGTTTTTTATATTGCACATTAAAGTCTCTTTTGTTAAAATTAAGTAAATAATTAATTAATATTTGAATACATGTTTAAACAATAATATTAATAATAATATAAATTCAATAATAAAATGTCTAGATTATACAATATACTAATAATTTATACATATTAATAAATAATAATGATTATAATTTTTTGATAATCGATAATGATTATAAATTATATAGTTATAATAAAATATCAGTAAATAACAACAACAACAATAATTTATACATATTATGCATTACATATTATAAACTATAATTATTAATATTAATAATTTATACATAACTAAATGGATTATACGTTAAAATGATTAAAATGAGTATAATTTATACAGATTATTCAATAAATATTATAAGATCTAATTAGAAATAATATATAAATATATTGTACATTATAATATTGAGTAATACTCAATATTCATACACTACATCATTAGACACCTAAATTGCTGAATGATTATAATAATAGGGTATGAAATTAGAATTTTTTTTAATAAAAATAGTTCAATATATATTCTAACTAGTTAATTTACCGGGGCTGATAAGGATCATCATATAAATATTCTTCATTACCATCATCCCCTAGAAAAATTTTATTTTTGGAATGTGATTAATTAAGCTCTAACTATTTTTTTTTTATTTTTACGCTCATCCTCTCATCATTTGGATTTCTATTTTTGTGCTCATCCTCTCATTCCCTGAATTTTCTATTTCGTCCAACATAATATGAACAATTGTCCTAGTAACTATAACAGTTATTGTCATGAACTAGTACAATTATGTATATTAAGTAGAACAATTAGGTATATGAATTGAACAATTATGTATATGTTCTAGTTAGGGTGGGTACGTATTGGAAAACAGACAGGGGCGGAGCCAGGATTTCGATTTAGGGGGGCAGAATATCGACTTAGGTAGACTACAGTTTGAAAGTTTAAAAATCTAAAAAAATTGGGAATAAAAAATAATTTTGTATTAATTTATAGTAGTAATTTTTCTATACAGGAATTTATTCAAATACAATAAAGAAATAAATTTTTCTTTAAAAATTAATAAGCAAAAATTTTCATATTTGAGCAATGTTTTATTTGTGATTTTTCGACTTCTAAATTAGCTCTAAAAGACAAAATTATAATTAAACTAGTTTGAACAAACAATAAACTTAACTAGATTATATTTGAGATATATTTATTGTATTTGAACTATTTCATTATGGGTGCAATATGTTATGTATTAACAAATTTTAACATATAATTGAAAAACTCTTCACACAAATTTAAAATATTAGGGGGCCAAGCCCTCCTTTTGCACTCCTACTGGCTTCCGGCCCTAGAACAGATTAGAAAATTGTCAGTTATTTTTATTCATATACCTAATTGTTCTACTTAATATACATAATTGTTCTAGTTAATAAACTTAATTGTTCTAGTTAATAAACTTAATTGTTCTAGTTAATAAACTTAATTGTTCTAGTTAATAAATTTAATTGTTCTAGTTGGTAGATCTAATTGTGCTAGTTAATAAATCCAATTGTTCTAGTTGGGGGAGGGGTTAGCGACAGAGGGACGAGGATGGGATGAGAACAGTGCAAGTGTTGGATGGCTTGGGTACAGAAAAGAAGGAAGATAAAACGTAGTGAAGGGATGAGAGGAAATACAGTGAATGAAATAGTGGATGAGATGAGGGGAAATACATGAAAGGAAAGAGGGAATGAGAATGAGCACTGAATTAGTTGGGAATGAGAAGATGAGAGAATCTTGAAGATGGTAGAAAACAATTCTATTTATACTTGATATTAAGGGTAGCTTAGCTTATTTTAAACGATTCAACATGATACACTAGGATACACGATAGATTTAAGATTCAACTTCTATGATTACGAATATACAAGATTTTTTGTTGTTTCCGCGCTCTAAGTCCAGTAGTAGTTAAGTCCGGTAGTAGTTAAGGAGTCAAGCCACATTTTGTCCAGGAAAGATTTGTGGGAATCGAAAAATATACATCTACAGTTTAAACTTTAAAAAGATTCAGATCTACGCATGTCATCCTAGTAATTAGACATACTATATAGGAAAATTTATCCCCACAATGTGAACAGTGTTTAGCGTTTATATAGCATGATATGGTGACCGATAAAAATAGTGCATTTTTAGGTTGTTAAAATTATATTTTGTTATAATTTTTCAATGTAAAGATTATTAATAACACTGTGCTAACTATAAAACAACGAAACATCATCAGTTAGACAATTACCATTAAAAAGATTTTTCATATGTTCTGTGATATGTTTAGCAGCAGTTACTGCTAATTAAATTTCAATAATAAATAACATTAAATCGTAATTTTAATAGGTGCATACCAAACCATTGGGATTGGCACCGTTGGGATCTTCTGCAATCGCGCAATTATTAAATTTTGATTCAACTATATTTATTATTAAAAAAAATCACAGTCATATATTTCCTATTTATGAATTCGGTCTAAATCCAAAAACAGGTCGGACTATATATCAGATTTTATTAACAAATTTCTACTCATATTATATTATATACATTAATTTAATAGTTTTTGTATATATGTGCGTACCTGTTTGACAAGTAAGGACCAAGCATCCTCGTCTGATAACTTCTGGACGTGATGTGTCGTTGTTGCTTGAAAGAAACGAGCAACACTGTCACTCCGAGTAGTGAGGAGCAATCTATTACCACGAGTACTACCAATCATGGCCTCACGCAGTAGCCCATTCCAAACCTCTTGACTCGCAGGCCACACGTCATCCAAAACAAGAAAGAATTTCCTATTTTGGACCAAGCTCGCAAGCTTTGGCACCAACTCCGATCTCTGCTCAGCAGAACCATGGTCTCCTCCGGCCTCCCGGATAACACACTTGAGCAGCTCGACCTCTTTAAGACATTCAGACACACAAACCCAGATTTTCAGAGGGAACTCCCTCTGAATTTCTGGATCATTGAAGACCTTTTTGGCGAGAGTGGTCTTTCCTATGCCGGGCATTCCCACAATAGCAACAGCACTAACATTTTCTCTCAAACTCTCGTCTGTGATTAGCAAATCCACCAGCATTGTTGTGTCTTCTTCAATTTTATCTCCGACAATATCAGCTAGCACAACTGATGGATCGGTTTTGTTGCTGAAGTCTGAGTGGTGACGGGTGACATTAGATTGCCCAACCACAGCTGGCATCTCAATCAAACCCAATGTTAACTTCCTCTTATAAATCTCATTTAGCCTCGAATTAAGCTCCTTAATTTGTGTACCGATCTTGTGAGCGAACACAGGGTTTCGGAGGCAAGAGAGCATGCTGATGCCGCAACTGTATTTTGAGGAGGAGCTGCCATAGCGCTCACTGCGTTCCTCCGCCTTGATCTGGCAGAGGTCCATGATGTCATGGGCATCGTACATGACATCCGTGAGCTCCAGGAGCCATTGTTCGATAGCACTACCCTCGGTCTGCTTCCTCTCAGCATCAGAAAGGAGGCATCGAATGTGACGCACAGTCATGCCGAGCTTTTCAATCTCCCCAGGAACACCGAGCAACATGCCAACCTCTTCCTCAGCCATCTTTGTTAGCAGGCTGCTGAAATTGTTGAGAAAAGCGTCCAGGATCATCGCCATTTTTCTGAACAGGTCAACTATAAGGGGAATTTGTAAATTAACAAATTGTAGGCACAATTGACGCAATGCATGGGTTGGTTGGTTAAATGGTCTTTGCTCCAACCACTCCTGAGTCCTCATTAATGTAGCATATAACGACAATACCACCAATTTTTTTAAGTTTGTACTATATTTGCAGTGTCGACATTAAATGAGATTATATAATGCAGTTAGACCCATTGAGAATAAATTAAACAGTGTTAAGATCAACGGGGATCACTATCCTCTCCACAATTATTGACTTTGCATATTTTGACGAACACAAAAATAATATCTTATTTTAGTTTTATATATATATATATATATATATATATATATATATATATATTATCAATTCAGTAATTTTATATTTTATAAGACTGTTTTGAAATTGACGATTTTTGGTACATCACATGACATTAATGTACCATAATAATTTTTTTTTTATTTATTTGAACTGATTTAAGAACACGTTTTGGAAATTTTCAAATTAATATAGGCCATTGCCAAAGCAATTTTTCTCTATAAAAGCAATCTTCTTTTCAACTTTAAAATCAAAATATCTAAAATGTGATCCGGACTATATTTATATCTTTGTATATAAGAAGTTATTACTAATTTACATCATAATTAATCTAATCCTTGATCGCCTTTGAAGAATCTTCGATAATATTTAAATAATGTGAAATACAATACATATTAATTTTCAAGACCTAATATGTTTACAATATTTTTTCGTTTTGTAATATTTTTAATTTCATAAAAATTGAAGTTACTTAATTAGAGAATTTTAATTGTAATCTAACCTAGGAATTGAAGTTAAATATATATATATATATATATATATATATATATATAGAGAGAGAGAGAGAGAGAGTTTAGTTACGGTGAGATGCATTAAAAAAAATCCTCCGTGAGTCGCAATCAAAACTCCTAGATCTGGTTCAAATTACAGATCCAAACCATCCAACATGATCTCCCTATTGAAATCTCTATGTAGACCAAATTTTATAATTTTTTTTAGATTTTGAAGTATTTTTTTCGGATTTCTAAAAAACTGATGTTTTTGAACGGTTCAGAACTGATTAGATTAACGATTTTCTCTTTTGTAGGCAAGTAGTCGGCAAGAAATATGCAGACACAATATAATTTTCTTGGACCCACATTTAAAATTGACCGGGTTCCTAATTAATCTCTTTCTGGGACCCAGATGTAAAATTGAAGACGTAAGATTTTACTGGACTCAGCACGGCCATCCAAGACCTCCGATTTATCAACTAATACATTGATATGTTAAAAAATAAAAATCCCTTCAACAAAATGCTGATGAGGACTGAATCTTCATGCTTAGTCCGAGAATTTATAGCTTTAATAAGTTCGTTCAACATCTATATATTTTTATCTAATCTAATTACACAAGTAGGGTGTGAACTTTATTTTTTTATTTGCATTGAGTCCAGTGTTGAGTCATGTGATCAATTTAACCCAATGATCAAGTTTGCTAGATTTACTTTTAAATATATTAATAATTAATATTAATTACATACTAGTACGATTTAATAAGAATTATTATATTAATCAACTTAAAAAATAATTAATTGTTATATATTTACTAAATTATCTTTTTATTTTTTATTTTATAAAAAAATAAATAAGTAAGAATTAATTAATCAAGTTAAATAGATTGAATAGGGTTGACCTTTGATGAAGTGATCTTTAATCCTAGCCGAGTCGATCTATAGCTTACTCGGATTTAGTCGCATCATATTCGAGTAATTAAATATATATAATAATTTAATAGTGTTAACTTCACTAAGATCCAACTCATCAACACCTTAGAAATTATAAAAGAATAGGATATTCATCTCCCTTTTATTCGATCGCACTAAAACTATTTATCAGTGCTAAATCGAAAGAAAGGCAAATTTTTGTTTCCGTCATATACAGGTGTATAGTTGTCTTTTATGAAGCTTATTTATATTATAGAGTTCGTTTGTATAAATATGACATAAATAAAAGAATATTACGTACCGTGTTCATACTTAATTCGATACTTTCTTTTTTTTTTATTTTTTTTCCCCGACCTCTAATCTCTACTACTTATAAACGCACTCAAAACAAGGTCATAATATTTTCACAAAAGGGGGTTCAAACATTTGTTAACATCATTATAGACCATTGATCTGTACAATTTGATCTGATGTATGGTTTAGATTTGTATTTGAAATAAAAAGTCCGACCTTTTTCTGTAAAGGGGTCAAGTCGCTAGATTAAAAATGCAATTTTTTCTTTGTTTCCTATGTGTCGAATGTTCGAATCTCCGCTCCCACATATTAATTTTTGCGCTATTTTCATTTTTATGAATTTATTTAGAACGCTCTGTGGGCCGCTCATCCTTATTTTTGTTTTCGCTCAATATTCAATTTCCTTCCTTTTCTTGAACCCTTCCCACCCGCGATTTTTTTCGCCAATTTCCTTCTTTTTTCAACTCGATGTTTGGAATCTGAATCATTTTGTTTATCCTTTCCTTTAATTTTGTCAGTTTCCCTTAGGTCTTCAAATTTCAATGCTTTATAGCTGTCACGATCTAACACTACACCAAAAAAGAGCATTAGTACCGTCCAATTAACACCGGTTTTTTAACAAAACCGGTATAAAAAATAGTCAGTGGCAATTTCGTAATTGTCAGACTTTATCTTTAGTACCGGTTTTTTAGAAAAACCGGTACTAAAACGTTGGCCGAAAAAATAAAAAAAAAACGGTTTATCTTTAGTATCGGTTTTTTAGAAAAACCGGTACTATAGATAGTACTTTTAGTACCGGTTTTTAAGAAAAACCGGTATTAAATAAAAAACCGCTTTTTTTTTTTCTCGTTCTCTTCGTTAGACGTAACCCTGCCTCTTTCAATTAGCTACTCATCTCATTCACCTCTTCGCTCACCTCTCTTTCCTCTCACTCAAACCAGCCGAGAACCCCACCTCTCTCCCTTCCTCTCTCGAGACATGGTGGCTCACCTCCGATCTAATGACCATTCCAAGCCATGGCGGCTCACCTCTAGGCTATCTCTCTTCCCAAATCAACCCAAATTAGTTCGTCTCTCTTCCCTTTCCCCATAATTTCGCCTTTATCCCTCTTTCCCAAACCAACTCTGGACAAAAATCCGAGACAAAAACCCTAGACCATCACTACTCTCATTCTCACCTCCGCTTCTCGCTTCTTCATGTCTCATGCCAGACCTCTCCGCCTCATCTAGCCTTCTTTGCGTTGAGGATGCCAGAGACATCGCCGCCTGGACCGACGTCCGATCTGCATCCCTCCAACGCCGTCCTCTCGCATCTCTCCGACTCCGTCGCCGTCTTGCCCTAGTTCGAGGATTCTCTTTGGGCCCACTTTAACCACCTCTCCCTCAGGTTATCTTTTTATTTTGAGTTCAATAAGTTTAAATCAGACGTTAAATTTAACAATGGAGCCCTGCTCTCATCTCTCTCTCTGCAAAAATAGATGAGAAAATCATGCCTATAACATGCTTGTTGAAATGCTTATAGTTATGCAGTGAATTTTACTGTGGTGAGAGTTGAAGATGCTCGAAACCAATATCCATGCTCGAAACCTGTCAAATTGCAGTTAGCCTTTTTATTTCTTATTTGTTTTTGCTAATTCCACTTAAAAGTAACATCTTCACTAATTAGGAGTTTTCATCAGAAGAGGATCAGCACGAAAGTGGTGATTACGATAGCAAGGGGAGTGAGGTAAAGCAGTCTTTGATTTAGAAAATTTCACATATTCTAACCCGTTTAATCCTAGATTTATACATAAAGAAAAATTTATTTACCTGTTCTGTGTGCTTCTTTTGTGAAATGGTTTGATATTGTGAACTTGTGGTAATTGATATTTTTTTCTCATGCCTTGTTATATTAGATGGTTCCGTGCAATTACGAGAAGAATATATTGAAGCACAACGGTATGATTCATTTTCAAAACAGCAAATTTACCATATAGCTGTTTATTAAACTCTGTTGCTATCTGTATTGTATAGCATTATTTATGATACTTTGTGAAACCTGGACTTCATGTAATATTATTTTCCTTTTATTAAAAACAGATCAGAGCTTTATTTGAGAACTGAAGAGATGGACAGCTTCACCAATCCCTTCCTCTAGTTCATCTCGTCACTTAATTTCTTATTTTGATTTCTTGTAATCTTAAAAGATATATGGATTAATAAATGTTCATGGGTATGTAATTTAATTTGGGTTGTATATATGTGGTGCATTTGTGATAATTGAGAATTTATGTGATGATTATATATTTTCTGTGATATATATGGATATATATGTGAAAAATTATAGCTAGCAAAATAGAATACCAACAAAATTTGTAATTTAAAAAAAAAATTTTAACACCGGTTTTTAACTAATAACCGGTACTAAAGATATCATTAGTACCGGTTATTAGCCTAAAAACAGGTACTAAAGATGGTAAATATTTTAAAAAAAATGCGGCGATCTTTAGTACCGGTTTTTAACTAATAACCGGTACTAAAGATGATATCTTTAGTACCGGTTATTAGTTAAAAACCGGTACTAAAGATCGCCGCTTTTTTTCCTGGGAATTCCAGGATGTTTTTAGCACCGGATTTTTAGTACCGGTTTTTAATTATCTTTAGCACCCCCTATTATTAGTACCGCTTGACAACCGGTACTAATAATTCCTAATTAACCGGTACAAATAAGAAAAAATGGCGTAGTGTAACTTGATCTGACAATGGAATTCACTGTTTTAGAGAAATGCACTCGCACTGGTACAGGAATGCGGGCGCACTCGTACAAGACCATATCTGATTCTGGATTCAGAAATTGAGAATAGAAACACGAAATTGAGTGTAATTGAATGAATAATGGAATGAGAATTGAAGTAATGATAAGAATCTAAGAAGAAATTGCAGTGGAAATCAACTCTTTTATTGAATTCAGAAAATACAAGGAAATTCGTAGAAAATAGGCATAAATATGAGAAATGGTTTAGATCTCAAATTTCAGATGTGTTTTCTCTCTCCTCAACCTCTCTTTATATAGTACAACTTGCTGACATCATTTTAATTTCCTAATTACATTACTTAAGACGAAATCAAGAAGATTGTTGCTGGAGAGAGTCATCTCCTTCGTAACAAACTCAACTGTCTCAAGATCCCTTTCTTCTCTTCTTAATTCCCTCTAGTTAAGACGCCTGCGTCTGTCCAGTTCCTTGAGTGGACCCCTTGGTCAGCCTCTGTTCATTTAACTCAGCAAGGCCCGGCCTAATTTTACTTGCTTTAAAATTGTCCAGGTCATTGCCGCCAGTATTCAAACTTCATTCTGCAATTAAATCGGATGCACTTGCATCCCAGAGTGCACCCGCACTCAGAATTGCAATTTCATCTTGTAACAATAGCGCATATATATGTATTGAATATTTGTCTCTTCTATTCTATTCGAAAACCCTAGATCTGAGAATGAGCATACAACGTAGAGGCGGCGATGGCTGCACACGGTGGTAAGAGAATCCCCCTATTAGGCTGCAACCTAGCTATAGAAGCACCTCACGATTGTCAGAAGGGGCAACAAAATAGTTCGGCGTGGAGGAGATCGATGGAGATATGGTTCTAGGAGGAGACAAATTCAAGGTGGGAGATGAGATCATGGGCAACCACGATAGGCACAATTAGTAAGCTGGTTGATGGCTGGTACGAGTACAAAGTTTGGTGTTGGCTGATTGGGTTTAATAATTAACATTAGCAACTATCGGTATTGCAAATGAGGACACAGAAAGGTCCTTTTATAAGTTAATCCTTCTTGCTAATATTTTTTGTTTATTTAATTTGTTGTAGTGAGACATTCTGCTACTTTGATATTTCTGTTGCATATTTTTTTAGTGGTGCCTGATTGACAGATCGTGGCATTGTTGAAATGCGAATAATATTTAGCAATAGAACAGAAGTGAGGGCCCATTTGTTAAATATGATTGGTGACCTGTCAGATAAATGAGTCACAACACATTTTATTGTTTTGTGTTAATGAATCTTTAAAATGATTTAAAAAAAATTTCTGAAAAGATAATGTCCAGAAGGCACTGACTTGTAGTAAGCAGATTATAATTATATTTTTTAGCTATTCCAAATGATGTCTTTCCTTTTTTTTATGTGTACTTCAGTTTTTGGCTTTGACTTCTTCCAAATTCAATTTGCTAGCATAAACCATTTTGCTAAGGTATGCAAACAAAAAAGTAGCAAAATTGTTGAGAGAATTTTGAGACTGCATATACTGGTCTAAAATTGATAAAAAAATACCCTTGTAAAAATAAAATTAAGCACCATCGAGTATAACTGATTCAATGATTCTTCTATTGTTATTATCAAACGAAAATTTTATGATGTTTGACTATTGTTAAGAATCTCTTTTAACGTTATTATTATTATTATTTAAGGTTATAGAGTTGGTGAAGGAATACGATGCTCTTCAATACATGGATTTCTCATCTAAAAATGTGGCGGTTTTGGCAATTACAGAAATGATTTTTTTTTTATGTGATCTCAAACTATTTATCAATTTTTATGTTGTTTTTTTTTGTTTTTGGTACTTTTGTTTTATAGTATATCAATAATAATTGCTGTAATTATTTTCTTGTTATCTTCCTTCCATTTGTCTTCACTTTCAATATGATATTATTTCTTTACGTCTCATTTCAATGAATTTTTTAGATCTCTCTCTAAATATTTCCAATTAAAAGGTGCTGATATTAAAAGGTGCTGATATTAATATTCCTTACATAAAACTGTAGCATTTTCGTAGTTCATTATTTGGTCCCCCTTTAGTTTTGATTGGCGGAATTAACGTTACCTGAGCTGTGGAGTCAAAATACTATTCATTGTGTGGCGATAGTATTACTTAATACTGACCCTCTCAATATTTTATTCCGGGTACATATATAAAGGAAAACTATCAAATTTGTTTGATGATCTTTAATTATGTATGTTGTAAAAATAAAGTGGAAGAAAAAAACAAAGAGCAAAAGAGAGATCTGTATTTCCTATTCTCAATTCTTAGATGCAATATACAGTGTATAATAAGTCTCTATTTATAAGTTATAAAAGAAATCTTCCAATAAATGACAAAGATATGTATTCATAACCATTTATAACAATATGCGATTAAAAAAGAAGAAAATAATGTATATGGTATTTTAGGAATACAACCAAGGCCAAATTTTTTTCTCAAGCTCTTAACCTATCCAATTCCTGGTTCTTTCTGATCAATTTTTGGAAATTCTATATTTTGGATTGAGATCATTCACAGTAATATTATTTTCAATATTTTTGATATTCTGAAAAAAAATAGTTAATACAAAATTTTCCCACACATTGAGTGGGCGTGACTGCTAGTCTGGGTAAATTGAAGTATCTTTCAAAAACTCCGGATTAGTTTGTGGATTTGTTCGGATTTGAAGTTAAATAAAAGGTTGATTAAACATCTGTTTCTTTTGCAACCCAGTCGCTCTTTTGAATTGATATAGGATTGCTCGGGGGTCCAGTGCAGGAGTATGGCTTTTTTGGTAGAATGTCGCGTCAATTCTAAAGGGACTTGGTATACATTCTTGAGGCAGGTAATACTTTTCAATCTCGTCTCCAGGTCCACCTAGCAGTTTTGAATTGTCTTCTATCTCATCTCCAACGATAGGACCTACCAAATTAGAACTGATGGATCAGTTTGTGGCTGATGTCTTGAGTTCGCATGACAAATATTAAATGGCTTGAATTATTGGACTCATACCTTGGGAACCAAATCTAGTGCCGCCGGTGCCGCGCAGCAATCCGAACCGTTCAGATTAAATCCAATGATGATGGATGCCCCGTGTATATAACCAGATTGTAAGGCCTGAAAAAATCTAACCGTCGAGATCAGATCGGACGGTTCGGATTTGTGCACGGCACGGTGCCGTGCGGCACCGGATAGGGATTCCATACCTTGCGACTCATTCAACCCAAATTATTGTACTACTCAGAAATCTCTATTTCGCGGGGTCCAGCAGATCGGAATTTCCTGCGGTCTTATCTTCGAAGATTTTTTTTTTTTCCTTTTTTCGGAAAAAGGTGGGAGAATGAAACAAAGTATACAAAATAAAAGAAAGAAAAACGCAAAAAGAACTTCAATTCATAATCGACCAAATCAGATTTGCTTTCATCTAACATCTAGTTAATTAATTCAGCCTCCAAGTATCTAATTTAAAACTTACTACATCAACAAAACAAAGCACTAGTTGAATATACAAAATTCTCACAAATCCTATCCATGCTGGCATGTGAAATTTTGGGACGTTTGATAATGCTTTGTGTTGGGGTACTTCAGGCAATAAATTAACTACCATTTACTATAATATTTTTTTCTGCAACATTTTTAAGTGTTCAGTTAATGAACATACTATAAATTATCATCTACTTATTTCAATAAATGATCTCTATTTCTTTCTCACTGTCCTTTTTTTTTTAAATGTTTCATATACCAAGTTTTCTGTCAGTTTAATTGCGTCATTTCATAAGTGTATGTCTGTTATTTTTTTATTGGAATAAAATTTCTTTCGTGAATTTATCCACAGCAAGCTCAACAAAAATATAAGCATAAGCTTAAGTTTATCCAGAACGATTTTTTTTTTTTTAATTTTGCGTATTCTATGATTTGCAATGATTTAGATATTTGTTGCAAAATTTGAAAAAAAAAAATTTATGTGCTCCATCTCCCAATATTTGGAGCTGTATGCAATTATATTATCACCAATACGCACATTGAATGATTTAAAATTTTAAAACCATAAAAGAGATTATATGGCAAGAACAAACTCTTGACGTGGCTAAGAACAACGGTGATTGAGTGGATGTCGTGAATTTGAAATTTAACTAAAAGATTCATTGGAAATATTTAAAGTTGAAAGTCTCCATTATAATCTTTTATCTCAAAATAAAAACTTCTAATCAAAAGCATAGCAAGTCTATTAAAACTCTGCTCACTTCCAGTGAATGATAATTTGAGTTGCAATAGAACAAGACGAATGGAATAGCTTTCTAGTATTTTAATTAAACTAAAGAACCATAAAAAACTGATTTGAGTGTCTCTTATGCGTCGTATCAGTTCACTGCTACCCATTGATAAGCTCCTTTGTTGGTTGGAATTAGCTAATATCTATTTAAAAGAAATAGCAAATAAACGGATATATTTCGTTGGCTAGCTATTTTCTTCTTTTTTTTTTGTATATTTTATTCACACTAAATAAGGGCACTCTTGTCATCTATGTAAGGTGTGTTTCTCCTTCTAGTTTTAACTGCTAAATTTCCATCATAATGAATTGTATCTTTGAATTATTTTTAAGGATCCTTTTCTCGATTCCTAATCAAAGAAACTAATGGCGTGTGCTAATTTACTGGTACGGTACCAGGTCTTAGGTGCATTCGGTATAAGCAGGGAGGAAAATATTAAGGGCATCTATCCACTCGCCAATTTGGGAAGAGCAAAATATCAAATTCTTTACTATTAATGTTTAAATGCTGTACTAAAATCAATGAAATGTTCCCTGCCTTAAAAAAAAAATAATAATAATGATAAAAGCAACAGTACATCAATCACCTCAAACTAGAAACAAGCACATAATACCAGAAGTGAGGAGAAAAGTAAGAAAGAAAGGCAGAAAAACAGAGAAAAGAGAAAAAGGTCCTTTCATTAAGTTTAACAAAAATATATACAAAAACAAAAAACTCATATTCACCTGATATGAAAGGACGGATATGAAACCTTTGTTTGTGTCAAATACGAAACCTACGTTTAGCCGCTGGCTAGACCATGTAATTTAACCTTATTTAATTGAATGCAAGAGATTGGGATGACCGGTTGACACCTATTTTTCATTCAAAAAACTTGAGATACCAAGCTGGCTATCTCTATTATTTGGATCATAAAAAATATAGCTCTAAAACTACAACTGAGCATTAAAATTAATATTTGTCCGCTTTCCTCCGATATTTAAGGAGCGCACCACCCACCTTGGCTGCATCCACACCAAATCCTACATTATGAACCCGTACAACATTTGCACCACCTAAAATACCACCTGTGACGGCAGTAGGGGTGAGCAAAAAACTCGTAACTCGTGAGCTACCTCGAACTCGACTCAGAAAAAGCTCGATTTTAACTCAAGCCAACGGAACTCGAGTTGGTAGAACTCGAGCTGAACTAACTCGGTTGGTTGACGAGTCGAGTTTGAGTTGAGGTCAACTCAGCTCGCAACTCGTGAGCTGACTCGTGACATAATAAATTTATATTTCAGATATATATTCTCAACATAATGTATGAATATTAAAATTTTATAATTAATAACAAGAATTTTCTTCTTATATATTTATATTTTAAATAATATTACATATGATAGATTGAGTTTCAAGACATATTTTGTTTCAAATCAATAGAAAAAATATAAAAGACAACAATTTTATTGTTAACAATATTGTATATGTCAAAAAAATTTAATACTAGAATAACATATGAATTAAATAAATAAAAATTTGAAGGATATATGTTTATTTCAAGCTAACTCGTGAGCCCACGAGCTAGCTCGAGTTGGGAACGAGCCGAGTTTGAGCTAGCTTAAAAAGCTCGAAAGTATTTCTAACTCAGCTCAACTCAACTCGAGTTACAACTGCGCTGAGTTTGAGTTGTCCCCAACTCGCTCAAATTCAGCTCATAAACAGCCCTAGACGGCAGCAACTGTAGCAGGGTCTCTTGCTACCGGATTAAGTTTGCCACAAATCTCACCCAGAAACCTCTTCCTAGAGGGTCCCACCAAAAATGGCACGTGAGAAGCACCCAGACTAAATTTTTCACTCTCTCTCCTAACAATTGGCAAATTCGAAATTAATTCAATATTATGCTCAGTATTTTTTGAGAACCCAATACCTGGGTCAGCAACAATTCTCCACAATGGTATACCCGCTAACTCTGCAGCACAGAGCCGTTGGTACAACTCTGAAGCCACCTCCTTACATCTCCATAATGCAGGTTATTACAATTTTGCATTGTAGAAGGATCTCCTCTCATATTTGTGGGATTTTGATACGCTGTTATCACCATTCTTATTTAAAATTGGTCCTAAACCGCGCTACAATGCATTCCCATTAAGCATTTGCTCACAATTTTTTATTTAAAATCAACTTTTGTCACTTCCCCTTCCCAGCAGCACAAAAAACCAACTGATGTCTTATAGACTAGACGCTATGTCATGTCGTGCGATTCAAAGTTAAAAAAAAAAAAAATCTAAATTTTAAAATTCGAATTTTTCTATGTAGTTAAATTAAGGTTCTCAACTTCATTTGGAATTGATTCAATTAAGCATTTTAATTAGTTAAATAATTATTGAAAAAATAAAAAAATGATTTAAGAGGGTTAATTGTCAGCATGCATCCTTAGTGTGGTCCCTGGTGCAATTTTATTTCAAACTCCCTCTGCTCAACCTCACCCTCGATTTAGATGAATTCTGGCTCTCTCAAAGACACCAGGGATCGAAATTGTGGGACATCATTTGGGCTGCCACGACTTGGAACATTTGGAAGGCAGGAAATAGGACGATTTTCTCGAACTGCAGCACCCCACTGGATTTATTACTCAAAGAAATTGCTGCGTGTGTAATTTCTTGGAGAAAACATGCTTAGTGTCACTTCTTTTGTTGTATAGGACTTAGTACATTTACTTATTCACCTTTTTTTATTTCCCTTTTGTACTTGTACATAATTTTTTTATTAATAAATTTTGTCTATGTAGTACTTTGCCCCGTCTCTAAAAAAAGATTTAAGAGGGTTAATTTAACAAAGGAAACAAATTTCGTATTCATAAAATAGTTTGAAATTCATTGGAAAACTTTTTTTTTGGATAAACTAGATAGCGACTATCTAGTGAATTCATTGGAAAACTTAATTTAAAAAAATTTAAGGACTGCATGCAATTGCAATGATATACTAACAAATAAAAAAAAAAGTGCAAAAACAGTAAAATCCTAAAAGCTGAGGAGTCTTCCAATAACTCCAGATTCACTCTTGTGCCAATAAAAACGGAGCTGTGACTGTGAGGCGATCTGATTTGAAAATTTGTCGCTTATATCCTCCCTATTCTGTGAGCTCTCATCAAATTCCTCCATTTCTTTTACCCCTTTTAATAAAGGGCCCACTAATCAGTCCAACTGCACCACACCGCCAACTCCCTGCTTCCCCTTCAGCTCTCCTTCTCTCAGAATATGATGCCTGTGGAAATGCTCCAGAGAGATATTGTTGTTTCTGTACGAAGGTTACTAAACAAGCTCTGATCCTTTTCTTCACCGGCTTCTTCTAACAGTGCTATGAGCTATGCCCTGAATTATGTATGAATTGGTGTACATCTGCATTATTGTAAGATAAACGTTCTTTCTTCATTTTCATCTGTATGATGAAATTTTTTTTTCCCCTACTATAACACAGTTTTGGTGAAGAAAAGACGTAACATTTCAATGTGGATATGACCCTTGTACACTGACAAGTCCTGAATTATGACAAATTTCGACATACCAATTTCAGTATGGAGGGCTCGGCTGTAACATGAAAAGTTTATCTACAGAGTGGATGCCTCCAATTATAATAAATTTAGTACCAGCGAATTTGTAAGCATAGCGAGTCCAGTTGGCCTAATTACCAATATAGTCCTTATGTCCTGTCGATTGTCGACCTCTCATCTGTTAAAACTATCAGTTTACAATAACATACATATATTAACAATTATAAAAATTCACTCAACAAATAGATAATTATTATCACCAAGTAGGTGGGTGGACGGATGGACATGACAAAGGTAGTGTACAAATATTCCGTTAGCAAGACTCAATGACCTTATCTATGCCTTCAGAAAATTCTATAATTCCATAAGGAAGAGAAATTAACAATGGCATTTAAAAAATGTCCTAACAAATGTAAACCTTACATAATGAAATTTGTCCACTACGAAGAAATTTCCAAACAATTTAACCAACACAAACTGCTACCACACTTTACCATCTTAATGACAAACTAAAGTCAAAATAGAGAGAAAAAAAAAAAAGAATTTAGAAACTTACACCAAAATTGCTATTCTTAATCAGAGCAAAGCTCTATCCTTCTCCTGCACATACGAGCTCTAGCCTGCACATGAAAAAATCAGTCATTATTTAGATTTTAAGAGAATAACCTACTACAATAATGAATTAGTTACATGAAATTTATAAAGAAATATCTTCCACCTCTAAATTTAAAATAAGATGTGTTAATCATTGTGAAACCTACAAATAATCACAAAGCCATCATACATTCAACAGATTCGCTTCTTCGATCAACTTCAGAAGTCAGAACAATTCAACAGATTCACTTCTTCGATCAACTTCAGAAATCAGAACAACTCCTAGAAGATGGTAGGTTAAGGAGAGAGCTCGGCTGCAGGAATCTAACTCACACCCTTTGCAGGAAAGAGATAGAGAGCCCGGCTGCAGGAAGCTTTTGCTCAAGATGTTCTAAGATTATCAAGTATCAACGTACTCCGTACAAAATAAAAGAAAAGGGAAAGAATGGTTAATAGATTTTGCATTGTATTGGCCAGATGCCTTCTCTGTGTTGTACAGTTTTGTTCAATTTTACATATGTTTTTAAATTTGTGGTTTAGTGGGATTACAATTGAGGAAGTATATATAGGTGAATTTGTGGTCTTCCGGTATGGATTTTGGTCAATTTCTGGTCAGGGATACAATCAATGAGTAAGTGATCAAAGGAATCAGCAAGTAACAAAAAGACCACTTAATTAATTAATCAATGAGCACAGCAATTTCATATCAGTCGCTCCCTGAGCTGAGGACCAAATCAATATATATTGGTAGCAGAGTAGAAAGTTCAGGCCTCAAGAATTGACATGCTGAATGAGTACCAAACTTGTGACTCTTCGAATCACCGACAAACATCATAAAACCAGCCTAATTTATGCCTCAAAGAACAACATTCTACAAAAAGACCATAGCAATTGAAAATTTAATAATACTAAACTATCTATAAGGTGCTAAATTTCTAGCCTTAATGCGAAGCTCCTAATTAAAGAAGCTGGCACAGGAGGATAGCTAGAGCTCTTACCACAGTGGAACCGCTTGCATTCCAGAGAAGATGAGAAGCGTTTCAAGTGCCATAGAACACTGGAGATTGAAGCAGCAATATCACTAAGAGGCATTTTGACAAACACTTGTTGGACACTGGAGATTGAAGCAGCAATATCACTAAGCATTTCAAGTGCCATAGAACACTGCATCCTCTCGATGGCCATTCACTGCACGTTTTTTATCTCAGCCATCTAATTTAATCTCAACGGATATAGATACCCCGTGCATAATAACAGAATTGATAGGCCCAAAAAAATCTAACCGTCAAGATTAAATCGGACGGCTCGGATCAAAAGACATCCACTGAATGGTTTTTTTAAACCATCCAGAGGATACTAGTCCGGGAGAAACAAGGCGCGGAGATAGTGGTGTGTAAAGAAACAAAGTTTTGTTGAAACTACGTTAAAAAAACTTGTGTCGAATGTTTACGCCTTTACGACAAAGGATGCTGGCCCGGAGAGACCATCTGGACTAATTAATCCCATCCGATCAAATTCCTTTTAGTATGAACAAACAAATAGTCACAATATTTGTTACGGTTTTCATTATTAAAAAAAAAAAGTCAAAGTCTTTTGTCCCAAACAAGTTGGGGTAGGTTAGAAATGACACTCCGATCCTGGTCATTTCTGATATATATGGCTGAGTTTTTACGCTGGCTCGCCAAACCTATTGCATGCATGCGGGATTGAACCCTGGACCTCTCAGAAAAGAGCCCAGTGCTCTTACCACCTGAGCTACTAGACAATATAATAACACCAAACACTTTTTTTTTTTTTTTTTTTTGTGTATGGAGTATTTCAGGTCCTATGTAGACAATATGATAACACCAACTTATTTTTAAATCATACAAAATATAGAAAGTATTTCATAGTTGAAATTTATAGTAAATTGTGCGTTATGGACTGGATTTCGTAACTGGACTTAAATGATTAGAATATAAGTCCGGTTTAAAATTCAAAGCGGACCATTTTTTTTAGACATTAAGCCTGGTTAGTGAACATAAGAAAAAACATTGTCATTTCCCTCTTCATTTTTTTTAGTTTATCTAAAAAAATAAATAAATCTAAATTTTGAACTTCCAATTTTTCTTTGTAGTTGAATCAAGGTTCTCAACTTCATTTGGAATTGATTCGATTAAGCATTTTAATTAGTTAACTAACAATTGAAATAATAAAAAATGATTTAAGAGGGTTAATTGAACAAAGAAAAAAAAATTCGTATTCCATTCAAATTTTTTAAATTCATTGGAAAATTTGATTTAAAAAAAAAAATTAGGACTGCATGCAATTGTAATGGTATACTATAATACTAACAAATGAAAAAATAAAAGTGCAAAAACAGCAAAATCCTAAAATCCTAAAAGGTGAGGACTCTTCCAAATAAAAATCTGAGTTGAAAATTTCTCGTTTATATCGTCGCTATTTGCTGATCTCTTAACTCATCAAACTCCTCTATTTCTCCTCCCCCTCTAATAAAGGGCCCACTAATCAGTCCAACCGCACCACCACCGCTTCCTCCTTGGAAGTTGGAACTTGGAACTCAGCTCTCCTTCTCTCCGAATGTGGTGAGAGAGAACTCTTCTTCACCACAGGTGCTTGTGGAAATGCTCCAGAAAATATTGTTCTCTGCACGAAGGTTACCTAAACAAGCTCCAAATAAGTAAGGTATAATATTAATTTAGTACAATCAGGACCTGTAAATCTAAAAATTTTGCATCATTCTAACGGATAACATCCATTGTTGTATTTATTCAAAACATTACTTGCCATTGAGGTAATTAAGGTTCTGAAAGTGTTAGAATACTTCTTGGTAACCACACAGCAACAAACTTATTTTTTCAAGGTTACAAGTTACAACCATAGTGGTGCCATTATCTTATTGAATTATGTAAGCCGATTCATTATTGGACCAAGTATTATCTCTTGAGCAAACTTCTTTTTGTTGGCAGCTAACAGTACAAGTTCCAATCAAGGACTGTAATCTCAAGTTCTTTTGCTGTTGAAGATGAAATTTGGCAGTAACATATGCTGTTCAGTACTGTGCTTCTATCTTGTAGTGCCCCAGTTTCCATTTGTATGGTCAATATTAAGAATCAAAGTTTTATGGTTTAATTTATCTCTTCCTTAGGAGTATTGAACTATTGATTTGTTGGGGCATAAATTTAGGCTTGTATTAGATTGTTTATTGGCAATTTCTGAGAGGCATCAACTATAGTGTTGGTCCAGGCATACCATATCTAGATACCTCACCTTTTTTAATAGGGTTTATGGAAATCTCTGAGAAAGCATCTGTAACCTAAACAGAAGTCAAACAAAACAAATCAATTAACTACGTAGATCTTCTAGTTAAACTTGTAGTTTGTTTGATGCTGGCCACCAAAAAGTTTAGTAGCACTGGTATAAGACTATGAAGCTTAAATATTAATTAAGCAAATGGGAGTTCGCTATTTAGCTTTGTGCTACATTTAGTATGATATTATGATTTCATTAGCTAAATAGTTGTTAGTTAATTCACCATTCTTTCTTTTAAGTTTTGTAGGGAATCTATTGTGTAATTTTAGGATACCATTGAGAATAAACAATTGCAGTTGCACCTGACCTGTCAACGAGTTCCAGGGAAGGAGCCTATTTTCTGACATTACAACTAGCTTGAGGAGAACCATCGACAAGGGTAGCTGTGACCATGTCCAATTTCTGGCCATGGGAACCCGCCAGTTGGAAATGCTTGTACAAGAAAGCTCTTGGTCAGGCACTCTTTACTCTTGAAGAGGCACTTCAGTACAATACCTGCATGTATCAGATGCAAATGGTACTCCTCATATTGTTGGCTTTATCATTTTTTTCCTTTTATTCTTATGGATGCTTATTGGCTTTCTAGCTCATGCTTAACTGGGGATCTTTACAAAACGAGGCTTAATTAACTTGAACATATAAGATTTCTATCAATATAGTACTATTCTACCAGAAAAGAACAAGCATTATTGTTATATTAATATATTTGATCCATAAGCGCAAAGTATTAAGTATACTATCCATAAGCACTATGACTACGTTTTCATAAAGTTCCATTCACTTTATTATCATATTTTCTTATTTCCTCTTTAACATGGAAAAGAGATTGATGAGTCAGTAAAGACATAGCATCGTATTTTCTTTGAGGGCCAGCAAACTACTGGCAACTTTCATTAATTAAAAAAAAAAAAGTTACGAAAGTCTAATAAAAATTTAAAAACAAACCAGTCAAAAAATAGTATAAACTTCTAACCAAATTTATTCTCGAAATCCGTACTGTACCAATACTAGTAACACCTCATCTGAACCCAAACTGTGAACACAAGGCACAATGCGTTCATAATATATTTTGAAGATTACTGTTAGACTTTTTTTTTAGGCTTCACAGCTGGTATTGTGTAATATCAAAACATTTTTGTTGCAAAGCAAAAAAAAAAAAAAACAAAAAAACAGGAAAAAAAAAGTTAATTCTTGCTTTTCAAAAATATTCAACTAATCTGAAAATCTCAAAAACCCTTTTATGCATTTATGCATATAGTTTTGAAATTAAGTTTGTCAGAAGTTGTGACTTGTGAGCAAATATTTCTGGCCATAAAATATTTTATTATGCGATACTTCGTAGCTGATTAACCACGTCAAATAAAACCTCTTATAGAAATTTTACTGTTTTCTAAAAGTCAAATCGACCCTTGCGGGTTCATTTGTTAAGTAACGTTAAGACACTTTTTAGAAAAGAATATAAGAAATATGCTCAAAATAAAAAAAAATATATGCTATTTTAAGAAAATTCATGAAAACAAATGTTATCAGTCGAGCAATCAAAATTGACACTAATTTAAATATTTCAAACAAAATCTTGATATATAATACCGTTTTATTGGCGGATCAACCTGAGGCGATTATTCCTGCGAGACAGTCAGCCGATGCCGATATGTATCAATCTTCTCAACTGAAAATACCAACAGGATTCAATAACAACAAAGCAGCAAAAAGAAAAATGAAACAAAAATATCTTCTTATGTTGATAATTATAACCGTCCATTAATAAATTAAAATAAAAAACCAATTGAATCAACAACCAAAAAGCAGAAGCAAACAAAAATAAATCATATGATTCCTTGGGTCGAACAAAGCAAGCCAAGAACGTTTTTATTTATATAAACCTGAGTTGATTCGAACGATTTGATAATAAATGGTAGGATTATCTCAAATTAATTTCCGTCTATTTGCTGGCACCAATAATGTGTCTGATGAAAACAATGTACATACCTTAGAGCTGAGCTGTCAACATTTGTAGTGAAAAGGTAAGGTGCCCTTTGATACGTGGCATGTAGGGATTGATCATCACCACCGTAGAACTTCACCTTGGGAATGTGTTCGAATTTTTGCCACTCAGAACTGCCTATTTCGAGGCTTGCAATCATTACAAGCAGCTCCTCCCTACACCAGACTGTCAGCTTCTCTACCTTTGCTTTTCTTAAGTATTCTGGGAGGGTCTCCATTTTGTAATCCAGTAATACCATACTATAACGAGGTTTGAGATTCTCTAGTATCTTTAGATTTGGGCAGTTCACGATTTGAATAAATGAGAGGTTAGGTAGGTTTGATATCCTCTCCAAATTTGAGCTTTCAAGAACATAAAGTTCTTTGACTGATCGTAGATCCTCTACAGATTTTAATTGTCCAAGAGCTTTAATATCCAGGACCTCCAAAGAAGTTGCATGGCACAAAAGGCCCTTTGGAAGTGAACTCAACTTGGGGCAGTTCCAAATGTACAATGCTTTTAATTTGGGCATTGCCGGTTGTCTCTCGTCCCACAACCACTCTACCCAAGATGACATACGTAGAAAAACGAGTTTATTTAATTGGGAAAAAGGAAGGATCGGTGAGTGGCTCACCTTTGTTTTTGTTTGGTCTTGGCTATCATCGAACAAAAATTCCCGTCCAATCCTCACAACTGATTTTGCATCTTCTATTTGAAGATAGTCCAAGTTTGGTAGTAGGCCCAACGGAGGGAGTTGGCTAAAGCAGCCACAATACATTATCCTAAGATATCTAAGAAATTTTAGTTTTAATAGGTTTGCTCCCACGTGCAACCAATTAGGAAGCTGATCACCAAAGTAGTTAATAATGTGGAAAATTTCTAAAGTTGGAGGAGGAGAAAGTGCATTTAGTACATCCTCTCTTGCTTTCTTCTCTTCAATTGATTTAGAAACTTGATGTCCCCTGTATGGGTCGTAAAAAAACCAGAGCTCCTTGAGGTGAGCCTTTTCGTTGAGGTTAGCCTCTTTAGCCACGTTGATATCAATTACGTTTTCCAAGTTTCTTAATCTAAGCACTGAAAGTAGGGACATAGTTCCTAAATCTTCAAGGCTACTATAATTATGTGAACGGTTGTGGTCTAGCTGAAAATCATAAAGGTGAATGAGCTTCTTTAGTTTTCTCAAGCCTGCTGGAAAAACCTCAACTTTAGTCCCATCAAAGGAGAGGAATCTCAGCTCTACTAGATTCACAATGCTAGAAGGAACATGTGATAACTTCTCACAACCATCGAGATTCAGATATAGTAACTTTCTAAGATTGCCAATAGAATTCGGAAGAGTTTTTAAATTTGTTCTAGATACATTCAAATATCTTAGCTGCACGAGTTCACCAAAAGAATCAGAGAGGCAAGAGATATTAGAATTGGAAAGCTCTAAAATCCGTAGGTGAGAAAGTGATAGAAGTGCATTGGATGGAGGTTCACTCATAGAATTAGTGATAAGCAATAATGTTCTTAGAGATTTTTCCTTTTCAAAAAAATCTAAACTCAAATCCACTGTACTATTTTCAATCAATAGTCGGCGTAGTTTCAAAGAGGACTCACTAGTCCTAGGGACTAATTTTCTCTCTTTTATAATTAAACTATCACTCTTTCTCTTATCTCCAGCAAATGATCTCAATAGATCATGCATTTTACAACCGTCTTGATCATAGGAGATTTTGTCTACTTCCAAAAGACTCCGCCAAACTAACTCTTTATAATATTCTACACCCTTCTCATAAAACGACAAATCTCCCTCGTCACACAAAAATCCTTCTGCTAACCACGAGTAAACTAATTCTATTTTATTGAACTCAAAATCTTCGGGATAAAGAGAACAAAAGATAAAGCATTGTTTTAAATGTGATGGAAGATCCTCGTAACTCAAGTAGAATGCTTGAGGAAAATAATGATTACCGGGTACAATGGACCACAAAGTGCTTTCTGAAATTGTTTGCCACTCATGTATGTCTTTTCCTCTCCCACGAAGAACTCCACCTATTGCTATTATAGCGAGTGGCAAACCATGGCATTTTTTAACTAGTTCAAGCCCAATATCTTTTAGCGTCTCACTATCAAATTCATTGAATGCCACCTGTAAAAATTGCATTATAATAAAATGGTTAATGGATAAATTTGGCAAGTATAGAATTCATAATAATGCAAAATTATTGGAGAAAAATAAATTTCAAACAATTAATATATTTACTAATGCTACACACATGTCTAATAAATGAGAAAACAGAGCAAGCTATAGTCATATTGTCTATAGAATTCATACTAATGTGCGTACATAGGAGATTATTATTATTGTTTTGAATTGTATGATACTAAACCCAATCAATATTACGCATATAGTAGGCCAGCAGCGATGTGAACTGTACGGATATATCGCAAATCCACCGTATCGCCGGTATCGGTTGAATCGGAATAATACGATCGAACGATACTCATATGGTATCGAATCGCAACTGTTCGCTAACGACCAATCACAACGAGATTTTCCTATTTCAAAAATATTCGTCGCCCCTTTTGTTTGCGCCCAGAGAGAGAAAGTATTACACGTGGGTCCCAATATTAATTAGAGAGAGAATATATGGGACGCAAAAAACCGCAGACAGCAGAGAAAAGTTAAATTTTCTGTCTTTTAAAATCCGATTTAATTTTTATAATTTATTCTCTTACGAAATATTGAACTTAAAAAGAGTAAAAGACCACATATTTATGGGGACTGCTACTAAAATTTTTTTATATTGCACATTAAGGTCTGTTTTGTTAAAATTAAGTACTAAATAATTAATTAATATTTGAAAACATATTTAAATTATAATATTAATAATAATAAATTCAATAATAAAATGTCTAGATTATACAATATCATAATAATTTATACATATTAATAATGATTATAATTTTTTTGATAATCGATAATGATTTTAAATTATATAGTTTATAATAAAATATTAGTAAATAATAACAACAATAATAATTTATGCATATTATGCGTTATATATTATAAATTATAATTATTAATATTAATAATTTATACATAAATAAATAGATTATAAGTTAAAATTATTAAAATGAGTATAATTTATAGAGATTATGCAGTATAATATTATAAGATCTAATTATAAATAATATATAAATATATTATATATTATAATATTAAGTAATAGTCAATATTCATACACTACATCATTAGATGCCTAAATTGTTGAATGATTATAATAATAGGGTGTGAAATTAAAATTTTCTTTTAATGAAAATAGTTCAATATATATTCTAACTAGTTAATTTACTTGATTTCAAGGGTAGCTTAGCATATCTTAAACGATTCAACACGATACATGATACACGATACACGATACACGATACACGATACATTTACAATTCAACTTCTATGATTAAGCATATACAAGATTTTTGTTGTTGCCGCTCTATGAGCCAAGCCACATTTTGTCTAGGAAAGATTTGTGGGAATCGAAAAATATTTACAAGAACAGTTTAAAAAGATTCAGATCTACGTCTGTCATCCTTGTAATTAGACATACTATATAGGAAAATTTATCCCCACAAAGTGAACAGTGTTTAGCATTTATATAGCATGATATAGTGACCGATAAATAATGCATTTTTAGGTTGCTAAAATTATATTTTGTTATAATTTTTCAATGTAAAGATTATTAATAACACTGTGCTAACTATAAAACAACGAAACATCAGTTACCATGGAAAAGATTCTTCATATGATCTGTAATATGTTTAGTAGCAGTTTCTGCTAATTAAATTTCAATAATAAATAACATTAAATCGAAATTTTAATAGGTGCTGACCAAGCCATTGGGATTGGCACCGTTGGGATCTTTCTGTGACAGCGGCACCGGCACGGAGCCACACACCACCGATGGGATCCCACATTATAATATATATAAAGTTAAATCACCTCAATTCTGTGTCAAAAAACGTGCTATGAACAGTACCATTTTTTTTTTTCACGCGAATTATCTGGACCGTAAGATCAGAATTTATAAAGTTAAATCACCTCAATTCTGCGTCAAAAAACGTGCTATGAACAGTGACATTTTTCTTTTTCCGCGCGAATTATCTGGACCGTCCATTCTGATCTTACGGTCAGATTTGAGAGAGGTAGCGTACGGACACCTGTTCATGCATAACTTATCCCCTCTTTTGTTTATCCACCTGTCGATTTTGCCCCTCTTCCTTACTATAACCATCGCTTTTTCAAGCGTAAGGAAACTTCTCCGTCCCTGCTCCATCTCCACCTCCACGCTCCACCTCCTCTATTTTGATCGTACGGTTGGATTTGAGAGAGGTAGAGAGTCCGACACCTGTTCATGCACTTATCTCCTCTTTTGTTTAAAACTTCCTGCCATCCGTCCATTTTTCTGCTAGGCGGCAGTGGAAAAAGAGTAAGGTCTCCATGAGGAGTTGCTAGGCTTTCCACCTCATCACCTCGCCTGGTGCCTCCTGTTCTTCTCTCAATTTGGAATTGGATTCCATGCTTGCTGTTTACGGGGGCTTCTGCAATCTCAAACAGGTCCTTTTCTTTTTCTTTTTTTTTTTACTTTGGTTATTTTTTTTATATTCTTCTCTTCGGTTCCTGTGAAGAATTGTTCTGATTATAGTTGTAATTTGAGCATTTATTTCCAATTTTCCTATTTGCCTAACTGATTGTAATTTGTTTTTTCATTTGCATTTCATTCGATTTCACCAAAAAGTTCTGTCTAACTGATTATAGTCAGTTTCTTATTGTTTGTTTGAAGACCTTTGTGTTGCTATGTAGGCATCAAATTTGGAAAATAATCTAGTCTCTTTGCAAGTGTCAAAGAGGAGCAAATCAATTTAACCAAGACCTAAATAGAAAGAAACTGAATATGTGCGCAAGGCACTAAATTTGCATGGACAATTTTGGCCTTCTGCCAATAATTAGGACAAGTGCTTTTGGGGGAGGTTAGTGACAAACAAAAAGAAAAGAAATCTTGAGAATTTTTCTTAAACAAGGATGTTTTACTGATTTTTTTTTGTCAGGTGTTGTATGAAGGAGAAGAAGTATGCTACTAGATTGAAATTGTTAGGTGATTTTCAAGTTTTTATTAATTAATAAGTTCGGACATTGTTCTTTCATATTATGATGACAATTTTCATAATTATTTGTGGATTCATGTTATCTTGACCTAGAGAACGGAGTTAGCATAATGATCGAACATAAAATGGAGTGGGCATGTAGTTAAGAAATACTTGATGGAATTCAACATATGAAGGTCAAGGTAAATACCCCTTTAATTTGTTACCAATTGGCCTCATGTTGTACACTAGATATTGTTAGAAGTGGGATATACATATGCTAAATGCATGTAAATTAATCAATGGAAAGGCTTTTCATAAATTAAAATTTTGCATGATAAATGTTTTGTCCCACTAGAAGATATAAGATAACTTCATACAATTACTTCTCACCTGAAACTTTGCACTCAACATATGCACTTTCGGGTACCAGTACGTATCAAACGAGTTGTTACTAGTCCTGACTCTTGAGTCTTTTATTGTACTTTCTTTAATAATTACTTTTTTTTTCCGAATTATGCATTCTTTTATTCTGCTAATGTAGCTAACTTTTGATGCGTTTACCTTGATATTAAAATAGAGTTACCAAATGAAGAAATCACTTGAAGTTGTAGTCTGGTGTAAAGTTATGGAGACATGAACTAAAGGATGAAGAGAAATGTCCAATGACTTAGGTTATTTCTAGCACTTAATTTAATTATCTATTTCTGAGTTTATTCGTTATAGTAAGATATCAAACATCTATACTGTATGTTTGACGATTAGAGCTTTTATTTTTTTTGAGAATTTCGGTTCTAATTGTGTTAGCATGTAGTCAAGGTCTTCTGGCACCCTTGCATTACACTCTGTGTAGGCCCTTCACTTTTCAATTTGTATTTCAACTCACACCTGATATTTTTATTTTTAAATTCAGTATTTCATCACTCACCATTAGAAATTCCCTGTCCTATTTCGGGGTTGATCACTGCCTTTTGGGTCCTCTTTCTCCAATTTATGCGGGCACCTTTTTCCAATACGACACCGACGGCGGGCTTGGGGACAGTGTTGGCAACTTAGAGAACATGATTTTGGCAACGAAACCAGGTTTCTCTTCATTCCTCTTCGCTTCTGATGAGTGTGTTTTCCTTTCCTTTCTCATGCCGCAGTCAAGGCCCTGGTCTTCTGTGATGTCCATTCCTTTACAATTTTGCTGCTCACTTGCACCTATTACAAAAAATTCATCATCTTTTACTCTGAGCAGTTTAATGCATCTAGGTTTGACATTAGATTTTTCAATTTAGGTGTCACAAGAGCAACAGCTGGTTCTTCTTGGGCTAAGCTCATCGCCTCTACGCCAAGCTAATCCAATTAGCCTATGGTTATCTTCCTTAGGCTATGTCGATTTCAGGTTCAATTTCTCTTTTTTTTGTTTGTGGACTTCATATAAAAATGAAACTTTTTGTTGTTTCTTTGTAAAAGAAGCTGACAAGATTACTAAGAACAATTAATTGATTTTAAGCAACAAAACTCAAAATAGATTATGTTCCGTGTATGTATACTTTTGTTTTAAAGTAAGAAAAAAATTGTGAAGTTTTATTTGTATAGTTTTGCTTTCTAGGTAATCAAGATCAGGTCTGATCCTAACTTGCCAGCATGTGAGAAAAACTGACAAAGACCTGATTCAATTGAACAAATTTGGTCGACCATAACAAGATCAATTGCAGGTAAGATGAATCCCCCAAATCAGGTTAGCAATAGCCAAACCATCATTATTTCAAATATGTTGGACACTCTGGATATTACATCTTAAATGTACTGATTTAAACACTAATTTAACAAATTTCTATATGTAAATATTTGAAAGACTTTCAATTTATTTCACTTAATTAACTTATTATTGATTGATGTAGCCATATACAATGACCGTAAACTTAAAAATACGGTAATTAATTATTTCCATAATGTACGATTTGACAAATTTTTTTCACCAGTAATTGTCAAGAGATAGCCGAAAGAAAATACAGGATGTGGTTTGCAACAAGCATAGTAGACACTTAGGATAAAAATTAAAAAGCTAATTTAAGTGAAACAGGTAAGTACTACTAATAAAATAAATATACATCAAGAAGATGACAAGGGTAAAACTAGAAATGAGCTCTTAACATATCTGGTACTGTTGAGAAAAAATAGGTTTGACATTTCTAAGTACTGGCACTGAAAGATTAGTAAGACTAATACTACATTTTATTATTAGGAAATATAATATTATTCTTTGATTAGCAAAACAGTTCTTGCATTTCTGGATAGTGATCGTTGTAATTTGGTTTGGACTAGATTTATAATCTTTTCTAAAACATGTCTCTTCATCTTAAAAGAGGTATTCATTTGTCAGAGCCTCATAGGTGTTCAGGGAAAAGTTGGAGCCGACTATACCAGGTATATAAAGGAGTGCTAAGTTCAAGATGAACCATTTTGAAGAAAACATGTTGTCCTAATGTCCTTCATGAAATTCTGATTAAGCCCCAACTTGGTATGTTATTTTTGCTTTTCTCGCTTATTTGTGCATTCATTCTTCTGCTTTTTAGGTTTGGCTGATCAGTTGTCAGATTTTCCCTCATGCCTGTGATTTGTGGTGATTAACTCTCAATTTTTGTCTTCTTTTTATTTATTGAGGTGAGCTGGTGCCAGCTGCTGTCGCTGTTGGTTAACTATTGATTTGTTCCTTTTTCATCTATTCAGGTTGCTGCCTCGCTCAGAGCATCAGGGAGGAAATGTTGCTGTTTGTGGGTCGCTATTTCGCTAGATGAAAATCTGTCTCTTATCATCTGTATATTGTGGTATAGCTATGTGCAATGAATGTTAATTTTTTCATTCGAATATTGTGCATATGTTGGGGAATCAACATGGTAGATAGCATAGAGGGTAGTCTCGATTACTTATTCTGTTGTGTAATAGGAACAATTTGCTGCGATTAGGTCGCGATTTTATTTCTATTTTCTTTGAAGTTGCCGCTTCTCCTTTCTCCTTCTGATTTAATTGGCTTTTATGTTCTTTATTGATTCTGACAGAGAATCGACAAGCCTCTCGGTGAGACTTTGTGAAATGGGTGTAAGTAGGAAAGAAATTCAGAGCTTACGATGCTTATGGCTTGGTAAGGACGCCTTTCGTCGGTTTTGGATTTCCCTCTTCGATTTTGTCTTTTGCTCGCTTCTTTGGGGGCACCTACAAGCAACTTACAAAAAAATAAACTATGGGGTGGTCGCGGCGAAGCCGCGACGACCAGAGTCCCCTAGTTAACTATTAAATTTCGATTCAACTATATTTATTATTAAAAAAAAATCACAGTCATTATATATTTCCTATCTATGAATTCGGTCTAAATAAAACAGTAAACACATCAATCATTATCCTAGGTAATAACAAGATACAGGTTGGAATATATATCAGATTTTGTTAACAATTTCTAATCATATTATATTATATTAATATAATAGTTTCTGTATATATGTACATACCTGTTTGGCAAGTAAGGACCAAGCATCCTCATCTGATAACTTCTGGACGTGATGTGTCGTTGTTGCTTGAATGAAACGAGCAACACTGTCATTCCGAGTAGTGAAAAGTAATCTACTGCCACGAGCTCCACCAATCATGGCCTCACGCAATAGCCCATCCCAAACCTCTTGACTCTCCGGCCACACGTCATCCAAAACAAGAAAGAATTTCTTGTCTTGGATCGAACTCTTCAACAGTGGCACTAGCTCTGATCTCTCCTCAGCAGCACCGTGGTCGCCTCCAACCTCTCGGATAATACACTTGAGCAACTGAACTTCTTTAAGATCTTTGGACACACAAACCCAAATTCTCAGAGGGAAAACCTCCTGAATTTCTGGATCATGAAAGACCTTTTTGGCGAGAGTGGTCTTTCCTATACCGGGCATTCCCACGATAGCAACAACACTAACATTTTCGTTCACGCTGTCCTCAAAATCTGTAGTAAGCAACTTCACCAGCATTGATGTGTCTTCTTCAATTTTATCTCCGACTATATCAACAAGCGCAGCTGATGGAACGGAACTCATGGGACGAACATTAGATGGCGCAACAACACCTTGCAACTCAATCAAACCCAAATTTGACTTCTTCTTGTAAATTTCGTCTAGCCTCGAATTAAGCTCCTTAATTTGTGTACCGATCTTGTGAGCGAATACAGGGTTTCGGAGACAAGAGAGCATGCTGATGCCGCAACCAAACTTTGAGAAGGAACTGTCATGGCGCTCATGGCGTTCCTTGGCCTTGATCTGGCAGAGGTCCATGATGTCATCAGCATCGTACATGGCTTCCTTGAGCTCCAGGAGCCATTTCTCGATAGATTTGCTCTTGGTCTGCTTCCCCTCAGCATCAGAGAGGAGGCATTGAATGTCACCCACTGTCCTCCCGAGCTTTTCAATCTCCCCAGGAACACCGAGCAACATTCCAACCTCCTCCTCGGCCATCTTTGTTAGCATCTCTTTGAAGTTTCCCAAAAAAGCATCGAGAATCATCGTCATTTCTCACCAAAGCGAATAAGAGGAATTAAGGGGAATTTGTAAATTATTATAGGGGTCGTTTGGATGTGTCCGGAATTTGGGGATTTTCCAATTTCGGGCATAAATTTTAATATAAACAATTCATCTCTCTCACAAAGTTACACACTTTCCAACGAAAATCCTTATTCCTTCCTAGGAATTGGCTATTCCTAGCCCATCCAAACGACCCCATAGGTGGAATGGAAATATGGAATTGACGCAATGGGTTTTTGCTCAGAGTACTACTTATATATAGCTAGGGGCCAGAGCAGTCTAAAGTCAAAACATTGGTATTTGGTAGCAACTAACTAGTGCTTTTATCTTAAAATAAAATGGTAAACAGGGAGCCTTGCACATCCCGATATTCTCATTATTTTTAAAATTGAATTTTTTTTTTTTTTTTTAGTCAGTCTCTCGGATGTGCTCCAGGCGACGAGGCGGAAATAAAGCCCAGAGGTCGGTGCTCCTCACAGATCCGAGAAAAGCGATGCGGATTATCTGTAAACCACAGGCCACAGCTAAAGTTAGGACTTCGTGAAATGTTACAATATTATTAGGAGATAAGACCCGCTGCACAGCTGGCCAAAGCAGGCATTTCATTACTCACAGCACTCCAACACTCCAAGTCAACTAATGCGTTGTTAACTTTAAAAAAAAACAAATACGTTGTTAAAAGTAATATTTTTTTCTAATGTCAGACTGCTCAGTGGCGGCTGCGGGTCAATTTTCGATCCGACTTAAGCGGGTCAAATTTTGCCACCCAAAACTCAATTAGCAGATCGAAGATGGAATAGGAGAGAATTTTTAAAATGCTGAACAGCTGGCAAGTTCATTCAAAAGTCGAAAGTCCAATGACATATTATATTGTTAGCAGCTAACAAGTGCTTTTATCTTAAATAATTAAAACAGCTGGCAAATTCAGCTAATCAGGACAGCCCCACATAGTGTTTTAAATACCGTACCGGCAATCAAACCGGTGAGGCTGTCGGTATGGGGTTTACCGAGGTTTATCGGTTTTACCAGTTTACAAATCGGGTATAATAATATATAAAGGTCCATTTATACTAAAAGAATCTTGTGGTCCAGTGGTTATGTATGTTGTTTTTTATGGTAAAGACCAGGGTTCGATTCTCTGTATCAACAAATTTTGTATGGTTTCCATTTTAATTTGTTTGTTTCTCTGGTTTAAAATAATAAACCGGCCGGTTCAATTACCTGCTTTTCCGGTTTAAACGGTTTTTATCCGGTTTTTACCGGTTCGTCAAAAGACCGGTTTATGGGCTGAACCTACCGGATCAGGTTCCGGTTCACGGTAAACCCGGTTGAACCGGCCGGTCCGGTATGGTTTTTTAAACACTGGCCTCACACATCTCAATATATATCCTCCGTTGTATTTTTGAGAAAATTAATCCCTACAATTTTCTCAAATTGGAATCACCCTGCAATCTTCAAAACAAGATATAGCAGCCCCTCTAATTAAAAAAATAATTTTTAAATTAAAAAAAAAAATCAGTACCAACGAGGTTTCATCATCGTTTGTTCTACCAAATTTCTTCTATAGCATTGGTCTCTCTTTCCTCTCTATAGTATGACAGTTTAGATTGTATAAAATTAATTAAATCATAAAATAAATAAGGATAAAAGTTGAATTCGATACCATGATGGTTCTAGTAAATCAAAGCAACCAAATTTTAAAAATTTTACTCGTTCTAATTGTCTGCTTAGGAGAAAAGTACAATTCCAATATTATATATCAACGCCAGAAAATACCACGAAATTAGAACCCAATCTGATACAAATACGTAAATGTAATCCTGGGTAGAAAAATTACTTCAACTCAAACTGATACAGATCCGTGTTTTGCAATAGCTAATAAAATGCCATTTTGTTTTCCGCATTTAACTTCCCGGCCATCTCCATTATTATTCGACAGAGACTGAAAGCATTAAAAAAAAAAAAGACAGAGACTGAAAGAAAGAGAGCCAGTTGTGATTTAGTAAAAAAAAAAAAATGGCATCTTCAAAACAGAAAGAAGATGAAACATGTTTGGCAGAATGTTAGAATTTGGTATCGTCAAATAGGGTGAGCAAAAAACTCGTAACTCGTCAGTATTGACCTCAATTCGAAAAAAACTCGGTTATAACTCGAGCCAACGAAACTCGATTTGAACTAACTCGTTCGGCTTCGCAACTCGTGAGGCAGCTTGTGACATGATAAATTTCTATATCATATATTATTATCAAACATTATATAAGAGTATTAAAAATTTATATAAATTAATTATAAGAATATTCTCTTATATATTTTTATTTTAGATAAATATAACAGCAGGCAGATTGATTTTTAAGACATATTTTACTTTAGATTAATAAATTTTTGAAGGACATGATATTTGAAGCTGGCTCGTGGTTCATGAGCTATCTCGAGTTGAAGAAGAGCCGAGTTTGAGGAAGTTTAAAAAGGTTGAAAGTGTTTTCAACTCGACTCAAGATAACTCAAGTTACAACTTACAACCGAGCATAGTTTGAGTTGTCTCCAACTCGCTCGAACTCAAACACATACACAGCCCTATCGTCAAATAAGAAAGAAGGAGAACAAAACGTATTTTGGCAGAAAGACTAGTTTGGACATAAAATTATGATACTGATATTTTTTTAATTTATGAGTGATTGAAATTGATAGAATTATATCCTTAGTAAAAAAGAGGCAGTTATTTAAAATTTAAATATTATAGGAATTATATCCAATATGAAAAGATTAGAGGAATCATATCTAATTATCCCTATATTTTTTACATTGATGAATATAATCCTTTTTTTTTTCTTTTTTAAGTCTGAATCAGATGTCCCATGTGCTGGAGCCGAAAATAAAGCCCGGAGGCCATAAGCTCATCACTAGGCCGAAAAGCCATGGGGATTATCTGCAACCCTCTGTTGTCTTCTGGAACCCACAACTAAATTGTAGACTTGTGAAAATTATAATATTATTAGGGTAGAGACCCGCTGCACAGCTCGCAACAGCATTTCATTACTCCAGCACCGCACTCTATAAATTAACTCTCTAAGTTGTTAATAGAAAAGACCTCAGCAAAGAAAGAAAAACTAGCAAGGACAAAATTTGTCTGCCAAGACGTCAATTTTCGATCCGACTTAAGCGGGTCAATTTCATTTTTTATATAATGTCACTTGAATTATTTTATTTGTTAACTAGACGAATGGGCATGATTTATTTTATTTTTTTCCCGTCTAAATCTGTCGATCCACGGCTAAGCAGATAACTAGTCACGTCTAACCCAATTAAAAGTAATGTTTTATTAACGTTGACTTTAGCTCGATCCAACGCATCAACAAAGTATAAAGAACAGAATACTGGGGTTGCATACGGAGTTCCGCTTGATATAGAATTTTTCACTACTTGGTTATGATTCTGTTGTTATAATTAATTATGTTTATTTTTTAATCAAAGCATGTTTTTTCAGTTACGTAAAAAGATTATAATCATCATCATCTCAAATGGGACGAACCTCATACCATATGAGACCCTTAGAAAAGACATAATCAATTGAGATGTAAATTTTCAATCTTTTTGTAGAATTCGGAAAGTCTCATGATTTTAATTGAATTTTCTAATATTGCAATTGAAAAATGATAAATAAAATACTGTTCAAGTAAATAAAACATATTTAAATGAATAAAATACCGTTAATATTAAATTAATTTATGTATAATGTTAATAATGTTTAACATAAACTTGTTAAGAAAAAGCAACTTAAGGGCAAAACCAGCTACAATTTAAATCTCTATCTCTACTTCTTATAAAAGCTCGGATCAGAAAATGATTACATGCTAGGTAGATCTAGCATGTAAACATATGTTTGTGCCGTTTGATCGATTTGATTAGCGGTTGGATATCATCACTAAACGAAACAAAAATATATTTTGATTTTCCGTCTAATAAATAAACAAATTGAGCAACATATCTACATATATCGCTCGTAGATTGAGAAGCATATCTTGATTATATTACTAATAACTAACATATAGGAATTGCATGCTTGTATAATATTGCTTAAAAGAAAATTAAATAGCTACTGCACTTTGATAGTTTTTAGTTACCAGCAAATTTATTATTTTTCCTTCCGATGACGTTTCATTTAAAATCTGAGATATTTTTGGCAATCAACTGAGCTATATTTTTCTTTCTAATTTAAACTTTCTATCTTGATCGAAAGGATTTTTTGGAAATAAAATTTTCTGGTTTTCTTTATTTACACCATTAATTTTCTTACAAAATGTGATTTCAAATGGAATCAATATAAAAAGCAATCTACTTAATCACTTTGGTCGGTTTCCAACGTATGGGGTCAAAATTAAATCCTTGATTACCGATTCTAATCCGTTTGTAGTGTAACTTAAGGGTCGAATCACTGGGACAGAACTATTCAATTCCTAAATTATTCGTTGGACTAAACTAGATTAAATGGGGATACAAAGACAAGTGCAAATATTTTTGTTTAGTTTTTGGTTTAATATATATAAAAGTAAGATACATGATGCAATCCTTAGGTTTAATCCCAATTAGCAACTCAATTAGGTGGTCTGATTTTCAAATTAATACCTCTGTCAAGAGTGGAACGGGCCGTTTTGCGACTCAGGCGGTCCGTTCTATTCTTGTCAGCCAATGAAACTGCCCATTCTGACTGGAACGCCCCCATTCGGGCGATCCGTTCTAGTACTATAATGGTCCATTCTAAAGGTAAAATCTCGTTTGTAAGTTCATTAAGATTAGTAGTCCATCTTTAATGCAGGTTTAATAATAATTTAATTAAGAAAAGGTCTACTCTAACTCTCGTTCAAGTTCTCTTTTTTTTTCCTTAGACTGAATTGCAAAATTATTTTATTGTCTTAATTTTTAATATCTTCTTAAATATTTTTTGATTGGTCGATTGGATAAATACATGTACTGTTTCACAATCCTATTATATTAATTTCAAAAATAGTTTTCCAATTCTTTTGATTTTATGAAACAGATATTAGAAATTAGAAATATATAAAGCTCAGCGTGCGTGACTTGCGCGTGAGAGGCGATTTACTGTGCTAACTACAGTTCTATGAGGCCGTTGGTTTGGGTCTGTGCATCTCAGCCGTTCGATATTTCTCCTCCGTCTCTTCTTCTGCGATGGAATCGATGGGATGGGCTCATTCTCTTTCTTCTCGCTTTCTCCCTCGCCTTCGCCGTATGCCACACCACGATCGACTGTTACGACCAACTACTTTGTCGCAAGCTTTTGCTGCGTTGTCGCTCATCCGATGGCTTGCGCTGGTCAGCGCGAGGTGTCTGCCCATCCCTGCTCCAATTGGATGCTCTCGGTGCTCCTGTTGCTGAGCTGCTCGCCTCTATGTTTCCTTCCGCCACTGTTCTGGTGTTGTGCTCCGGCCTTATTTTCGGATTGGCGCCTGTCCTCTGCCTACTTTTCCTCCCAATTTTGTGCGCCTGTTCTCCCTGTGCACGCCCTTCCAGCCAATTTAACCGCCTGCTTTCGCCTCTCTTTCTCTGCTGTTTGTTCTTGCTCGATTCGTATGGCATTCTGTCTTTCCTCTCTTCTTTCTGTGTAAATCTTTGTTCCTTTTTTACTTCGTTCCCCACTTCTCTCCACCTGACATGAATGTTACTGCTTCAGGCCGTGCTTCTCAATATGGTCTTTAGTCATGCTATTCTCTTGCACAAGGAATCAGTCCTTAGCTATTTGATACGCTGGATCCACTGATGACTGAATATCCTTCGTATTAGTCAATAAAAAAAAAGGTCGAATGTTTGTGATCGAGTAAAATTGTAAAAATGTGCTGCAAAAGGCATGGTTTTACTCATGTTGATCTGAAATGCTTACTCATACTAATTTTATATACCTTTTCTTTCACAAAAGGAGTGTATGTGCACTTTTAGTTCCATTCATCAAATAGCCTTCGAGCTTTTTACAATCGCAAAAAAGTAACCTGCATCTCTTTGACACAGAACATAATATAGCTCCCGCTCTAATAGCTAAAATTTTGAAGGAAATCAACCTTCAATTTTTTTAAAAAAAAGCATGCAGTCTAAAATAAATAATGATAACAAAAAAACAATGAGAAGAAATCCACGAAAATGATTTTTGCCTTTTTCAGCTTCAGTGAGCACCATTGTTCATCCTCAGTTTAATTTTTGGGATGTGCTTCGGTATTTTATCTCATTTTTATGGGTTTTCTGTCTAACAGTTCTCAGTTTTTTTTTGTCAGGCGACACTTTGTTACGCCCTTTGTTTGGCTGCTGCTTTCGCCTCTCTTTCTCTGCTCTTTGTTGTTGCTCAGTTGGTATGGCATTCTGTCTTTCCTCTCTTTTTTCTGTGTAAATTTGCATTCCTTTTTTATTTGGTTCGTCAGTTCTCTCCACTTGACAGCAATGCTACTGCTTTAGGCAGTGGTATACGGTGTTTAGTTATGCTATTGTCTTGCATAAGGAATCAGTCCTTGGCTATTTGACACATTGGGTCTACCAATCACTGAATGTCCTGCACATTAGCCAAAAAAAAAAAAAGGTCGAATGTCACTGATCAACTAAAATTGTAAAAATGTGCTACAAAATGTATGGTCTTGCTCAAATTGATCTAAAACGCTTGCTCATATTTTATATATCTTTTCTTTCGCAAAAGGACTGCGTGTACACCTTCAGTTCCATTCGTGAAATAGCCTTAGAGCTTTTTACGTTTGCAAAAAGGTAACCTGTATCTGTATGACACAAAGCATAATATAGCTCCCACCCTAATAGGTGCAATTTTTAAGGAAATCAACCTTAAATTAAAAAAAAGAAACATCCAGTCTAAAATAAATAATGATGACAAAAAAAAAATGACAAGATAGCCAGGAAAATCATTCTTGCCTGTTTCAGCTTCAGTCAGCACGATTGTTCATTCTCAGTTTCAGTTTTGGGATGTGCTTCATTTTTTTATCCTCATTTTTATAGGGTTTTGGGATGTGCTTCATTTTTTTATCCACATTTTTATAGGTTTTCTGTGTAACAGTTCTCACTTTTTTATGTCTGGTGACGCTTTGTAACACCCTTTTGTTCGGCTCTTTTTCAGAACTACTTGCAAGGGAAGATCATTCTGTCCGCTGCTGTTTCGCCAGGTGATGTACTCTACTACCCTGATCATGAAATGTGTTTGAAGCAAGTTAGTAGTTCTGTCTGTTTTCATTTGTCATGTTATGGTATAGAAATGCGCACAAAATTGGTCTAGGTGACTGCATCACACATTCTTATTTTTTTTTCTGCGTATTATGCTGCTTACTGGTCAGGACTTTGGATTGTTTTTTTTCTCGGTCCTGTTTCATTTACCTTAACTTAGCGACAACAATTGGTGAAGTCTGTGGTTCTCTATAGGCAAAAGAACTGATCCTTTGTCCTGATGCCTCGCATACATATGCTCAATGAAATAATTTGAAAAGTGTATTACACAAACAAATTGTTTTCCTTCTATGATTTGAAGCTGATAAACAGTGTTAATACTTTATATAGTGCAACTTAATTTAGAGATAATGTGTATTTGATTCTGATCAATAATATTGACACAACCAATGGTATTAGTCATTGCCATTGGATATTTTGCATTGATTTCAGAGATATGATCTTAAATTGGAGGTTTTATGATATTTTTATAAGCAAGAATACTTTTCTTTGGATGTAGGATGCGGAGGTAGTGATGGCACTAAACTTACATTATCATTGAAAATGGATGGATCCCATCTTCAATGGTGTCATCTGCTAACAATTATCTACAAAACACTTTACTGCTAGAAAGTAGTAAAATTATAATCCATCTATTCGATAAAATCAGTTATGTTCTATATCGGTTAGAACCCAGACTAGACCTAAAGCCAGTACCTATGCCATTGCATGACTTCAACTTTTGTGGACCAGTAAACTAATATTACCAAAGTACAAGGTAAACCAAGAGCCAACTTATAATAAGAAGCATCACCATGAAATTTTGCAATTGATAAAGTGCCAGAACTTGGATTGAAGGTAATCTTTTTAGTTAAAATCTTGAACCCAATGGAATTATTAAGTGCTATAACTAGCACTGAAGGGAATCCGTTTAGTTTTATCTTTATCATTTTATCATTTTATTTCTTTATTAGGCCAATAGGGTCACTAATTTTATGCTTCTTATGTAGAAGCAAAGGCCTCTGCTTTGTTAGTACTTAATTTATGTCATAAAAGACGAGAGAAACCCATGCTTTTGAAAGGGTAAAATATGGCCAATTGATGGATAGCACAAAATAAAATAACTGAAGGGAAATTGATAGATTCAAATTAAGAGATGTCATCTCTCTTCAAACCCAGTAAAATTTTTAGTTGTCAGTTTCATAGGGAGCAATGTACATAAATTTTGTTATTTGTGAATTTATTTGCTACCATCTTTCTTAGGTGTGATGTATTATTCTTTTATTATTGTTATTTTTATAACACTAGACATCGCCTGATGGATTAATATTCATTATTTTTATTTTCTGGTAGAAGCTTATTTGGTGAACCATAGAAGAAATGGGTTAATATGTTTTTTTTTTCATAATTTGAGTAAATAAATGTTCAGAAAGTAAAAAGGAAAATCATATAGTAGAACAATTCAGCTGAGAATATGACGTAGCTTATTTGGTCCATCTAATTAGTTTATTACTTTTCATTTGGATGCTCATATCGTACAAAAATTCAGCTGGTTTACTAGCAATGTTGAGATGGTACTGTACGTCGATCTGTACCAGTGATGGCACCATCAGGTGTTGTCGTCAGTGATGGTACCAATGTATGTAGTATTTTCATGAATTTGCTAGGTATCTTTTGTAAAGAAGGAAATAACGATACTGAAAGAGTTGTTATTGATTTCAAAGAGCTGCCAAATTTAGTCCAAATCACAGTTTTTGTCCAAACTTTTTAAGGCAAGTCTCATCCTTGAGATGTATTAGTTCACAAATTATGCTACATATTTGGTTTACAAAATATGCAATCTCATTTTTAAAATCACTTTCTCGGTGATTAGTTCACAAATTATGCAACATATTTAATATTAGTTCACGAATAATCATTGACAATCGATAGGAAAAAATGAATCGCGCAACGCGCGAGATTTGCACTAGTTGTAATATAGATTGAAATTGAAAGGAAAATAAAAGAGAGATACCATATAAAACTATTTTTTTTGAAAAAAAAATTGTGCTAGTTTCTTTAAATATTTTTGCAATTTGTAAGAGTAGCATAATATTTGCTTCAAAAAAAAAATGAAAAATCACTATCCAATTATATGAAGACAAGATAATTACCACAAACAAATTTATCCGTCAAATATCTTTAATAAAAATTTTCAAAATTATAAAGGCACTTTCGTCTTTTGTTTGAACCATGCTTATAAGACAATTATTATTTCTTATTTAATTAGTAAATAATATTAATATTAATATTAATAAATTATTATTTTTATTATTTACACTATCAATAAATTATTATTTATTTATTTCTTTTTAATATTATATTTTTATCGTCCTATATTTTAGTTAGGGACCTTTCTATTCTTGTTCCCCTCAAGCCAAAATTCTGGCTCCGCCGCTGCTCAGCTGGTACCCAGTTGCGAGTCAGATACACATGTAATTTGAATTTAATACAGTTCAGCAGAAGAGGTCAGAACTATAAAAAAAACACACCCGTCACAGGTTAGGGAGAGAGCTCAACTGCAGGAGGCTAACTCACACCCATTGCAGGTAAGAGATAGACAACCTGGCTGCAGTTCTAAGATTATCAATTATCAACGTCCTCCGTACAAAATAAAAGAAAAAGGAAAGAATGGATAATAGATTTTGCATTGTATTGGCCAGATGCCTTCTCTTTGTTATACAGTTTTGTTCAATTTTACATTTTCTTTTTAGTGGTTTAGTGGGATTACAATTGAGGAAGTATAGGTTAATTTGTGGTCTTCCAGTATGGATTTTGGTCAATTTCTGGTCAGGGATACAATCAATGATTACGTGATCAAAGGAATCAGCAAGTAACAAAAAGACCACTTAATTAATTAATCTCTGAGCATAGCAATTTCATATCAGTCCCTCCCTAAGCTGAGGACTAAATCAATATATATTGGTAGCAGAGTAGAATGGTCAGGCCTCCAGAATGGGTATGGCCAAATCAATACAAACATCATAAGACCAGCCTAATTTATGCTCTTAAAGAACAAACTTCTCCAAAAAGACCATAGCAATTGACAATTTAATAATAGTGAACGATCTATAAGGTGCTAGATTTCTGGTCTAACTGCAAAGCACCTAGTTAAAGAAACTGGCACAGGAGGATAGCTAGAGCTCTTACCACAGTGGAGCCTGTTGCATTGCAGAGAAGATGACAAGCGTTTCAAGTGCCATAGAACACTGGAGATTGAAGCAGCAATATCACTAAGGGGCATTTTGACAAACACTTGTTGTGCAATGCAAGAGAGTTCTATTACAGCCCGTTTGAGAGAGAGATGAGGATAACTGAGTTGGGTTGGGCCGGGAGGAACAAGGCGCGGATGAAGAGGTAACTGTTAAAGAGGTCGGAGAAGGCTACAATAACAATAACACTGGCCGGGCATAGTGGCGTGTAAACTGTAAAGAAACAAACTTTTGTTGAAGCTTCATTAATAATAAAAACTTTTGTTGAAAGATGGATTAATTGGGTTAGACAACTGTGTTATAGTTCTACTACTTGTGTTAATTTTAATGGTCAGCCAACTGATTTCTTCCCCTGCAAAAGGGGTTTGAAATAGGGAGATCCCCTCTCTCCTTTTATGTTTGACTTGGCAGCTGACACTATGTGTAAGATGTTTTCTAAAAGTTCAGCTTTAGGCTTAGTGTCAGGTTTAGGACCCCCTATTAGAAACAACTCAGCTATCATCAACATACATAATGCTGATGATACAATTCTTTTTTTGAAAGCCTCTCATGAGAATATAGAAAGGGTTTTTTGGACCATGGTTACTTTTGAAGCAATTTCTGGCATTAAGATTAACTTCCAAAAAACTGAACTAATTCCTATCAATATTGATGTTGATTTTGCTACTGAGTTAGCTGCTCTTTTTAGATGCAAAATTGGTCAGCTTCCTTTAACATACTTAGGAATTCCTTTGAAAGACAAGAAGTTGAGCTGCATAGATTGGTCTTTTGTAGTAGACAAAATTCACAAAAAACTCCAAACTTGGAAAGGAAATATGCTGTCTATAGGTGGTAGGGCAGTACTTCTAAATGCTGTACTTAGTAGTATTCCTATATATGCCCTTTCTATTTTCAAAATACTTGAAAAGATTAGGAAAGAAATTGATAGTTTTAGATGTAGATTTTTATGGCAAGGACAGGTTGGAGATAGGAAAAAATATGCCCTTATGAATTGGCCTACTTTGTGTCAACCAAAAAGCCAAGGGGGTATGGGTATTATAGATATTAAAAGCATGAATACAGCCTTACTTCTTAAGTGGTGGTAGAGATATTATAATCCCCACTACAAAGCAGAATGAAAAACTCTCATCCAATTTAAATATGGTTTTGCAACTACTCACGTCTCCTTTCTGGAAAGCTATTGTAGATCTAATCTTGGTAAATGTTCTAGTCATTATAAGGTAGGAAATGGTAGCTCTATTAGTTTTTGGAATGATATTTGGTGTGAGAACTGTACTTTAGCAACTACATACCCTTTTCTTTATCAAATTTGTACAAACCAGCACTGTAGCTTGGCTGAGGTTATAACTTCAAAGGGAAGTAATCTTTTGTTTAGTAGAAACTTGAATGGGGTTCTTCTTCAAGAGTTTCAAACTCTCTATGCCTTAATTGCTAACACTCAGCTTTTAACACATAATGACCACCTGGTTTGGAGATGGGACAGTAAAGCGATTTTCTCAACTCATCCAGCTTATAATTTCTTGGTTTTTAGAGGTATCCTTATTCCAAAAGCTAACATGATCTGGAAACTTAAAATTCCTTATAAGATTAGAATTTTTATTTGGTTAGTTTCTCATAATAAAATTTTTACCAAAGATAATCTAGTGAGAAAAGGTTGGCAAGGAGATACCTCCTGTGTGTTTTGTGGTGAAAATGAGACCCAGGAACATTTATTTTTGTTATGCCCTTTTGTAAAAAGTGTCTGGTATTGGTTAGGGGATAGCTGCAACTGTTATGAGTCTTAGCAAACTATTAATGATCTGTTTCATTTTGCTCAACAACTACCTAAAAATGATAGAATGGCTTTTCTTACAGTTTTTAGTGCTTGCTGCTGGAGTATTTGGAAAATCCGCAATGATTTTATTTTTAATCACACTCCTTTAAAGACTATGAGGCAAACAGTTCTGATCATTTATCATTTGGTTAACTATTGGCTAGGGATTTGGAAGGAGGATGACAAACACTCAGTGGAAAGGTGCTGCCAGTGGACTGGGACTTAATTCCACTTCAGATGATGCCGCTGGTGCAAGGGGAGACTGATGTAGAGCTGAACGCTACTGGGACAGGACTGGTGATGGCGTGCTAAAGTTTGACAACAAACTGTTTTTGAATTAGTTATTTTGTGCTTCTTGTTGGATGTTCTATTTCTATTTCTATTTCTGTTTTGAGTTATTTGATGGGATATGGATCTCTGAAAAATGGTATTAGCTAGCAAAATGGTATGGATTTGAGTCAAGTTTATTTAGATATGTGGTAAAGTGGAGGTAGATTTAGAACTTTTTTCGTATTGTATTTTGTTTCATTTTATCAAAATGAAACTGGGTGGCGCTCCCACCTTTTTTCAAAAAATAATAATAATAATAATAAAAACTTTACTGGCACTGCAAAGGATGCTGATCCGGAGAGACCATCTGGACTAATTAATCCGATCCGATCAAATCAAAGTATGAACAAATAGTCACAATATTTGTTACGTTTTTCATTATAAACACTTTTGTGTGTGTGTGTGTGTGTGTGTGTGTACGTGTGTATGGAGTATTTCAGGTCCTATGTAGACAATATAATAACACCAACTTATTTTTAAATCATACAAAATATAGAAAGTATTTCATCCTTGAAATTTATAGTAAATTGTGTTATGGACTAAATTTCGTAACTGGACTTAAATCTTTAAATTTATATCAGATGAATGATTAGAATTTAAGTCCGGTTTAAAATTCAAAGCGGACCATTTTTTTTAGACATTAAGCCTGGTTAGTGAATATGAGGTAAAACATTCTCATTTCTCTCTTCATTGTTGTTATTTTATCTAAAAAAAAAATCTTAATTTTGAACTTCCAATTTTTCTGTGTAGTTGAATTAAGGTTTCTCAACTTCATTTGGAATTGATTCAATTAAGCATTTTAATTAGTTAACTAATAATTGAAATACTAAAAAATGATTTAAGAGGGTTAATTGAACAAAGAAAAAAAAATCGTATTCCATTCAAATATTTAAAATTCATTGGAAAACTTGATTGAAAAAAAAAAATCAGACTGCATGCAATTGCAATGGTATAGTAACAAATGAAAAAATAATAAAAGTGCAAAAACAGCAAAATCCTAAAATCCTAAAAGGTGAGGACACTTCCAAATAAAAATCTGAGTTGAAAATTTCTCATTTGTATCGTCGCTATTTTATGAGCTCATAACTCATCAAACTCCTCTATTTCTCATCCCCCTCTAATAAAGGGCCCACTAATCAGTCCAACCGCACCACCACCGCTTCCTCCTTGCTTTCCAAGTCTCAGTTCTCCTTCTCTCCGAATGTGGTGAGAGAGAACTCTTCCGCACCACAGGTGCTTGTGGAAATGCTCCAGAAAATATTGTTGTCTCTGCACGAAGGTTACCTAAACAAGCTCCAAAAAAGTAAGGTATAATATTAATTTAGTACAATCAGGACCTGTAAATCTAAAAATTTTGCATCATTCTGACGGATAACATCCATTGTTGTATTTATTCAAAACATTACTAGCCATTGAGGTAATTAAGGTTCTGAAAGTGTTAGGATACTTGCTGGTAACCACACAGCAACAAACTTATTTTTTCAAGGTTACAAGTTACAACCATAGTGGTGACATTATCTTATTGAATTATGTAAGCCTGACATTATCTTATTGAATTATGTAAGCCGATTCATTATTGGACCAAGCATTATCTCTTGAGCAAACTTTCTTTTTGTTGGCAGCTAACAGTACAAGTTCAAATCAAGAACTGTAATCTCAGGTTCTTTTGCTGTTGAAGATGAAATTTGGCACTAACACATGCTGTTCAGTACTATGCTTCTATCTTGTAGTGCCCCAGTTTCCATTTGTATGGTCAATATTAAGATTCAAAGTTTTATGGTTTAATTTATCTCTTCCTTAGGAGTATTGATTTTTTGGGGCATAAATTTAGGCTTGTATTAGATTGTTTATTGGCAATTTCTGAGAGGCATCAACTATAGTGTTCGTCCAGGCATACCATATCTAGATACCTCACCTTTTTTAATAGGGTTTATGGAATATATTTCTGAAATCCCTGAGAAAGCATCTGTAACCTAAACTGAAGTCAAACAAAACAAATCAATTAACTACGTAGATCTACTAGTTAAACTTGTAGTTTGTTTGATGCTGGCCACCAAAAAGTTTAGTAGCACTGGTATAAGACTATGAAGCTTAAACATTAATTAAGCAAATGGGAGTTCGCTATTTAGCTTTGTGCTACATTTAGTATGATATTATGATTTCATTAGCTAAATAGTTGTTAGTTAATTCACCATTCTTTCTTTTAAGTTTTGCAGGGAATCTATTGTGTAATTTTAGGATACCATTGAGAACAAACAGTTGCAGTTGCACCTGACCTGTCAACGAGTTCCAGGGAAGGAGCCTATTTTCTGACATTACAACTAGCTTGAGGAGAACCACCGACAAGGGTAGCTGTGACCATGTCCAATTTCTGGCCATGGGAACCCACCAGTTGGAAATGCTTGTACAAGAAAGCTCTTGGTCAGGCACTCTTTACTCTTGAAGAGGCACTTCAGTCTGCACATGCTGCTTTCCCACTGTGTCATTTTCTACACATGCATGACCTGACACCAATAAATCTATCAAGTACAAAAGGCCTCTCCCAGATTCCTACAACGATTTGACTGGTCAATAGGTCTATGCAAGCTGGAAAAAAAAATGCAGAGGCAATGAGTCATTGACTGTCAGCGCTCAGCACACGGAACTCAAATTTTGGAAGCAAATGTATCATTCCGTTGATCCAATAAAGACGCTAAAACTAAAATAGGTTGGTATTTAACATCCTGTCTAAATAGAAGCTGATATAACTTCAGTACAATACCTGCATGTACCAGATGCAAATGGTACTCCTCATATTGTTGGCTTTATCATTTTTTTCCTTTTATTCTTATGGATGCTTATTGGCTTCCTAGCTCATGCTTAACTGGGGATCTGTAAAAACGAAGCTTAATTAACTTGAACATATAAGATTTCTGTCAATATAGTACTATTCTACCAGAAAAAAGCAAGCATTATTGTTATATTTATATATTTGATCCATAAGTGCAAAGTATTAAGTATACTATGCATAAGCACTATGACTACGTTTTCATAAAGTACCATTCACTTTATTATCATATTTTCTTATTTCCTCTTTAACATGGAAAAGAGATTGATGAGTAAGTAAAGACATAGCATCGTATTTTCTTTGAGGGCCAACAAACTACCGGCAACTTTCATTAATAAAAAAAAAGTTACGAAAGTCTAATAAAAATTTAAAAACAAACCAGTCAAAAAATAGTATAAACTTCTAACCAAATTTATTCTCGAAACCCGTACTGTACCAATTCTAGTAACGACAAATAGTCCTCGAATCGATTTCGAACCATACTACACCTTATAGAAATTTTACTGTTTTCTAAAAGTTAAATCGACCCCTGCAGGTTCATTTGTGAAGTAACGTTAAGGCATTTGTTAGAAAAGAATATCAGAGATATGCTCAAATCAAACAAATATGACGTTTTAAGAAAATTCATGAAAATTAAGATAATCAGTCATGCAATCAAAATTGACACTAATTTAAATATTTCAAACAAAATCTAGATATATAGTACCGTTTTATTGGCGGATCAACCTAAGGTGATATTTCCTGCGAGACAGTCAGCCAATGCCGATATGTATCAGTCTTCTCAACTGAAAATACCAACAGGAACCAATAACAACAAAGCACCAAAAAAAATGAAACAAAAATATCTTCTTATATTGATAATTATGACCGTCCATTAATAAATTAATATAAAAAACCAATTGAATCAACAACCAAAAAGCAGAAGCAAACAAAAATATATCATATGATTCCTTGGTCAAACAAAGGCAGCAAAGAACGCTTTTATATTTATAAAGCTGAGTTGATTCGAACGATTTGATAATAAATGGTAGGATTATCTCAAATTAATTTCCGTCTATTTGCTGGTTGCACCCAATAATGTGTCTGATGAAAACAATAATGAGGATGTACATACCTTTGAGCTGAGCTGTCAACATTTGTGGTGAAACGGAAAGGTGTCCTTTGATAGGTGGCATATAGGGATTTCTTAAGACTGTAGAATTTCACCACAGGAATGTGTTCGAATTTTTGCCACTCAGAACTGCCTACTCTGAGGCTTGTAATCATCACAAGCAGGTCCTCCGTACACCAGACCGTCAGCTTCTCTGCCTCTGCTTTTCTTAAGTACTCTGGGAGGGTTTCCATTTTGTAATCCACTAATACCATTCGATAACGAGGTTTGAGATTCTCCAGTATCTTTAGATTTGGGCATTTTATGATTTTAATAAGTGAGAGGTTAAGTAGGTTTGATATCCTCTCTAAATTTGAGCTTTCTACAACATAAAGTTCTTTGACTGATCGTAGATCCTCTACAGATTTTAATTGTTCAACAGCTTTAATTACCAGGACCTCCAAGGAAGTTGCACGGCACAAAAGGCCCTTTGGAAGTGAACTCAACTTGGGGCAGTCTTGAATGAAAATTTTTTTTAATTTAGGCATTGCCGGTTGTCTCTCGTCCCACAACCACTCTACCCAAGACGGCATATGAGCAAAACAGAGTTGATTTAATTGGGGAAAAGGAATGATCGGTGAGTGGCTCACCTTTGTTTTTGTTTGGTCTTGGCTAGCATCGAATAAAAATTCCGGTCCAATCCTTACAACTGATTTTGCAGCATCTATATCAAGAAGGTCCAAGTTTGGTAGTAGGCCCAACGGAGGGAGTTGGCTAAAGCATTCACATTGCTCTATCCTAAGATATCTAAGAAATTTTAGTTTTAATGGGTTTGCTCCCACGTGCAACCAATTAGGAAGCTGATCGCCAAAGTAATTACGAATTTGGAGAAGTTCTAAAGATGGAGGAACAGATAGCGCATTTAGTACATCCTCTGCTGCTTTCTTCTCTTCAATTGGTTTAGAAACTTGACATCCCCTGTTTGGATTGTAATTAAACTCGAGGTCTTTGAGGTGATCCTTTTCCTTGAGATTAGCCTCTTTAGCCACGTTGATATCAGTTACTTTTTCCAAGTTTCCTAATCTAAGCACTGAAAGTAGGGATAGAGTTCCTAAATCTTCAAGGCTACTATAATCCTGTGAACGGTTGTGGCCTGGCTGAAAATTATTAAGATGAATCAGCTTCTTTAGTTTTCTCAAGCCCGCTGGGAAAACCTCAACGTTAGTCCCATCAAAGGAGAGGTGTCTCAGCTCTACTAGATCCACAATGCTAGAAGGAACATGTGATAACTTCTTGCAATCATCGACATTCAGATGTAGTAGCTTTTTAAGATTGCCAACAGAATTCGGAAGAGTTTCTAAATTTGTTCCAGATACATTCAAATATCTTAGCTGCACGAGTTCACCAAAAGAATCAGAGAGGCAAAAGATATTAGAATTGGAAAGATCTAAAATTCGTAGGTGAGAAAGTGATTGAAGTGCATTGGATGAAACTTCACTCATGGAATTAGTGATAAACAATAACGTTCTTAGAGATTTCTCTTCATTTAAAAAATCTGAACTCAAATCCACCGTACTATTTTCAACAGATAATCGGCGCAGTTTCAAAAAGGGGTCACTCCTACGGACTAATTCTCCCTCTCTCATAATTAAACTATCACTCTTTCTCTTATCTCCAGCAAATGATCTCAATAGATCATGCATTTTACATCTCAATTGATCGTAGTAACCTTCAACTACTTCCAAAAGATTCCGCCAAAGTAACTCTTTATAATATTCCGCCCCCTTCTCAAGAAACGACAAATCTCCCTTGTCACACAAATATCCTTCTGCTAGCCACAAATAAACTAATTCAATTTTACCGAACACAAAATCTTCGGGATAGAGAGAACAAAATATAAAGCATTGTTTTAAATGTGATGGAAGATCCTCGTAACTCAAGTAGAATGCTTGGGGAAAATAATGATCATCGGGTACCATGGACCACAAAGTGCTTTCTGAAATTGTTTGCCACTCACGTATGTCTTTTCCTCTCCCACGAAGAACTCCACCTATTGCTATTACAGCGAGCGGCAAACCACCGCATTTTTTAACTATCTCAAGCCCAATATTTTTTAGCGTCTCACTGTCAAATTCATTGAATGCCACCTGTGAAAATTGCATTATAATAAATACAAACTTATGATGTGAGCGATATATATATACGATAAGAATTGGTTATGCATTTAGATATTGGTATTGAATTGATAAAATGGTTAATGGATAATTGTTTTGAACTGCATGATACTAAACACAGTCAATATTACGCTACCATAGAAGTTGGAATCGTACGGTTCGTTACGATATATCAGGCCAGCAGCGATACGATCAATTGCTAATCCACCGTATCGGTTCAATCAGAACGATACGATCAAAAGATACTCGTATTGCGTTGAATCGCAACGATTCCTCCTTTCGCTAACAACCAATCAGAACGAGATTTTCGTAGCGACGATTCAATTTCCTTTCGTCGCCCCTTTTGTTTGCGCCTCAGAGAGAGAATGTAGTACTGGGTCGAGTAAAAAGGGCAATGGAAGGGACGATACTGACACATGGGTCCCAAGACTAATTAGAGAGAGAATATCTGGGCACAAAAACCGCACACAGTACTACAGTAGACAAAGTTAAAATTTCTGTCTTTTAAAATCCGATTTAATTTTTATACTTTATTTTTTACGAAGTATTGAACTTAAATAGACCATATTTATGGGGACTGCTACTAAATTTTTTTATATTGCACATTAAATTCTCTTTTGTTAAAATTAAGTAAATAATTAATTAATATTTGAAAACGTATTTAAATAATAATATTAAACTCAACAATAAAATGCCTAGATTATACAATATAGTAATAATTTATACATATTAATAATGATTATATTTTTTTGATAATCGATAATGATTATAACTTATATAGTTTATAATAAAATATTAGTAAATAATAACAATAATCATAATTTATACATACTATGCATTATATATTATAAACTATAATTATTAATATTAATAATTTATACATAAATAAATAATTATACGTTAAAATGATTAAAATAAGTATAATTTATACAGATTATGCAGTATATTATAAGATCTAATTATAAATAATATATAAATATATTATACATTACAATATTAAGTAATAGTCAATATTCATGTACTACATCATTAGATGCCTAAATTGTTGAATGATTATAATAATAGGGTGTGAAATTAGAATTTTCTTTTAATGATAATAGTACAATATATATTCCAACTAGTTAATTAATTTACTAGATTTTAAGAGTAATTTATCGTATCTTAAACAATTTGACAATTCTAAATACTACGATACACGATACATTTACGATTCAACTTCTATGATTACGCATATACAAGATTTTTGTTGTTGCCGCTCTAAGTCCGGTAGTAATTAATGAGCCAAGCCACATTTTGTCTAGGAAAGATTTGTGGGAATCGAAAATTATATACAAGAACAGTTTAAAAAGATTCAGATCTACGTCTGTCATATTTTGGGTTGTTAAAATTATATTTTGTGACCGATAAAAATATTTACAAGAACAGTTTAAAAATATAGCATGATATAGTGACTGATAAAAATAGTGCATTTTTAGGTTATTAAAATTATATTTTGTTATATTTTTTAAATGTGAAGATTATTAATTACACTGTGCTAACTATAAAACAGCGAAACATCAGTTACCATTGAAAATATTTTTCATATGTTCTGTGATATGTTTGGTAGCAGTTACTGCTAATTAAATTTCAATAATAAATAACATTAAATCATAATTTTAATAGGTGCATACCAAACCATTGGGATCTTCTGCAATCGCGGCATATCGTCGATGCGATCCCATATCAATTATTAAATTTCGATTCAGCTATATTTATTATTAAAAAAATCACAGTCCTATATTTCCTATCTATGAATTCGGTCTAAATCCAAAAACATTAAGCACAACAATTATTAACCTAGGTAATAACAAGATACAGGTTGGACTATATATCAGATTTTATTAACAAATTTCTACTCATATTATACTGATATGAATTTAATAGTTTCTGTATATATGTGCGTACCTGTTTGGCAAGCAAGGACCAAGAATCATCGTCTGACAACTTCTGGACGTGATGTGTCGTTGTTGCTTGAATGAACCGAGCAACTCTTTCATCCCGACTGGTGACGAGTAATCTACTGCCACGAGCTCCACTAATCATGGCCTCACGCAATAGCCCATTCCAAACCTCTTGACTCTCTGGCCACACATCATCCAAAACAAGAAAGAATTTCTTGCCTTGGATCGAACTCTTCAACCGTGACACTAGCTCTGATCTCTCCTCAGCAGCACCATGGTCGCCTCCAGCCTCCCGAATAATACACTTGAGCAACTGAACCTCTTTAAGATCTTTGGACACACAAACCCAAATTCTCAGAGGGAAAACCTCCTGAATTTCTGGATCATGAAAGACCTTTTTGGCGAGAGTGGTCTTTCCTATACCGGGCATTTCCACGATAGCAACAACACTAACATTTTCGTTCACGCTGTCCTCAAAATCTGTAGTAAGCAACTTCACCAGCATTGATGTGTCTTCTTCAATTTTATCTCCGACTATATCAACAAGCGCAGCTGATGGAACGGAACTCATGGGACGAACATTAGATGGCGCAACAACACCTTGCAACTCAATCAAACCCAAATTTGACTTCTTCTTGTAAATTTCGTCTAGCCTCGAATTAAGCTCCTTAATTTGTGTACCGATCTTGTGAGCGAATACAGGGTTTCGGAGACAAGAGAGCATGCTGATGCCGCAACCAAACTTTGAGAAGGAACTGTCATGGCGCTCATGGCGTTCCTTGGCCTTGATCTGGCAGAGGTCCATGATGTCATCAGCATCGTACATGGCTTCCTTGAGCTCCAGGAGCCATTTCTCGATAGATTTGCTCTTGGTCTGCTTCCCCTCAGCATCAGAGAGGAGGCATTGAATGTCACCCACTGTCCTCCCGAGCTTTTCAATCTCCCCAGGAACACCGAGCAACATTCCAACCTCCTCCTCGGCCATCTTTGTTAGCATCTCTTTGAAGTTTCCCAAAAAAGCATCGAGAATCATCGTCATTTCTCACCAAAGCGAATAAGAGGAATTAAGGGGAATTTGTAAATTATTATAGGTGGAATGGAAATATGGAATTGACGCAATGGGTTTTTGCTCAGAGTACTACTTATATATAGCTAGGGGCCAGAGCAGTCTAAAGTCAAAACATTGGTATTTGGTAGCAACTAACTAGTGCTTTTATCTTAAAATAAAATGGTAAACAGGGAGCCTTGCACATCCCGATATTCTCATTATTTTTAAAATTGAATTTTTTTTTTTTTTTTTGGTCAGTCTCTCGGATGTGCTCCAGGCGACGAGGCGGAAATAAAGCCCAGAGGTCGGTGCTCCTCACAGATCCGAGAAAAGCGATGCGGATTATCTGTAAACCACAGGCCACAGCTAAAGTTAGGACTTCGTGAAATGTTACAATATTTTTAGGAGATAAGACCCGCTGCACAGCTGGCCAAAGCAGGCATTTCATTACTCACAGCACTCCAACACTCCAAGTCAACTAATGCGTTGTTAACTTTAAAAAAAAACAAATACGTTGTTAAAAGTAATATATTTTGCTAATGTCAGACTGCTCAGTGGCGGCTGCGGGTCAATTTTCGATCCGACTTAAGCGGGTCAAATTTTGCCACCCAAAACTCAATTAGCAGATCGAAGATGGAATAGGAGAGAATTTTTAAAATGCTGAACAGCTGGCAAGTTCATTCAAAAGTCGAAAGTCCAATGACATATTATATTGTTAGCAGCTAACAAGTGCTTTTATCTTAAATAATTAAAACAGCTGGCAAATTCAGCTAATCAGGACAGCCTCACATAGTGTTTTAAATACCGTACCGGCAATCAAACCGGTGAGGCTGCCGGTATGGGGTTTACCGAGGTTTATCGGTTTTACCGGTTTACAAATCGGGTATAATAATATATAAAGGTCCATTTATACTAAAAGAATCCTGTGGTCCAGTGGTTATGTATGTTATTTTTTATGGTAAAGACCAGGGTTCGATTCTCTGTATCAACAAATTTTGTATGGTTTCCATTTTAATTTGTTTGTTTCTCTGGTTCAAAATAATAAACCGGCCGGTTCAATTACCTGTTTTTCCGGCTTAAACGGTTTTTATCCGGTTTTTATCGGTTCGTCAAAAGACCGGTTTTATGGGCTGAACCTACCGGATCAGGTTCCGGTTCACGGTAAACCCGGTTGAACCGGCCGGTCCGGTATGGTTTTTTAAACACTGGCCTCACACATCTCAATATATATCCTCCGTTGTATTTTTGAGAAAATTAATCCCTACAATTTTCTCAAATTGGAATCACCCGGCAATCTTCAAAACAAGATATAGCAGCCCCTCTAATTAAAAAAATAATTTTTAAATTAAAAAAAAAAAATCAGTACCAACGAGGTTTCATCATCGTTTGTTCTACCAAATTTCTTCTATAGCATTGGTCTCTCTTTCCTCTCTATAGTATGACAGTTTAGATTGTATAAAATTAATTAAATCATAAAATAAATAAGGATAAACGTTGAATTCGATACCATGATGGTTCTAGTAAATCAAAGCAACCAAATTTTAAAAATTTTACTCGTTCTAATTGTCTGCTTAGGAGAAAAGTACAATTCCAATATTATATATCAACGCCAGAAAATACCACGAAATTAGAACCCAATCTGATACAAATACGTAAATGTAATCCTGGGTAGAAAAATTACTTCAACTCAAACTGATACAGATCCGTGTTTTGCAATAGCTAATAATAAAATGCCATTTTGTTTTCCGCATTTAACTTCCCGGCCATCTCCATTATTATTCGACAGAGACTGAAAGCATTAAAAAAAAAAAAAGACAGAGACTGAAAGAAAGAGAGCCAGTTGTGATTTAGTGAAAAAAAAAAAATGGCATCTTCAAAACAGAAAGAAGATGAAACATGTTTGGCAGAATGTTAGAATTTGGTATCGTCAAATAGGGTGAGCAAAAAACTCGTAACTCGTCAGTATTGACCTCAATTCGAAAAAAACTCGGTTATAACTCGAGCCAACGAAACTCGATTTGAACTAACTCGTTCGACTTCGCAACTCGTGAGGCAGCTTGTGACATGATAAATTTCTATATCATATATTATTATCAAACATTATGTAAGAGTATTAAAAATTTATATAAATTAATTATAAGAATATTCTCTTATATATTTTTATTTTAGATAAATATAACAGCAGGCAGATTGATTTTTAAGACATATTTTACTTTAGATTAATAAATTTTTGAAGGACATGATATTTGAAGCTGGCTCGTGGTTCATGAGCTATCTCGAGTTGAAGAAGAGCCGAGTTTGAGGAAGTTTAAAAAGGTTGAAAGTGTTTTCAACTCGACTCAAGATAACTCAAGTTACAACTTACAACCGAGCATAGTTTGAGTTGTCTCCAACTCGCTCGAACTCAAACACATACACAGCCCTATCGTCAAATAAGAAAGAAGGAGAACAAATCGTATTTTGGCAAAAAGACTAGTTTGGACATAAAATTATGATACTGATATTTTTTTAATTTATGAGTGATTGAAATTGATAGAATTATATCCTTAGTAAAAAAGAGGCAGTTATTTAAAATTTAAATATTATAGGAATTATATCCAATATGAAAAGATTAGAGGAATCATATCTAATTATCCCTATATTTTTTACATTGATGAATATAATCCTTTTTTTTTTCTTTTTTAAGTCTGAATCAGATGTCCCATGTGCTGGAGCCGAAAAGCCATGGGGATTATCTGCAACCCTCTGTTGTCTTCTGGAACCCACAACTAAATTGTAGACTTGTGAAAATTATAATATTATTAGGGTAGAGACCCGCTGCACAGCTCGCAACAGCATTTCATTACTCCAGCACCGCACTCTATAAATTAACTCTCTAAAGTTGTTAATAGAAAAGACCTCAGCAAAGAAAGAAAAACTAGCAAGGACAAAATTTGTCTGCCAAGACGTCAATTTTCGATCCGACTTAAGCGGGTCAATTTCATTTTTTATATAATGTCACTTGAATTATTTTATTTGTTAACTAGACGAATGGGCATGATTTATTTTATTTTTTTCCCGTCTAAATCTGTCGATCCACGGCTAAGCAGATAACTAGTCACGTCTAACCCAATTAAAAGTAATGTTTTATTAACTTTGACTTTAGCTCGATCCAACGCATCAACAAAGTATAAAGAACAGAATACTGGGGTTGCATACGGAGTTCCGCTTGATATAGAATTTTTCACTACTTGGTTATGATTCTGTTGTTATAATTAATTATGTTTATTTTTTAATCAAAGCATGTTTTTTCAGTTACGTAAAAAGATTATAATCATCATCATCTCAAATGGGACGAACCTCATACCATATGAGACCCTTAGAAAAGACATAATCAATTGAGATGTAAATTTTCAATCTTTTTGTAGAATTCGGAAAGTCTCATGATTTTAATTGAATTTTCTAATATTGCAATTGAAAAATGATAAATAAAATACTGTTCAAGTAAATAAAACATATTTAAATGAATAAAATACCGTTAATATTAAATTAATTTATGTATAATGTTAATAATGTTTAACATAAACTTGTTAAGAAAAAGCAACTTAAGGGCAAAACTAGCTACAATTTAAATCTCTATCTCTACTTCTTATAAAAGCTCGGATCAGAAAATGATTACATGCTAGGTAGATCTAGCATGTAAACATATATTTGTGCCGTTTCATCGATTTGATTAGTGGTTGGATATCATCACTAAACGAAACATAAATATATTTTGATTTTCCGTCTAATAAAGATACAAATTGAGCAACATATCTACATATATCGCTCGTAGATTGAGAAGCATATCTTGATTATATTACTAATAACTAACATATAGGAATTGCATGCTTGTATAATATTGCTTAAAAGAAAATTAAATAGCTACTCCACTTTGATAGTTTTTAGTTACCAGCAAATTTATTATTTTTCCTTCCGATGACGTTTCATTTAAAATCTGAGATATTTTTGGCAATCAACTGAGCTATATTTTTCTTTCTAATTTAAACTTTCTATCTTGATCGAAAGGATTTTTTGGAAATAAAATTTTCTGGTTTTCTATATTTACACCATTAATTTTCTTACAAAATGTGATTTCAAATGGAATCAATATAAAAAGCAATCTACTTAATCACTTTGGTCGGTTTCCAACGTATGGGGTCAAAATTAAATCCTTGATTACTGATTCTAATCCGTTTGTAGTGTAACTTAAGGGTCGAATCACTGGGACAGAACTATTCAATTCCTAAATTATTCGTTGGACTAAACTAGATTAAATGGGGATACAAAGACAAGTGCAAATATTTTTGTTTAGTTTTTGGTTTAATATATATAAAAGTAAGATACATGATGCAATCCTTAGGTTTAATCCCAATTAGCAACTCAATTAGGTGGTCTGATTTTCAAATTAATACCTCTGTTAAGAGTGGAACGGGCCGTTTTGCGACTCAGGCGGTCCGTTCTATTCTTGTCAGCCAATGAAACTGCCCATTCTGACTGGAACGCCTCCATTCGGGCGATCCGTTCTAGTACTATAATGGTCCATTCTAAAGATAAAATCTCGTTTGTAAGTTCATTAAGATTAGTAGTCCATCTTTAATGCAGGTTTAATAATAATTTAATTAAGAAAAGGTCTACTCTAACTCTCGTTCAAGTTCTCTTTTTTTTCCTTAGACTGAATTGCAAAATTATTTTATTGTCTTAATTTTTAATATCTTCTTAAATATTTTTTGATTGGTCGATTGGATAAATACATGTACTGTTTCACAATCCTATTATATTAATTTCAAAAATAGTTTTCCAATTCTTTTGATTTTATGAAACAGATATTAGAAATTAGAAATATATAAAGCTCAGCATGCGTGACTTGCGCGTGAGAGGCGATTTACTGTGCTAACTACAGTTCTATGAGGCCGTTGGTTTGGGTCTGTGCATCTCAGCCGTTCGATATTTCTCCTCCGTCTCTTCTTCTGCGATGGAATCGATGGGATGGGCTCATTCTCTTTCTTCTCGCTTTCTCCCTCGCCTTCGCCGTATGCCACACCACGATCGACTGTTACGACCAACTACTTTGTCGCAAACTTTTGCTGCGTTGTCGCTCATCCGATGGCTTGCGCTGGTCAGCGCGAGGTGTCTGCCCATCCCTGCTCCAATTGGATGCTCTCGGTGCTCCTGTTGCTGAGCTGCTCGCCTCTATGTTTCCTTCCGCCACTGTTCTGGTGTTGTGCTCCGGCCTTATTTTCGGATTGGCGCCTGTCCTCTGCCTACTTTTCCTCCCAATTTTGTGCGCCTGTTCTCCCTGTGCACGCCCTTCCAGCCAATTTAGCCGCCTGCTTTCGCCTCTCTTTCTCTGCTGTTTGTTCTTGCTCGATTCGTATGGCATTCTGTCTTTCCTCTCTTCTTTCTGTGTAAATCTTTGTTCCTTTTTTACTTCGTTCCCCACTTCTCTCCACCTGACATGAATGTTACTGCTTTAGTCCGTGCTTCTCAATATGGTCTTTAGTCATGCTATTCTCTTGCACAAGGAATCAGTCCTTAGCTATTTGATACGCTGGATCCACTGATGACTGAATATCCTTCGTATTAGTCAATAAAAAAAAAGGTCGAATGTTTGTGATCGAGTAAAATTGTAAAAATGTGCTGCAAAAGGCATGGTTTTACTCATGTTGATCTGAAATGCTTACTCATACTAATTTTATATACCTTTTCTTTCACAAAAGGAGTGTATGTGCACTTTTAGTTTCGTTCATCAAATAGCCTTCGAGCTTTTTACAATCGCAAAAAAGTAACCTGCATCTCTTTGACACAGAACATAATATAGCTCCCGCTCTAATAGCTAAAATTTTGAAGGAAATCAACCTTCAATTTTTTTAAAAAAAAGCATGCAGTCTAAAATAAATAATGATAACAAAAAAACAATGAGAAGAAATCCACGAAAATGATTTTTGCCTTTTTCAGCTTCAGTGAGCACCATTGTTCATCCTCAGTTTAATTTTTGGGATGTGCTTCGGTATTTTATCTCATTTTTATGGGTTTTCTGTCTAACAGTTCTCAGTTTTTTTTTGTCAGGCGACACTTTGTTACGCCCTTTGTTTGGCTGCTGCTTTCGCCTCTCTTTCTCTGCTCTTTGTTGTTGCTCAGTTGGTATGGCATTCTGTCTTTCCTCTCTTTTTTCTGTGTAAATTTGCATTCCTTTTTTATTTGGTTCGTCAGTTCTCTCCACTTGACAGCAATGCTACTGCTTTAGGCAGTGGTATACGGTGTTTAGTTATGCTATTGTCTTGCATAAGGAATCAGTCCTTGGCTATTTGACACACTGGGTCTACCAATCACTGAATGTCCTGCACATTAGCCAAAAAAAAAAAAAAGGTCGAATGTCACTGATCAACTAAAATTGTAAAAATGTGCTGCAAAATGTATGGTCTTGCTCAAATTGATCTCAAACGCTTGCTCATATTTTATATATCTTTTCTTTCGCAAAAGGACTGCGTGTACACCTTCAGTTCCATTCGTGAAATAGCCTTAGAGCTTTTTACGTTTGCAAAAAGGTAACCTGTATCTGTATGACACAAAGCATAATATAGCTCCCACCCTAATAGGTGCAATTTTTAAGGAAATCAACCTTAAATTAAAAAAAAGAAACATCCAGTCTAAAATAAATAATGATGACAAAAAAAAAATGACAAGATAGCCAGGAAAGTCATTCTTGCCTGTTTCAGCTTCAGTCAGCACGATTGTTCATTCTCAGTTTCAGTTTTGGGATGTGCTTCATTTTTTTATCCTCATTTTTATAGGGTTTTGGGATGTGCTTCATTTTTTTATCCACATTTTTATAGGTTTTCTGTGTAACAGTTCTCACTTTTTTATGTCTGGTGACGCTTTGTAACACCCTTTTGTTCGGCTCTTTTTCAGAACTACTTGCAAGGGAAGATCATTCTGTCCGCTGCTGTTTCGCCAGGTGATGTACTCTGCTACCCTGATCATGAAATGTGTTTGAAGCAAGTTAGTAGTTCTGTCTGTTTTCATTTGTCATGTTATGGTATAGAAATGCGCACAAAATTGGTCTAGGTGACTGCATCACACATTCTTATTTTTTTTTCTGCGTATTATGCTGCTTACTGGTCAGGACTTTGGATTGTTTTTTTTCTCGGTCCTGTTTCATTGTCCTGATGCCTCGCATACATATGCTCAATGAAATAATTTGAAAAGTGTATTACACAAACAAATTGTTTTCCTTCTATGATTTGAAGCTGATAAACAGTGTTAATACTTTATATAGTGCAACTTAATTTAGAGATAATGTGTATTTGATTCTGATCAATAATATTGACACAACCAATGGTATTAGTCATTGCCATTGGATATTTTGCATTGATTTCAGAGATATGATCTTAAATTGGAGGTTTTATGATATTTTTATAAGCAAGAATACTTTTCTTTGGATGTAGGATGCGGAGGTAGTGATGGCACTAAACTTACATTATCATTGAAAATGGATGGATCCCATCTTCAATGGTGTCATCTGCTAACAATTGTCTACAAAACACTTTACTGCTAGAAAGTAGTAAAATTATAATCCATCTATTCGATAAAATCAGTTATGTTCTATATCGGTTAGAACCTAGACTAGACCTAAAGCCAGTACCTATGCCATTGCATGACTTCAACTTTTGTGGACCAGTAAACTAATATTACCAAAGTACAAGGTAAACCAAGAGCCAACTTATAATAAGAAGCATCACCATGAAATTTTGCAATTGATAAAGTGCCAGAACTTGGATTGAAGGTAATCTTTTTAGTTAAAATCTTGAACCCAATGGAATTATTAAGTGCTATAACTAGCACTGAAGGGAATCCGTTTAGTTTTATCTTTATCATTTTATCATTTTATTTCTTTATTAGGCCAATAGGGTCACTAATTTTATGCTTCTTATGTAGAAGCAAAGGCCTCTGCTTTGTTAGTACTTAATTTATGTCATAAAAGACGAGAGAAACCCATGCTTTTGAAAGGGTAAAATATGGCCAATTGATGGATAGCACAAAATAAAATAACTGAAGGGAAATTGATAGATTCAAATTAAGAGATGTCATCTCTCTTCAAACCCAGTAAAATTTTTAGTTGTCAGTTTCATAGGGAGCAATGTACATAAATTTTGTTATTTGTGAATTTATTTGCTACCATCTTTCTTAGGTGTGATGTATTATTCTTTTATTATTGTTATTTTTATAACACTAGACATCGCCTGATGGATTAATATTCATTATTTTTATTTTCTGGTAGAAGCTTATTTGGTGAACCATAGAAGAAATGGGTTAATATGTTTTTTTTTTCATAATTTGAGTAAATAAATGTTCAGAAAGTAAAAAGGAAAATCATATAGTAGAACAATTCAGCTGAGAATATGACGTAGCTTATTTGGTCCATCTAATTAGTTTATTACTTTTCATTTGGATGCTCATATCGTACAAAAATTCAGCTGGTTTACTAGCAATGTTGAGATGGTACTGTACGTCGATCTGTACCAGTGATGGCACCATCAGGTGTTGTCTTCAGTGATGGTACCAATGTATGTAGTGATTTTCAAGAATTTGCTAGGGATCTTTTGTAAAGAAGGAAATAACGATACTGAAAGAGTTGTTATTGATTTCAAAGAGCTGCCAAATTTAGTCCAAATCACAGTTTTTGTCCAAACTTTTTAAGGCAAGTCTCATCCTTGAGATGTATTAGTTCACAAATTATGCTACATATTTGGTTTACAAAATATGCAATCTCATTTTTAAAATCACTTTCTCGGTGATTAGTTCACAAATTATGCAACATATTTAATATTAGTTCACGAATAATCATTGACAATCGATAGGAAAAAATGAATCGCGCAACGCGCGAGATTTGCACTAGTTGTAATATAGATTGAAATTGAAAGGAAAATAAAAGAGAGATACCATATAAAACTATTTTTTTTGAAAAAAAAATTGTGCTAGTTTCTTTAAATATTTTTGCAATTTGTAAGAGTAGCATAATATTTGCTTCAAAAAAAAATGAAAAATCACTATCCAATTATATGAAGACAAGATAATTACCACAAACAAATTTATCCGTCAAATATCTTTAATAAAAATTTTCAAAATTATAAAGGCACTTTCGTCTTTTGTTTGAACCATGCTTATAAGACAATTATTATTTCTTATTTAATTAGTAAATAATATTAATATTAATATTAATAAATTATTATTTTTATTATTTACACTATCAATAAATTATTATTCATTTATTTCTTTTTAATATTATATTTTTATCGTCCTATATTTTAGTTAGGGACCTTTCTATTCTTGTTCCCCTCAAGCCAAAATTCTGGCTCCGCCGCTGCTCAGCTGGTACCCAGTTGCGAGTCAGATACACATGTAATTTGAATTTAATACAGTTCAGCAGAAGAGGTCAGAACTATAAAAAAAACACACCCGTCACAGGTTAGGGAGAGAGCTCAACTGCAGGAGGCTAACTCACACCAATTGCAGGTAAGAGATAGACAACCTGGCTGCAGTTCTAAGATTATCAATTATCAACGTCCTCCGTACAAAATAAAAGAAAAAGGAAAGAATGGATAATAGATTTTGCATTGTATTGGCCAGATGCCTTCTCTTTGTTATACAGTTTTGTTCAATTTTATATTTTCTTTTTAGTGGTTTAGTGGGATTACAATTGAGGAAGTATAGGTTAATTTGTGGTCTTCCAGTATGGATTTTGGTCAATTTCTGGTCAGGGATACAATCAATGATTACGTGATCAAAGGAATCAGCAAGTAACAAAAAGACCACTTAATTAATTAATCTCTGAGCATAGCAATTTCATATCAGTCCCTCCATAAGCTGAGGACTAAATCAATATATATTGGTAGCAGAGTAGAATGGTCAGGCCTCCAGAATGGGTATGGCCAAATCAATACAAACATCATAAGACCAGCCTAATTTATGCCCTTAAAGAACAAACTTCTCCAAAAAGACCATAGCAATTGACAATTTAATAATAGTGAACGATCTATAAGGTGCTAGATTTCTGGTCTAACTGCAAAGCACCTAGTTAAAGAAACTGGCACAGGAGGATAGCTAGAGCTCTTACCACAGTGGAGCCTGTTGCATTGCAGAGAAGATGACAGGCGTTTCAAGTGCCATAGAACACTGGAGATTGAAGCAGCAATATCACTAAGGGGCATTTTGACAAACACTTGTTGTGCAATGCAAGAGAGTTCTATTACAGCCCGTTTGAGAGAGAGATGAGGATAACTGAGTTGGGTTGGGCCGGGAGGAACAAGGCGCGGATGAAGAGGTAACTGTTAAAGAGGTCGGAGAAGGCTACAATAACAATAACACTGGCCGGGCATAGTGGCGTGTAAACTGTAAAGAAACAAACTTTTGTTGAAGCTTCATTAATAATAAAAACTTTTGTTGAAAGATAGATTAATTGGGTTAGACAACTGTGTTATAGTTCTACTACTTGTGTTAATTTTAATGGTCAGCCAACTGATTTCTTCCCCTGCAAAAGGGGTTTGAAATAGGGAGATCCCCTCTCTCCTTTTATGTTTGACTTGGCAGCTGACACTATGTGTAAGATGTTTTCTAAAAGTTCAGCTTTAGGCTTAGTGTCAGGTTTAGGACCCCCTATTAGAAACAACTCAGCTATCATCAACATACATTATGCTGATGATACCATTCTTTTTTTGAAAGCCTCTCATGAGAATATAGAAAGGGTTTTTTAGACCATGGTTGCTTTTGAAGCAATTTCTGGCATTAAGATTAACTTCCAAAAAACTGAACTAATTCCTATCAATATTGATGTTGATTTTGCTACTGAGTTAGCTGCTCTTTTTAGATGCAAAATTGGTCAGCTTCCTTTAACATACTTAGGAATTCCTTTGAAAGACAAGAAGTTGAGCTGCATAGATTGGTCTTTTGTAGTAGACAAAATTCACAAAAAACTCCAAACTTGGAAAGGAAATATGCTGTCTATAGGTGGTAGGGCAGTACTTCTAAATGCTGTACTTAGTAGTATTCCTATATATGCCCTTTCTATTTTCAAAATACTTGAAAAGATTAGGAAAGAAATTGATAGTTTTAGATGTAGATTTTTATGGCAAGGACAGGTTGGAGATAGGAAAAAATATGCCCTTATGAATTGGCCTACTTTGTGTCAACCAAAAAGCCAAGGGGATATGGGTATTATAGATATTAAAAGCATGAATACAGCCTTACTTCTTAAGTGGTGGTAGAGATATTATAATCCCCACTACAAAGCAGAATGAAAAACTCTCATCCAATTTAAATATGGTTTTGCAACTACTCACATGTCTCCTTTCTGGAAAGCTATTGTAGATCTAATCTTGGTAAATGTTCTAGTCATTATAAGGTAGGAAATGGTAGCTCTATTAGTTTTTGGAATGATATTTGGTGTGAGAACTGTACTTTAGCAACTACATAACCTTTTCTTTATCAAATTTGTACAAACCAGCACTGTAGCTTGGCTGAGGTTATAACTTCAAAGGGAAGTAATCTTTTGTTTAGTAGAAACTTGAATGGGGTTCTTCTTCAAGAGTTTCAAACTCTCTATGCCTTAATTGCTAACACTCAGCTTTTAACACATAATGACCACCTGGTTTGGAGATGGGACAGTAAAGGGATTTTCTCAACTCATCCAGCTTACAATTTCTTGGTTTTTAGAGGTATCCTTATTCCAAAAGCTAACATGATCTGGAAACTTAAAATTCCTTATAAGATTAGAATTTTTATTTGGTTAGTTTCTCATAATAAAATTTTGACCAAAGATAATCTAGTGAGAAAAGGTTGGCAAGGAGATACCTCCTGTGTGTTTTGTGGTGAAAATGAGACCCAGGAACATTTATTTTTGTTATGCCCTTTTGTAAAAAGTGTCTGGTATTGGTTAGGGGATAGCTGCAACTGTTATGAGTCTTAGCAAACTATTAATGATCTGTTTCATTTTGCTCAACAACTACCTAAAAATGATAGAATGGCTTTTCTTACAGTTTTTAGTGCTTGTTGCTGGAGTATTTGGAAAATCCGCAATGATTTTATTTTTAATCACACTCCTTTAAAGACTATGAGGCAAACAGTTCTGATCATTTATCATTTGGTTAACTATTGGCTAGGGATTTAAAAGGAGGATGACAAACACTCAGTGGAAAGGTGCTGCCAGTGGACTGGGACTTAATTCCACTTCAGATGATGCCGCTGGTGCAAGGGGAGACTGATGTAGAGCTGAACGCTACTGGGACAGGACTGGTGATGGCGTGCTAAAGTTTGACAACAAACTGTTTTTGAATTAGTTATTTTGTGCTTCTTGTTGGATGTTCTATTTCTATTTCTATTTCTGTTTTGAGTTATTTGATGGGATATGGATCTCTGAAAAATGGTATTAGCTAGCAAAATGGTATGGATTTGAGTCAAGTTTATTTAGATATGTGGTAAAGTGGAGGTAGATTTAGAACTTTTTTCGTATTGTATTTTGTTTCATTTTATCAAAATGAAACTGGGTGGTGCTCCCACTTTTTTTCAAAAAATAATAATAATAATAATAAAAACTTTACTGGCACTGCAAAGGATGCTGGTCCGGAGAGACCATCTGGACTAATTAATCCGATCCGATCAAATCAAAGTATGAACAAATAGTCACAATATTTGTTACGTTTTTCATTATAAACACTTTTTTGTGTGTGTGTGTGTGTACGTGTGTATGGAGTATTTCAGGTCCTATGTAGACAATATAATAACACCAACTTATTTTTAAATCATACAAAATATAGAAAGTATTTCATCCTTGAAATTTATAGTAAATTGTGTTATGGACTAAATTTCGTAACTGGACTTAAATCTTTAAATTTATATCAGATGAATGATTAGAATTTAAGTCCGGTTTAAAATTCAAAGCGGACCATTTTTTTTAGACATTAAGCCTGGTTAGTGAATATGAGGTAAAACATTCTCATTTCTCTCTTCATTGTTGTTATTTTATCTAAAAAAAAAATCTTAATTTTGAACTTCCAATTTTTCTGTGTAGTTGAATTAAGGTTTCTCAACTTCATTTGGAATTGATTCAATTAAGCATTTTAATTAGTTAACTAATAATTGAAATACTAAAAAATGATTTAAGAGGGTTAATTGAACAAAGAAAAAAAATCGTATTCCATTCAAATATTTAAAATTCATTGGAAAACTTGATTGAAAAAAAAAATCGGACTGCATGCAATTGCAATGGTATAGTAACAAATGAAAAAATAATAAAAGTGCAAAAACAGCAAAATCCTAAAATCCTAAAAGGTGAGGACACTTCCAAATAAAAATCTGAGTTGAAAATTTCTCATTTGTATCGTCGCTATTTTATGAGCTCATAACTCATCAAACTCCTCTATTTCTCATCCCCCTCTAATAAAGGGCCCACTAATCAGTCCAACCGCACCACCACCGCTTCCTCCTTGCTTTCCAAGTCTCAGTTCTCCTTCTCTCCGAATGTGGTGAGAGAGAACTCTTCCGCACCACAGGTGCTTGTGGAAATGCTCCAGAAAATATTGTTGTCTCTGCACGAAGGTTACCTAAACAAGCTCCAAAAAAGTAAGGTATAATATTAATTTAGTACAATCAGGACCTGTAAATCTAAAAATTTTGCATCATTCTGACGGATAACATCCATTGTTGTATTTATTCAAAACATTACTAGCCATTGAGGTAATTAAGGTTCTGAAAGTGTTAGGATACTTGCTGGTAACCACACAGCAACAAACTTATTTTTTCAAGGTTACAAGTTACAACCATAGTGGTGACATTATCTTATTGAATTATGTAAGCCTGACATTATCTTATTGAATTATGTAAGCCTGACATTATCTTATTGAATTATGTAAGCCGATTCACTATTGGACCAAGTATTATCTCTTGAGCAAACTTTCTTTTTGTTGGCAGCTAACAGTACAAGTTCAAATCAAGAACTGTAATCTCAGGTTCTTTTGCTGTTGAAGATGAAATTTGGCACTAACACATGCTGTTCAGTACTATGCTTCTATCTTGTAGTGCCCCAGTTTCCATTTGTATGGTCAATATTAAGATTCAAAGTTTTATGGTTTAATTTATCTCTTCCTTAGGAGTATTGATTTTTTGGGGCATAAATTTAGGCTTGTAATAGATTGTTTATTGGCAATTTCTGAGAGGCATCAACTATAGTGTTGATCCAGGCATACCATATCTAGATACCTCCCCTTTTTTAATAGGGTTTATGGAATATATTTCTGAAATCCCTGAGAAAGCATCTGTAACCTAAACAGAAGTCAAACAAAACAAATCAATTAACTACGTAGATCTACTAGTTAAACTTGTAGATTGTTTGATGCTGGCCACCAAAAAGTTTAGTAGCACTGGTATAAGACTATGAAGCTTAAATATTAATTAAGCAAATGGGAGTTCGCTATTTAGCTTTGTGCTACATTTAGTATGATATTATGATTCATTAGCTAAATAGTTGTTAGTTAATTCACCATTCTTTCTTTTAAGTTTTGTAGGGAATCTATTGTGAAATTTTAGGATACCATTGAGAACAAACAAACAGTTGCAGTTGCACCTGACCTGTCAACGAGTTCCAGGGAAGGAGCCTATTTTCTGACATTACAACTAGCTTGAGGAGAACCATCGACAAGGGTAGTTGTGACCATGTCCAATTTCTGGCCATGCTTGTACAAGAAAGCTCTTGGTCAGGCACTCTTTACTCTTGAAGAGGCACTTCAGTCTGCACATGCTGCTTTCCCACTGTGTCATTTTCTACACATGCATGACCTGACACCAATAAATCTATCAAGTACAAAAGGCCTCTCCCAGATTCCTACAACGATTTGACTGATCAATAGGTCTATGCAAGCTGGAAAAAAAAATGCAGAGGCAATGAGTCATTGACTGTCAGCGCTCAGCACACGGAACTCAGATTTTGGAAGCAAATGTATCATTCCGTTATTCCAATAGAGACGCTAAAACTAAAATAGGTTGGTATTTAACATCCTGTATTCCTGTCTAAATAGAAGCTGATGTAACTTCAGTACAATACCTGCATGTACCAGATGCAAATGGTACTCCTCATATTGTTGGCTTTATCATTTTTTTCCTTTTATTCTTATGGATGCTTATTGGCTTCCTAGCTCATGCTTAACTGGGGATCTATAAAAACGAGGCTTAATTAACTTGAACATATAAGATTTCTGTCAATATAGTACTATTCTACCAGAAAAGAACAAGCATTATTGTTATATTAATATATTTGATCCATAAGCGCAAAGTATTAAGTATACTATGCATAAGCACTATGACTACGTTTTCATAAAGTACCATTCACTTTATTATCATATTTTCTTATTTCCTCTTTAACATGGAAAAGAGATTGATGAGTCAGTAAAGACATAGCATCGTATTTTCTTTGAGGGCCAGCAAACTACTGGCAACTTTCATTAATAAAAAAAAAATTACGAAAGTCTAATAAAAATTTAAAAACAAACCAGTCAAAAAATAGTATAAACTTCTAACCAAATTTATTCTCGAAACCCGTACTGTACCAATACTAGTAACGACAAATAGTCCTCGAATCGATTTCGATCCATACTACACCTTATAGAAATTTTACTGTTTTCTAAAAGTTAAATCGACCCCTGCAGGTTCATTTGTGAAGTAACGTTAAGGCATTTGTTAGAAAAGAATATCAGAGATATGCTCAAATCAAACAAATATGACGTTTTAAGAAAATTCATGAAAATTAAGATAATCAGTCATGCAATCAAAATTGACACTAATTTAAATATTTCAATCAAAATCTAGATATATAGTACCGTTTTATTGGCGGATCAACCTGAGGCGATTTTTCCTGCGAGACAGTCAGCCAATGCCGATATGTATCGGTCTTCTCAACTGAAAATACCAACAGGAACCAATAACAACAAAGCACCAAAAAAAATGAAACAAAAATATCTTCTTATATTGATAATTATGACCGTCCATTAATAAATTAATATAAAAAACCAATTGAATCAACAACCAAAAAGCAGAAGCACAAAAATATATCATATGATTCCTTGGTCAAAGAAAGCCAGCAAAGAACGCTTTTATATTTATAAAGCTGAGTTGATTCGAACGATTTGATAATAAATGGTAGGATTATCTCAAATTAATTTCCGTCTATTTGCTGGTTGCAGCCAATAATGTGTCTGATGAAAACAATAATGAGGATGTACATACCTTAGAGCTGAGCTGTCAACATTTGTGGTGAAACGGTAAGGTGTCCTTTGATAGGTGGCATATAGGGATTGATCATCACCACCGTAGAACTTCACCCTGGGAATGTGCACGAATTTCTGCCACTCAAAACTGCCACTCAAAATCTTTACAAGCAGCTCCTCCGTACACCAGACTTTCAGCTTCTCTGCCTCTGCTTTTCTTAAGTATTCTGGGAGGGTTTCCATTTCGTAATCCCTTAATTCCATTCTATAACGAGGTTTGAGATTCTCCAGTATCTTTAGATTTGGGCAGCTAAGGATTCCAATAAATGAGATGTTAGGTAGGTTTGATATCCTCTCTAAATTTGAGCTTTCTACAACATAAAGTTCTTTGACTGATCGTAGATCCTCTACAGATTTTAATTGTTCAACAGCTTTAATTGCCAGGACCTCCAAGGAAGTTGCACGGCACAAAAGGCCCTTTGGAAGTGAACTCAACTTGGGGCAGTCTTGAATGAAATTTTTTTTTAATTTAGGCATTGCCGGTTGTCTCTCGTCCCACAACCACTCTACCCAAGACGGCATATCAAAAAAACCGAGTTGATTTAATTGGGGAAAAGGAATGATCGGTGAGTGGCTCACCTTTGTTTTTGTTTGGTCTTGGCTAGCATCGAATAAAAATTCCGGTCCAATCCTTACAACTGATTTTGCACCATCTATATCAAGATAGTCCAAGTTTGGTAGTAGGCCCAATGGAGGGAGTTGGCTAAAGCATTCACATTGCTCTATCCTAAGATATCTAAGAAATTTTAGTTTTAATGGGTTTGCTCCCACGTGCAACCAATTAGGAAGCTGATCGCCAAAGTAATTACGAATTCGGAGAAGTTCTAAAGATGGAGGAACAGATAGCGCATTTAGTACATCCTCTGCTGCTTTCTTCTCTTCAATTGGTTTAGAAACTTGACATCCCCTGTTTGGCTTGTAACAAAACCAGAGGTCTTTGAGGTGATCCTTTTCCTTGAGATTAGCCTTTTTAGCCACGTTGATATCAGTTAGTTTTTCCAAGTTTACTAATTTAAGCACTAAAAGTAGGGACAGAGTTCCTAAATCTTCAAGGCTACTATAATCCTGTGAACGGTTGTGGCCTGGCTGAAAATTATAAAGATGAATCAGCTTCTTTAGTTTTCTCAAGCCCGCTGGGAAAACCTCAACGTTAGTCTCATAAAGAGAGAGGTATCTCAGCTCTACTAGATTCACAATGCTAGAAGGAACATGGGAAAACTTTTTGCAATAACCGAGATTCAGATATAGTAACTTTCTAAGCTTGCCAATAGAATTCGGAAGAGTTTCTAAATTTGTTTCAGACACATTCAAATATCTTAGCTGCACGAGTTCACCAAAAGAATCAGAGAGGCAAGAGATATTAGAATTGGAAAGATCTAAAATTCGTAGGTGAGAAAGTGATTGAAGTGCATTGGATGAAACTTCACTCATGGAATTAGTGATAAGCAATAATGTTCTTAGAGATTTTTCTTCATTTAAAAAATCTGAACTCAAATCCACTGTACTATTTTCAATCGATAGTCGGCGTAGCTTCAAAAAGGGATGACTCCTACGGACTAATTCTCTCTCTCTCATAATTAAACCATCACACTTTCTCTTTTCTCCTGCAAATGATCTCAACAGATCATGCATTTTACAAAACTGTTGATCGTAGCGATTGTCAACTACTTCCAAAAGATTCCGCCAAATTAACTCTTTATAAAATTCTATCCCCTTCTCATAAAACGACAAATCCCCCTCGTCACACAGAAACCCTTCTGCTAGCCACAAATAGACTAAATGTATTTTATTGAACTCAAAATCATCGGGATAAAGAGAACAAAAGATAAAGCATTGTTTTAAATGTGATGGAAGATCCTCATAACTCAAGTAGAATGCTTGAGGAAAATAATGATTATCGGGTACTATGGACCACAAAGTGCTTTCTGAAATTGTTTGCCACTCACGTATGTCTTTTCCTCTCCCACGAAGAACTCCACCTATTGCTATTACAGCGAGCGGCAAACCACCGCATTTTTTAACTATCTCAAGCCCAATATTTTTTAGCGTCTCACTGCCAAATTCATTGAATGCCACCTGTGAAAATTGCATTATAATAAATACAAACTTATTATGTGTCTCATAAATTGAGAGTGATATATATATACGATCAGAATTAGTTATGCATTAAGATATTGGGTACAGGTATTGAATTGATAAAATGGTTAATGGATAAATTTGGCAATTATAGAAGAGGTAGACTAAAATTAGTCGCGACTAACAAATGAGACCGTCAGCTACGATCAAATCTCAATTTTCGAGATTCTAACAGTCGATCTGAACCGTTCAATGTGTTCTTCATATTGAAATCTCATTGGAGACAAAATTTTATATTTTTCTGAAATTTTTTAGTATTTGTTTGGTATTTTACAAAATTCTTAATCTAAACAATTCTGGACCTTTCAATAACTATGATTTTTAAAATTCTCAAAAAAATAGTAAATAAAATCAGAAAAATGTAAAATTTGGTCTCCAATGAGATTTCAATATGGAGAACACATTGAACGGTTCAGATTAGCCATTAAAACCGCAAAAGTTGAGATATAATCGCAGCTGACGGGTCCATCCGTCAGTCGTGACTGATTTTAGCCTATCTCATTATAGAATTCATACTAATGCAAAATTATTCGAGAAAAATAAATTTCAAACAATTAATATATTTACATATGAGAAAACAGCGCAAGCTATAGTCATAATGTGCGTACATAATAGATTATTATTAATTTTATTATTGTTTTGAACTGCATGATACTAAACCCAGTCAATGACTCAATATCGTGAATCGTACGGTTCGTTACGATATATATCAGGCCAGCAGCGATGTGAACTGTACCGATATATCGCAAATCCACCGTATCGGTTGAATCGGCACAATACTATCGAACGATACTCGCATGGTACCGATATATATCAGGCCAAGATTCCTCCGTTCGCTCACGATTCAGTTTCCTTTATAAAATATTCGTCGCCCCTTTTGTTTGCGCCAAGAGAGAGAAATTAGTACACTAGTACTGGATCGAGTAAAAAGGAAAATGCTTATGGAAGAGACTTATACTGACGCGTGGGTCCCAATATTAATTAGAGAGAATATATGGGGCACAAAAACCGCACACAGTAGACAAAGTTAAATTTTCTGTCTTTTAAAATCTGATTTAATTTAATAATTTTTTTTACGAAGTATTGAACTTAAAAAGACCATATTTATCGGGACTGCTACTAAAAGTTTTTTATATTGCACATTAAAGTCTCTTTTGTTAAAATTAAGTAAATAATTAATTAATATTTGAATACATGTTTAAACAATAATATTAATAATAATATAAATTCAATAACAAAATGTCTGATTATACAATATACTAACAATTTATACATATTAATAAATAATAATGATTATAATTTTTTGATAATCGATAATGATTATAAATTATATAGTTATAATAAAATATCAGTAAATAACAACAACAACAATAATTTATACATATTATGCATTACATATTATAAACTATAATTATTAATATTAATAATTTATACATAACTAAATGGATTATACGTTAAAATGATTAAAATGAGTATAATTTATACAGATTATTCAATAAATATTATAAGATCTAATTAGAAATAATATATAAATATATTGTACATTATAATATTGAGTAATACTCAATATTCATACACTACATCATTAGACACCTAAATTGCTGAATGATTATAATAATAGGGTATGAAATTAGAATTTTTTTTAATAAAAATAGTTCAATATATATTCTAACTAGTTAATTTACCGGGGCTGATAAGGATCATCATATAAATATTCTTCATTACCATCATCCCCTAGAAAAATTTTATTTTTGGAATGTGATTAATTAAGCTCTAACTATTTTTTTTTATTTTTACGCTCATCCTCTCATCATCTGGATTTCTATTTTTGTGCTCATCCTATCATTCCCTGAATTTTCTATTTCGTCCAACATAATATGAACAATTGTCCTAGTAACTACAACAGTTATGGTCATGAACTAGTACAATTATGTATATTAAGTAGAACAATTAGGTATATGAATTGAACAATTATGTATATGTTCTAGTTGGGGTGGGTACGTATTGGGAAACAGACAGGGGCGGAGCCAGGATTTTGATTTGGGGGGGGGCAGAATATCGACTTAGGTAGACTACAGTTTGAAAGTTTAAAAATCTAAAAAAATTGAGAATAAAACATAATTTTGTATTATTTTATAGTAGTAATTTTTCTATACAGGAATTTATTCAAATACAATAAAGAAATAAATTTTTCTTTAAAAATTAATAAGCAAAAATTTTCATATTTGAGCAATGTTTTATTTGTGATTTTTCGACTTCTAAATTAGCTCTAAAAGACAAAATTATAATTAAACTAGTTTGAACAAACAATAAACTTAACTAGATTATATTTGAGATATATTTATTGTATTTGAACTATTTCATTATGGGTGCAATATGTTATGTATTAACAAATTTTAACATATAATTGAAAAACTCTTCACACAAATTTAAAATATTAGGGGGCCAAGCCCTCCTTTTGCACCCCTACTGGCTCCGGCCCTAGAACAGATTAGAAAATTGTCAGTTATTTTTATTCATATACCTAATTGTTCTACTTAATATACATAATTGTTCTAGTTAATAAACTTAATTGTTCTAGTTGGTAAATCTAATTGTGCTAGTTAATAAATCTAATTGTTCTAGTTAGGGGAAGGGTTAGCGACAGAGGGACGAGGATGGGATGAGAACAGTGCAAGTGTTGGATGGCTTGGGTACAGAAAAGAAGGAAGGTAAAACGTAGTGAAGGGATGAGAGGAAATACAGTGAATGAAATAGTGGATGAGATGAGGGGAAATACATGAAAGGAAAGAGGGGATGAGGATGAGCACTGAATTAGTTGGGAATGAGAAGATGAGAGAATCTTGGAGATGGTAGAAAACAATTCTATTTATACTTGATATTAAGGGTATCTTAGCTTATTTTAAACGATTCAACATGATACACCAGGATACACGATAGATTTAAGATTCAACTTCTATGATTACGAATATACAAGATTTTTTGTTGTTTCCGCGCTCTAAGTCCAGTAGTAGTTAAGTCCGGTAGTACGTAGTTAAGGAGCCAAGCCACATTTTGTCCAGGAAAGATTTGTGGGAATCGAAAAATATACATCTACAGTTTAAACTTTAAAAAGATTCAGATCTACGCATGTCATCCTAGTAATTAGACATACTATATAGGTAAATTTATCCCCACAATGTGAACAGTGTTTAGCGTTTATATAGCATGATATGGTGACCGATAAAAATAGTGCATTTTTAGGTTGTTAAAATTATATTTTGTTATTATTTTTCAATGTAAAGATTATTAATAACACTGTGCTAACTATAAAACAACGAAACATCATCAGTTAGACAATTACCATTAAAAAGATTTTTCATATGTTCTGTGATATGTTTAGCAGCAGTTACTGCTAATTAAATTTCAATAATAAATAACATTAAATCGTAATTTTAATATGTGCATACCAAACCATTGGGATTGGCACCGTTGGGATCTTCTGCAATCGCGCAATTATTAAATTTTGATTCAACTATATTTATTATTAAAAAAATCACAGTCATATATTTCCTATTTATGAATTCGGTCTAAATCCAAAAACAGGTCGGACTATATATCAGATTTTATTAACAAATTTCTACTCATATTATATTATATATATATTAATTTAATAGTTTTTGTATATATGTGCGTACCTGTTTGACAAGTAAGGACCAAGCATCCTCGTCTGATAACTTCTGGACGTGATGTGTCGTTGTTGCTTGAAAGAAACGAGCAACACTGTCACTCCGAGTAGTGACGAGCAATCTATTACCACGAGTACCACCAATCATGGCCTCACGCAGTAGCCCATTCCAAACCTCTTGACTCGCAGGCCACACGTCATCCAAAACAAGAAAGAATTTCCTATTTTGGACCAAGCTCGCAAGCTTTGGCACCAACTCCGATCTCTGCTCAGCAGAACCATGGTCTCCTCCGGCCTCCCGGATAACACACTTGAGCAGCTCGACCTCTTTAAGACATTCAGACACACAAACCCAGATTTTCAGAGGGAACTCCCTCTGAATTTCTGGATCATTGAAGACCTTTTTGGCGAGAGCGGTCTTTCCTATGCCGGGCATTCCCACAATAGCAACAGCACTAACACTTTCTCTCAAACCCTCGTCTGTAGTTAGCAAATCCACAAGCATTGCTGTGTCTTCTTCAATTTTATCTCCGACAATATCAGCTAGCACAATTGATTTGTTGCTGAAGTCTGGGTGCTGCCGGGTGACGTTAGATTGTCCAACCACAGCTCGCGACTCGGTCAACTCCAATGTTGAGCTCCTCTTATAAATCTCATTTAGCCTCGAATTAAGCTCCTTAATTTGTGTACAGATCTTGTGAGCGAATACAGGGTTTTGGAGGCAAGAGAGCATGCTGATGCCGCAACCGAATTTTGAGGAGCAACCGCCATGGCGCTCACTGCGTTTCTCAGCCTTGATCTGGCAGAGGTCCATGATGTCATGGGCATCGTACATGACATCCGTGAGCTCCAGGAGCTATTGTTCGATAGCACTACCCTCGGTCTGCTTCCTCTCAGCATCAGAAAGGAGGCATCGAATGTCACGCACAGTCATGCCGAGCTTGTCAATCTCCCCAGGAACACCGAGCAACATGCCAACCTCTTCCTCAGCCATCTTTGTTAGCAGGCTGCTGAAATTGTTGAGAAAAGCGGCCAGGATCATCGCCATTTTTCTGAACAGGTCAACTAAGGAAATTTGTAATTATAGGAAGAATTGAGCAATGCATGGTTTTGTTGGTTATAAATGGTCTTTGCTCCAACCAGTCCTGAGTCCTGATTAATGTAGCATATAACGACAATACCACCAATAAAAATAATACAGATAATTCGTCAGAAAGAGTTTGTACTATATTCGCAGTATCGATTGAATGAAATTTTATAAACTTAATTATAATGTGGTTGGACCCATTGAGAATAAATTAATACTGTGTTAAGAACGAAGGGATCACCATCCATCCTATCCATAATTCTTTACTTTGCATATTTTGACGAACACAAAAATAAAATATTAATTTAATATATATTTTTTATTAATTCAGTACTAATTTAAATTTTATACGACTGGTTTGAAATTAACAATTTTTGACTCGTCAGTAATTAAATGACATTCATGCGTATTCTAGAAAACTTACTTGATACTAAATCCATATATATTTATATATATATCCAACAACGTGCTAATAAAAGCTATCGTATTTTTAACTTTTAAATCTAATATCTAAAATGTTATCCGCACTATGTTTATATCTTATATATATATGAAATAGTTTTCTGTTTCGTTGGCCGGAACGGAATGGAAACAAAATGCTTTTCTGTTTCATTGGCTGGAATGGAAGAAAACGAAATGATGGGTTTCCGTGCATGTTCTGCACGTTTGACAGGCCTACATGTGTATACGCACGTTGTGCCATACCCGTACTGCCGTATCATGAAGAGTCTTTTAAAAGTAAAATTATTTTTTACCATTTAACTCCTCCGTTATATTGTTCAGATTAATTTTTTTGAAGGCATTTTAAACATTTCAATTAGTCTAATAATCACGTCATCCAATTTGTGGAAAAATTCTTATTTGAAAATTTATTTTATTATTTTTATTATTTTTTTCTCAACCGATGATCTAATGATAACAATTGTTAAAAGTAGAGTGAAATGATATATTATTTAATAAAATGTTAAACAAAATATTTCTTTTGATCTAATAAAATTAACATGTTGATGAACATATTAATAAATATCTTTTGTGACTAGATTTATTTTGTATCTCTATGATATTAATCGTTTCGCCAGCTTTCTATTTCTAATAATTTATTATGGAAAATATATTGCAGTTGAGCGATAATTTTATTTCCATTTAAAACGAAGAGTCGACAATTTTATATCAATGATTCGAATCTAGTCATTAATCGAATCAGATTTAAACGATCAATGGTCCAAAACATTTAGAATAAACTAAATGTTTCACCCTCAATTTAATTGTTTACACCTTTGAATTGGTGCTTTCTATAAATAATAGGAATAGGATATGATATTATATATTTAAACCAAAAGACGGAGCAGCTCATTGTTAGCTAGCTACTACGGCAACTTGTATTTGATTATTATTCAGTCCTATTTTAAAGCGGCCCATCAACTTTGAACTTCTTTCTTGCTAATTTATAAAGGAAAAACATAGTTTTCGCTGATGCAAGGTTTTTGTTTGCATACTAGTATTTGGTTAAATGTCAATTTAATTCGTTCTATTAAATGACTGAATGGATTAAGTATGTTATCTAAGGCTGAGGCAACGGAAATAATTGATCACCTAATTCAAAGAGCCACGTTTGGTTACTAGAGATAATTAAGTCTGTTGAGAGTGAAAGAGATTAAGGGATAGTTTGGCCTCAGAAGGATATCATCACCGGCCAATTTTAGGAAAAGGCCTCCAACAAAATCTAGAAAATTAGGATTGCAAATTTTCTATATATTTTCCAAGTATAGCTAGAAATAAGAACGTTAGACTTTCCTAACGTAATAGAAATTAGCCGTTGTACTCAAGCCTATAAATAGGCTGTAAATAATCATTGTAAATCATCAGAAATCAATAAGAAATGCTTTCATCATTTTGATAAACCCAAAAACTTGATAAAGTCAAATTCTCAATTCATTTTGAATTTTTAAATGACTAAGGTCTTGATCAAAATGTATTTTACGAAACGAAATGAATGAATTGGATCATCAGATTTATTGGGTGTTCAATACCATAGGCTGGGAGCAGCAAGTCAGCTAGGCCTGAAAACGCAAAATGTTTCGATCATTAAATCGTTTCGTTTTGTCCAAAATGAAACGATAATAGTCAAGGATTTCGATTTTGTTTCAGGAACGAAACGATTAACGCAAATAGAATATAGTTTCATTGTACTAATGAAACGGTTAACGAAACGGATATGTTTCGTGATCATTGTTTCGTCTGTTTCGTTTTACAATTCTACGAGAGTTAATTTGACTCCGTTATAGGACCTATAACGTTAATTTGACCACCGCTGTACCTTATGGTATAGCGGATCATACCAATGCTATAAGAAAAGAGGATATAGCACGGACCTGATTCGTGCTATATGTAAGGAACTCAAGTCCTTGTGCAATTTTAATTTTTATTACTAATTAATATCTAATTAAACAAGCACAACAAAGATCTAGTATTTAAGCATCAAGAACTCATGAGAAACGGAGAGGAATTTCGTAACTCTTCCAAAATCGTATTTGGAAGGCTTGACCTAACTCTTTTGGAGTCGATGGCGTGCTCACCACCACTTGGGCTTTGGCCTCGAGTCCACCTAAAGTATTAACCAATCTTCTAGAGGTTTGTGCTAGTAAACCCTAAACGAGGCTACTTCCTTGTTGCCTTTCTTTACAAAATTAACTCTTTAATTTGTGGCTAATATTCAACATATGAATTTCCTATAGAAGAGCAAAATTATGGCAGCAATGGAGGAGAAAAAAATCATATTTTTCTCTGAAAATTTCGGCCCCAATATAATGAGAAAGAGGCAAGAGGTTGGTCCTATATTTAACGGTGTTGTTTCCCTAATTAACAGCTCTATATTTAGGCATCCAAACCTCATCCTTCTTTCACTTCCATATGGACAAAATTGTCCCCTATATGCTGGCCACGAAATGGCCTAATTTAGCCATTTCATTTTATTATTTTGCTCTCATATTAACACATTAAATCATTCATTTAATGGTCCAATTAAATTGCTTTTTTTAATTGAGCTGAAATATTAATTCAACTAATTAAAATATGTTAAATAAAATTAATTATCAACTCATTGATAATTATTTTGGAATTAGCAAATGCATTAATTTATTTTTATATGATCCCTTTGATTTAATTAACTATAACGGTTCATAACGGTATATAATTAATTAATCAACTTATCATATTTTCATTGCATTTATTGTTGTGAATAAATAAATAATGCACTGTATGGTTAAAACTTTATTTGTGTGATCCTTTGAGGATTTATATTATGTTGGCCATGGAAAATAAATCGCTATTTATTTTCAATAATCATAAGCAGTATCTCACAACACGTTATGATTCTCAATTAACATAAATATTGTACTGCTACAGTATTTTAATCATGCATAAGAAATATAAGTATTTTCTTGTTTTGTTTCTTATGTCACATGATATCAATGTATAATCCAAGATAGGAATATATCATTCTTCCAGATTATACATTTCTTGATCTTAGAGTTGATTGTACAAGTTGCTAGCAAATAATTCAACTTCATCAAGGGGCGCCCAAAAGATATCATCACTCATTAGGTGTACTAACAAGGGGCATACGGTTTTCTTGATGAATAATTTTTTCCCACACAATTCAAGTGAACATAAATAAAGTCTGTATAGCAGTCCTTATCAGGAATCAACGTTAGACGATATTTATTGAATCTATCCTCATGTGGAAAAGTTGAACCATTTCAAACTTAGAATCAAACTCATATGAAATAAATAATGACACATAACACAATCCATATATTTATTTTATTGGGTCATATCCTGTACTATGTTCTATAACATATACATATGCAATTAGGTTGATAACTCATTACCTATGATTTGTAGAGCTTAATCATCACTTAACTTGCATATTAATCTTTTATAATAATTAATATTCCTTGTTAATTATCAAGATTACGGATAATTTAGATTTATTATTGTTATTTACTTATAAATAAAACACACAGATCCACAATTCAGATCCTCAATCTGAATGATCTGTCAACAAATAAATCAAAAAACAAATGATCAAACATCATCAATAACATAAACTAATATCATAGTCATCAAATTATTGACTTCTAGGACATAACTCCAACACTATATCTTGGTTTTTACTAAAATAAATAAATAAATACTGATTCTTATTAAATTTTTTTTATTATAAAATTGTTTTTATTAAAAAATCGGAATTTGGTAACAACGAAGGATGATTAAACGTGGTTGGTGAGTAAAATAATGGTACTGATTTTTTTTAAAATTTAAAATTTATTGAATTTAATAGAAAGGAGTTAATATTCCTAGTAAACATAATTAGAGGGGTTGTTATATCTAATTTTGAAGATCGGAGGGTAATTCCTTTAAGAAAATTGTAGGGGTAACATTTAACATTCTCAAAAATATAACGGAGGATAATGATATTGAGATGTGCGAGGCTCGCATGATTAGCGGAATTTGCCAGCTGTTTACTATTTTATTTTAAAATAAAAGCACTTGCTGCTAACAATATAATATATGTCACTGAACTCTTTTGAATGAGCTTGCCAGCTGTTCAACATTTTAAAAATTATCTCGTACTAATTGTTTTAACCTTCTGCTAACTGAGTTTTGGGTGGCAAATTTTGACCTGCTTAAGTTGGATCGAACCAAAAAGTCAATACGACATTAGATAGAATAATACATTTAACAATGCATTAGTTGGACAGCCCCTGTCAATCTATTTAATAAAAAAAAAAAAACTTGACTTTTTTTTTTTTTTTTGAAATGTGACTAGGAGTGTTGAAGTGCTGGTGCTTGAGTAATGAAATGCCTGCTTTGCCGAACTACACAGCGGGTCTAATTTCCTAAATAATAATAATAATATTTACGAGTCTTAAATTTAGCTATGGGTTCCAGAAGGCAATTGCGGGTTACATATATTATTCAAAAAAAAAAAAAAAATAGCGGGTTACATATAATCAGCACTGCTTTTCTCGGACCTGAGAGCCGCCTTGTCGGCTTGACAGCCCGGAGGAGCATCCATGGAGATTTCAATAGAGAGATCGTATTAGACGGTTTGGATTGGTAATTTTGAATCAGATTTAGGAATTTTGAGCGCGATTCACAGACAATCTGTGAATTGCAACTCACTATATATAGATAGAGAGAGAGAGAGAGAGAGAGAGAGAGAGAGAGAGAGAGAGTGGCTATACTACTATTTATATGCAAAGTGACTTTGTAGGATGAATTTTTAGACTGTTGGATCGTTTCAAGATGTGTGCAGAGATCAGATCGGAAGGCCCAGAATGAGGCGCTGAGGGAGCCTTTGCACTAAAATTTGCCGTTCGTTCTGTTACTTTCCTCCGTCTCCCTGCTCTCTTGTACCGTCTCTCTCCCCGTTTGCACAAAACTAAGGATTGAAATCGGAAAAAAAAAAGCTCGACTCGACGCAAATCTCTCTCTCCTCTCGATCTCTGACACTGATCTCGCGAAAGCCAACGAGACCAAACAATATCCAATAGTCTCTCTTTTAGATTAGAAACCCTTCCTAGGGTTTCACCCAAATGAGAAGCGTGAAGTATTCGAGATTTATTTAGTGGTCACTCTTTTAGCCTACCTTCTCCTTCCACCAATCTGGTCACTGGTCTCTTTGAAGTTTCAATTTTTGTGGTTATAAAAGAACTAACACTTGCTGCCAGTATGTGCGTTGTCCCCATAGACCAATTTCACTCTGATTAATTAAAATTTAACTGGTATTCAAAGGTTAGATTTTTGTACGAACCAAATATAAAGTTCCTTTCAATTTTAGAATTTCTAATTAAAATGCTAATTAGCCCACCAATTTTAGATAGATCCATTAAATCCAAAAAAGCATTACACAAATAAGTTAACAAGTAATCCATACATCCAGACACGCATTACATGTTTAAAAACACTTGTGGATTTCAAAGTATATATATTTTTTTAGATATTAAGTTACAGTAAAACAGAAAAGAAAAAAGAAAAAAGAAAAAAAAAAAGGAAAAAGAGCTTCTCTTCATCATCCACACACATGTTCCATTGTTTCGGCGACATCCATCCCAATCGGCCGTTAAAACTTCCCTCCTGCAATACCTTCTGAACCACAACATGTACCGTCCTTCTCTTATCTTAAAACAATTTATTGTCTCTTTCACTCCAAAGCGTCCAGAAAGAGAGCAGTAACAGTGCCTCCCATCTACTTCTGCACAAATTCAGGTACGTTGCACGGCTTACCAGAAACATGGTACAATAGGTACAGTAGGTACACACATCTATTGCATGTTGGTGACAGATTAAGTAAGAAATATCAGTTCCTAACGATGGTCAGTTGGTGACAGATTTATGCAACCAGTACTAATACATAACAGCTAATCAAAAAGAAATTTGATTGGGTTTTTACTTCACTGACACACATTTGGTACAAAAGAATCAAGATCCATACCACTAATTGTTCTAACTTCTAAAGATCCAATGGCATGCAAGGCTAGAACTTTAATAACTGATCAAGATTCAGAACCAGTTTGGTATTAAAAAATCGCAAGGTTAGAACTTTAGTAAATCATCTTTCAAGTATATAATGCTAAGAAAATCAGTCAATTCTCAGATATAACTGAATTGACCTTTCAAGTAAGTAGCATGCATACTAGCATGGACACTACATAATTAAACATCAGTTCTGCTAATCAAACTTCACTAAACAGCAGCAAAAAGATTACAGCATACATCATCCATTACAACATACATCATACATTGAAAATCCAATTAGAAACCCAATTTATGAAGTCAACTATAATTAAAAACAAAATTTCAAATATTCGTGATTCGAATTACTCGAAGATTTCGACACCTTCACTACTGTGTATGCACCAAATCTCCAGCAAGGAGGGTTTCCTCACTGATTCCCAAAAGATTTGACTTTGACTACTCATTCTGGATTCATGGAAAAAAAATATTATGATTACATTCGATCTTAGTTTTCTAATTGGCACCGAAAAATAAAGCATACTAACATTGATAATAGAATTAAAATATAATCACTCAATTTGGTCAAATATTAACTCGTTTGACCTTCAATTGGCACCCCATTTCTAATTGGCAAAGTACAGTAGGAAAAGTAAGGACAAATAGCAATTTCAATGCCTAATATAACTGGTTTGACCTTCAATTGTAACAAAAAATCACTCAATTTGGTCATATATTAACGATGGTCAGCTTGTGGCTGGTAAATTGATGACCTTTTTCTCTATCATGTTCAACAAGCTAGAAAGCTGAACCTCCTCTCAATTGTATTAGTTAGTTATTAAAAAAAAGGAAAACAGAAAATACGAGATAATTCAAAGGCCGGAGGTTGAGACCTGAACAGGCTTGTCTAAGGTTGCGTGCTGAGACTCCACGGCAGAGTTGTCGGCTGTCTAATTTTTTGTTCGTGTTTGAGACTCCACGCGTGCTGTACCTTCTACTCTTCTTGTCCGAGAGATGCTCGCTCTACAAATAGGGTTCCGATCGAGGCTACGGTTCCGATCAAGGCTAGGAAATCGATCGAGGCTAGGGTTCCGATCGAGAATTTCGCGATGTCGCACTGAGAGGGCTTAGGTTTTTGTTTTCTTCTTTTTTGGATTTAGTGCTGAGAGGTGAGCGGCTTAAAAGAAAATGTGATATATTTTGTGAAGAGAGATGATAGACGGGAGCTTAACAGAGAGAGAAGACGGGAAAAATAAGGTGGAGGAGGAGTTAGCGCCTCTATCTGAGCCGCTTCTTCAGATCTAAGCACGAATTTTGAAGAGATCTAACAGTCCAAAATTTCGGCCTACAAGAGCAGTTTACATATAAATAGTAGTATAGCCATTCTCTGTGGTGCATCGCGATGTATTGTGGTTTTTGTACATCGCGATCATTATCCGTTAACCGTTTTATAAATTGACAAATCTAATTAAACCAATCCAATCTACATATTGAAATCTTATTACAAATCAAATTTTATATTTTTTAAATTTTTTTTACTATTTTTTTCGAATTTTCTAAAATTTTTCTTTTTTGGATATCAATTAATAATAAGAAAATTCCAAAAATGGTAGGTTTTAAAAAAATTTCAAAAAATAGTAAAAAATTTTAAAAAAATATAAAATTTGGTTTGTAATGAGATTTCAATATATATATTGGATTGGTTTAGTTAGATTTTCAATTTGTAAAACTATCGACATATATGGTCGCAATGTACAAAAATCTTAATACATCGCGATGCACCATAGCATTTATATATATATATATATATATATATATATATATAAATAGGCTAATGTCCTTTGGTTAGGATAGAGATGTTTTCCTATTCAGTTTCTGGACGTTAGATTTCTCTATGATGCGTGCACAGATGAGATCTAACCGATTTGGATTATGCGCTGAGGGAAACAAGACCTTTTAATTTTTCTATTTTAATTCTGTTATTACTCCGTCTCTCTCTGTTTCCTCTCTATCTCAGTCTCACCTAAAATCCTAAGGGTCTGCTCCATGGAGCAATTTTTTATGGAAAGGAACGGAGAATAAGGACAAGAGAGATCTGTTACTTGCTCCAGCATCACAAGTGAGAGGGAATGGAAGGTGAGTCAGAGTGCGCTAGTTACATCAGAGTCTTAATTTTGTTACTCCCCGATTTGGAGTGTAGAGAGAGTAAGATTGTATAATTTACGTAAATATCCTCCAAAAGTTAAGAGCCATGTATAATGAGCAAGAGCAAAATGGTCAAGTCCATCTGATATTTAATTTATGTGTCAAACATAACTCTTTTCGTTCCCTTCCCTCGTGTGAAGCCCTGGAACTAGTGTTTACCAAACGGTCCGGTCCGGTCCAGGCCGGTCCAAACCCCCACGGTCCACGGGTTATTCCGGGCCGGTCTAGCACGGGTTCACGGGTTAAAACGGGACGGGTTATCACGGTCCACCTCCCAAACCTTGACCCAAACCCTTGATAGACCCGACCCTAGGTGAACCGGGCGGGTAAAGGCGGGCCGGTCCGGTCCAGTCCGGTCCAAGGACGGTTTTTTTTCCAGATTTTAAATTTTTTCCTTTTTTTCATTGTTTTCATCTAAAAATTTGTAAAATAAATTTATAAAAATTCGTTAAAATATATTATATTTATAGATCAAATAATTAAATATGATTTTGTAGTCTATTTTAGGATGGGTTAGCCGTTAGAGAGGGTTTTTTCGGGTTATGCACGGGTTTAAGGGTCGGTCCGGTCCGGTCCACGGGTTAAGACGGGACGGGTTAACGCGGGTCTATGCTAGAAAGTGCGGCCCAAACCCTTGATAAACCCGACCCGGACCACCCCCTCGGTCCATCCCGGTCCATGCACGGTCCGGGTCGGTCCGGGAAAAGGGCCGGGTTTATCCCGGGTCGGGTCTGACCCGCCGGTTCTGTGGTAAACACTGCCTGGAACCAGTAATATTCTTTTCTTTCCATAACTTACTTTTCCTCTCTGTATCTTTACATTCCATTCCTTCCTTTAGTACAAAAGCTTTGGAGCACAGCCTCAATCACTCCCCTCCGATCAGTTAGCGCATCCCCGTTCCTCTCTCTCAGAGAAAGAAATTTTCTAGTCTCCCTTCCAATCACTCCCCTCCGATCAGTTAGCACATCCTCTTTTCTTCTCACCTTAGTCCTCATCCACCCCTTCTCGTAACTCTCCCCGCCAGAGAGTACTAACGCACCTCTCTTTGGCGAGAAAACCCTAGGTGGCTCCAACTTTGTCGAAGGTCCAAATCAGTGGTGCAAGGTACATTTTCTGAATCGTGTCGCTCAGTATTGTTCATTTTCTCAGATATTTCTTTCATTTAGTTCAATTTTTCGTTTTGTTCATTTGAATTGGTGGTACGAAAGTCAATCAGAGTTATAAAACTATAAGCAAGCTTGATTGTTGTTGCTTGTCATCAAGTAAATCTGCTACTTTTGATCTAGTAGTGAAAAACTGGACTTGAGAGCTAGATCCTTGATTTTATGTGATTTAGTTATTAAATTATTCACTTAATACTTTTGGATTATAATGTTTCTTGTTCTTATTTAAATGTGAATTTAGAAATCCCACTGAACTATAAAAAGCCTAAAGAACTGAAGGTCTGATAGAGATTACACTAGTGATGATTGATCTTAACCATTAAAGTGATTGATCTTACACTAGTAATGTATTTCTCATGTAATGTAGAATGATTTTTTACTTAGGTGTGAATGTCCGTGTCCCATGTGTGGCAGAAAGATATTATTAAAATTGCATTGGTCAGAATTATTGGTCAGACTCGGGTGATGGAGATGATTCCAGAGGAAGCTCCTCCTTTGCAACTAGAGAGAGGGGATAGGTGATGCCAACTTGAACTCAGGAATGATAACAGAGGAAGCTCCTCCTTTGCAACTAGAGAGAGGGGATAGGTGATGCCAGCTTGAACTCAGGAATGATAACAGTGGGTACATTAAGTGGCGTAGATAGTTACATACTTACATCACTGGTGGAATCGGTTATGTGCTTGGTTCTTTGTAATAAACATTTGTTTGATTGTAATTATTGATGTCTTGATGAAGCTGAGATGGGTTCTCACTTCTCACTAAAACTAATTCTTTTTTCTTCCTGTTTGTAATAAGTAGAATTTATACATGTTATAATTGGAAAGGGAGAGAATATAGAGGCATTGGATTATACATGTTCTCACTTCTTTTTGATGTACCAGCTTTCTTATTCCAATCTTTTTTGTTCACGTTATATACTTCTGATGTACTAGCGTTTCATGGGTTATAGAGACTGACAACAACCGTAAATTCACTAAAGATGGAGAAAGTAAGAAAATATATTCAATGAAATCAATCTAAACTGATTCACACCTAATTTTGTACCAGTGGCATACCATAGGCAACTTTTGCTATCTCTATGTTCTTTATTACAATCACATACTGCAACAATTAGCTTATGTACTGATATACTGACAAAAGAAAGAAAAGGGGGAAGGTGCCAAGCATGATTGCGAAAAAGACTTGCAATTGGATGTCCAACTTATTCAACCTCATCTCCATGTCATCCATCACTTCTTCCTCTTTGTATCTGAACTGGATCGGTCTTGTGAAACATGAGCATCAAGCAGGAACATCGCACATGCAGTTACAAGCAGTACCAACATTCATCTCTGACTTAGAACTTGACAATTGACAACACTTGGGGCAAAGAGAATTCGGGCAAGAGAGAATTTTTTGCTCGGCCTATCAGAGGCGAATGATCAATTTAGGTTCCTGAGCTCTTGCTCGGCGGTTCGATTTAGGGTTCCAGTCGGGCCTTCCTCTTTGATTTGGTTAAGTCAAGAGAGCGAGAGAGCAAGGCGAGAGGGAAATTTGGTCCAGTCGTCCCTCCCTTTTCGATTTCAAACCATCGCAAGCTAGAGCGAGAGAGCAAGACAATCGTAGTTGGACGCTGTTTTATCAGGGGAAGAAAGAGAGCAAATAACGGAGGGGAAGAGGAACTAACGGACAGAACGGAGATTTTTTAACTCAGCGCCTAAATCTTAGCCGCATAATTACATCTGTGCACGAAATTTAAAGCAATCCAAGAGTTAGAAACTGAATAGGACGGTGCCTCTGTCCTGGACATTAGCCTATCTATATATATATGTATTATCATATTGGTTTCTTCAATATTTACTACACAAGTCAATCGAAATTTTCGTGTATAATCATATGTGATTTTTGTTATAACGGGAAATCTAAGAAAATAAATTGGATAATAAATTTTCACTCATGCTAGGGATAGTTTAGACATTTCGAAAATATATATGTTGCTCCAAGTAGAAAACCAATTGCCCAAAGCACTTCCTCATGATTAATTATATATAATCTTATTTTGCTGACAACACCTGACCTTACCATCAATTAATTCTATTTGTTTGATTCTTGGTCCAATCAAGCAAGGTTGACTTGTATTTTATTATATTATAAAAAATATAATTAGTGAGGCATGCTTGTTAAATGCTGATATGCTTGTATTTCATGCTTGTTTAGTTCAAATAAGTCTGTAAGTAGATAAAAGAAATTATTATAATTTCTATCGTAATTTCTAACATGGTAAAATATGTATAGTAAAGGATACAACCTAGTGAAACAATGAAATTAATTAAGATCATCAAATTAAATTAGAAATAAAAAACTGTGCCAGATCTATAGAGAAGCAACACCTCCCGATATTGTTTTCAGGTTAAATTAAGATCTCATTCCAACATAAACCTCAAGCTACTACCAAAATCAAATTGAAAGTAAATGAAAAAATTGCATATGTTAATTAATTATTTCTTATATATAGCAATACCCTCAAACTTCTTTATCTATTAATCAGTTGAATGAAATGGCTTGTACTATTCACTAATTATCTGTGATATACTGATTACTGTCTATGTGCCACGTACTCAGGCTTAATCTAACACTAGGTGGGGAAATCGAGCTTCGCTCAATATAATTGTCCTTCATCTTGGTTTGACATTTGGGGCATCCTTCAAAATACCAGTCAAAAAGGTTGTTGATACTAACAATCTCTGCCTCACAGGTATAGCTTCCACCCTGAAATTATCAATTATATCAACAATTACATTCTAATAGAAATAATCCTATATATTTCAAATAACTCCTTACAAAACATATTGTAGTTATATAAAGACTTTCATGTTTCAAGTATTACAAAACATAGAGCATTTGGTCAGCAGGGACTAAAGAGTTACCCTTCATTTATTTTATTCAATTTCAATACAATAATTAACTCACAGTGGAAGTGTCTAGAGGCAGCATGGAGAGATCAAGTAAAGATATGACTTTTGGTTCTGAATTATTAGACTGCTGTGCTGACAGCGAAGCGTTTGACCCTATGCTCACAATCCGGTCTTTCTTTTGGACTTTTCCATTTAATTCCAACTTTTTGTCAATAACATTAAATTAAATGTATGACTCATATCAAACAAAATTTAAGCACATGGATTAGAGTAAAACTGTAATATAACCAAGGATATTATTTTTAAATACAAACATACCTTTCAAAATAATCACTGATTTCTTTCATTGAAGGGTCTGTGAAAAATCGTGTGCCAGCATAGGCCCTTATACTATATTTCCCTGTAAACGGTTAACACAATTGTACAACTTTAATACAAATCAACTATATTATTTAAAAAATGTATAATTTATCCAATAAAGTTTTATTTTCGCACCTTTCCACTCTTTTATCAGAACCGAGCTGCATGCCAAGATAATAGGATCATTGTTGACCCTTTCATAAACACCGTTGATATCCACCTTCTCTATGTAGTTGGCCCATAGGGTTAATTCAACCGTATGACCCCTATATTAAAAAAAATTTCAAAGCTTCAAATTTTTACACTCATTCTAATCAATAACTGAGTGGATGGAGTAATAAGATATGAAATTTAAGGAAAATATTAGATATGAATTATTACTTCTCATTCATTATGTAGAGCAGGTCAATAAGATGTAAATTCAAAGGAAACGAATAAGCTAAACAAATTTTATAACCTCTCATTGCTTATGTAGAGCGCTTGCATTTTTGTAGGGCGCCCCTTTGCCATCTTTTCCTCTATTCTTGAAAAATCTGTCACAATGCCGATAATGTCTGCTCAAACAAAATTAACAACATTTTAAAGCGTGTACCAAAACATATACCAAAATTTTACAATAAACCTCAATATTATATATCCATACCTATTGGTTCATTGTCGTCTGTTATTTCCATGCCGATGCCTTCCAACGGCTTGAACGCAAAGAAAGATAAAGGCATATCGACTGATTTGGAGGACAGCTGCTTTACGCACGTTTGTCTCGACAACGTCAATGTAAATTCATGAGGTACTGTCAAGAAACCATTATCTCTTATGTGTTCAGCCGTGAACCTTCCAATCTCACAGACATATCCTTCCTTGAAGTCTCCTTTGATACGGCGATAGATATTAACAGGGACAATCCCCTGGATTGCACCTCCCTATTTTAAAAAATTACAATAGTCAAATTGGTAGAATACAATTATATAAAACTATGCAATGAAAGGAATATTTGGATATATCAACTACATAGCAATTGAATTTACCTCTTTGTCTGCAAGTACAAAATTCTTCCCCCATATGTTGCCATTTTTTGGATCAACAGCATCCCACAATTTAAACACACGACAATGCAGAACTCCTTGAATCCTGTTAGTAATTTCCGATATGGGGATGACGTTAGACATTGTCACCTATATACATGAAGAAATAAACAGTGAAATTAGGCCAACGGTCTTAAATTTTATTATAATTTTTGGCATTACAGAAACAGCGCCGCCTATACATGTGATAATAAAAAATTTATATAAGAAATGCTCAATTTGAAAGGTATAGAAACAATATCTCACATACCTTCATATATAGAAGAAACATTAACAGTGGAAAAAAAATCAAATGCTTTAATTATGCAGTAAATTAATATATTTAATGTCCTTAGTCCTTGCACTAACTGTTAGCCATAGCTTGCCTAGCTATATCAGCTTTTCGTTGTTGCATATCTGCAATTGGCCCACCTCCTACAATTCTATATCGAGTGATTGAGCGCATATCAGCATAATATCAGAGCATATCAGTGCATATCAGAAGAATATCAGAGAAACATATTCAGAAGACTCATTTTCCAAATAAGAACCTATTGTTGATTTCACAGTTAAATTACGATTTACTGCACCTATTGATAGTCACTTCCATAAAAATTTTCGATTAATGAATGGTATAATTAGGGTCTAGGAAAAATAATAGAATCTGAAAATGCATTCCGATGAAAGCAAAAGGAGGCTATTTTTTGGGAAATAGAATAGTACAGTATCAATTAATCAACTTTTAAAGATTTTATGTCTCTCCAAGAAAGACATGGATCAAAAGGAGGCTTACGGATTCCTCTCCTTCTTCCCTATGATAACATCTCCATGAATAACGATCTGATCAAATTCGCCACCAGAGACATCCACTGGTACCACCGCAAGCCTCTTTTTTCTAGCGGCACCATGACAGGCCACCATATGCATACACTGTTACCACGGCAAGCCTCTTCTTAGATGTGGAGTCCTTCATCGCTTCATATAAATAGAGTGCAAGAAGAAATTGTCGGCAATTACTTTTGGTTTGTTAAAAAACACGAAGGGCAAATTCGCAAAAAAAGATACGAAGTGGAAAAAGAGGGAAATGCAAAACGAAAGAGTCAAAATGCACCAGGATTCAAGAATGTGGCAGCACAGAGTTCTGTGCTTCCTCTTGCATTAGCTTGTATTAAGCTGTCTATGTATTCTGATTAATAGAACAACATTCATAGAAATAGATCACGGAGAGTAGCTTGTATTAAGCTCCTCATACCCATGCAAGAGAGCTTAACCTCTAATTGATCCAATATTCGATTCTCCCTAAAATGGCCATTATTCTTCATTTCCATTTTCAGTTATTTCCCCCTCCTGAAACGCAAAATCTCTGTTGGATAAAAAGCTAAAACGCCAACAGAGTATTGAGCAAAATCAGACTATTGTATAGATCCCTAGTTATGCCAAAGAATTTATTAGTGCCTAAAATTTTACCCCAGAAAGAATAACAAATAAAATCCCCATAAAATTAACAAAAGCCCCTAGGTGATCAATAATTTCCATTATTTTTCTTTGTTTTTTTTTTACCTCCTATTCCTTTCTATGTATCTTGTCAGAACAGATACTGCACAATAGACAATCAAAGTAGACCCTTATATCAATTTTCCATCAAATCCTTTGTCATTTCATCATCATAAAAACAAACTAAAAAAGAATTTATATGAAATAACTCACATAAAAGTAAAATCTGAGATGAAGAGCATACCAAATCAATCTCCTACAAATAAAACTTTAGATCAGAAACCTAACAAAGAGAGCAGAATTTCAGATTACTTCGGTTTTATTGCAAATGTGCCTGCTACAGTATGCCATAAGAAGGGAAATGGCCAGCTTAAAGTAAATTTGAGTAAAAAAGACCCTTCATGTATTACCAGATAAAGAAAGTAATACTAAAAAACGAAAAATAAAATCAAATGGGACTAAATAAAACCTGAAGTGTGGCTTGAAATTCCTATCTATCAAGCCCATTTGCGATAGGTAGCCCCCAAAATCTTCATCTCCGAGCGCGAAAATCGCAAAAGAGACAAAAAAAGCTACATAGAGGAGCAAAACTTTCAGTGAAAATTGATGGCATAGAACAATACATCGGTACTTAAATTTGGGAGAAAATTTGTCAGATCTAAAAATTAAGTGAAATTGGAAGGAACAAAACAATTAAAAAGGATGGTACAGAACAATACCTTGTTTAATATCTAAATTTCTTGAGCTAATGCAAATCAGAATCCAAAAGAAGAGGATAGATCGTTAGCAAGTCAGTGGCGATGAGCTTTGAATGACTTCATCTCTTCTTCCAGTTCATTATCCCTTTCTCTTCGCATCTTTTTTTAATTTATTTGGTCAACATGAGCTCATTTGGGGCTTAACAAAGGAAATAAACATATGGATTGTATTATGTGTCATTGTTTATTTCATTTGAGTTTAATTCTAAATTTGAGATGATTCAACTTTTTCACATGAGAATAGGTTCAATAAATATCGTCTACCGTTGATTTCTAATAAGGGCTGCTATACGGACTTTATTTATGTTCTCTTGAATTGTGCGGGAAAAAGTTATTTATCAAGAAAATCGTATGCCCCTCATTAATTCACTTAGTGAGTGATGATATCTGTTTGGGCCACTTGATGGAGATGGATTGTTTGCCGGCAACTTATACAATCATCTCTAGATTAAGAAACGTATAATCTGCAAGAATGACACATTCCTATTTTGGATTATACGATGATATCATGTGACATAAGAATCAGATAAGGAAATACTATTATTTCTTATGCAGGATTGAGATATTGTAGCAGTATACTATTTATGCGAATTGGGAATCATAACGTGTTGCTAGATGTTGCTTATGATTATTGGAATTAAATAGCGATTTAATTCCATGGCCAACATAACATAAATCCTCAAAGGATCACACAAATAAGACTTTAATCACACGGTGCATTATTTATTTATTCGCAGTATTGTATTGCGAAAATATGATAAGTTGATTAATTAATTATATACCGTTGCGAACCGTTATAATTAATTAAGTCAAGAAGATCATATAGAAATAAATTAACGCATTTGCTAATCCTAAAATAATTATTAATAAGTTAATAATTAATTTTGTTCAACACAATTTAATTATAGGAATTAAATAGAGCTTATGGACCTTTATTTAATTAGTAAATTAAAGGTCCGGTTTGAGTACAAGAGAAAGATTCATTAATTAATTGAATTAGTGGACATTTAACACATCATAAAATGGGCTTGATAGTCCATATAGTGGCTGCCCTAATAGGGGTAAAATGGTCCCTAAAGTTTGTGGAGTGGTTGGTCTATAAAAGGAGGTCGTTTGTAGAGAAAAACCCTAGCCACTATAGCTTTTTCTCCCTCTTCCTCCTAAAACGAAAATTAGAGAGAAAATTTCAGAATTTTCATCTCTTTCTCTTGCTCTTAATCCACCTCAAATGCTCATGTGTTGAGCCTTCTCCCTTCTCCATTAATTAAACTAGTTAATTGAAAGAAGTAGAAGAGAGAAAACCTTGGGGATTAGTTGCTCTCCTCTTCCTTGCTAGCATAAGTTGAAAGAGGAGGTGATTAAACTTCTAGGTGGACTCGAGGCGACCGCCGGCGATTTGGTGGTGAAGGAGAGCACGCCACCGACTCCCACGCATTGGATTCGAGCCTCCTAGTTGCAAGTCTAGGAGAGGTAACATTCCTATTCTCTATCTCTTGTGTGTTGATGCTTGAACAAGATCCATCGAGGTCTTTGTTGTTTAGATGGTTAATTAATTATTAATTAACAAGAAAATTTGAAAACAAGGACTTTCTAACAGTGGTATCAGAGCTTTAGGTCATGCTTAAATATTTTAACACATCATTAGATGAGAAATGGTTAATTAACACATGGATAGGTGATGCACTTGCTTGCTTTCTGGATTTGTTCGATGTTTTCGAGATTGTTTTGATTTTTTCGCTAAGAAAATCTTTCAAAAAAATTCTAAATTTAATTGGAAGTTGTAGATATATGAGATGTGGTCCTTTTTCCACTGGTTTCACATTTTTCTAAACTGTTATGAATTTTTGGTGAATTAAACAGTAACGGTGCGCAGAACCAGTTTCTGTCTGCACAGTTCTGTATTTTTGTCTTGTAGGATTTATTTTTTCGAAAATAGCTATCTGTTTTTCTTGGCTAGAAATCTTGTAAACTTGATGCTCTTTCTAGACATGTATAATTTGATGCATTCTTTGGATTTTATGTGGGCGTTCAAGTCATGAGAAGTCAATCGGTTGTCAGATCTGGTTTTCCAACAAATTGATTGTTTGGATAAACTGTACTTATTGAGAAAACTTTATGAAAAAGTGTTTGAATAGAAAGTTTCTACTTGAAGTTAGGAATCTGTAAAAATTAGTTTCAAAGAATTTTATTAAGGTTTGATACCTCAACTGAGTCAAAATTTTTTAGTCGTCAGTCTGTTTCAGAACAGAGCAAGTAGCTTATATGCTATTTATCTTGATGATTTTAAATAGAACAAGTTGGTTTTCTTTTCATGGATTGGTAGCCCATAACATATATTAGATTTGTTATGCAAATTGTTTGCATGAAAACATTTTGGAAGACAATTCTACAGACCAAAAGCGTTAGATAAAAAAAAGAAAATCGGATAACAGTGTTTCGCGAACAGTTTGAAGATTTGTTATTTTTGTTTCTCTCTGATGGTAAGTGATCTCTCCCTAAAATTTTGACAAGTAGTTACACTCATAATAGAGAGTATGCATGATTTATTTTATAATTTTTGGAGACCGAAAAATTTCAGATTTTATCGGGTCCCATTTAATATTTTAAATAGTTAAAGTATTTTTCTAATTAATCAAATTAGTTGAATAGTTAATCAAAATACTCCTTAATCTTCCTCCTTTCTGTTTTCAAATATTGATTTAGATTTTAAATAGTTTAAGCAAATTAGTTGTTTAAAAGTTAAACTTTTATGCGGAAAGACCCGAACTACAAGCGATGTGCAAAGACTCTAATTTATTATTATTAATTAAGAAACAAAGGGACATGTGCTAACTTTATTTTGTAGGAAGGATCGTGGGTTTAGTATGGTTCAAGACACCAATGTCTTGTGTGTTGTTATTTTATGAATACATGTGATTGATTGTATGTAAGGCATTTGGTGCCATGGTAAATTAATTAATAATAATTAATTTCTTAATGTAACTTGTAAGACTTGTATGCCCCTAAGACTAGGAGGGAATTAGTGATATTTCCACATGTATTTTTGTTCTTTTAATTATATAGGATATGATCCATATGATTAGTGGGAGGGACATTAGATTAGTTTTGCTACATGGAGATGCGGCGGAACTAATGCAAGCGGGAGCCATACAAACCCACAACAATTCTTGAGATACTTATTATTATGTGAATGTTTGTGGATGTTAAGAATGTAATAGGATAGGTATGGGTGTATGTTTATACGACCACCAAACAAAAGTCACATAATTGTTTGTCCCAAGCTAATTCGATTAAGTCGACCGTACTCCTTCTCTTTATCTCCTTCACGTCGATTGCCCTCTCATGGCGCGGTCCTCCAAACGGACGTCATGGTTGTCAATTCGATAGTCGAGGTACAAATAAAATGATTTGTTAGGAGCAAACAGAGAGATGTTACTTATCGATAGACCCAACTAGAGTTTGGACATCGGAGCGAAGTTTGTAAATATATATAGATATTCACAAACCAAGAGTCATATGGTTGATATGATTGGTTGGAGAACCTACCTTGTCTAGTTAAGTAGGGTGAAGTGCCATAACAGACTCTACTTGATGAAAACATGGATCATGCAGAACCAACTACATTTGGAACATTAAATAAATGTAGTAAGAGTTTTGTTTATCATTATAAATAAAACATTGCATAAACTAAATGACCTTAAAATTGAAATTGTTATAAATGTTTAAACATGTTAATTTTATTGCGATCAATCTTTGAAAAAAACAAATTCGTTTCTAAAGGTATTTATTTGGAGAAATAATACCAAGTCCTAAAACATGATCTTAGTGAAAAGAAACTTGAGCATGCTTATTCCCAAAACTTTCCTCAACTTCCCGAACGTGGCATCGCATTGATTGATTGACTTTTAGCGAAAAGTTATTCAATCAAGTGGATGTCGATATCCTCATTTTTGGAATTTTAGACTTTTGAATTAGAGAATTCATACAGATTAGATTTGACTTCTACGCTCTCATCCACTTACTCTAGAAGATGTACTTAGAAAAAGTAGATATCGACTCGATCATTTATGATAGAGCAAAATAGTATGAGTTAACCAAGAAATTCTTCTTTTATAAGAAGATACATGAATGTTCCATTAACTTACAAACCGAAAAGTTTGAATAGCTAATGGCCAACTAGAGATATTGAGATCTCCAATATCAAGGATCGTTGATATTGTCATGCAATCTCTTACTTAGTAATAAAAGATATGATGTTACTTTTCGTACACTTGTTTATGCAAAAGGTAATTAGTTGAGTATTAAAGAAATATTTCGCTAAGGTATAAATTGAGACTTCGAGACCCTCATTTGAGACCGTGTGTCACATGAGATGTTTCATTTGCCGTTTTATGGAGGCATTTGAAAAGTTGTCCGAAATATCATGATTATGATAAATAGAAATGTTCTAATCTTTAAAGTATTTGTAATTCAAATTATCTCACTATCTCTAATTCACACTAGTAATTGGGTACTAGTTCATGTACTCGCATTTAACGAAACGTGTAGACAATGAAGAATAAGAGAAAGTTCGGAATAAATAAAATAAACTCCGTTTTAGAAATGACTTGTTCGTCTAAGCCACTAGCATTGAATACGTAAAGTTATCTTTAATTTATTTAGAAATTGGAGGTTGTATACCTTATTTTTAAAATCTCGAAAAAACCTTATCTCCATTTCATATTTGATGATGGAAGATTATGCTTTGTAAAAGAAAAATGTTATTCTCTCGTTATGAATTTGTTTATATGATTTCATGCATTTTGATTGAATTTGCTTGAAATAAATAAACAAGTGTTGAATGACAAATAGGATACGTAAGACTTCACGTAAGTATTTAACTTTAATGTGAAATTACCGCTTAGTCATACATAAACGAGAATCGAATTATGAGAGTTTACGTAACGTAGAGCTCTTAACTCAATTCGATTGCGAATCAATTGTTATATGCGAATCATGTTTGTTTGATGACAAAAGCGTCTTAAACCTACGAAGGTTTAAGTACAAGTGACTTGATTAAGACTTATACATATCGATTTATATAAACCTATAAGTACTTGTGGAATTGAAAGGTTGTTAAAACTTTACCACTTGACCAACGTTCATTGTAGATACTAACGTATCTATTTGATATGGTATAAGTATGAAACTTTTGACAAGTTCAAAAGAGTTCAAGAGTGAAGTTGAAAGACCATTTAAAAAAAATACAAGCCTTACGATGGATCATGGTAAATAATTGTGGTTAAGAGAAGAATTAGGGTAAAAGTTAGGGATTATGGCCTCTACAGAGGCTCCCCTATTTATATTAATCAAAACAGTTGTTCTTTTACAAATCCAATACCATATATAACCTATACCATAACTGATTTATTACCATAAAGATAATTCCTAATATAACTCAGAATTACCATAAAGATAATTCCTAATATAACTCAACACTCCCCCTCAAGATGGGCGATAGATATCAATCATCCCCATCTTGTTACAAGAACTCTCAAACTGCTTACAACCCAAACCCTTAGTTAGACAATCAGCCAACTGGTCTACTGATTTCACATAGTTCAATGTCAGCACACCATTATTCAGTTGTTCTTTGATGAAGAAACGATCAATCTCCACATGTTTAGTGCGATCATGCTGAACTGGATTGTTTGCAATATTGATTGCTGACTTGTTGTCACATCGAAGTTGTAAGGATTCTCCTCGAAACACGCGCAACTCAGATAGGAGATTTTTCACCCACATCAACTCACATAGACTGAGTGCCATAGCCCTGTACTCAGCCTCAGCTGTAGATCTGGCCACCACATCTTGCTTCTTGCTTCGCCAAGCCACAAGATTGCCTCCAACAAATACACAATATCCTGTGGTGGATCTACGATCATCCACGCAACCTGCCCAATCAGCATCACAATATCCTTCAACTCTCAGATGCCCATGACTTCTGAACCACAGTCCTTTTCCGGGACTCCCCTTGATATATCTGAGAATTCTGTGAACAGCATCCAAATGTTGTTCTCTCGGATCATGCATGTATCTACTCACCACACTCACTGCATGAGAAATATCAGGTCTAGTGTGGCACAGATAAATGAGCTTACCAACTAGTCTTTGGTACTGCTCCTTGTCCACTAAGTCACCTCCCTCAGCACACAACTTCTGATTTGACTCAATAGGAGTAGGAGCAACCCTACAGCCCAACATCCCTGTCTCTGAAAGAAGATCCAGTGCATACTTTCGCTGAGAAAGCACTATACCCGTATTTGACCTAGCAATTTCAATCCCAAGGAAATATTTCAATTGTCCCAAATCCTTGACCTCGAACTCTTTTCCAAGGTTTTCCTTTAGCCGCATGATCTCCTCAGCATCATCTCCAGTAATCACAATATCATCAACATAGACGGCCAGAATGGTGATACGACCTTTCAAGTGCCTGTAGAATACAGTATGATCTCCATTGCACTGCTTGTATCCCATGCCACAGACTGCAAGTCTGAACCTATCAAACCATGCTCTCGGAGACTGTTTCAGCCCATACAATGACTTCTTGAGCTTGCATACCTTCCCAGCTGATTGTGGATTAGCAAATCCAGGTGGAACCTCCATGTACACCTCTTCTTGGAGATCTCCATGTAAGAAAGCATTCTTGACATCCAACTGGTGCAGTGGCCAATTGAAGTTGGCAGCACACGACACCAGCATCCTCACAGTGCTCATTTTTGCAACAGGAGCAAAGGTCTCATCATAGTCAATACCATAAGTCTGACTATATCCTTTTGCAACTAGTCGGGCTTTGTATCTATCCACTTTGCCTTCTGGAGTTTGCTTGACAGTATACACCCATTTGCATCCGACAGCGCGCTTTCCAACTGGTAAAGGTACCAATTCCCATGTGTCATTCTTCTTCAACGCCTGAAGTTCTTCCTGCATGGCACTGAACCATCTGGGATCTTGCTTAGCTACCTGCCATGTGTTAGGTACAGGCACAGAATCTAGAGATGCAAGGAAGGACTTATATGCAGGTGGAACAGATGCATATGAAATGTAATTTGCAATATCATTTCCCCAATTACCATACTTAACAGGAGGTTTCCCAGCATTAACCCTCGATGTTCTACGGAGTGAAATTTGAGGAGAATTGTTACCTATCAACTCTGAGTGAGAATCTGAGGAAGGACTTGGGGAAGAGCTACTTGGGACATTAGCATTCAAGGGGACAGGCGATTCAGGCTGCTCATGCTGCTCAGGCTGCTCATGCTGCTCAGGCTGCTCATGTTGCTCAGGCTGTTTTGGCCTCCTTTTATACACTATCAGCTCCCCTTGTTTTTTTTTTTCACCACTCAGATTGCTATCACCACCACCATCTTCATCATCGTTCAGATTACTATCACCACTCGGTTCCGACAAAGGACATGGAAAGCCGCTAATTATAATTTCATTCTCCTTCTCCCCCTCTCTACCAACACTGGTAGAGTCATCTTCGAACAATGAGTCCAACTCTGTCTTTCCTCCATAGTATGGTTCAGATTCTCGAAAAGTCACATCCATACTAACAAAGGTCTTTCTTTCAGTAGGGCACCAACACCTGTATCCTTTCTGATTTGAGGGATAACCTATAAAGATGCATTTAACCGCCCGCGGGTCTAGCTTTCCTACTGTCAATCTGTGATCTCTCACATAGCACACACATCCGAACACCTTGGGCGGAACAACAAAATTATTAGAGCCAAGTAGCATCTCACGTGGTGTCTTCATTCCTAACACTCTTGATGGCATCCTATTGATCAGGTAGGTTGCCGTCAAAACTGCCTCACTCCACAGAAACTTAGGTACATTCATTGTCAGCATTAATGAACGTGTCACCTCCAATAAATGTCTATTCTTACGCTCGGCCACTCCATTTTGGACTGGGGTATCCGGACAAGTAGTTTGATGGAGAATTCCTTGTTCGGACACAAAGGTGGCAAACTCCTTGTTAACATACTCAGTTCCATTATCTGATCGAAGGATCTTCACCTGTACTCCAAATTGAGTTTTCACAGAAGCTGAGAAATCCTTAAAGCATTTTAGTACTTCAGATTTCTGTTTCATCATGTAAATCCAAGTCATGCGTGAATAACAATCAATAAAGGTGACAAACCATCTAAATCCACTAATAGAAGTAGTAGGACATGGTCCCCAGACATCAGAATGAACAAGTGCAAAGGGCTCCAAACTTCTTAAACCAATCATTTTATAATTAGAATGAGTATGTTTTCCAAGTTCACAAGCATTACAAAATAATTTCTCCCTATCAACTTTATTCATCATATCAGGATCCAACTTATTCAAACTATCAAAAGATAAGTGTCCTAATCTATTATGTTGTAACATAGCCTCTTCTTCTGCCCCTTTTTCAATAGCAACAACGAGCATAGCAGCCTCCTTATCCAAATACCAAAGTCCCTCACGCCTGTTGCCATTCCCAAGTCTCCTCCCCGTTTCCTTTTCCTGAATCAGACATGTATTTTGATCAAAAAGAACAGTGCAATTCAATTGATCAATTAGTGAGCTAACAGAGAGCAAATTAACAGGAAAAGAAGGAACATGCAACACTGATGGTAGGGTAATAAAAGAATTACAATAGACTGAACCAAAACCCTTGACAGGTTGGGATGTACCATCAGCTGTTTGGACTGTATCTGGTTGTATTTGTTGACTAGGACAATATTCCACAAATTCATTGGATGATCCTGTTATATGACTAGATGCACCTGAATCTATAATCCAATCTACATGTGATTTAGTGGATGCAAAAGCCTGTGCCTGAATACCTTTAGTCACATGAGCATAGTAACCAACATTACCAAAGTAAGCATTGTCATCACACTCATCCGACTTTGCCTTCCCTTTAGAGCTCTCAACTTGAGACTTGAACCGACGTAGTTCCTCCAGCTCTGTCAGTTCTGTTCCAGTCACCTCTGTCGCGGCTTGGGACTCCTCTGTTATAGCAAAGTGAGCAACACCTCGACCTCCACGTCCTCGGGTTCCTCGCCCCCTATATCCATTTCCACGTCCGCGACCACCATATCCACCTCTCTGTCCTCCACCTCCTCGACCACTGCCAGATCTGCGAGGCTCAGGACAATTGAAACTGAGATGTCCTTTATGTCCACAGTTGAAACAGTCCCTGTCATCTTTGATTTGGGCTCCAGGAACTGCCATTGCCGAACGAACAACAGGTGAGGTTTCAGATGCCATTACCTTCTGTCTGACCTCCTCTTCCTCCATCGAAGCGATAACCTCATTCAGCGATGGAAGAGATGGCAAATGACATATTGCCGCCCTTCTTGCCTCAAATTTCGAGTTCAGACCCTTCAGAAAGCGAGCCACACGCCTTCTTTCAAGGTATTGCATCCCACAAAGAACATCTGTCGGATCCTTCAGTGACAAAGGATCATAGTGATCCAAATCAGCCCACAAACGACGCAACTCTGCCGCATACTCAAGAACTGATTTCTCCCCCTGGACAGTAGCATCAATTCTTTCTTCCACGTCGAGCATCATCATCACACTCCCAGCTCCAGAGTACATCTTAGCCAACGTCTTCCAGATATCTGTAGCACTTCTAATCGATTCCACCATTCCAGCTATGGATGGAGACACAGATGTCAACAACCAAGAAATCACTAAAGAATTCATATGACTCCATCTCATCCACGCAGCACTTGTCTTGTCCATACTACCCAACTTGTCAGCAGGTTCACTGCACTCTCCATTCACATACCCTTCAAGTCCTTTCATCTGAAGGTTCAGCAACGCCCTTCGAGACCAGCTCAAATAATTCCTCGTCCCCTCAAGTTTGACATCATTAGGTAACAACTCTATCTTCTGTACCACCTGTGACTCTGACACAGATCCGGAAGTCTTACCGGACGCATTCTCTTCAAACTTCACATTCAACAATTTGGCCATATTTTCCATAACGGCCTGTAAATCCTTAGTAGTCATAGGTTCACCCATCTTATCTCAAACACAAACACAATTAGAGGACGAGATCAACAAATTTCAAACACAAACCGTGCGGACGCACACGATCACGGTTTCAGCATTCACCAGAGACAAATCTTGTATAGAGAGAAAGAGAGAAGGAAAGAGAACACCTGTCCATGACTTGGTCTACACGTGTCTACTCTGTTGGTCCATGCGCGGTGCAAGGATGAGAGGGATGAGAGGAGGGCAGATCGGTCCACGCGCGGCTCACAGAGCTCCTCTCTTCTGGTCTTGTCGCGGTTCACAGGAGAAGGACTCCTCTGGTCCACAGTCGCGGCTCACAGGAGGAGAGGTGACCTGCTTGGTCTACGCGTGGTCCACTGAGGCGCGTAGATCTCTCTGGTCCACACGCGGTCTACAGGCAGCAACGGAGAGGAAGGTAATAGCGGAGGAGGGATTAAGCAGAAGAAAGAAGGACGGAAGAGAGAAGGCAGCGCCGCCGTCAGACGGGCTCTGATACCATGTGGTTAAGAGAAGAATTAGGGTAAAAGTTAGGGATTATGGCCTCTACAGAGGCTCCCCTATTTATATTAATCAAAACAGTTGTTCTTTTACAAATCCAATACCATATATAACCTATACCATAACTGATTTATTACCATAAAGATAATTCCTAATATAACTCAGAATTACCATAAAGATAATTCCTAATATAACTCAACAATAATTAAGTCATATAGTTTAATATATTATCTAAAGAGTGCGAAAGTTATTTCACAACTCGCTCCATGAGAAATATTGTGTCCAAGAATGGAGGTATCGAACATTATTTGATATCGTTCGATCGGTAATAAATCAAGTTAATTTATTCAACTCGTATTAGAGATTTATGTTTTGAGGACGATATTGTTTACACTAAATAAAAGTTCCATCGAAGTCCGTTGAGAAAGATATATTAGGAGATTTGATCTCTAAGTACGTTATTTCTCAAGATTTGGTATTAAGAATCTTATTTCAAAATTTGTTGATTGATAAGTTTGAACCTAAATTGAACAATTAATAGTTTGTAGGATACCTCATACTAACCGAAAAGTACTACTTCTATGAATATGATAAGAACAAAATAGTTGTTGCTCATCATGACATAGTCTTGGAGAATGATATTCTCAAGAAGAAGTAGTGGGAGTAAAATGAGAATTAAAGGAGTTTATGCGTCACCACAAGAATTACCCTTATGGAAAACTTGTCACTCCATACATGCTACTTAGTGGAAGTTGAGCAGAACTTCATTCACAAACAGTTGTGAAAGGAGAAAGTTCATAGGCACGCTCGCTTCTAAAGAATACTCAAACATCTCGTGAGTGGATAATGTTCGAGAAACTCGTACGATATATTAAGACCAAGAACTTATTCTACAAGTTATTGTAAGTTCATGGATCTCGAGCATCAATCCTACAAAATGTCAACGATAGTGATGCCTAAACCGAAAGGTATATAGGCTTCACAATATTCTCGTACTTGGCATATGAGAACCCGTTAATAAATAAAAAAATGATGGAAGCACCCGATTCCACAAATATGGTTTAAATCCATGCGGTCTTTAAATTCAATTCATGTATAACAACAAGGTATAGACCTTGGTTGATGTTCATTGAGCAATCCATCAAGAACATTTAGATTTTTAAAGGAAAGATTGACATGGACGGCAAGTTGACTATGTATAAAGTACAGCCTCGCGCCTGTAGCTATGTTTAAGTCGATAACGAGTTGACTATATACTAAGCACAGCTTATTGCTTAAAGCTATGTATAAGTCAATAGAGATCGTTCTAGCAACGATTATATTTCGTATATATTGATATATGGAAATGAACATAAAAAATCGTCTTCTTCGAAGGAATGAAGGAAGATGTTGTGTATATGATACAAACTAAGGACTATGTTTGATGTATTGCTAGAAACATATACATATTTCAAGTATCCATTAATGTATTGAAGCAAGTATTGTGAAAAGTGAAATAAATATTTTGACAAGAAAGTCAAGTAGTTGAACTTCGTCAAAAGCATCTTGTATAAACAAAATATTTAGTGGGAGCATGATTGTGTTACTTGTATTGTACAAGGTAACAAGATATTAATTGGGAATAATATCAATGAAATGAATATTGTCAAGATTTCATTGGAGAATGTTTTTCTCAATTAAGAATTTGGACAAGATCACCTAAATCTTAGGAAACAAAATCTATAGAGATAGATTATGGTGGATGTTAGATTTGAATTAATGTGTATATAATAACAAAGTGTTCTAGTAACACATTATGGTGAACTCCAAGAAAGGATGTCTAACCACGTCATATGGCATAAGATTTGAACTTGACTCAATCTATTGTAACTCAATTCGAGAAGAAGTGCATGAAACAGTTCAAGCATTCTTCCATTATGAGTTTCATTATGAGTGCCACACTTATACAAATGTCCCAATGTGTAGTATCCAAAGAGCGTGATAAACAGTTATCAAATGGATACAATAGAGATGCATTTGGACAATAGTCAAGGATATTCTCGAGTATCTTGTGAAAAAGAGTGATATGTTTCTCCCATCTTTTAGGATGAAAGAAAAATCGTATAATCTGTTGCACTGATGCTAGTTTTCGAAATATTGATATAATCACAATTGAGTTATATATTTCGCTTAATGGTGATGTTGTAAGTTTAGAAAGTGTTCTAAATTGAATATTGCAACCGTTTCCGTCACCAAAACAAAATACATAGAAACTTGTGAAATAACGAAAAAAGATGGTTTGGATCAAGAAGTTCTCAGTCAAGCTAATATAGTTATATGCATCTCGAACCATAACTTAGTCTTGAAGAACCCAATGTTAAAATTGGTGATCCAACTATGATCTATGACAATGTCACTTGATCTCATATGATGATGATCAAGAACATATATATAAGAGTATATATATATATATATATATGGTTAAACAAAATTGGATAGGTTCGCGAACACAGCGAACACTCTGACATAACCTCTACCTTAAGCAGTATACGAGATACAGTTGTGCATCTATACGTGATGGACGTATGAGTAACTTGCTTTAAGCGTATTATTTATTTTGAGTTTTGAAACATGTATATATGTGAATATATGACATCGTTCTCAATTTTTCAGTGGCTAGAAGTCACTATTGATTGACTCTAGACCAAGTGGGAGATTATTGGAGTTATATCCTAGAAGTCAACAGATTAATGACTTCAGTATTAGTTTATGTTATTGATGATATTTAATCATTTGCTCCTAGAGTTTATTACTAACAGATCATTCAGGTTGAGGATCTGAATTGTAGATCTTTGTGGATCATTCATTAGAATGACAGTAATAAATCTAAATCGTCCGTAATCTTGATAATTAACAAGGAACATTAATTATCATAAAAGATTAGTATGCAAGTTAAGTGATGATTAAGTTCTACAAATTATAGGTAAGGTGTTACCAAGTTAATTGCATATGTGTATGTTATTAGGACATAGTACATGACATGACCCAATGAAATAAACATATGGATTGTGTTATGTGTCATTGTTTATTTCATTTGAGTTTGATTCTAAGTTTGAGATTGTTCAACTTTTTCACATGAAAATAAGTTCAATAAATATCGTTTACCGTTAATTCCTGATAAGGGCTGCTATACGGACTTTATTTATGTTCTCTTGAATTGTGCGGGAAAAAGTTATTCATCAAGAAAACCGTATGTCCCTCATTAATTCATTTAGTGAGTGATGATATCTGTTTGGGTCCCTTGATGGAGATGGATTGTTTGCCGACAACTTATACAATCATCTCTAAATAAAAAAACGTATAATCTGTAAAAATTACACATTCCTATCTTGGATTATACGATACTATCATGTGACATAAGAATCAGACAAAGAAATACTATTATTTCTTATGCAGAATTGAGATATTGTAGCAGTACACTATTTATGCGAATTGGGAATCATAACGTGTTGTTAGATGCCGCTTATGATTATTGAAATTAAATAGCGATTTAATTTTATGGCCAACATAGCATAAATCCTCAAAGGGTCACACAAATAGGACTTCAATCACACGGTGCATTATTTATTTATTCGCAGCATTGTATTGCGAAAATATGATAAGTTGATTAATTAATTATATACCGTTGCGAACTGTTATAATTAATTAAGTCAAGAAGATCATATAGAAATAAATTAACGCATTTGCTAATCCCAAAATAATTATTAATAAGTTAATAATTAATTTTGTTCAACACAATTTAATTATAGAAATTAAATAGAACTTATAAATCTTTATTTAATTAGTAAATTAAAGGTCCGGTTTGAGTACAAGAGAAAGGTCCATTAATTAATTAAATTAGTGGACATTTAACACATCACAAAATGGACTTGATAGCCCATATAGTGGCTGCCCTAATAGGGGTAAAATAGTCCCTAAAGTTTGTGGAGTGATTGGTCTATAAAAGGAGGTCATTTGGAGAGAAAAACTCTAGCCACCATAGCCTTTTCTCTCCCTCTTCCTCCTAGAACGAAAATTAGAGAGAAAATTTCAGAATTTTCATCTCTTTCTCTTGCTCTTAATCCACCTCAAATGCTCATGTGTTGAGTCTTCTCTTTTCTCCATTAATTAAACTAGTTAATTGAAAGAACTAAAAGAGAGAAAATTTTAGGGATTAGTTGATCTCCTCTTCCTTGCTAGTACAAGTTGAAAGAGGAGGTGATTAAAATTCTAGGTAAACTCGAGGCGGCCGCCGGCGACTTGGTTGTGAAGGAGAGCTCGGCACCGATTTCCACGCATCGGATTCGAGCCTCCTAGTTGCAAGTCTAGAAAAAGTAGCCTTCCTATTCTCTATCTCTTGTGTGTTGATGCTTGAACAAGATCCATCGAGGTCTTTGTTGTTTAAATGGTTAATTAATGGTTAATTAACAAGAAAATTTGAAAACAAGGACTTTCTAACACTGATGACATCAGAGTCAGTGTTCTCAGTACTGGTATCCCTTATTTCTTCAATATTGATACCATTCTGGTTATTTTTGGCCTGTAACTTGTTCTGTCTGCTTGTTTGACCATATCCAAAAGCATTCATCTGCTCATTAAACCTTTGAGCTCTACTTTCTTTAGCAGCTTTTTTGAGTTGTTCCAACTCTTCTGCCTTTCTACCATCCACCCTTTCTTTGCCTTTGCCAGTATTATCTTCTTCTCTATTCACCCTTTCTTCTCCACCTATGACGATACCTTGCCCAGAAGCCCTCCTAGCTTGAGCCCTGGTTTGGACACCAGGACTGATGGGGCTTTCTTGAGAATTAGGTGTCTTCTGAGTTCTAATTTTTTCAGGAGTAGATTGAGGGGCTGGTAAGGACAACACATGCTGAACAATGGCTGAATTGTTTTTCTTTTTCTTACTCTTCTTCTTCTGATTTTTGCCAGTACCGATACTTTGGCTATTTCTATTCCCTTGTGTCACAACAGGAGAAGGAGAAACAATTGTGTCGAGAAAGTTGTCTTCTTGCACAGACCATTCCATTCTCACCATCCCTTTAATATGTTCATGAAATTCATCTCTGACTTCTTTTTTCTCAACTACAAAGTGAATTTTAACTAGATTCACCTTTCCAGACTTCCTACGAACTTCATATCTCCTAAACATAGGGATTTGATTCCTTTCTCCCACCTCAACCAATACTCTAGCAAAACGACCTTCTAATCCCATTTGAGTGGGGCCAAAGTAATAATACATAGGCTGATTAGTGCTCTAATCTGATGATAACTCCCTGCCAACCAATTCTTGATTGAGATCTGAAGATAAAGGTAGCAAATTGGATGGAGAGGAGATACTGTCGGTGTCAACAGCCTGCTCCGATTATAAAATTTAAGCAAACTAATAGGCAAATTCTAGACAAAAGTAGTGATCGAGAAAAATAAGATTGTGATTCTATACAAAGGAGGAAAATTGAAATTAAAACTTAGGAATTAGTAACCAATCGGTAAGCATTTATTCAAAACATCACCTGATTTTATGTACTGTTTCCAGTTAGAAGTGGTACCGAACAGTCCCACATGCAATCAGAATATCCAACTGAAGGTGTCACTTTTATTTCCGGAGAAAGTACTGTTGTTCATTGTAGAATAGGTTACAAAACTAAAATTGATAAAAAAAAAACTTAAAATAAGGAAATTTCAATGTATCGGAGTCAAATTAAAATCCACAAAACTGTTGAAAAAAACAGAAATACACACACATCTTGGGAGTCGAATTAAATACACAAAACTGTTTAAAATATTTTTTAAACTTGCCTTGGTTGAATTACTGGACTGGGTTTGTGCATTTCTTGATGGGTCGTGAAAAATATTTCGTCTCGCCTTGATTTTTCATAGAAGGTGACGGAGAAGGAGAGAGAGATTGATTCTGCGAGAGAGATAGAGAGAGAGAAGTTGTGGATGCGGGAGAAGCCAGTGAAGGAGAGAGAGAGAGAGAGAGAGGAGAAAAGCGAATATGAGTTTGGAGGAGAAGAGAGAGAGAGGCAGAATAGATTCATTGGAAATAGAAAGCGACGGAGAGGTAGGGCCAAAAAAATATGCACTGATACGATGTAACGGGTCTTTGGCAGTATATTTGAACATTTTTTATTTGGTACACAATGGCCTGTAGACTATTGTGCCGTAGGATTGAAAAAAAAAAAGGAAAAATTGGATATAACCCCTGTAATCTTCTCAATCTGGATATAACCCCTCTAATCATGTTTCTTAAGGATATAATCCCTTCTCATTAATTTTAGTTATTTTCTAATTGAAAAAAAACCGCAGTATAAATATTTTGTCCAAAATACCCTCCTTTATAAAAACGTTTCACCTTCCTTTCTTATATTTACGATACATTATTTCTCTATATTCCTCATCTTCTTCTTTTTGAAATCAACGAAATTCTTCTAATCTAAGATATATATTAATTCCCGTGACCGCTATCCGGGACCGATATTATCCTCGCTATCCGTGATCGCTATTTGGCGCATTACGTTGCGGCATCTGAGCCGTTCATTTTTTTTTCGCGATCGATCTGATTCATTCAGTTTCTTTCTCCTCTCCAACTTCCTGTTCAGCTGTTCCAAATAGATGAAAATTCTAGGTTTTTTTTTCTGTCGCCCCCTCAATGTCCTCCTCCCACCTCTCCACCTCCTCCTCCGCCAACACCACCCCACCATCTGCCCCTCATCCTTCCTCTCCTCTCTGTCACATCGTGTGAAAAATCAACACGATCGACTCCTCCAGCCTCTCCGCCTCCTCCTGCTTTGATTGAACTACACAGTTAACAGTTGCTATGGCCGACGTGGCCGAGGCTGTGGCCATGACAAGCCCTGGAACCAACCTTTCAAAAGACTTCAGCTGAAAGGATGACATTGAAGAAGACAATTTCTAGGATTTTCGTCAATGTCTCCTTCTAAGAGATGGTAGCATGGTGATTGATTGGGTAAATGTAAATTCAGGTTTTTAATTAAGTTTTCATGTCCTTCAAATTTGATATTTTCACAATACTATACCGATTTTCACCATCTTTCTTTACTGGATCTGTTTTGGCAAGTTTTACCTAAATTTTTTTTTCATTTCTATTTCAGAGGTTGAATAATCATTCAAGCAGCAACAAGAAGCTTCACGAGTTATATTTCTTTAGATTGAGCACATCTCTTTTAGGTATTAAAATTTATCACCCTTTTCTATTTTCCTGATTTGCTTGGTTCTGAATGTTTATCAATGTCTCCTTTTTGAGGTATGTACTATTTAGTGATACAATCACACAACCACATGAGTTTATTTGCTTTACTTGAAGTATTTTGGGTTTCTAGAAAGCGTGGCTTTATAATTTTATGAACTTTACTGTTACCAAATAGATGAAGGAGCTTCAAGAAGATTAAATTTTTATATAATTTTTATAACGTAGTCTGTTTTAAACTGTTCTTTCATTATTGTTTGGTTGTTGTTATTAAGAATTAGTCGCTATGTTTCCATTATGTCGAAGTGCAAAAAAGCCCCTGCAGTATTAAATCATATTGCCTTCTCAATTATAAAAAAAATGCAATAGGCATTCTATTTCTTTTATTTAGTTGTAGCCGTAATATGCACTTGAAGTTAATTACTATATAAATTTGTTATTAACACTTAGTATACATCCCATGATGGACCCTTTTGCTCCTTCTCTACCCTTAACCTATTATTTTATTAACTGCCTCGTCTTTGATGAAGAATGGTAGAGATAGAAAACAGTATCAGGATATTCTTCTTTCTGCTCCTCTTACTTGGTTTGGTATTCTTTTGGGATTTTCTTTTTTAATTAAGTTTTGGTATTGGGATAGCTGGAATGGCTAGATTTGCTTGATTGGAGAAGGCAAATGCTACTTGAGTTAATATTGTTCCAGGATCTTTTATTAAGTTTGACAAGAAATCTTTTGGTAAATATCTGATGCTTTGCTTAATTAATAAGAGATTAAGAATCTAAACATCTTAAATCTAGGTTTTATTCTTAATACGTGAAGTTCAATTAATGATTGGTTCATTCGAATCTTTAGATGAGTAAAACTTATGTTTTAGTTTCTTCTACTGACCACTATTTATTGTATTATTAAAATCAGGATAGTTTAGTCTTCTTACAAATGTCTATTGTTAAATTAGAATTCTATTTTCATCTGATAATCCATGAAATAAAGGTTGGCCGTTCCACAATGGTTACTTTGTATCTATTAGTGTTGCTCGAGTTCGAAAATAATCTCTGCAACAAACTGATCATTCTATAATTGCTGCATATTTCAGTTACCAGCTCCATGGGATCATCAACGGAACTAAATCCCTCTGCTCATGCACCTTTTGTGGGGTAGAAAGGTACTCATTCCCTCAATTATCCTCCATTTAACTCTTTCATTGCTCTTTTCTACCAAGCAACTGAGGTAATGATTCCAAATTCTCTATCTTCACTAGAATTTAACTAATTTACCCCCACCAACAATGATTTTCAATGCCAGTTTCTTAGCTTGCACAGTGACTTTTGTTGGTCTGAATTGTGATTTTCTTCATAGCATATTCAAAAAGATTGTGTTAAGTTGTTTGAGTGGAGTATGGTCCCAAAGTGAAAGATCGTGCTAGGTAATTTAAGAAATAATTTCCATTTTTTTTCTTTGCTTGAGTTGGGACTTCTTATAATGCTTCAATAGTTGCTTTAGTGAAAAGATTTTCTGTTGGAAAATATGGAGTGACATCTTGGATGACCTCTTTCTAGCAAATGCATAAGTAATTAGAGTCTCTACAATTTTCTGATCGGTTATATTGAGAACTTTATATTGTAAAGAATTATTATTATCATTGATTAAAAAGTTGTCCTAATCGCTACTAGTTATAAGATTGTTCAAAATAAAAATAAAAATAAAAATGGTTCTATGTATACCACCTATGTTCATTAGACTTGGCAACATCAAAGTATTATCCTTATTGTACATTTTTATATAGTAAAGAAATATTGAAATTATAATGCCCCAATCTGAAAACCAAGTGGAAGAAAAAAGGGAAAAGATAAATAAAGGAAAAGGGGAAGGATGGGTTAATATAAAATTGGTTTTTTATATTTGTCAATTTTATTATTTTCTTTGTAATTTGCAGACAATAAAGAGGAAATGATGGGTTAACCGTGGAATTAAAGGTCCTGAGTGCTGGTGATAATTTAGAACTCATGTTTTCTATCAGTTTTTGTCAGGATATAATGTTGTTAGATATACATAGCTTCGTTATTAGTATTGTACAGTGATTTGCTGCTTGAATTTTAAGCTTAGAGCGCCAGAGCTGAAGTCTGGACGTATTGTTCTTTTTGTAAACTTTTATGTTTCAATATAATGAAAGGGGGGCGTTCGGTCTCTTTTAAAAAAAAAAATAGAGTAATAAAGATTATGTATACATAAACTGCTTTCACTTGACTGGTGCCAATTTAACATTGAGAATAAATGGGTCAAATTTATTCTCAATATTATCTATATTCTGGTCCCAAGAATGGTTAGGCACAATGTTATTGCTAAGGCAGTCACTCTATTGTAATCTGTATTTTCTCCTCTGCATGTGTGTGCTTTTTTGTGCTACTCCTATTGTTTGTTATTTTTTGAAAAGAAACCATGGAGATATATTTCTATTGATCCATATAGATAAGATCTTATTGGAATGCACATAAAAATTAAAAATAGCATCCATTTAAAATTAAAATTGCAAGATAATACTTATTAAATGGATGTCACCGATTCAAAATTTGGGTTGAAAAAATTTAATGAATATTTAAATTTGATAAGTTTGACTTTATTAATATGAAAAAAGAATTATCAATTAATCTTAGTGGAAAGGTGCTTAACATTGTACCGGTATTGAATTGGTGTTGGAACAGTCCCTGTCTGGTACAACGTCAGTACCACAACTCATGAAACTTAAAATTCAGAAAACTTGATTCAATTTTAAGGAAATCAGTCAATAATTGCACCTGCTAAAATGAAGGACTTCTTATGTGCACTTTGTAGCAGCTAATTTTGATATCTGGAGAGCCACAACAAAAGAAAAATTATGTCATTTTGCATTTACACTTATATGCCTGTCGCACACAATTTAGACTTTATGACAAATTATTAGTGGTTCTTAAAATTGAAATACATAAAATTCGCTAAGGTGCGGCGAAGCCGCGCTTCCCCACCTAGTTTCTATTCTATCTCTATGTGCTGAATAAGAATAGAGACAACGAAATTAAATGAGGACACTATTTTCTTTTTTGTTTCCTTTTCAATTCTCCATGGTAAGCACCTGAAAAGCAATTTTTTTTAACAAAAAAGTTATATACAAGAGCTAATTACAAAAGCTGTTCACGAAAAGGCAAATACGAAACAAGGTCATGAAGACTCAAAAGTTTTTTATAATTCTATAAATCACTGAAACCAATTTAGAAATGAGATCGCGTGTCGGCAAAAAAAATAAAAAAACCAATTCGATACCCACGCATCTTTATTTAGTATACTGATGATATACTGATATACAGAGAATAATTTTGTTAGTGCCTTTTGTGCTTAAAATATTGAGGCCTGCGGTAATATTGGTAGGCGAAGGTTCGAACAAAACATCAAAGATCATCCTAAATTCGTGATTTCTGAGTGAGTGTTTCACTTTCAGTTACCCTCCTATAATTTCGTCTTCCCTCCCACCCACTTGACTTGACCACTTCCTCCCGTTATCCTCAGAACAAATATATAATATAATCTCCCTCTCTATTCGAATATAGCTCCCTCCCTCCCTCCCTTTCATTGATCACCAACTGTTCGTTGAAATGCCCCTGAGACTCCCAGACATATCCGCTGCAGAACTTACTTCAAAAGTCACTCGTGCACTCGTGCAGTGGTTCAATTATTACCTATAAGGCAAGTAAAAGAATAAATTCATTAATCAAAGCTGCCTATCATGTACTGTGCTGATGCCGAACTATTATTGTTCTGGTGCCCTACTGTTTCAGTCCTTCCATGCAAAAATTTATGCATTATGCTTTCATTTGTTTTGTAGAGAATATTCTGAGTTACTTTTAGGACGTCATTGTGGTCTGATCTGCAGATACAGGTCCCAGGGAATTAGCCGATTTTCTGAGATTTACGGCTAGTTTCGGTAGAACCATTGATTCCTTACGTAAAGGGAGTTGTGACCATTTCCAATATTGACCATGGGGCTCCTCCAATTGGAACTGCTTGTAAAAGAATGCTGTCGTTCAGACACTCTTACTCTTGAAGAAGCTCTTCAGATCTTCCACCGCCTTCTCGCTGCTAAGAACCGGGCACCGCCCATCATTCCCTTTAATATTCTCTTTAAAGCCTTGGTTCGTATGAAGAACTCGAACAACTATTATGAGGATAAAAGTAACTAAGAAAGAAAGGGAAGCATAAAAACAAAGAAAAGAGAAAAGGGCCTTTCATGAAGTTTAAAAACGATATAAAAGAAAACTCATATTCACTTGATATAAAAGGACGGACAAAGCGAACCGATCTGTGTCAAATACAAAACCTTTGTTTGTGTCAAATACGAAACCTCTATATAGCCGCTGGCTAGACCATGTAATTTACCTTTATTTAATTTAATGCAAAAGATAGGGACTTGACCCCTATTGTTCATTCAAAAAACCTTTTTTGAGTTACCAAGCTGGCTATCTCTATTATTTGGATCATAAAAAATATAGCTCTAAAACTACAACTGAGCATTAAAATTAATAATTGTCTGCTTTCATCCTATGTTTTTTTTTTTTTTAAATTGAAAGGCCCATAGACAATGATATTAAAGGGCGATAAAAAAGAGTTTACAATACAGTCATCTGAGACATATTAGCTGCAGTAAAAGCTACCTCGATAGAAGGAACAAATAACCTACCATTGTCAAACTAATAAAAGCTCTACCCAAAACTATAGAAAGTAAACTTACATTAAAAAGTAAAAGACAAATTCTAATTAGAAAATAGAAAACAGACACTATTGGAGGCAGCACTATAGGAAAACTATAGAACTGTCATCACGGTGGATTCTCCAGCACTTGTTGAAAAAATCTGCCGTCAATGTGGTGAGCCATGTGGGAATTTCCTGATATCGCATACCACTCCTTGCATTATTTGCCAACTCATGTGCCATTCTCACTGCCTCCCTATGAACATGGTGCACCGAGGCCTTCATCCCCATCTGATCAAGGTATGTCAAGTCATGTGATAAAATCAACATTGCCCTCCAAGAGGGTAAAACATCCCAATCTTTCTCTCTCAGCACCTTACTAATCCACAACTGCATTCCTCCTATGTTTGAGCAGCGCATCACCCACCTTGGCAGCATCCACACCAAATCCTACGTTATGGACGCATACAACATTTGCACCACCCAAAATACACCCCGTGACAGCAGCAACTGTAGCAGGATCTCTTGTTACCGGGTCAAGTTTGCCACAAATCTCACCCAGAAACCTCTTCCTAGAGGGTCCCGCCAAAAATGGCACATGAGAAGCACCCAGACTAAATTTTTCAATCTCTCTCCTAACAATTGGCAAATTCGAAATTAATTCAATATTATGCTCAGTATTTTTTGAGAACCCAATACCTGGGTCAGCAACAATTCTCCACAATGGTATACCCGCTAACTCTGCAGCACAGATCTGTTGGTACAACTCTGAAGCCACCTCCTTACATACATCTCCATGATGCAGGCGGAAATGGTGCCTGTGGAAATGCTCCAGAGAGATATTGTTATTTCTGTACGAAGGTTACTAAACAAGCTCTGACCCTTTTCTTCACCGGCTTCTTCTAACCGTGCTATGAGCTATGCCCTGAATTATGTATGAATTGGTGTACATCTGCATTATTGTAAGATTCGACTGATTGTTCGCATCGGATCTCAGGTTCTCTCTTGCACTCCCCGATTGGGGTTCTTTTCACCTTTCCCTCACGGTACTTGTACACAAACGCTCTTTCTTCATTTTCGTCTATATGTATGAAAAAAAAAAAAATTTCCTACTATAACACAGTTTTGGTGAAGAAAAGGCATAACATTTCAATGTGGTATATGACCCTTGTACACTTACAAATTTACTGGCCTCCTGAATTATGACAAATTTCAACATACCAATTTCAGTATGGAGGGCTCGGCTGTAACATGAAAAATTAATCTACAGAGTTGATGCCTCCAATTATAATTAATTTAGTACCAGCGGGTTTGTAAACATAGCGAGTCCAGTTGGCCTAATTACCAATATAGTCCTTATGTCCTGTCTCTTGTCGACCTCTCATCTGTTAAAACTATCAGTTTACAATAACATACTAATATTAACAATCATAAAAATTCACTCAACAAATAGATAATTATTATCATCAAGTAGGTGGGTGGACGGATGGACATGACAAAGGTAGAGTACAAATTTTCCGTTAGCGAGACTCAATGACCTTATCTATGCCTTCAGACAATTCTATAATTCCATAAGGAAGAGAAATTAAAATGGCATTTAAAAAATGGCCTTATAAATGTAAACCTTACATAATGAAATTTGTTCACTACGAAGAAATTTCCAAACAATTTATCCAACACAAACTGCTACCACACTTTACCATCTTAATGACAAACTAAAGTCAAAAGAGAGAAAAAAAAAAAAAAAGAATTTAGAAACTTACAACAAAATTGCTATTCTCAATCAGAGCAAAGCTCCATCCTTCTCCTGCACATACGAGCTCTAGCCTGCACATGAAAAAATCTGTCATTATTTAGATTTTAAGAGAGAAACCTATTACAATAATGAATTAATTACATGAAATTTATAAAGAAATGTCTTCCACCTCTAAATTTAAAATAAGATGTGTTAATCATTGTGAAACCTACAAATAATGACAAAGCCATTATACATTCAACAGATTCACTTCTTCGATCAACTTCAGAAGTCAGAACAATTCAACAGATTCACTTCTTCGATCAACTTCAAAAGTCAGAACAACTCCTAGAAGATGGCAGGTTAAGGAGAGAGCTCAGCTGCAGGAATCTAATTCACGCCCTTTGCAGGAAAGAGATAGAGAGCCCGGCTGCAGGAAGCCTGCTCAAGATGTTCTAAGATTATCAAGTATCAACGTACTCTGTACAAAATAAAAGAAAAGGGAAAGAATTGTTAATAGATTTTGCATAGTATTGGCCAGATGCCTTCTCTGTGATATCCAGTTTTGTTCAATTTTACATATTATTTTTAATTTATGGTTTAGTGAGGTTGCAATAGAGGATGTATAGGTTAATTTCTGATCTTCAAGAATGGATTTGGTCAATTTCCGGTCAGGTATACAGTCAATGAGTATGAGATCAAAGGAATCAGGAAGTAACAAAAGACTACAAATTAAACCATAACAAATAATATACTCATAGAAAAAGAAACAAACCAAAATAAAGGACTTCGGTTTTATTAATTAATTAATCTCTGAGGACCAAATCAATATATATTGGTAGCAGAGTAGAAAGGTCAGGCCTCAAGAATTGGCATGCGGAATGAGTGCCAAACTTGTGACTCTTCGAATCACCGACAAACATCATAAAACCAGCCTAATTTATGCCCTCAAAGAACAACATTCTCCAAAAAGACCATAGCAATTGAAAATTTAATAATACTAAACTATCTATAAGGTGCTAAATTTCTAGCCTTAATGCAAAGCACCTAATTAAAGAAGCTGGCACAGGAGGATAGCTAGAGCTCTCACCACAGTGGAGCCTCTTGTATTCCAGAGAAGATGACAAGCGTTTCAACTGCCATAGAACACTGGAGATTGAAGCAGCAATATCATTAAGAGGCATTTTGACAAACACTTGTTGTGCAATGCAAAAGACTTCTATTCCACCCCATTGGAGAGAGAGATGAGGATAACTGAGTTAGGCCTATCATTTTGTTTTGTATCGGATTACTGTAATTCGTTACTTGGCAGCCGCTGTCAAGTTTTTCTAAAAAAAAACTGAGTTAGGCCGGGAGGAACAAGGCGCGGAGATAGTGGTGTGTAAAGAAACAAAGTTTTGTTGAAACAACATTAAAAAAACTTGTGTCGAATGTTTACGGCAAAGGATGCTGGTCCGGAGAGACCATCTGGACTAATTAATCCCATCCGATCAAATTCCTTTTATTATGAACAAACAAATAGTCGCAATATTTGTTACGGTTTTCATTATCAAACACTTTTTTTTTTTTTTTTGTGTATGGAGTATTTCAGGTCCTATGTAGACAATATAATAACACCAACTTATTTTTAAATCATACAAAATATAGAAAGTATTTCATCGTTGAAATTTATAGTAAATTATGCGTTATGGACTGGATTTCGTAACTGGACTTAAATGATTAGAATATAAGTCCGGTTTAAAATTCAAAGCGGACCATTTTTTTTTTAGACATTAAGCCTGGATAGTGAACATGAGGAAAGAAAAACATTGTTGTTATTTTATCTAACAAAAAGAATCTAAATTTTGAACTTCCAATTTTTCTATGTAGTTGAATTAAGGTTTCTCAACTTCATTTGGAATTGATTAAATTAAGCATTTCAATTAGTTAACTAATAATTGAAATAATAAAAAATGATTTAAGAGGGTTAATTGAACAAAGAAAAAAAATTCGTATTCCATTCAAATATGTTAAATTCATTGGAAAACTTGATTGAAAAAAAAAAATTAGGACTGCATGCAATTGTAATGGTATACTATAATACTAACAAATGAAAAAATAAAAGTGCAAAAATAGCAAAATACTAAAATTTTAAAAGGTGAGGACTCTTCCAAATAAAAATCTGAGTTGAAAATTTCTCGTTTATATCGTCGCTATTTTCTCAGCTCATCAAACTCCTCTATTTCTCATCCCCCTCTAATAAAGGGCCCACTAATCAGTCCAACCGCACCACCACCGCTTCCTCCTTGGAAGTTGGAACTCCTTGCTTTCCAAGTCTCAGCTCTCCTTCTCTCCGAATGTGGTGAGAGAGAACACTTCTGCACCACAGGTGCTTGTGGAAATGCTCCAGAAAATATTGTTGTCTCTGCACGAAGGTTACCTAAACAAGCTCCAAAAAAGTAAGGTATAATATTAGTTTAGTACAATCATTACCTGTAAATCTAAAAATTTTGCATCATTCTGACGGATAACATCCATTGTTGTATTTATTCAAAACATTACTAGCCTTTGAGGTAATTAAGGTTCTGAAAGTGTTAGGATACTTGCTGGTAACCACACAGCAAAAAACTTATTTTTTCAAGGTTACAAGTTACAACCATAGTGGTGACATTATCTTATTGAATTATGTAAGCCGATTCATTATTGGACCAAGTATTATCTCTTGAGCAAACTTTCTTTTTGTTGGCATCTAACAGTACAAGTTCCAATCAAGGACTGTAATCTCAGGTTCTTTTGCTGTTGAAGATTAAATTTGGCACTAACACATGCTGTTCAGTACTAAGAATCAAAGTTTCCATTTGTATGGTCAGTATTAAAGACCTTATATGCGTTCATAATACATTTTGAAGATTACTGTTAGAATTTTTTTTAGGCTTCACAGCTGGTATTGTGTAATATCAAAACATTTTTGTTGCAAAGCAAAAAAAAACAAAAAAAAAAAGTTAATTTTTGCTTTTCAAAAATATTCAACTAATCTGAAAATCTCAAAAACCCTTTTATGTATTTATGCATATAGTTTTGAAATTAAGTTTGTCAGAAGTTGTGACTTGTGAGCAAACATTTCTGGCCATAAAAGATTTTATTATGCGATACTTCGTAGCTAATTAACCACGTAAAATAAAGCCTCCTATAGAAATTTTACTGTTTTCTAAAAGTTAAATCGACCTTTGCGGGTTCATTAGTCAAGTAAAGTTAGGCATTTTTTAGAAAAGATATTAGAGATATGCTTAAATCAAACAAATATGACGTTTTAAGAAAATTTATGAAAATAAAGATTATCAGTCGTGCAATCAAAATTGACACTAATTTATATATTTCAAACAAAATCTAGATATATAGTACCTTTTTATTGGTGGATCAACCTGAGGCGATTTTTACTGCGAGACAGTCAGCCGTCAGTCGATGCCAATATGTATCAGTCTTCTCAACTGAAAATACCAACAGGATTCAATAACAACACAGCACCAAAAAAAAAAATGGAACAAAAATATCTTCTTATATTGATAATAATAACTGTCTATTAATAAATTAAAATAAAAAAACCAATTGAATCAACAACCAAAAAGCAGAAGCAAACAAAATTATATCATATGATTCCTTGGGTCGGTCGAACAAAGCAAGCAAAGAACCTTTTTTTTATTTATATATAAAGCTGAGTTGATTCGAACGATTTGATAATAAATGGTAGGATTATCTCAAATTAATTTCCGTCTATTTGTTTTTTTTTTTTAGATAAATTGGGGGTCTAAGCCATCCAACTTATTTTTAAATTAAATGTCTATGAAAGACCCCCCAGTCGGATTTCGAACCTGCGACTTTTCACTCAATGTGCATTGCTCTTTGCCACTAGACCAAAAGCTGGTTCTTAATTTCCGTCTATTTGTTGGTTGCACACAATGTTGTCTGATGAAAACAATAAGGATATACCTTTGAGCTAGGGTTTACCAAACGGGGCGGGGCGGGGCGGGGCGGTCCAACCCGCGGCGGTCCACGGGTTAGAACGGGGCGGGTTAGGGACGGTCCACGGGTTAAGACGGGGCGGGTTAGGACGGTCCATCCTAGAAACTTTGGCCCTAACCCTTCCTAAACCCGCCCCTTGTAACCCGCACGGGTTATGACGGTCCGGTCCGGTCCGGTCCGCGGGTTTTTTATTTATTTTATTGCTGTTTTTTTTTATTTTTCGTTTATTTTTTTGCTGTTTATTTTTTTGCGTTTTTTTTGTTTGTTCAATATTTTTTTTCTGTTTTTTTATTTTTCGTTAATTATTTTTATTTTTTACTTTTGCGTTTTTTCTTTATTTTTTTACTTATATTTTCTGTTTTTTATTTTATTTTTTTGTTTTCTTATATTTGATTTGTAATTTTTTTATTAAATGAAAAAATTCAAATATAATTATTGGATGGTTAAGACGGTTTAGCACGGGTTTAAGACGGGTTGACGGGGCGGGGCGGTCCGGTCCACGGGTTAAGACGGGACGGGTTAAGACGGGTTGTTTTAAAAATGGCGGCCCAAACCCGCCGTAGACCCGCCCCGGTCTAACCCTTCGGTCCATGGCGGTCCATGGACGGTCCGGGGCGGTCCGGTCCATGGTGCGGGTTTGGGGCGGGGCGGGTCTAACCCGGCGGGTTTTTGGTAAACACTACTTTGAGCTGAGCTGTCAACATTTGTGGTGAAACAGAAAGGTGTCTTTTGATAGGTGGCATATAGGGATTCATTACCACTCTAGAACTTCACCACAGGAATGTGTTCAAATTTCTGCCACTCAGAACTAGCTAATCCGAGGCTTGTAATCATTACAAGCAGCTCCTTCGAACATTGGACTGTCAGCTTCTCTGCCTCTACATTTCTTAAGTATTTTGGGAGAGTTTCCATTTTGTAATCCACTAATACCATTTTATAACGAGGTTCTTAATAACCTACGGTATCAAATCAGTAACAAAAAATAAAAAGGTTAAACCTAGTTAGTTAATTATTTAATTATGTTTTGTCAAAAACCCAATATTACACGATAATTTACCAGAAGCAATTTTCATATCTAATAAATGGCACCCTAAAATTGGCACCCACATTTCCAAAGTTCAAAGTGCTAGAAGTTCACACAAAATATCAAATTCTTAATATGACTAAAGTATTTTTAATTCACTAGTCAGTTTAGCTTTGTTACATGGCTTCATACCATGACTTAACAAAATAGTATTTTATATTTTTATCAGGAATCACATTTTTCTCTTCCTATGACTATGAACAAGGGGAATACTTTACTGCTAATAAATTCAGAAACTCAATGGTTTTATAATTTCTTCTTTTACCTATTCGAATGCATGATCAGAATCCCCATGAGGCCATGACACAGGACAGCATCGACAAAAAAATATTTAAAAAGGCCATATTTCCAAGGGGTTAAAATATATAACATTCTTAATATAAAAGAGTACTGATTTAATTTGGGCAGTTTATCTTTTTCTTTTTTAAAATTTTTTAGCTTTTATCACTTTCTTTTATGGCTACATGCATGTTGGGCATGGAATTTGTAATGTACCATTAAACCAAGTCAAGTATGCAAGTGAAAATAAAAGAGAATCATGATTCCATAACTTATGTCAACTATATATGTATATAAAACAAGTTATTTTTATGTTATATTTCGGCAGGACCCATGAACAAAACATAAAAAATATCATTAACACCAATCATATTATCATAATTATTTCGGTCATAAACCTCAACTGAAGACAACACAAAAGAAAAGTATAAAATATTAAAAATTAGTTCAGCCAGATCAAAAAAGCATGAATAGATTAAAGCATATAGTGAACATAATTAATGCACAATTCTTCGATAATACATTTTGAAGATTACTGTTAGAATTTCCTTTTGTGCTTCATATATAGCTGGTGTTGTGTAATTTCAAAAACTTTTTGTTACGAAACAAATGACAAAAAAAAAAAGTCAATTCTTACCCTTTGAATCAACAACCAAAAAGAAGAAGCAAACGAAAATATATAATATGATTCCTTGGTCAAACAAAGCCAGCAAAGAACGCTTTTATATTTATAAAGCTGAGTTGATTCGAACGATTTGATAATAAATGGTAGGATTATCTCAAATTAATTTCCGTCTATTTGCTGGTTGCACCCAATATTGTGTCTGATGAAAACAATGAGGATGTGCATACCTTTGAGCTGAGCTGTCAACATTTGCGGTGAAACGGAAAGGTGTCCTTTGATATGTGGCATAAAGGGATTCATTACGACTATAGAACTTCACCACGGAAATATGTTCGAATTTTTGCCACTCAGAACTGACTTTTCCGAGGCTTGTAATCATTACAAGGAGCTCCTCCGAACATCGGACTGTCAGCTTCTCTGCCTCTGCTTTTCTTAAGTATTCTGGGAGGGTTTCCATTTCATAATCCACTAATTCCATTCTATAACGAGGTTTGAAATTCTCCAGTATCTTTAGATTTGGGCAGTTTTCGATTTTAATAAATGAGAGGTCAGGTAGGTTTGATATCCTCTCTAAATTTGAGCTTTCTTCAACAAAAAGTTCTTTGACTGATCGTAGATCCTCTACAGATTTTAATTGTTCAACAGCTTTAATTTCCAGGTGCTCCAAGGAAGTTGCATGGCGCAAAAGGCCCTTTGGAAGTGAACTCAACTTGGGGCAGTTTCTTATAATTAATTCTTTTAATTTGGGCATTGCCGGTTGTCTCTCGTCCCACAACCACTCTTCCCAAGACGGCATATCTTCAAAACAGAGTTTATTTAATTGGGGAAAAGGAAGGATCGGTGAGTGGCTCACCTTTGTTTTAGTTTGGTCTTGGCTATCATCTAATAAAAATTCCCGTCCAATCCTCACAACTGATTCTGCACCTTTAATTTCAAGATAGTCCAAGTTTGGTAGTAGGCCTAACGGAGGGAGTTGGCTAAAGCATTCACATTGCTTTATGTTAAGATATCTAAGAAATTTTAGTTTTAATGGATTTGCTCCCACGTGCAACCATTTAGGAAGGTGATCGCCAAAGTAACAAATAATTTGGAGAATTTCTAAAGATGGAAGAGGAGAAAGCGCATTTAGTACATCCTCTGCTGCTTTCTTTTCTTCAATTGGTTTAGAAACTTGACATCCCCTATTTGGGTTGTAACAAAACCAGAGCTCCTTGAGGTGAGCCTTTTCCTTTAGGTTAGCCTCTTTAGCCACGTTCATATCAGTTACTTTTTCCAAGTTTCCTAATCTAAGCACTGAAAGTAGGGATAGAGTTCCTAAATCTTCAAGGCTACTATAATCCTGTGAACGGTTGTGGCCTGGCTGAAAATTATAAAGATGAATCAGCTTCTTTAGTTTTCTCAAGCCCGCTGGGAAAACCTCAACGTTAGTCCCACCAAAGGAGAGGTGTCTCAGCTCTACTAGATCCACAATGCTAGAAGGAACATGTGATAACTTCTCGCAATCATCGACATTCAGATGTAGTAGCTTTTTAAGATTGCCAACAGAATTCGGAAGAGTTTCTAAATTTGTTCCAGATACATTCAAATATCTTAGCTGCACGAGTTCACCAAAAGAATCAGAGAGGCAAAAGATATTAGAATTGGAAAGATCTAAAATTCGTAGGTGAGAAAGTGATTGAAGTGCATTGGATGAAACTTCACTCATGGAATTAGTGATAAACAATAACGTTCTTAGAGATTTTTCTTCATTTAAAAAATCTGAACTCAAATCCACCGTACTATTTTCAACAGATAATCGGCGTAGTTTCAAAAAGGGGTCACTCCTACGGACTAATTCTCCCTCTCTCATAATTAAACTATCACTCTTTCTCTTATCTCCAGCAAATGATCTCAATAGATCATGCATTTTACATCTCAATTGATCGTAGTAACCTTCAACTACTTCCAAAAGATTCCGCCAAACTAACTCTTTATAATATTCTATCCCCTTCTCAAAAAACGACAAATCTCCCTTGTCACACAAAAATCCTTCTGCTAGCCACAAATAGACTAAATGTATTTTATCAAACTCAAAATCTTCTGGATAAAGAGAACAAAATATAAAGCATTGTTTTAAATGTGATGGAAGATCCTCGTAACTCAAGTAGAATGCTTGAGGAAAATAATGATTATCGGATACCATGGACCACAAAGTGCTTTCTGAAATTGTTTGCCACTCACGTATGTCTTTTCCTCTTCCACGAAGAACTCCTCCTATTGCTATTATAGCGAGTGGCAAACCATCGCATTTTTTAACTAGTTCAAGCCCAACATCTTTTAGTGTCTCACTATCAAATTTGTTGAGTCCTACCTGTGAAAATTGCATTATAGTAAATTACAAATTTATGATGCTTCTCGTAAATTGAGAGACATATATGCGATAAGAATTAGTCATGCATTAAGATATTGGATACAGGTATTGAATTAATAAAATGGTTTCATACTAATGCAAAATTATTGGAGAAAAATAAATTTCAAACAATTAATATATTTACTAATGCTGCACACATGTCTAATAAATGAGAAAACAGAGCATGCTATAGTCATAATGTGCATACATATATAGGAGATTATTACTATTGTTTTGAATTGCGTGATACTAAATCCAGTGCCGATATACAAGATTTTTGTTGTTCCGCTCTAACTAGTAATTAATTAAAGAGCCAAGCCACATTTTGTCTAGGTAAGATTTGAGAGAATCCAAAAATATTTTCAAGAACAGTTTTAAAAGATTTAGATCTACGTCTGCTATCCTTAAATTAGTAGAAATATTATATGGAAAAATAAAAAATTTATCCCCACGAAGTGAACAGTGTTTAGCGTTTATATAACTTGATATAGTGATATAGTGCATTCTTAGGTTGGTAAAATTATATTTTGTCATTGTTTTTCAATGTAAAGATTATTAATAACACTGTGCTAACAAAACAACAAAACATCATTTACCATTGAAACGATACTTATGTGTTCTGTGATTTGTTTAGTAGTAGTGCTAATTAAATTTCGATAATAATTAATAAATAACATTAAGTCGAAATTTTAATAGATGCTAGCCGTGGCACACCACCGATGCGATCCCATATCAATTTTAAATTTCGATTTAACTATATATATTTATTATTAAAAAAATCACAGTCATATATTTCTTATCTATGAATTCGGTCTAAATTCAAGTAAAGTAAACACATCAATCATTAACCTAGGGTGTGTTTGGATGCGCAAGAATAAGGATTCGGATAAGAATAAGGTCCAAATTCCTTATTCTAGTGCAACCCAAACAACCATAGAATAAGGAATTTGGGTCTTTATTCTTATACTGACAAAACTATGGTATTAGAATAAGAATAAAGATTGGCACGGGATTCTAAAAATTCCTTATTCTTATTCTTATTCGGCCTCCATCCAAACACACCCCTAGCTAATAACAAGATACAGTTTAATTGGACTATATATCAGAATTTATTAATAATTTCTACTCATATTATATTGTACTTATTAATAGTTTCTGTATGACATACCTGTTTGGCAAGTAAGGACCAAGAATCATCGTCTGATAACTTCTGGACGTGATGTGTCGTTGTTGCTTGAATGAAACGAGCAACCCTGTCATCTCGAGTAGTGACAAGTAATCTACTGCCACGAGCTCCACCAATCATGGCCTCACGCAGTAGCCCATTCCAAACCTCTTGACTCTCTGGCCACACGTCATCCAAAACAAGAAAGAATTTCTTGCCTTGGATTGACCTCTCCAGCAATGACACTAGCTCTGATCTCTCCTCAGCAGCACCATGGTCGCCTCCGCCCTCTCGGATAATACACTTGAGCAACTGAACCTCTTTAAGATCTTTGGACACACAAATCCAAATTCTCAGAGGGAATTCCCTCTGTATTTCTGGATCATGAAAGACTTTTTTTGCGAGAGTGCTCTTTCCTATACCAGGCATACCCACAATAGCGACAGCACTAACATTTTCTTTCACGCTCTCCTCATCATCTGTAGTTAGCGACTCCACCAGCATTACTGTGTCTTCTTCAATTTTATCTCCGACTATATCAGCTAGCACAACTGATGGATCTGTTTTTTTGCCGAAGTCTGAATACCGACGGGGGATTTTAGATTGCCCAAACACATCTCGCGACTCGATCAATCCCAAACTTGACTTGTTCTTGCAAATCTCATCTAGCCTCGAATTAAGCTCCTTAATTTGTGTACCAATTTTGTGAGCAAATATAGGGTTCCGGAAGCAAGCGAGCATGTTGATGCCACAACCGAACTTCGAAGCGGACATGTTATTATCATAGCGGGCATGACGTTCCTCAGCCTTGATCTGGCACAGGTCTATGAGGTCATCAGCATCATACATGACATCCTTGAGCTGCAGGAGCCATCGTTCGATAGCACTGCCCTTGGTTTGCTTCCTCTCAGCATCAGAGATGACACACTGAATGTCGCGTACAGTCCTCCCGAGCTTTTCAATCTCTCCCGGAACACCCAGCAGCATGCCCACCTCGTCTTCGGCCATCTTCACTAGAAGGCTGCTGAAATTGCCGAGAAAAGCATCTAAGATCATCGTCATTTCTCAACAGCACAACCAAGGATGATTTGTGAATTATATATGTGGAAGGGACACAATAGGTTATTTAAATTGTGGATACAACTTGTTTTGCTAATGATCTGATATCGCCAAAAGCACCCACTGCCAAAAGTTGAAATAAAGTAATTTTTTCTTTTGTAGGCAAGTAGTCGGCAAGAAATATGCAGACACAATATAATTTTCTTGGACCTACAATTTTTTTTTTTAAGATAAATTAGGGGTCAAGCCTTTCAATTTATTTTTAAATTAAATGTCTATATAGACCCCCCCAGTCGGATTTCGAACCTACGACCTACAATTAAAATTGACCGGGTTGTTAATCTCTTTCTGGGACTCACATGTAAAATTGAAGACGTGAGATTTTACTGGACTCACTGCACGGCCATCCAAGACCTCCGATTTATCAACTAATACATTGATATGTTAAAAAATAGAAATCCTTTCAACAAAATGCTGATGAGGACTGAATCTTCATGCTTAGTCCGAGAATTTTCAGCTTTTATAAGTTCGTTCAACATCTATATAACTGTATCCGATTTAAAAAGGACCAACTTTATTTTTATCTAATCTAATTACACAAGTAGGGTGTGAATTTTATTTATTTATTTATTCGCTTTGAGTCCAGTACGTGTTGAGTCATATGATCAATTTAACCCAATGATCAAGTTTACTAGATTTACTTTTAAATATATTAATAATTAACATTAATTACATATATGCTAGTACGATTTAATAAGAATTATTATATTAATCAACTTAATTAAATAATTAATTGTTGTATATTTACTTTATTATCTTTATTATTTTTTATTTTGTAAAAAAAATAAATAAGTAAAAATTAATTAATCAAGTTAAAGGAATTGAATAGGATTGACTTTTGATCAAGTGATCTTTAATCCGAGCCGAATATAGCTTACTCGGATTTAGTCGCATCATATCCGAGTAATTAAATATATATATATAATAATTTATCAATAGTGTTAACTTCACTAAGATCCAACTCATTAACACCCTAGAAATTATAAAAGAATAGGATATTCGTCTCCCTTTTATTCCATCGCAGTAAAACTATTTATCAGTGGTAAATCGAAAGAAAGGCCAATTTTTGTTTTCGTCATATACAAGTGTAAAGTTATATTTTAAGAAGCTTATTTATATTATAGAGTTCGTTTTGTATAAATATAACATAAAAGAATATTACGTACGGTTTTATCATAATTAATTCGATACTTTCTTTTTTTTAGGCCTCTAATTAATCTTCGGTAAATTGAAGTATCTTTCAAGTTAACTCCGGAAAAGAAAGGAGTAGTCCTGGTTATTCCCAAAAAAATAAAAAATAAAAATTGTTCTTCATTTTTTCCGTCCAAATAGTTTCTGGATTTGTTCGGATTTGAAGTTAGATAAGGTTAATTAAGCATCTTTTGCTTTTGCAACCCAATCGCACTTTTGAATTGATGTAGGATGCCCGGGGTCCAGTGTAGGAATATGGCTTTTTTGGTAGAATGTTGCGTCAATTGTAAAGGTTCTTCAATTATCTTGCGTAGGAATCCCTTTTAGAAATAAAATGGACTTGGTCTTGTACATACTTGAGGAGCTAATATATTTTCAATCTCGTCTCCAGGTCCAGCTAGCAGTTCTGAATTGTCTTCAATCTAATATCTAACGATACCACCTAGCAAAACTGATGGATCAGTTTGTGGCTGATGTTTTGAGTTCGCATGACAAATTAGTGGGCTACTCAGAAATCTCTATTTCGCCGGGCCCGGCAGTTCTGAATTTTCTGCGATCTAATCTTCGAAGAATTTTTTTTTCCTTTTCGAAAAAGGTGGGAAAATGAAACAAAGCACTACATAAAAGTAACAAAAAAGCAAAAGGAACTTCAGATCATAATCTACCGAATCTGTTTGGGTTTCATCTAGCACCTAGTTTATTTTATCTAATTTAACCTCCATGTATCTAGTTGAGAACTTATTACATCAACAAAACAAAGCACTAGTTGAATATACAAAATTCTCAAAAATCCTATTCATCCTGGATGCATGTGAAATTTGGTACGTTTGATAACACTTTGTGTTGTTGTGTTTCAGGCAATAAATTAACTACCATTTACTATATAATTTTTCTGCAACATTATGTGTAGGGCTGTACAAAAAAAAAATAAACCCGTCCGACCCGTTTAACCCGCCCAACCCGACCCGTATTTTAACGGGTTGAAACATTGATTGGGTTGGGTCGGGTTTCAATTTTAATAACCCGGTTGTATTGGGTTGGGTCATAATTTTATTGCTGATAATCCGTACCCGTACCCGACCCGTTTAGTTTATTAATCATCCACCCCTTCGATTACTGGAGTAATTCACAATATCTATTCTCATTCTTTAATTAGGCATTTGCTATCGACAACCCTAGTCCCTAGGTTTTTACTCTTAGTAGTAATATCTGCGCGGCAACGCCTCGGCTCCTCCCATCTGCTGCACGAAATATCCCAACTATGCTAAAAATTACTCTACTTCAGTACTCTGTCAAAATAGTACTAGCATTGTTGCTGTTTTTGCTAATTCATTTGAACTTGAAAGATTTTTTTTTAAAGTCATTTATTCTAGCGTTATGTTTTTTATATTGTATGTTGTTATTTGAACAGTGTTTTGTACTTATTTTTTATTTTAATCATGTGATTATTTTTATTTTTGTAGAATTGAAATTACAACCCGTTTAACCCGCATAACCCGTATAACCCGTAATAATTCGTATGTGAAAAATCTGTTGGGTTGGGTTAGGTTACGGGTGGGTCAATTAAAAAAATTTTTTAACCCGGTACGATTGGGTTGGGTTGAAATATTGATAAAAATTTGCAAACCCGTCCGTTGTACAGCCCTAATTATGTGTTCAGTAAATGAACATACTATAAATTATCGTCTGCTTCTTATTTCAATAAATTATCTCTATTTCTTTCTCACTGTCCCTTTTTTTAAATGTTTCATATATCAAGTTTTCTGTCAGTTTAATTGTGTCATTTCATAGGTGTAAGTCTCTTATTTTTTATTGGCATAAATTTTCTTTCGTGAATTTATCCACAGAAAACTCAACAAAAATATAATTTTCATACAAACAAAAGCTTCCGTTTATCCAGAATGTTTTTTTTTTTAGAATTTTGCGTATTCTATGATTTGCAATGATTTTAAATATTTGTTGCAAAATTTGAAAAAAAAAAATTATGTGCTCGATCCATCTCCCACTATTTGGAGTCTTATATATGCAATTATCTTATCACCAATATGCACATTGAATAATTTAAAATTTTATAAAAGCATAAAAGAGATTATAAGGTAAGAACAAACTTTTGATGTGGCTAAGAACAACGCGGTGATTGAGTGGATGTCGTGAATTTGAAATTTAACTTACAGATTCATTGGAAATATTAAAAGTTGAAAGTCTCCATTATAATCTCTTATCTCAAAATAAAAACTTCTAATCAAAATCATAGCAAGTCTATTAAAACTCTGCTCACTTCCAGTGAATGATGATTTGAGTTGCAACAGAACAAGACGAGTGGAATAGCGTTCTAGTAGTTTAATTAAACTAAAGAACCATAAATAAATGATTTGAGTGTCTCTTATGCGTCGTTTCAGTTCACTGCTGCCCATTGACAAGCTCATTTGTTGGTTAGAATCAGCTAATATCTGTTTAAAAGAAATAGCAAATAAACGGATATATTTATTTTTGTATGTTTTATTCACACTAAAGAAGGGCACTCTTGCCATCTATGTATTGTAAGGTCATAAGGTGTGTTTCTCCTGCTAGTTTGCTAAATTTCCATCATAATGAATTGTATCATTAAATTATTTTCGAGGATTCTTTTCTCGATTCCTAATCAAAGAAACTAATGGCGTGTGCTAATTTACTGGTACTGTACCAGGTCTTAGGTGCATTCGGTATAAGCAGGGAGGAAAATATTAAGGGCATCTGTCTACTCGCCAATTTGGGAAGAGCAAATAAAAATTCGGATGTTGATTCCCTGTATCGCTATCAGAAATTGATTTATATAAATTAAAATATTATTCCACTAGACAGCCACTGTCTAGTTTGTCCAAAAAAAAATTAAAATATTATTATAAATGTAAAGGCCGCAAATATTTATTATTAACATTTTTTAAATAATGCCTGTAGACTAAATATTCATAATTAAAATGATTCAAGGTAAATGTCTAAATTAAAAACCAAGTGGTGTATTTCTTAATTAGAAAAAAAAAAAAAAAAAAAAACCTATGTCATAGGATCAAACAGTTCAGATGATCTTTCCGCTAGTGTTTTTTTTCTGCGCCTTGTGAACAAGTGTTTTCGATTAGAAGTTTAGAACTCTAGCACCGGTTCAGTCCTGGTGGTCGTAGGCGACTGAACCTTTCAGTACTACCTGGATCATTTCTTAGATCCATATATACCTGAACAAAATATGAAACATCCATCCTGAATTCTGGATTTCTGAGTGAGTGTTTTCACTTTCAGTTTCAGGGAGCAGCTCCCTCCTATAATTTCGTCTTCCCTCCCCCACACTTCCTCCCCTTCTCCTCGGAACAAATATATAAGCTCCCTCCCTCCCTTTCATTGATCATTAACTGTTATTCGAAATGCCCCTGAGACTGTCAGAGATATCCTTGCTTTCATTCACGGAGCCAAAACAAGCTAGCTATTATCAACTTCTTCTCTTCTTTTAAATTCAACAAGGCCAACAACACTCTGAGAGATATCCATGCTCTGCTCTCCCATTGAACCGCAATTGAACTTACTTCAAAAGCCACTTGTGCAGTGGTTAAATTATTACCTATATAAGCCAAGTAAAAGAATAAATTCATTAAACAAAGGTGCCTATCACGTTCTGTACTGATGCCTAACTATTATTCTGTTGCCTATTGTTTCAGCCCTTTCATGCAAAAGTTTATTCATTATGCTTTCATTTTTTTTGTAGGGAATCTTCTGAGTTACTTTTAGGACGTCATTGCGGTCTGATCTGCAGATACAGGTTCTGGGGAATCAGCTGATTTTCTGAGATTTATCATTTATGGCTAGTTTCAGTAGAACCATTAATTGCTTATAGAAAGGGTGCAAGTGCGACCATTTTCAATATCGGCCATGGGGCTCAGCCAATTGGAATCGCTTGTACAAGAACGTTGTCGTTCAGGCACTCTTACTTTTGAAGAAGCTCTTCAATTGTTCCACTTGATATAAAGAAAAGAGAAGGGCCTTTCATGAAGTTTAAAAAAGATATATATGGAGGGAAAAGAAAACTCATATTCACTTGATATAAAAGGACGGACAAAGCAAACCGATCTGTGTCAAATACAAAACCTTTGTCTGTGTCAAATACGAAACCTCTATTTAGCCGCTGGCTAGACCATGTAATTTACCTTTATTTAATATAATGCAAAACACAGGGACTTCATGACCCCTATTGTTCATTCAAAAAAACTTTTTGAATTAGCAAGCTGGCTATCTCTATTATTTGGATCATCAAAAATATAGCTCTAAAACTACTACTGAGCATTAAAATTAATAATTGTCTGCTTTCCTCTATGTTTGAGCAGCGCATCACCCACCTTGGCAGCATCCACACAAAATCCTACATTATGGACCCGTACAACATTTGCACCACCCAAAATACCCCCGTGACAGCAGCAACTGTAGCAGTATCTCTTGCTACCGGGTCAAGTTTGCCACAAATCTCACCCAGAAACCTCTTCCTAGAGGGTCCCACTAAGAATGGCACATGAGAAGCACCCAGACTAAATTTTTCAATCTGTCTCCTAACAATTGGCAAATTCAAAATTAATTCAATATTATGCTCAGTATTTTTTGAGAACCCAATACCTGGGTCGGCAACAATTCTCCACAGTGGTATACCTGCTAACTCTGCGGCACTGACTCGTTGATACAACTCTGATGCCACCTCCTTACAGACATCTCCATAATGCAGATTTTCGCAATTTTGCATTGTAGAAGGATCTCCTCTCATATGCATTGTGATAAAAGGAACCCCAAGACTTGCAACCACATCGAGAATTTGTGGGTCAAGGGTCCCGCTTGACACATCATTAACCACATGGACCCCTCGACTAACTGCCTCGGCAGCGACATCAGCATAGAAGGTATCCACCGATAAGATAATCCCTTTGCTCTCAGGTATGTTTATGATTTCATCCAAAACGGGAATTAGTCTATCGAGCTCTTGGTCAACTGTCAATCTCTCAGAAAATGGTCGGGTTGATTGTGCACCTATGTCGACTTTATCAGCACCTTTTGAAATTAAGGACCTGAAATGTGAGACAGCATCCCTCGCTTCTAGAAACTTCCCACCATCACTGAAACTGTCAGGCGTCAGATTGAGAATTCCCATAACATGTGTCTTCTTTGACCAGTCAACCAATTGGTCTCCCAAGGGTAATACTCGTTTTATACCTTCATTTCCAATCGAAGATTCTCCCCCTAATTTATTATCCCAAATATCAAAAAGCCCATTTTTGCAATTCGCAAAAGAATGCCATGCTGCGACTGTATCATTTTCTCCACATGAGTCACATGACCCCAATAAATCCATTGGAGGTGCTAAAACAAAAGGCCTCTCCCAGATTCTTTTATGCGGTACAGTTAAATTTTCTGAGTGCACACGTAAATTACCATAGAAGAGTATGTCTAGGTCGATGGGCCTCGGCCCATACCGGATCCCACTGGTACAGCCCAACTCTGCCTCAATTCGTTTTAAAACTGCTAGAAGGTCGTGGGGGTTCAACTTGGTGGTTCCCCTGATTGCTGAGTTCAAAAATTTGGGTTGATCAGTCACATAAGCAGGTTCAGTCTCATATAGGTAGCCGTGTCGAGTGACAGTCACCCCATAAGTTTTCATTAATCGAAGGGCCTCATTGAAATTTTGTATTCAGTTGCCAACATTGCTACCTAGTGCAATCACAATTTCTTGATCAGTTGAATTGAGGAACTTGAAATTGGTTGCCCCACAGAAGGAAATAAGTTGAAAGGTTTAACTGAAGAATTGATAGATAATACAGGCCTTGGGTTTCTTCCTATATTGATAGATAATAGTGTGAACAAAAGTATCAAATTGAAACTCTAGTGGCATATAAATTGAATAAGAAATAAAGAGCAGGTCGGGTCAATTCTGTGAGAATAATTTGAGATTGGAACTCCAAAATTGAATCCACTCTTGACAACAGGAAGCATCTCCTTTATTGCCTTCTTGATTTTGAACATTATAGAATCTGAAAATTGATAACCAAACCAACTTCAATACAAACTGAACGACATTTTTAATTACAAGCATCGGTCATAAAACCAATAATCAGACGGCAGCGCCGATGGAATAACACATACACACACTCCCGATTTGGGAATCACATCCTCTGGATGGCCATCCAGTGGATGGTTTCGATCTCAGCCGTCCGATTTAATCTCAATGGACATGAATGCCCCGTGCATGATACCAGGATTGATAGGCCCGAAAAAATCTAACCGTTGAGATTAAATCAGACGGCTCGGATCGAAAGACGTCCACTGGATGGTTGAATACAACCATCCAGAGAATGCGCTCCCCCCGATTTGAGGGGGGCAATGGGAAAGAGATTAATTTTTTGTGGGCCGGGCTGATACTCCATTATCTTTTCTTTTCTTTCATTTTCTTGGGCTATCTGCCTATCTGCTACATGACTTTATATGATTTTTTTCTTATCAACTATGTATACAGTAGTCTACTTGGATTTTATCTTTAATGTTTACTGTTAATTCCATCAAGATTTTTTTTATTTTTTTTATCATCCTATTGTATTATTAACTAGTATTTTTATTGAATGAATTTTATTTCTTGACATTGTGGTCAACAAAACCATATTTTTTGGGGGAAAATGAACCCAAGTTTCAATATTGAGTCCTCTGATAGACTGATACGTGTGTTTGAAAAAAAAAATATATATATATATATATATATATATTTCAGAGCCGTTCACCCAGATCTTGTCAAAATGAGACTTTCTAATATTTTTGTGGGGTTTTGATTTCATTTACCAAGTTGGTCTTAAATCAGGCAACACTGCTTGACTTAGCAGTTATAATGCCAACAACTAACAAATAAACTTCAAAACTTAACTTGAAACATATTACCAAAATATTGTGAACGCATATCCATTGTTATTTTTTTGCATGTGAGTATAATTTGCTGAAGTCTAGTATACTGAAAATTTTTTAAAAACTTTTAATCTCGTAGAAGAAATTCCTTAATAATTAGAGCTAATTGTTTTAAGGATAGTACAAGAATTTTTTTGGATGTAAGAGTTTATTAACTTCTCTTTATCTGGTGACGAGGAGGCCAAGTGGTAGAAACTGCACAGCTGCATTCCACGTCTGTGGCAGAGACAAAAAACCAATAAAATATGACAAGACAATCTTTTGTCTTATTGTAAAACGGGTCGCAACTTCGCAACTCGCAAGGCACATTATCCAATGGAGGTAAGATTACATTACATAATATAATTTTAACCAATAATAATACGTCCCCGGATTACTGATTTACCACAGGATAAAATTCACGGGATGCAGCTCAATTATACACCACACGCATTTTTGTTATTTAGACGGACGATACAGATCGGAATGCGATTATTTTATTACAAGAGTTCCTAGGCTACGAGTCACTTTCATATTGGCTAATCAGTAACTTCAATATTGTCCTCGATCTTCATTGTTAGCCTAAAATGTACTGCGTGTTTTTCAAAATGAAATTATACATCAATTATGGTTTAATTCTTTTAATGGGAAGTGTTCTTGGTTCTCATTTATAAATTATAATAAGAAAAATATTACAGTTCAATATATCGAAAAAATATATGATCGTTTTAACATTTTAAATTTTCAATAAACAATCGATTTGAACTATTTAATATGTTTCTTATATTGAAAACTTATTAAAAAAAAAACAAATTTTACATTTTCTCTAAAATTTTTACTATATTTTCATTATTTTTCGAAAAATATAAAAAATATATATCGAATTTTAATTGCTGACCGGTATGGATGCCAATATGGCAATCAAATAATTGTATTATGAAATTTAAAAAGTTTTCCCATATCATTCTGGGGTATGTATGGGAGTGTTTCCATAGTTGCTTGTGATTTTTTAAATTATTCTGCTGTAAAGTTGTAGGTTGATGACTAGTGCTTAATAAATTATTATGTACAAGTTCACATTTGCTTTCATTATAGATCTGTAGGCTATACCTTTGCCACAAAGCAATATCAACTTTGTCTGATTGTAACTGTCACTTTTGTGATTACAAAAATCTAACAACTCGTTAGAAAAATACAAATAGGATGACAAACAAATTAGTTGTATCATCATTGCGGAAATTAAAACAACAATATATAAGGATCACTATTATTTATTATATAAGTATTATATATCTAAAGCAATGCATAATGAACAAGCTGGACATCATAGAAATGCAGCTGTAACCTGTCCTTTGTTCTGAAACGAACCAGAAAAGAATTCAGCATCCAACAATACTCCCAACCGTACTCCTACATCACCCACTCTACAACTAAACATGCAACGAACCACAATCAAACCCAGAATCAACTATGACATAAATCATCACATTAGTTTTTCCGCATATAATCAGGGACTGGAAAGCCTCTTCAGCACTTGCCACGCACGCCTGGAGATGAGCTGTCAAGCACCCAAAAGGGGTTCAAACGACGCCACGCAAGAGTTCCATCTGCGCTCTTTATTTGACCGTTCGTCACCAATCTGACGTCTGTCGAGAAGACACGCGTCCGATGGTGAAAGGTCGTGAAAGCGTTGGACCGATCATTGCGACGCGGTGACCCGTAATCTGAGATCGAACGGCTCTAATGGGAAAGGGGTATTTTGGGGAAAATGAAAATGTGAGCGTGGTCTACGAGTGGCATCAGGCATGGCGGCTGTCAAGACTCAAAGCGAAAGCCTTTTTAATAGTTTGTTAAAGGGGCGGTTTTCATCTACGCCCCTGCATGTGTTAATTTTATATTTTCGGCAAAATTGTGTAAAATAGTATTCTTTTTCTAAATTACATGTTTTCTTTCAACAAAAAAAAAATGTATATATTCATCAAAAATTTTAAAATTAAATGCTTGTTAAATTGAAATTCTTTTGAACTTAAATTTTAAAATTACTTTATATACATCGGATGATTTAAAAATATGTGACCTAATATGTATTATTTTCTTATTATAATTTTACAAATTCTAAAAGAAAAAAAAAACCATTGCTGTTTGTCTGACAGCAATCACACGACATATAGAACGAACATATATTATCATGAGAAACCACGAGATATGAAAAAGTTTGATCAACATTTTAAGAAATCTTCTATCTAACAAATAATGAACCAAAACATCATGTTATGCAAAATTGGAAATGATTATTCTGATTGATTTAATAGATAGCGACGTAAGTGCAAAATAGGAAGGATTTGACAAAACATTTTCACGCCATCTTATCATGCTAAGTCCATCTGTTCCTACTACACTTTATTCCAGTTTGATTCAAACGCACAAACGCATGCTGCATTTGTCGACTATTTTCTGTCCAATTCCACAATATATTTCGACATGTCGAAAACACGTATATTATATATGCGTAGAACAAACATATATATATATATATATGCAAATAAGAAACCAAGATATACGAATATTTTAATCAAAATTGATACTTCATAAAGAGAATAAATTTTCAAGTCATTCAAACATGCTAAATCAGCTTTAGCTTTTTTTCCCATATCCGTACGATTAAAATATTATAATTGACATGTCTCAAGACGACATCTAATGTAAATTGAGCGACTTCTAATTATTTCATACATAAATGTTTCGATACATGAAATGCTTTGTACGATCCTATGTAAAAGTTTTCTTACTAGTTTTGGTGTTCTTAATTTATAATTAATAACCTCTCCAACTACATCCGTTGAAAGTAATTTAATGAGAAAATTATCCATATATATATGACAAATTAAAATAAAGAAAAGGGAGGGAGGATTGTGTGTCTTATGTTTTCTGTGATTGATATTTTGGCATGGTATCAGAGCCATGCTGACGGTTCTGAGATCAATATCTATTTTTTCCTGTGCGCCTGAATTGTTGCAGACCACATAAGTCCACTTGTGGACCACTGCATAGTTTATTACCTTTGAGAACGAAATTTTTCCTTTCCAACTATGTCAACTGATGGCAAAGTACCACCTACACCTACACCTACACCTACACCGATTGGCGTAGCGGTGTTAATCCAAAATCTCAACAATGCGCTGGTTAAACTTCTTCAGCAAAAGTTGATGGATCCGATTCAGGATAGGTTCACTTCTGCTATGACAACTAGACTCGTTAGCAAGAACTTCTACATGTGGTCTCGAATGCTATAGATGAAGCTTGCTGGTAGAGATAAGTTAGGACATACAGACGAGTCAACCAGACTACCCGTAAAGGATGATGAAGAAAGCCGTAGGAGATGGTTAGTAAATGACTCATAGGTTAAAGATTATATGATCAACTCAATGGATCCATCTCTGATAGGTAATTTTCTTTCTTACTCTGCTGCAAAAGAAGTTTTGGATATTGTGTATACTACTTACTTTGATAGCAATGATCTGTCACAAGTACTTGACCTTAAGAGAAGGATTAATCAGGTTAAAAAAATGAATGGCTCTATTGAGAATTACTATACACAACTGCAAGGGTTGTGGAAGGAACTAGACATACATACACCCCATTCCATGGAATACTCGGTTGATGATGGCAAATATAATAAGGTAGTACAAGATGATCGAGTCTTAACCTTCTTAGATGACTTAGATGATCGGTTGAGCCATGTCAGAGCAAGTGTCCTTCAAATACAACATCGTCTTATTGTGGAAGAGGCGTTTGCAATAGTTGGAAAGGAAGATGTTCGCCAGTTAGTCATAATTAAAGGCGAGGTGACTGATAATTTAGTGGAAATGCTAGCATTCTATGGGTCCTTAACCATGAACAAGCATGGGCCTAATCCGCAACATGATAATAAGAAGCATGGTGGCTCGGATTGGGCAGGCAATGTCACTGATAGGAAGTCAACCTCTGGATATTATATCTTTGTTGGAGGAAATCTAGTGATATGGAGAAGCAAGAAACAAAAGGTGGTTGCATTGTCAAGTGCATAGCTCGAGTTTCGAGACATTTCAAAGGGGTTACAGGAATTGTTATGGCTTAAGAAAATCACGAAAGAACTTAGGTTTCAGCCTAAGGAAGAGATGAAGTTGTTTTGCGACAATAAAGCAGCTATTGCCGTTTCTCATAATCCAATGCAACATGAATACATGATAGAACAAAGCACATTGAAGTCGATAGACACTTTATTAGACAAAATTTGGATGAAAAGATCATTAGCATTCTATTCGTGATAAGTAAGGAACAACTTGCAGATATCTTAACAAAAAAATGTCTCAAGTAAATATCTTCTATAACTCACTTGGCAAGTTGGACATGAAAGACATCTACATGTTTACTTGAGGGAGAGTGTTGACATGTGTCATAGAAGATTCATATGGAAGAGCAATTAAGGAAAGATAGTTGCGACAATATTTGTTGATTACTGCTTTTCTTTGTTTGTAATATCATTGAATCTTGTACAATTAGAAAGTAATTAAAAGGGATAGGAAGGTATAGCTTGAAGGACAAGTATAGCTAGATAATTCTATTCTATATTCTATGCATGTAATTGGAGAAAAAAAAGTGTTGTACAAAAATATTTTCATGAAATAAAGAAAGAGAGGAAGGATTGTGGGAGTCTTATATTCTCCATGATTGATATTTTGGCAAGGAAAATACTACTAGTATTTAGTAAAAAGGATCAATAAAAAATAATAATAAGTTGCATTTAAAACTAGAACAACACTGAAATTAAACAGAAAAATGGCTTAATTACTTGATTAAAGGTGTAATTTATTGACGAAAAGATGCACTCAATAATACATGGAAATTTAAGAATTGTATAGAACAAGAATGCTATTGGAGTATTTGATATAGTTTATTATGGAGATTGTTCTTCTCCTTTATCACAACTAATGCCATTTGTTTTCCCCCTCTAGAATGTAGACAACGTTACATTTTTGTTTCATTTTTTTTATCAAAGTTGCACGAGCTTATCAGTTTTCTTTCATAATAGAACAAATGTGGAAAACAAATAATAACTTTTAGAAATATTCAATATGCAAACAAATAATGTTAGATTATTTTGGCATATACATAAACTTACGAGCCTATATCCAGCGGACCGCTTTAGGACTGAGTGGACTGCTTAAGGATCATGTCTAGAAGACCGCTAGTGGACTCAGCGGGTTGCTTAAACTGGTGCTAGAATAGGAAATAATATGATTTGTGGGCAAGTTCTACTTGGTAGTCAAGGCATTGCGTTTTATGGTAATAGGCTAAACACGACTGTAAATAAATAGCAGATTTTATGCATTAGATATGTTGTTTTTTATAGGTGGTTATGTTTGGAAATAATTTTTATTTTATGATGGACAAAATATGGAATTGCATAGAGTCCAAAAAGCCATTGGCTCTATATATATGGGGTTGGTCTCCAATGGACAAGATAACCACGAGTATTGCGGCATACATGTGTTGATAATAGCACCTCTGCTTCTCTCCCTAATTTTTCTATCGTTTAGAGATATATAGTGCTTTTCTTTAGGCTAAAGGTATCAGAGGGTGTGTCTTGTTCTCTTGGAAGGTTTCCTCCCAACCTTGGTGGTGCGCACACATCACTAAGGACTTCAGCAACTCAAAGACGCAGGCAACATCAAGATCCAAACCATAGCAATTGAATTAGGTATGCTTCCGCTCAAGTTTCTGTTTCTGATTAACTTCTGGCGGGCCGCCAGATTGCTGGTTTTGATGAGTTAAAAATCTTGGTTTGCCTTATTTGAGTTGTTATTTTATTTTGGCTTTAAAGCAAATCCAACAAATAAATGTCAAAACATTTACTTTGGTTATTGACACAGTCATCTTTTCTTAATATTTTAAAATTCAAAATTCAAATAATAAATTAGTTCCGTTGATCTTTTTTATTGGTAGATAGCCCTTCAGCCTATTAAAACCTTAAAAAATGACACCGCACCCGTCCAACAGGAGATATGGTGTTCATTATAACCTCAGTATGCTATTGCTAGCATGGAACTCAATATATTTTCATTTAATTACTAGTAGATAGTAAAAGCAAAAAAAAAAAAGGAAAAAAAAGAACTCACAATTGTCAATTTTGAAAATTTAAAAGTTTGCATGTATTCATGCATTTGCCTATAAAAACCTCCTTTTTAATTTGCAGGAGAACCTAACTTTTTTAATTAAATGTAGGGTTTCATCCATATAGAACTGTACAGTGCCTACAATCTACTCAGTTCTAAAAAATGTTTATTTAAAATTTCAATTTGCTCATTTGTCGTTTTCACGGTACGATAAAAAATTGATATCTTTTTGACATGTAACTTGCGCCAAGTCATTACATTCGCATCACCAGCCCAACTATCCGTTAATATATTATAAAGATATAATAATTGGAGAAGTACCAAAAACCAAGTTTAATTCATCTTTGGTATAATAATATAATTTTAATCCAAGCTCATGAGATCCTCCTCATCATTGAATTTTGGTTATTTAAGAAATGCGATGGTTTGTAGATTAAACAAAAGGGTGCTTTTTACAAGTCCAAAAATACCAAAGCAGAAGAATTTGGATTGTAGATTCATTACGATACTAATTTTTAAAAAGAAATAGTCCCATCAATTGGATGTAGAATTACATTGTATATACATTTGATTAAATATTTTTTCCTGTGTTATTAACTTGTGTCCCCTCTTCACATTCGATAATCATATAATAATATAACATATAACATTACAAAACACAGGATACAAAAATGTCGAAATAACTAATTTTCTATCAATTACAACAACAAAATGTATTGGTCATTCAATAAAAATAACAACTGCCTTTTCACCAATCAAAAGTGAAAAGTATTATTATTAAAATCACCAGCTTTTAATGCGACGGATTTGAGAAATTCTTCCTGAAATTCCTCGGTTAAAAACTTAAAATAGAAATAACGCCTCCAATTATTCTCTTGAGCGTAACTAATATTCATATTCATCCCTTCCTACTTATATTTATTTTATTTTAGTTTTTACTTATAAAAGCACCAATTCAACTTTTGCTAGTACAACAATAATAGTCACACAATGCTCCTTTTTTATGAATTACTATAATAACAACATAAATGATCTTATCTTATCTTATTATATTTTTAAAAACAAAATATGGTGTAGAAGAATGCCTTTGCTGATTTACTAAGGTATCATTTTTATATTTGCAGGGGCGTATGCATAAAAGTCGCTTGTATTGAATAATAATAAAGAAAAGAGAGACGAAGGCCAACAATCGGTTGATTACAACATCATAATTTTTATTTTAAAAAAAATTGGTATTTTTTTTTATCGCTGTTTTGCAAAGTTTTCTCTGTTGTTTCTCTTTCCTCTTCTCTCTCTTCTCTCTCGGCCTCCGCCTCCACCTCCCCTTCTCTTCTTCATTCCTTCCTTCTAGGGTTTCTCTCCTCTCCTCTCCTCCTCTCTCCTCTAGGGTTTACTAATTTCGGATTCGACCCTCTCCTCTCAATCCGATTGACCTCCGACTTCCTTCTAGGGTTCGGGTTGCATGGGATAGGTCAAGCATCGCATGGTGCGAACTTAGATGGCATTGGGAGATCTGATGGCGTCGAGGTTGTCTCAACCGCCTCCTCCCGCGGTGGTGGCCGTGCCAGAGCCTTCGGTGTCAGGCGCAGGCGAGGATGGGCCCGAAACCTCCATGCCTTACTTGCCTCAGAGTGTGGTGCTCTGTGAATCCAGACATGACGGGTTCGAAGAAGGCACTCAGATTCATGCTGTGCTCACCCAGGAGGGTCTTGTCTCCAAATGGCGGCTCAAGGATCGGGTATGTCAAGTGCGTATAAGTAACCTAGATGATCTTTGTTGTTTTTTTTTTTTTTCTTTTAGTTTGTTTTCTTTTTACAAACCAAAGATTAGTTTGATTCATCTTCCCTTTAGCATTTGAAAACCACTGATGCTAGTATAGGTGAATTCCTCAACCACCTCTTTTCTTTCTTCATTTGCAAAGAAGCTTTCACAAAGAATTACCAACAAATCTCTCAGTATTGTTGTTCTAAGCGTCAAGTATAATCTTTGCAACGTTCTCTTCCAAATTCAATGGTAGCAGCTGTTTTATGTTGTTGATTGGTACTGTATGGTAAATTTTGTACTTGCATATTTTGACTGCAAGTTAATATTGCAGATTTCAGCATCAGTTACGTCACAAAAAAAAATTAAATTAGAACCAGGGGATTTTATTATGAAACGAATAATATGTATGACTAGTGTATGATCAAGGTCTGTATTGTTCTGTACCCTATTGTTATCGGCAATTCTTTTGATGTAGATCCTGCATTGTAATCTCAACTTTGACAACTCCTGATGGGTGAATATTATATTAGCTATTTTATTGGAATAAGTGTGTATGTGCTTACTTGCTTGTTGGGTTTCATTTCTAGCTTACCCGACTTGTTTGGGACTAAAGGCTTTGTTGTTGTTTTGTATGTGCATACATGCCACATGATTATACTATTTGATGGTTTGTGTAAAAATGCCACTTGATTATTAGGTGCTAATCCCTCAATACTGCTGAAAAAGTCGTAGTTGGAAGTTTTTTAGTTCGATGGGATATAATAATAAATGTATCTCAGGAGTATTTGAGCAAATGAATCATATATTGTTGAATCTTGTCACAGATGAAAACGAGTTGCGTGGCTTTGGTGCTATGTTTAAATATAAGCGTGGACCCACCTGATGTTATTAAAATATCTCCTTGTGCCCGAATGGAATGCTGGATAGGTAACTGTTGATATTCTTTGTATTCCAATATCTTATTTCTTGGACAAAAGTATTTTATTCTCTTGTTGGTGTGTTGTATTTGATGTTGCCAGCATTTTTCCCGGGGGTTGGGAGTGGGAACTGAAATCCTCTGGAGTACTCCAGAGTGCGTTCTCCACTCAGATCTGTCCGATCACCAATGGATGCCCCATGATTAATACCGCCCGGTAATCGGCGCTGTCGAAATTCGATTGGACCATCCAGAGTAGAGTACCGCACTCTGGAATACTCCAGAGGATTTTGGTCTGGTTTTGGGGGGAGGGGGGGTTAGATTGGAGAGGATATTGTCATATTAATTGAGATCTGTTAAAGCCCTGAAGTTTCAATGGTTATGTTTTTGGCCAAGAAAGTTCTGTTTATAAGAGGCATCATAGAAATTTTGTTCACAAGTATGTTTTGGGATTGTTAAGTTTTCATTATAATCATTCTGCCTCTTTAAATTAGATCCTTTTTCTATGGCTCCTCCAAAAGCGCTTGAAACGATTGGAAAAGCCTTGCATAATCAATATGAGAGATGGCAACCTAAGGTAAGTGATATTATTGCATTCTGTTCTATATTTGATTGTTGAACATATGATTCTTGAGATGTACAACTTGTCCTTTGCCAAAATTTTGGAAGAATTCTATACCTACAATATTTGTGCAATTTTCACTTTAGCACAATATTTGTTCAATTTGCTTCTAAACCTGCAATACTGCAAAAAATTGTGTGTGTGTATATATATATATATTGTGGGTGACCTTCTCTTGATCTGTGGAGGTATTAATAAGAATAGGGAATTTTGTGATATTAGTCAAACATCCCATTGAAGGGAGGCATTTCCTAAATTTTTAAATAATGTGACTCTCTTCGGCAGGCACGATACAAGCTCCAACTTGATCCCACTGTGGAGGAGGTGAAGAAGCTTTGTACTACTTGTCGAAAATATGCTAGAACAGAGAGAGTCTTATTTCACTACAATGGACATGGTGTCCCAAAACCAACAGCCAATCGAGAAATTTGGGTTTTTAATAAGAGCTATACACAGTACATTCCTTTGCCGATCAGTGATCTAGATTCATGGCTTAAGACACCATCTATTTACGTGTTTGATTGCTCTGCCGCTGGGTTAATTCTAAATGCTTTCGTAGAGGTGAATTGCTGTATTGTTGTTATTGTTTTTATTCTAACTTCTCTTCTATGGGAAACAGTGCTGATATTGCTGTTCTTCCCCACTTGGATGCTGGGGCAAAAGTTGGGTTTTTAGGCTCTGCCAATATATTGAAACTCCTTCACTTTTCTGTTTCTGAATTTTTCTTTGTTGATTTGTTTTCATGGAACTCCAAAGATGTTCTTATAGTTGAATTCTGGAATCTGGATAATTCATGAGAGGAGGGTTACCTATACACCAACTTGTCACCAAGTACTTGTCATCACTGATAGATGCTACTGTTGAATGTTTTCTGTATTGTGCTTCTTTATATAAATTGACAATTTTTACCTTAGGTGTCTACTTTACAAGGATAAAAAATAGAAAAATTATATTGCTGTGTACAAACCAAATTACTGATATTTCATTCTTTTGGTTCAACCCTTAACAAGATATCAAAAACAAAATGGGTTGATTTGTACTTTGCTTTTTTTTTTTTTTTTTTGAGAGAGAAGCTTTGAGTATACTAATTTCTTTAGATTTGGGGATATGTTCCTTAATCTGATAAGCTTTTAGTGGTTGCATTCCGTGCCACCTTTAGATTGTTGCTCATATCTCTTACAGAAATCCATTGAAGTGCTTTGGATGAAACTGAATTTTCCATATGATGAAATTTGTACAGAGACTAGGTTTAGATGGGGGCTCCAGTAGTACACCATCTCCTCAAAAAGATTGTATTATACTTGCTGCATGTGAGGCTAATGAGACATTGCCACAGAGTGCAGAGTTTCCTGCAGATGTGTTTACTGCATGTCTGACTACGCCTATCAAGATGGCATTACACTGGTAGTCATGTTTTCTTATACCAAGATTCTATTCTATTTAACCTAGGACTGTTGCGGTGGCTATAACATACCAGCTAGTTTTCGTTCGTAGTGGTCCTTTTATGTCAATACTGAGCCCTGACCTTTATATGGTAGCAAGAATACAGCCTCTGTTAGGTTATGGGTGGTTTTACTTTCCCAATCTTTTAACACACAAAAGACAAGCTAGTATGGATCCAAACAAGTTAGTTCCGTTAGAATTTGGATTTCCAAAACTGACTGCTTCTGTGAAGAATCTGCTGCTGTTTCTATTTAGGTGGCATTTTCTCTTATTTCAGTTTCTAATTACTTATTTTTGAAGGTTCTGTGATCGGTCCTTGCTTCGTGATTCCTTGAACCACTCTCTGATTGACCAAATTCCTGGTCGCCAAAATGACCGAAAAACCCTTTTGGGCGAGCTTAACTGGATTTTTACTGCCATCACAGACACCATTGCCTGGAATGTTTTGCCTCAAGGCAAGTATTCAGCTTTGTTCTTTGCTTTGGAACATTCATTCTTTATTTTTGGGTGGGAAACTTATACTTTACTAGGATCTTCAGTTTCCGGACTTGTTGATGTGTGTAAAACTAACGAAGTTAGATGTCTTTTAATTTTGTGCAGAACTTTTCCAGAGGCTATTCAGGCAAGATCTTCTTCTGGCTAGCCTTTTCCGGAACTTTCTATTGGCAGAGAGGATTATGCGAACCGCTAACTGTTCTCCCATTTCATACCCCATGCTTCCACCTACTCACCAGCACCATATGTGGTAAGTTGTAGAGCTACCATACACACAATCTAACACGACAAAATCTATGGTTCTTCACTCTTACAGCGTTAAGTGTTAACATTGTTAGGGATGCATGGGACATGGCTGCTGAAAACTGCCTGTCCAAATTACCACAGCTGCTATCGGATCCAAATGCTGAGTTTCAGGTACCGTTTTTATCCAAAGTTATTAAGACATGGATTAAATTTAATATCTTGTATTTTAATAAATTTTGCCGGACATTTGTTGTATGCCTACCAGCCGAGCTCTTTTTTCACGGAGCAGTTGACAGCTTTTGAAGTTTGGCTCGATGATGGCTCTGAGCTCAAGAAGCCACCTGAACAGTTACCTATAGTTCTTCAGGTAATTTTCCCAGAATAGTTGCCTAGAGATTTGAAATTTGGAAGAATAGTTCTGTGTGGATTTTTTTGTTATAATTATATAATATTTACTTGAGTTAATGTTTGTCAGGTCTTGCTGAGCCAGTCGCATAGATTTCGGGCATTGGTACTTCTAGGTAGATTCGTGGACATGGGACCTTGGGCTGTTGACCGGGTACAAGTGTGGTTTTTTGTTTTATTGATTTGTCCATTTTTTTTTTTTTTGGTGTTAGCAAAGTTCCTTTTGTTTTGGAATATCTAAGTTTCGCTGTGTTTACTGTTGTGTTCCTTTTAGGCTCTGTCAGTTGGTATATTCCCTTATGTTCTTAAGCTATTACAAACAACTGCAATGGAGTTACGCCAGATTCTCGTGTTCATATGGACGAAAATTCTTGCTCTTGACAAGGTACATGTGCAGTTTTTTTTCTATCTTCTTTTCATGCATCTTAAAAATATCTCAGTAGAGCTATGAGTTAGTGTTAATTTTTCCTGAAGCTGCATTCTTGTGGTTTGCCTCATCCCTTGGTCTGACAGAAGAAGCCAATGTCTCCCAATTGACATATCTGGACAGTTTAAATTAAAATTGAAAGCTGACAGATTGCAACTATCTATTAATACCAAGTCCAAGAAAGTAAAAGGGATATCCTAAAACAACGCCTGATCAATTTGGTAGACTCCAGTATTACAGAGATGACCTGTGGTTAAGCATATTATCTGCATTCTGTAATAATATGTACTGACACCCTTTGTACTTATTTTTGAGCAGTCATGTCAAGTGGATTTGGTGAAGGATGGGGGCCACGCATACTTCATCCGCTTCCTTGACAGCCTAGACGCATACCCGGAGCAGCGAGCCATGGCTGCCTTTGTACTGTCTGTTATAGTTGATGGACACAAGAGGGGGCAGGAAGCATGTATCCAGGCTGGTCTCATGGATATCTGCCTAAAACATCTTCAGATCTCGTACACGCATATTCAGACTCAAACTCAAATGCACATGCATGATTCTACCCAGACCACAGGAACTGAACCGCTGCTACTCCAATGGCTCTGCCTTTGCCTGGGCAAGCTTTGGGAGGACTTTCCTGAGGCCCAGCTGCTGGGGCTCCAATCCAATGCACCTGGCATCATTATGCCTCTTTTGACAGAGTCTCAACCTGAGGTACCATTTTTTTTCTCCCTCATGGGGAAAAGCTTTATGATTTATGTTGTGGGGCATATTTAATGCATCACATTTAGAAGGTTGTGGTTAGATACATGGCAATTCTAAATTCTAGGTTTTGCAGTGAGCAGGGTTTTTGTAATTCTTTAATGAAGGTGCGCACTCACAGAAGTATAAGCGTCAATTATGACTTTAAGTTAAAAAGTATGAAAAAAGGCTTTTGGTAGAGTCCCTTGTTCTTTTTTTTTTAAAATATATGACCTGTGCTATCTCAACATTAAAGTTTGGCTCCACTATTGTGAAAGGAAAAAGGTTAGGTAATTTAAAAATAAAAAATTGAATGATCGGGTATGGATGATGTTGAGGTGTTTCATAGAGACTATAGGTGTACATGATTGTGTGATAGCGCTGGATAGTGGATATCATATACATGATAGCATCACTTCTATTTGTTAAGGACACATGAACTTGTTCCTTACACGTTAGCTTATAAGAGACTAGTGAAAATACAAGACTGAAGTTTATTTAATTTGGAATAAACTGTCTTCAAGGTCAAGCATTGATTTATTTTGACATGTCAGGTGAGAGCATCTGCAGTGTTTGCACTTGGGACCCTGCTGGATGTGGGGTCTACCTCATTTAGGGATGGTCAGGGGCTTGATGAGGATGGTGATGATGATGAAAAACTCAAAGCCGAGCTTAATATTGTGAAGAGTCTCTTTCCAATTGCTTCTGATGGTAGTCCGCTTGTTAGAGCTGAGATTGTTTCAGGTATTAAAAATTAGGCTGACGATTCTTTACCTGCCCTATAGATCAACAATCAAGCTGATTTCTTGAGTTATTGGTTGAGTCACACCAAAAATTCATCAGTTGTGGGTGGGTCGGTTAGGACATGCTGACAATGTCGGCTGTCATTTTTTTTTTCCTGACATCTTCATTGTTTTTTCTTAGGAAAACAGGAAGGTTAATATTTATGGAAAGGGACTTTTATATGTACCATACTGTTTGACCTTTTAAGTACTGAGTACAGAAAATATGGTTGGCTTCCTTTTTGTATTCAAACAAAAAACGATCAATCCAGCTGTAGGTGACCATTTTGGTTACCATAGACCTGATCAATATTTATTCTCTTTAATGGTCACCCATATCTGATCAATATTTATTCTTAAAGAAAGAATTATGGCAATCCTGGTCAGGCCATTGCCATATACATGTGTCTATCAAGATCCAGATGATCAGAAATGGCGTTTCAGATCACAAATGGCTTTTCCTGTTCTAGTTAATTAAGTGACACAATATTAGTTCATAACTGTTATGTTACACCTTGTTTTTGAGAAATGATTTTACTTTGTATTCTGAAAAAAAGTTTTAAGATAGAGTGTAACTTTTTTTTATTAGTTGATTTGTGATTACATGAGCTAACCTGAGGTTTCATAATATTATTTTTCAGCTCTTGCACGTTTTGCAATTGGTCACAACAAGCAGCTGAAATCGGTGCCCCAAGAGTACTGGAAAACACAACCAAACAGGCTTACAGCACCACCCTCGCTGTCCAACCTCACTACCTTCATGCAGTCTGGTGGGACTGCAGCCTTCCCATGCTCCTCAGGCCCGGTTTTGCGGATTGGGAGCGACACCAGTAGTCGTGGTATCTCCATCAGTAGCCCCGTGATGAACAGCTCACCTCAGTCTGATGGCTCATCTCAGCACTCAGATCCTGGCTTAATATTGAAAGAAAACAACACTAGTAGTAACACTAGTAATGGCGTCATCTACACAGCTCAGTCAAGGTCGCTCGATATTGCAACTTACTCACAATTCATTACAAAGATGATTTCCATGGCACGGGACCCTTCACCCAGGGTTGCTAGCTATGCTAGGAGGACTCTTTCTATGATTGGGATTGAGCCAGTGGTTTTGAAAGGTACGAGATTTGGTGCGATGATACATGCAGGAGAGTCCTCTGCCCCTTCTTCATCAGCAAATTTAACCTTTACAGGGTTGGCACGCTCAAACTCTTGGTTTGACATGAATGGTAGGTTGACTTGTTATTTGTGAAGTAATTTTTCTTGGACCTAAGATAACTATAAATTTTTTATTACTATGTTTAGCTGGGGCTCTTGTTAATTCTTTATTCTGATGGAACCGTATAACCACAAGTGAAACACAAATCAAACCAAATATGCATGCGAATGAATGACATAATGATCTTGCAATTCCTTGATGCACGTCTCCTTTTTCTTTGTACAATCTCTCGGAAAAGGTATTTAATCAAAATATTTTTGTTCTTTTCACAAGCAACATCCATTGATTTAAAGAACCATCATATTGTACTTTCTGAAGTTCAGGTCCGGTATATACCATTACCAGACTAAACCAGCGTAGTATAATTTCTAATACTATCGTCTAATTGCTAAAGTTACTCTCTCTATTTGCTTTGTATCTGTAGGCAATCGATCCATGAATTTTAGGACGCCTCCAGTGAGCCCCCCACAGCAAAGCTACCTCTCTGGCCTGCGCCGTGTATACTCTCTTGAGTTCCGGACACACCTGCAGAGCTCCCCTGATGACAAACAAACAAGTTTACCTGAACCATCACCTGGCCTTGGCGGATCCACTCCAACTTCTAGAAGCAACTCAGAGGCAACCTCCACCAATCTCCTACCAGAGTCAACCATCTATAACTGGAGTTGTGGCCACTTCTCGAGGCCTCTCTTGACACCCAGTGATGACAATGAAGAAGTGCTGGTTCGAAGGGAGGAGAGGGAAAGGGTTACTATGGATTCTATCAAGAGATGCCAACACTCGTGTGAGTATTGATGATTCTTCTTCTGTGCATTGTAACCATACTTTTCATGAATGTTGCCTATCCACCAAATATGTACTAAGGATGAATGTGTTAGGCAGCTATGACTAGGGCCTGTTGCCGGCTAGTATATGACTTCCTTTAGTTTTAAAATTATAAAATTTGATGCAATAGATGCTTGGTATGGTGGTAGGCCTGAATGTATTGTCAGTTCGGTACAAGCCAAACTAATTTTACTGAAACAATAACAACAACAACAACTAAGCCTTTTTTCCCAAACAAGTTGGGGTAGGCTTGGAGCGGTATAGCCAAACAAAAAAAATTGAGTAAAAACCAAATCATTTTAATCAAATTTTGCATTGGTTTTCTTTGGATAAACAGACTAGTAAGAATTTTCAACCAACCGCAACTAATTAAGAGTACGATATATTGATAGGGTTATATCAGCTTCTTAAAGAATTGAATTAGATGACCCTAGATTATTTCTTTTTTCGTAAATCTATATTAAAAAGCCAGTTAAAAACATTTTGAATTATTTGTTGAAATAGATTTGTTTTAAGGAAAAGTATAATTTTTGTTGGCATGCAAGTTCTACGCAAAGAAAATATAAGTTTTTTGGTGTTTGTTACTGTTGTGACCATGTATATTTCTCCAAAAGGTAATACACAGGTTTTAGAAAGGTAAAAAAAATAAAATTAGACTCGAAGCAAAATAGCAGAAAAAGTATCTAAAATCTTATTATTTTTTGTATTCTAGTTTTTAACTGTATGTTTCCTTTTTCACTCTAAAACAACCAGTGAAAAACTAGAACACAAAAAATATGTATATACAAGATGACAAGAGTGCTTTCTTAAAAAATAAAAGGAAAGAAAAGAACATGCAGACCTAGCGATCCTCAAATTTTCAGATATAAAAACAAAAATGGAAGGCAAACATATTGCAGGTATAGATAACTTGTTTTGAATTGGAGAAGAAGAAAAAGAACATTATTAAGAAAAATTGAAGAAATCTTCATTATCAACTCAAAATTTTGTGGGTGAGAAATCAATCAGAGCTTGCAATTAATACAAATCTTTTAACGTAAAAGAGACAAATTTGAAGAACTTACTAACCGCATACTTAGTCTTTGTCAAAAACTCATTCCTGCTAGGGTTTTATGCAGTTTGTGCAATTTTGTGTGGTTTCTGTGAGCTGTGTTTTCCCTTCTCCCTCGATCGCTATTTATTTGTTTCTACACTTGATGAGGATTAAAAAGATGGGCTGCATTGATTAATGGGATACACTTTACAAAACGAGAATTTTTTGTTTGCTCCAAGGATAAATATCATTATGTATTTCCTATCAGTTTATCACTAATCTTAGGCCCATCGGTTAGATGAGGATGAAAAGAATGCACTTTCCGAAAAGAGAAATTGTTTTCTCCAAGAATAAATATTACTACATATGTCCTCGTTGCTTATCTTGGGCTGAATCGAGGGGCTTTATGTTATTTTATACATCATGTCTAACAAAACATACTATGGAACAGGAATTATATTCCATTTTGCCGTGAATCAGTGCTAGACTTGGGTTGGGTTGGCTTGGTCTTTCAGTTCTGAAAAAACCTAAAACATACCAAATACAAAAAACCAATATAAGCTAACTCTTCAACTGAACGGAACCATCTATCAGGTAAAAGAAAACTGTTTAGTCCAAAATAGAACCAAATAAACCGGACTGGCTGTATTTGTTTTTTTGGACAATTTTGGTAGTAATTGAGAACATATAATCTTGGCTTAAGAGTGTGATGTACCTGCTATTCATACTCTTCATCAAAAAGAGGTGGATTAATTATTCGCAACAGTAAATGACCATATACATGCAAAATGCTTTGAATATTGCACCACGTTACTGTAGCAAAAATAAGACAATTTCTGGTGGGAACCAGGGAGGATAGGATAGGCTATTTGCAGGGTCTCAATTCTTTGATACGTGTTCAGTTTATTCTGCCAATTTTTTTTTTTTCCGAGAACTTGACAGCAGCTGTCAAGGAAATTTATTCTGCCAAGTTCTACTTTGTTATTATTTATTTTGTTGTTGGATTCTCATTTATTTGTAATTTTAGGTGCAAGCAAATTAAACAATCAAATAGCAAGCTGGGACACAAAGTTTGAGACGGGCACAAAAGCTACATTGTTATTGCCCTTCTCCCCTGTTGTAGTCGCTGCCGATGAAAATGAGATAATCAGGTGCATTTTTCTTATTACATTATTTATTGGTTGTTTCAGTCCTTACCTTTGGATTTATAACAATGGAAAGATTTAATAATTTAGACTATAGAAGTGATTTGGAAAGAATTTGTGCAACAGAGTATGGAATTATGAAGATGCACAAGTATTGAATAGCTTTGACAACCACCAGGACTCATCAGAGAAAGGCATTTCCAAACTCTGCCTTATCAATGAACTTGATGATAATTTACTCCTTGCCGGATCAAGTGCGTAATGGTTTACTACTACATTTTTGTAGATAAGTGCTAAATTTCGTGTTATATGTATTTATATATATTTATTGATGTTTTTTTGTACCTTTTACAGATGATGGAAATGTGCGTGTTTGGAAGAATTTTACTGTGAAGAACAAACAGAAGCTCGTGACAGCTTTCTCCTCGGTTCCAGGCCAACAGAAAAGTACAATCAGAAATGCAACTGTTGATTGGCAACAGAAGTCTGGATACTTGGTTTGGCTATCTTCAATCATCTTCTTCTCTATCCAGTTTATTTCTTCATCTTGGGAGCAAATGTTCATTTTAGTTATGTGAAAAATACCAACCAATTTTACATTGGTACTCGGCCAGTGAATATGCTAAATTTGTACTTCCAAGTCCTTTACTCTGTTCTGCTTGAATTTGCACAGAAAACCTGTTTGAACCATAAAGATGTTGACCTGGCACTGGATAAAGTGGCATTTATACTAGTGTTAATAAAATTTTGCTCTTCCTTTTTGCATCTGACTTATATTGAGAAATAAGTTATATATACTTTTCTATTGCATTAGTATGCTGGGTGTGGAGATTCATCGTCTATCCATGTGTGGGACCTTGAGAGGGAGCAACTGCTTAGCCCCATTCCACCCATTCCACCTGTTACTGATAGTGGCATCTCTGTGTTGGTAACTTCTTTTGTTTTTTTTTTTCAATACTTGTAATTTTTCTAAATACCACTTTTATGTTAAACTTGATAGATAAATGTTAGCTCTTGAGTTCTATGTGCTGCATGAAATGCTAACCTTTCTATTTTCACAGATCCTAAAGGATTGTAAGCAAACATAATTATCATTCTTCTTCTCTTTAAGCATCCTACATGAATCTAATCTTTGTTTCCTTCTTTTTGCCAGTCTGCTTCACAAGTTCATGGGGGTCAATTTGCTGCTGGCTTCTTGGATGGGTCAATCAGGATATTTGACATACGTAGTAGTCCTGACATGTAATTTTCCAGAATTTTTTGTTATTATGCATTTGACTTCTTTATTTTGTCGTGGAGTAATGTTTCCTTTCTTATACATTTTAATTCTGGATTTCTGGTTGTTTCTTTTCTTGTAGGCCAATATGTACAGCACGTCCACACATGCAAAGGGTGGAAAGAGTTGTAGGAATAGGGTTTCAACCTGGAATGGATTCATCTAAGGTAAATATGGGTGGTACCTTAAATTTTTATGGACGGAATCAGTTCCAAATTGCAAAAGGAAGGATTATGTTTAACTTAAATTGATGATTGTGTTCAAATATTATCTAAATATACCTTTTTGTACATTGCTTATTGAAGCGCGTCTCATTCTGTATAGAATCAGTGTCTAAAATAAATTTTCTGCCCTGCATAAACTCTTAGCAGCTGACAAACACTTAAAAAACTAGTCCCCTATCCAAGCCTGAGTTGTAATTATTCTGAAATTGTGTAACAAGCAGATAGTGAGCGCTTCCCAGGCAGGAGACATACAGTTCTTAGACATAAGAAAGGCCGGCGAGGCGTATCTGACGATAGATGCGCACAGGGGGTCTCTGACAGCTCTAGCGGTGCATAGACATGCCCCAGTTATAGTTAGTGGCTCTGCCAAGCAGCTGGTGAAGGTTTTCTCCCTCCAGGGTGAACAGCTCAGTATCATTCGCTACTACCCCACCTTCATGGCCCAGCGCATAGGCTCTGTCACCTGCCTCTCTTTCCATCCCTACCGGTACACACTTCTAGGGTTTCCATTCAGACTTTCTGTTTTGATTGTTTGAGCAATTGGGGATGAGATGAGATTGCTCTTGTTGTATGGGATATAGAGAAATTCAAATTATAGCCATTGGGATGGGTTTTCGAAAATAATTCTCGAAGTTTTCTGCTCTTAAAGGTTTTGCTCAGGCTATTTTCGCTGATCTAGCATAAGCATCATCCTTTTTGTCCTTTATGGTATTCCAGAGTTCAATGTCTGGTTTATAATATTGTTGTATGGTACCATTTCACTATACTTATATGGGTATGTTTCGCTATACTTCTTGCAAAACTTCCTGTGAGCCAAAATGTACTGGTGGTAGTATTGAGATCTGCTGGAATTATTAGGGTGTGTAGAGTGATTTGTACTTGGCCTCTTAAGTCCTAAACAGATATGATATTGGTGGGTTGGGTCGATAATGGGTATGGTCCAAGATGCTGTCGTATAGTTTGTTTTTTACTGAATCCTCCTTTATAATAACGTTCTATCAACAGGGTTCTCCTGGCTGCTGGTGCCGCTGATGCCCTAGTGTCAATTTACGCAGATGATGGTTACCAAGTGCGATAAGAGAATCCATAAAAGTTAATGTACACTCTAATCTGCCGACCAGTCACTTTTCTCCCTATGGCCATATCCTGTTACAACTAGTGAGATGAAACGGAGCCCTCGCAGAATCAAGATGCCGTCGTGTGAAGTGTGTATGCTACCTGTTCATAGGCGCCATTATTTGTTGGCCTCTCCTCGCCAATCTGCAAAATCAACCCATGAGGCTCCAAGAGAATACTATATCCTTGTTAGCATAGGTCTTAGAAAGATGTAAATAGTTGCTTTAATTGGATTGTGTACTTTGTTTCGTTCTTCTTCTGTTTTTTTGTTTGCTTCTTTTTAGCTTTGTTATTTTATTTTATTTCTTCAAATGTAAAAAGGGGAAATATACTAAACTGATTTATATGATAAATTAAGGTGGTGGGCACCGCTGGGATGGTGGTTGTTAATATGTGTACCCAGTCGGGATTTATGGTTTCATCAATTCTCAGGATGCAATGTTGGAATCGTGAGATAGTTGGGAGTACTGACTAGATGTTCAGATCTGGATTCTGAATCGTGAATTTAATAAAGGGTAGAGGAGCTGAATGGATAGGATGCATGGGTGGTTTGTTAGTATCCGGAGGACATGACTCTTTTTAGTTTTCTTTTATTGTTGGCTCAACAAGGTCTAGTAATGTGTACATATGTGTTCCTTGTAAAATTAGGAAAGCTATTCTTGGATTGGGTTTACTTGAGAGCGTCTTGAGTAATTCATTTGATGTAAATTTTTTCTTGGCATCCATATCCTTATCCAATTGGTTTGCTGGCATTTTTTTTTTTTTTTTTTCTTTTGGTTGTGTTCGGGCTTGACACTACAACATCCATCGTTGTTACTATTCGATGCATAGTCTGTATGCATTTTCAACTCAAATAGACAGTTATAGTCACTATACGACAAAATGACCACCAGTGAGAATGACTTGAAGCTGAATTTCACAAGGAGCGGAGGTTTTGTTAAAATTGCACAAGTGCATGCAGAGCAGCAATGCATGATAACACGTCTTTTAAATCTACTAAGGCGATAATTTTTTTTCCTTAATAATGTGACTTTCTCTTTATCATTGCACGGTTTGTAAATGTAACAGTTCTGATCAGGAGAAAAACAAGATTAGCGTAGCCCGGAACCCTGGAGAGTTGCTTGGTTTATCAGCTCTCTGACTTGTTTTTATTGCCAAAAATGCTGTTTTATTTGTTCTTTGTTCATACGGGAATCTCTAGATAATTGCAAAATGACATCCAAGAACAAATCACAGCATATTGTACTAAACTGTATATAGCCTATAAGTCGTTGATGGTACACTTGGCAATTCACTTACTGACGGTACTTCGCACAAGTAAATTAAAGATAAATATGCTATGTTTCAACTTTCAATTGAAGGTGCCAATATCTTCCTAAGTTACACTTCTGGTATCGATAATGTCCACAGCACTCACAAGCTTTGAGTTGATTCTGGTGTAATTCACTCACAGCGTATTTGGTCGTTAAGATAAGCTGTCTACCTCAGTTTTGATGTCGGAATGACAAGACCGACCAAGAGGCTTAAAACTCGCCAAAATCACCCGGCCCATGACAAATGCAAATGGTTCCTACCTGACAAACTCCCCCAATTTTTTTTTAGTAACATTTTCCCCTCTCCTCTTTGTTGCAGCAGACAGCGTAACCAAACAGAGAATACCGAACCAACCCGACTGTTTCTATAAACTACCAATCTACCATTCTCTCGATTATCATAAATAGTACCTGCTATTCCTACATCGACCCGAGTCTTGATACCGTTTATCTTAGAAACATTAATTTTGAGGTCAATGATCCACAATGAATCAACATGTCTCCTTTTAAAGATGGGATGAGATAGGCTTGGTTCTGAGCAATTCTCAGTTACAGTTATATTTCTGGCATTTCCTTCCTGAATTGTTGCTAAATTGAATAGCAGCAAAAATAACTAATATGAACCAGATTTATTGTGAATTAAACTAGTGAAACCAACAAAGAGACAGTAGGGACAATTTATTGCGCGCAATTTTTTGCAAATTACTGAATTTCTATATTTTCCTCTTGATAAGTCTACCATGTATTAAGTTTTTTCTCTTCTAATTTGGAATCACATTGCTTTCCACGGTGTTCTCGTATAATGGGATTTTCTTTCCCACTCTTTATTTGGAGTCTCAAACTGAAAGCAATAAAATAAAAATGTAAATCTATAGCAACATTCTTCAAAACTGATTGATGGATCCTCAACCATTTCTCAAATGGTACCAAATCTGATACGCAACCTATCTAAACTAGAGAAAGCAGATTTGTATATTTGCTGTTTGGTTTTTGATATCCATTTGGTCGGTTGTATTTGTTGTTGATGTAAAAATAACTTACTTATTAGTACTTAAAAATATTAAAGGGGTCCTAAATCACGGTAAGTCTCTCATTTTTTTTATTTCTTTTTTTTTTTATCCTTCCATCCTTGACTACTGGTATGCATTTTCCTTGTCTTTTGTAGTTTTATTTGGATATGTTCCAGCAACTCTGACTCATTTTTTGTCTCACAATACTACATCTTTGGACTAAAGTGCACACATCATTTCTTATTCCAAAGCAGATGAACTTGTGAGGAATTTCTTTTGCTCGTGGAGAGAGATGAGGAACAACTGTAGTAGTATCACCGATCGAGTTCTGTTGCTTGTTTTTCAGAAATTATAAAAATTTTATGTTAATGATTGGCACAGGTGTCCACTAAAATCTGTCCTAGCTAGTAATCTACCTAAGCAGTGTCTTTTTGGTCCTTGAACTTCCATTAAACTCAGGGTTATGCTGCTAATTTCTTGAATCAGAAGGTCTTTTACTTTCAGAAAAGGAGACTGATCAAGGTGAAGGCTCCTATATGCCGTTTTTGTTTATCAATTAATTTATCTGCTGATTTTTATTTTATCTTCATATATTGGGAATTCAGGATTTATCTTTGGATCTAGATAGTTTTAGTTTGATTAATGCAGAATGTTTGCTTGGTGTTGATCTGATCAGGCTGCTCTTAGTTGTACTAATTTTGTAATGTGATATTTAATTTTGATTTGATCCAATCAGGCATTACTGTGATTATTTGTGGTCCTTTTTCTGTTGGTTGTAATTATTTTGTCATCTATTAATTACTGTGATGCTTTTGAATTCTGATTGGCGAACATTTTGATTGGTCAATTGTGTCAATTTCTCAGATTTAAATGGGTCCATGTATCCTAGACTTTGTGGAAGACCGGATTTATTCTGGCCATGTTAAGGTTGTCTGCTATGGAGTGTCGTACATATTTATCAATGTATAATTTATTCCACTTTGGTTGATCATTCTGTTTCTTGTATGGAGTTTGTTAGGTATGCTACCTGAGAAGCCAACTATTTGTTAATATGTTTAACAGTTTGTCAATTTCATCAATCAGTAATATTTTTTAGCAGTTAATACAGTACGGACCTGATTTTGTAGCAGTTAATACAGCACGGACTCAGGAATATCTATATTTTTCTTACTTCTTAGCACCACTCCAAAAAAACTTGCCTTTGTCTTTGATCTTACTTCCTGTCTTGGAATACTCATCATTTGTTTAAAAATTTTTGGTTACAGCATTTGTTTTTTTTTTTCAATAACTAGTGTGTATAATATGATAAAATTACCTAGAAATGGGGGCAGAAAAGTCCGGTCAAAGAAGACTTTCTGTGACTTCATGAAAGCTCATTCGGTCAAAACCGCTGAGTACGTAGTCCCAATTTAGTTACAGAAATTAAATTTCGCAGTGCTACAAAAATCCCAGTCTTTCTTCTTTTCATATTCACTCACTGAATGGCTAGAAGTGTTACACATAAAATTATTCAACCAGTCTGACTTGTCAATTTCTTTGAATAATCATTTCATTTACCTTCGCCTTCTTATTATACAAAATAGAGAGAAGGTTTTTTTCTTGTCCTAAATCCAATTCCCTCAAAGAGCAGAATTACTTGGTAGTAGAGATGCATCATCATCTTACAATGCTCGTGCTACTTATGATATTAGAGTTGGCGACACCAACCCTACTTCCACAAAGAATTCTTGCAGAGAACAAACCACTCATATCTGCTGCCACTCTCTCTCATTGCCCTTCCAAATGTGGAGACTTTGACTTGACAGATGTGTATCCTTTTGGCATTGGGAAAGGCTGCTTCCGACCAGGGTTTGAGCTCATATGTGATAATAAAACTGAGCCACCGGTGCTCTTCTTAGGTGATGGTTCCACAAAGATCGTGGATTTTAGCATCCATAGCGGGCATAATTATGTGCTGGTTGACTCCCCTGTTTACGTTCTGCCACAGGGAGCTATCTCCTACAATGGGTCATGGAAAGTTCCAGGCCAACCTTTCACAATAGATGACCAAGGAGCTAATTTCTCAATTGCTGGTTGTGGGGTTGAGGCACGTGTATTCAGTGATTATTCTGATGCATATATTGGGTACTGTGCCACAGATTGCGCTACCCACGAACACTATGCTAACATAAACGTTTATGAATGTTCTATTAGTATTCCTGGCGGAATAAAAGATTTCTTTTTTAAATCACCGCAAGTGAAAGTCAAAATAAATCTAATATGGATAATGTTAGGGCCGTTCTTGGGACTAAAGACAATCCGGGTTTGGTGCTCTCCTGGCGTATCACAGACAGGCCAAGTTGTAAGGAGGCAGAACAAGACCAGGCAACATATGCTTGCCTTAGTGCACATAGCGAATGTGAGGATGTTGCTCAAGAAATCTATGGTTACAGTTGTTATTGCTCCGATCATTACGCAGGCAACCCTTACAGAACTGATGGATGCCAAGGTAAGAGCATGCTTCTCCAACTTCTACTTGTCTTTTAATGAACACACTATGGTACATTAATTTCAACAAACGTTAATTAAGTCCTAAAATGATATTCAAGTAAAAAAAAATCTTTAACAAACTTTTTAATATTTTGAAATTTGTTTTAATTATCCACCGGAACATAGTTTACTTTAAAAAAGGTATAGCTAAGCTCGTATACTTGCTGTCATATTTATATTTTTAAATTGGAACAAATTTAGTCCCCCACCCCATCCCATTTGAGTGATGGAAAACACATCATAACTTAATTTTGTCATGGACTCCAAATTATGATAGTCATGGGTAAAATTGTCGACTAAATTACTAAAGTTTCCCATTTATAGCTTATAATCGTAGAGAGATCGAACTGGTTGGTTAACCTGGCATAACTCCAGATGCGAACTAATAAAATCTCACAATATATATGTAAATTGTAGTTACATGAACGCTTAGTATGTTGAATGACTAAGAATGTGAATTAACTGCAGTTCATCCAATAAAAACTGTTTTGATATATGCATAATACTTCTATGTTAGCTTGAGGTTGAATTTATATTGTTCTTCTAGTCACAGTTAAATTATTTCCATTCTATGATAGGGAGGATTAAAATAAGACTTAATGCGAGAATTGCAGTGTGTGATTGGCGACCTTATGGTCGAGAATCCACCAGGGAAAATTTTTAAATAGAACAAAATTAATATTAACAATTTTAAATAGAACAAAGAGCATTATTTTTTTTAATAAGAGCACAATTATAGCGGTATTGTGAATGCCGCTATAGTCTAGCCCTATAATGGCAATTGCATTACCGCTATAGAGTCTAAAAAAACATTCACAATACAGCTATAGGGTTTTTTTTTTTCCCCGTGAATCAAGGTCAAAATCCTCTAACCTTTGACTATTCCCTGTCCTTTCATTTCCAATTTGTAGAAATAAATGCACCAACTCCGTCTCTCTTCTACAATTAGCCACATTTAATCTTGCACTGGCCACTTAATAGCTATTACTACTGAGCTAATATTTATTAATTAATAATGGAACAACAAAGAACTTATTTGATCTGAAATTCATTCCAAGCTTAACTGGAAACTGAATATCCTGCTTTGGAGTGCATTAATTTTGCCTTCGAATATTATTGTGAATCTTGGAATATAACAAAAATAAAACATTTCACATTCTACATAAATGCCAAAGCAGAATCCAATTTCTAATATATTATTTATAATAATAAGAAATTGTGTATCATTTAACACACTTGTGAAAGCTGTTCGTTGCTCCCTAAGTTGCTACAAATAATTTTGTCAGACCACCAACAGGAATCATGATCCACTTAACTAAATTATAAACCAAAAGAGACCATATTGGAATGTAGTGACTAAATAATTTTAACTAAGAAAACTTTGGAAACCTTGGGATCGAGGTCTATAAACAGGAATTAGGAGGAAACTTTAAAGGACAGATTTCATTAATTTAATATAAACTCTGTTATTTGAGTTATGATCTTTAGAGAGAGTATCAAATCAATCACCGTACAATCTTTTTTTTTTTTTTTTTTTTGTACTACGACTCTGGCATTGCCAACTTTACACTATTTTTTTTTTCTGTTACTACATAAATGGTTGAGGCATGCATCAATAGAAATTGAACGCTTGGTTAACATTGCATCCACTTAACACGCATGTCGTTTGGTCAATTACATAGGTTATATAACTTTTAACTACAATATATTTGTTAGAACTATAGAAAATTTAACAAAATATATACTGCATGTCTTTTACTAATTTAAAATATACATTAATCTTAGCTGTTATTAGACTATTTTTGTTGATTTCAGTATGCAATTTTAATTAGGAACTTATCTTTAATAATTAATCATCGACCTCATTCTTTAAATGTGTGTTCATATATTATTATTGTTACATGTATTTTATTTCTAGTGGTCAAATAATATATATATTTTAATATTTTATTATTAGTCAAAAGTTGAAAAATGTGCGAGATAATAGCAATAGGTGCAAGGTGTTTACAACAAAATAGTTTCATATCTCTGAAAAATACTCCTTAAGAGACAAAGAAAAGAGATATCTAACTGTGCGAACATAATTTAATAAAATTAAATTTTTCATGACCGGAAACGGTAACTGAATTAAGTGCAAAGAAATTAATGCTCCGTATTTAAGAAGTTAAATAAATTCTAACTTCTAATGCATAATAGCTCTAATTATTTTCTGACACACAATTATACTTAGGAATTATTTATTTTTGCATTATTCAAGATATCCAATATAAACCTGTCAAGAAAATATGGAAGAGGTATATAGCTCATATGGATCTGTCTTTCTTAATAAATATATACATCATACTCTACTTCTCATCAATCTATAATTAATTTCTTCAGGTTCAATGCATCGTTATTAATACACAGCCCAAGACCATCTACTATGAATTGTTTCCATCATTTAATGAAAAGAGGCACGCAGTACCAGGAGTGAGCAGTAACTAAGCATTAAAAAAAAAAATTGAAATGTGGACGGAAAGGCAGGGGGCGAATGTGACCTTGATTCACCGAAAAAAATATATAATAATCCTATAGCGGCACTAGGAATGTCTTTATAGGCTATATAGCGGCAATGACATTGCCGTTATAGGACTGGGCTATAGTGGCATTCACAGTGCCGCTATAATTGTGCTCTTATTAAAAAAAAATAATGTTCTTTGTTCTATTTAAAATTGTTAATGTTAATTTTGTTCTATTTAAAAATTTTCCATCCACCAGGCCTGTAACAGTTTGTTGTATGATAAGTTATTAGACGAGTTCAGTTCAGTTGTTGATGGTGATTATATGAGCAATGAAAAATAATATATATTTTATCAATGTCATATCAAGTAAAAAAGTAAAATAGATTGAAAATGTAGGCAGCTACTTTGTACTTTTGCTAAGAGCTGCATGAAGGTCATTTAATCCTTTCTCAAATAATTTTACTTAACCGTTTGTTATAAAATGTTGCACATCTATCGCTGGACCATATACACACCTTGTACATTTTCAAAAGAGTACATAAAACATAGAAAAAGTACTGATACATTGAGGACCCCGAGAAAAGATTTGTTTGTGACTTCAATTATAATAAAAAAAATCTTCATTACTAATCTGTTGCTAATAACATATGTTGCTACAGGTATAGTCTGCATGCCTGGAACGAAAGTTGATCCCAAAAATGGGAAATGTATCAAAAATGGGAAAGGAAAATCTCCTCTATTGGGTGCGTGACTTGAAAGAAAATTAAACTGGTTTTAAATTTGTCAGTGAATGAAATATTATTCATATTTTTTTTTTGACGAATTATGCAGGAATTTTAATCGGCATTAGTAGTTGCAGTGCAGCACTCCTTTTTGTTTTCTGCGCACGACTTCTTGTCAACAGATTGAGAAGAAAGAATCAAATAAGGATCCGCAGCAGCAACTTCAGCAAAAACCAAGGTCTGTTGCTCCAACAATTACTATCATCCGAAGAGGCAATTGCTGGGACAAGGAAAATTTTTTCATTGGAAGAACTAGAAGTAGCAACCAACAACTTTAATCGAGCCCGAATTCTTGGCCAAGGAGGCCACGGCACCGTTTACAAGGGAATTCTTTTAGACCAGCGTGTCGTGGCCATTAAAAAGGCCAAATTAGTGAAGAAAGCTGAGATAAAGCAGTTCATTAACGAGGTAGCGTTACTTTCCCAAATAATTCACAGGAATGTGGTGTTGCTTTTCGGATGTTGCCTTGAGACTGAGGTCCCTTTATTAGTGTATGAATTTGTTTCAAATGGGACACTTTATGACAAACTTCATAAATGTCCTGATAATATTTGCACACTAACATGGAGAGATCGTGTAAGAATTGCCACTGAAGCTGCTGGTGCACTTTCTTATCTTCACTCAGCTGCATCCATCTGCATCTTTCATAGGGATGTCAAATCATCAAACATACTATTAGATGAGAATTGCACTGCAAAGGTGTCGGATTTTGGATCTTCAAGGTTTATCCCAATTGATCAAAAACATGTAATCACAGCTGTACAAGGTACATTTGGCTACTTAGATCCTGAATACATGCACACGGGGCAATTATCAGAGAAGAGTGATGTATATAGTTTTGGTGTTATTGTTATTGAGCTTCTAACAAGGAAGAAGGCTGTATTTACCAACGAATCTGGAGAAGCAATAAATTTATCAAATTACTTTCTTCAATCTCTGAGAGATGGTTCACATACTGAGCTCCTAGATGCTGATATTCGTGAACAATTGACTGGGGAAGAGCTAATGGACATGATTGATCTAGTAGAAATGTGCTTGAAAATGAGAGGAGAAGAGAGGCCTACTATGAAAGAAGTTGAAATGAGGTTACAGTTAATACGTACGAACCGAGAAAAATGTGTGCAACCAGTGCAAACAAGAGAGGAAGAAACTCAACCTCTGCAAGCTGAGTTAGTCCACATCCGAAATCATATTGTTGGCTGGGGGAACCTAGATACCACAAACCAGTTCATAGAAACAATTACCATGCCACACTGAAGTGATAAATTGTATGGCATTCTCAATTTCTCATTTTATTTTACATTTTACCATGATCGCGCATTGGGTTGGCTTGTCTTTTTTTCCCTTTCTTTTTCATGAAATCAATTGCTTTCTTTGAGCCTAGTACTCTTCCATCCAAATTAGCTTATCAAGTAATTTATGGAAAATAAAGCTTTATGTTAACCATGCATATTTGTTCTTGTTGGAATATGATGTCACAGAAGATCTTGACTTAGATCTAATGTGACACTTGACTTGGCAAGGAAGAAACGCCAGACTTGGAGCATAAGAAACCCTTGACTTGACATGCAAGTTATGATTAACTTGGTGTGCAAGAAATCTTAACTTGTTGTAAAAGAAATCTGTTCTATATATAGGTTTTCTCTCCTTGCATTGTAAAATAACAAATTATTGAAAAGAAATAAAAAAGAGTGGTGTGTGTGAGTCGTGGACGTAGGTACACATTGTACTGAACCACGTAAAAATTCTGTGTTCTTTCTCTGCGATTGCTTGTGATTGTTTTTCTTTACATGGTATCAGAGCAGTAGGTTCTGAGACTTGTGTGTTTTATCTTTGTGCGAGTTACTGCACATCCGGTTCTTCTTCCCTGTGCGAGTTACTGCACAGTCGATTTCTTTTCTGTGCGAGTTACTGCACAGTCGGTCTTTTCTTCTTGATCAGATCTCGCCGAGTTACTGTGCGAGTTTATTCCCTGCTCGAGTTACTGTGTAGTTGATCCTTCTTTCCCGCACAAGAAATTTGTGTAGTTGGCTTTTCTTCTCGACCAGACTTTATCAAAACATCGACCATGACCCTTGTCCAAAGCCTAAACGACTGTTGGATTATAGATTCAGGGGCAACCGATCATATGACTTACAACAAGGATGACTTGATAAGAGAATCTCATCCAAGGAAGACTGAGATCGTCAATGCAAATGGGGAAGTTTATCCAGTCACAGGGGCTGGAGATGTTCATTTTTCCTCTTCTCTAACTCTTTCAAACACTTTATTGGTTCCTTCTCTTTCTTCAAGACTACTGTCTGTAGGTCAATTGTGTGAAGAACTTAACTGTGTTGTACTCATGTATCCTAGATTTTGTCTCTTTCAGGATCTCATGACAAAGGAGATTATTGGTCGTGGTACTAAGAGGGGAGGACTGTATCATTTGGAAGACATAACTGCTGGAAAAGCTCACTTATCTGCTGGCTTAAGCTCAAGTAGGAAGTCTTCAATTTGGATGTGGCACAGGCGTTTAGGTCATCCTTCATTCGGGTACCTTAAGAAACTTTATCCAAGTCTATTTTCTGGATGTGAAAATGAATCTTTTGATTGTGAGGTATGCATTAAATCTAAGAGCCATCGAGTACATTTTGCTAAAAACTTGGATAATAACAATACCACTCCTTTTGACCTAGTTCACTCTGATGTATGGGGGCCTTCCTCGATTGAATCCCTGATAGGTAACAGATGGTTTGTGTTATTTGTTGACAATTGTACTAGAATGACATGGGTTAATGTGGTAAAGCATAAAAGTGAGGTACCACTTGCCATCAAATCTTTCATTACCATGGTAAAGAACCAGTTTGATAAGAATGCTAAAATTTTCAGAAGTGATAATGGAAGAGAATTTGTCAACAATACATTAAGAGAATTTTTTAACACCAATGGGATTATACATGAAACAAGTTGTGTGGGCACTCCTCAACAAAATGGCATATCAGAGCGAAAGAATAGGCAAATTCTAGAAATGACCAGGGCAATGATGCTAGAAAATAATGTACCTCATTCTTATTGGGATAATGCAGTTACATCAGCAGTTTACTTGATGAATAGATTGCCTTCTGTGGTACTTGACTTTCAAACACCCTTGCAAGTACTTTCAAAATACTATTCAATACCCTCAGTTCTTACAATTCCACCAAAGGTATTTGGGTGTATTGCTTATGTTCATATACAAAAACATCAAAGGTCAAAATTGGATCCTTGTGCTGAAAAATGTGTGTTCATAGGATATGGTCCACGTCAAAAAGGATATAGGTGTATGAACCGGGTCTCAAGAAAAATTTACACTACAATGGATGTGACTTTCATTGAAAATGAGGGGTATTTTAGCAAAAACCAGACTCATTCTCAGGGGGAGAGTATGACAGAAAATGAGTCTTGGTTTGATGCAATAAGGGATGAAGTATTTGTACCAGAACATGCTCATTTCGAACCTCCAAATAGTACAGAAGATACAGAACATGAGATACATTTCGGATCGAATCTTGACCATTTTGATCCGAATAGAACAGGAGATACAGAACATGAGATACATTTTGATCCGAATTCAGAGACTGAAGGTGAGAAATCAGACCCAGAAATGGACCCACTTGGTGATCCGGGTCCAACAGAAGAGAATTTGGAAAGTGACGATGAAGAAATGATACAGTCTCCTTCTTCACCACATGACCAGACTCCGAATTCAGAGGTAAGTGTTTCTGAACCTGTTACTACTAATCCTAGATATCAGTTGCCTTTTAGGTTTAATAGAGGCAGGCCTCCGAAGAAATACAGACCGGATGAAAGTGGTGAAGGCAGGTATGCAATGGCAAATTACATGAGTATGTCTCACATGCCAGAGCCTGTAAAGGAATTCGACAAGACTCTTGCCTCAGTTCAAATTCCAAGGAGCCTGAATGAAGCTCTTAGTGATCCAAAATGGGTGGATGCAATAAAGACAGAGATGGATGCACTGGAGAAGAATGACACATGGGAATTGGTAAGGAGGCCGAAGGATAGAAAGTCAGTTGGATGCAAATGGATATTCACAGTTAAGTATGGGCCCACCGGAGAAATCGACAGGTACAAGGCAAGGCTGGTAGCAAAGGGTTATTCCCAGACTTATGGAGTAGATTATCAAGAGACTTTTTCACCAGTAGCCAAGTTAAATACTGTCAGAATTCTGTTATCCATTGCAGCGAATCGAGATTGGCCTCTACACCAGTTTGATGTGAAAAATGCGTTTTTACATGGTGACATTGATGAAGAAATTTATATGGACATTCCACCAGGATATGGTCATTCGAGTGAGCAACCTCTTGTGTGCAGATTGAAAAAAGCACTGTATGGTCTCAAACAGTCGCCTAGGGCATGGTTTGGAAGATTCTGCAGTGCTATGAGGGGTTATGGATACACCCAGAGTGATACTGACCATACTTTATTCTTCCTCAAGAATAAAAAAAAAATTATTATCTTGATAATCTATGTTGATGATATGATAATCACAGGTGATGACTCTGAAGGAATCCGAGATTTGGAAGAAAAATTGTCTAAGGAGTTTTAAATGAAGAACCTAGGAGGGTTGAAGTATTTCCTTGGAATCGAAGTTGCACGCAATAAGGAAGGTATTTCTTTGTCTCAATGGAAGTATGTACTTGACTTGCTTGCTAAAACAGGTATGCTGGACTGCAAACCTGTTGACACACCGACGAAACAGAACACCAAGCTGGGTGTGTTCTCTGACCAGGCACCTACAAATAAGGATCAGTACCAGAGATTGGTAGGGAGACTCATTTACTTGTCACATACACGGCCTGATATTGCTTATGCTGTGTCTATGGTGAGTCAGTTCATGCATGCTCCCAGTGAGCAACATATGGAAGCTGTTATGTGGATTTTAAGGTATCTCAAGGGATCCCCAGGACGAGGTATCTTTTTCAAGAGGAATGGTCATCTTCAGGTTGAGGGATATACAGACTCTGACTGGGCTGGAGACGTGACTGATAGGAAATCCACGTCTGGATACTTCACATTTGTCGGAGGAAACTTGGTTACCTGGAGGAGCAAGAAACAAAAAGTGGTAGCTTTGTCAAGTGCAGAGGCAGAGTTCAGAGGAATTGCTAAAGGTGTACAAGAATTACTGTGGATAAAGAGAGTACTCAAGGATCTTGGTCTCTATGATAACAGGGAGATGAAGCTGTTTTGTGACAACAAGGCAGCCATTGCAATATCTCACAATCCGGTGCAACATGATAGGACCAAGCACATTGAAGTAGATAGACACTTTATTCGACAGAATTTAGAAGATAAAGTCATTAGCATTCCTCATGTAAGAACTGACGAACAATTGGCTGACATACTGACAAAAGGAGTATCCATTACCATCTTTCAGAAAGTGATTGGCAAGTTGGGCATGCAAGATATCTACATGCCAACTTGAGGGGGAGTGTTGGAATATGATGTCACAGAAGATCTTGACTTAGATCTAATGTGACACTTGACTTGGCAAGGAAGAAACGCCAGACTTGGAGCACAAGAAACCCTTGACTTGACATGCAAGTTATAATTAACTTGGTGTGCAAGAAATCTTAACTTGTTGTAAAAGAAATCTGTTCTATATATAGGCTTTCTCTCCTTGCATTGTAAAATAACAAATTATTGAAAAGAAATAAAAAAGAGTGGTGTGTGTGAGTCGTGAACGTAGGTACACATTGTACTGAACCACGTAAAAATTCTGTGTTCTTTTTCTGTGATTGCTTGTGATTGTTTTTCTTTACAGTTCTTAACTATAAGCTTGGAAACATTAAATAATTAAAAAAAGAAAGAAGTGGAAAATCCACAGTCATGCTTTTGGTGATACTACACTGAGCAATTAGTTAGTATGAAATTCCAATTGGACTTGACATATCAATTGTGGTAAGATTGCCTGAGTGACAGCATTCTTTTACAAGCAATTCCAGTTGACGGGTCCCCATTGCCAAAATTAAAAAATAGTCACAACACCCTTAAAGATGGTTCTCCTGAAGCTAGTTGTTATCTCAGAAATGGGCTGATTTCCAAGGACTCGTTTACATGTCAATTTGATGGTGAAAAAATTACCGAAAAAAGATTCCTTACAAAACATAAATAAAAGAATGGTGAATAAATTTTGAATAAGAAGGACCGAAAAACATTAGGTACCAGACAGTAGTAGTTAGGCATCAGTCCAGTATTTAACATGTGCCCTCCCACAAATGGTGAAACTAGACTAAATTTAGATACTGCCAAATGACTACGATAGTTGTATTAAAATGAGCCAGTTTTCTGAGCAAAATGCAAAATAGCTAAAGAAGCTGGCACAGATCTTACCATGGTGAGAGAGAGAGAGAGAGAGAGAGAGCAAGCGAGCGAGCGTGAGTCTTGTCTTCTTTATTATTGCATTTCTGACAGGATTTGGAGAGTTTGTCTAGGCAACAAGTCTGAAGCGTAGTCTGCGTAGATGCAAACTGTCGTTCTTCATGTGAGGAGATCTCTCAAGCGCATTTGCACAAGCACTTGGAGTGCAGGAGTGTTGTACTGTACCACATTTACATTTAATATCCTTCTAAGCATTTTTAGACAATAAAAAAAAGAGCAACAAAGTACTCTATTATCCTTCTAAGCTTCGTTCCTTTCCCCAGGGGTAATTTCCCTTTACCCTTTCATCCGTTCTAAAATTTGTTTCTCTCATATTTTGGTCGCAGCTGCAATTTAAAATCCTACACATGATAAATTTTATCCACAAAACAGCGATAGCTAATAACATAAGTCGTTTTTTCTTTGTTAAACTGAATGCATTGATGATAAAACAAATTTGTAATTAATATAATGACCCACTGAAAATGTCCAAAGATTTTGTGAATGGATTAAAAAAAAATTTAATAAGTGCTAAGGCGGATATACATGTTTCATATCCCTCGGAATGGCGTAGCTGGTGTGCTACCTATCTCTTAATATTTGAGAACCTAAAATTACACATAACTTGACAGTCTCTATCTATCAAGCATTTCGAAAAAAAATAATAAATTTAAATCCCCATTTCCTTTGCCAAATGAATTATTACTCGTTTCACACTGTTGACTAGACAAAACTTATCTCTCTCTATATAACCATGAATTGGGGAGTCTTTTATAGACATTTAATTTAAAAATAAATTAGGTGGCTTAGATTTCCAATTTATCTTAAAAAAAAAAAAAACCATGCATTGGCCAACTTATAGGGAAGCTATTCCGCGTACTTGCAGGGGCCACAAGAAAAAGGCTCTTGGGGTTGATTTACACAGACTTATTATATGTGCATCATAAATTAGGACTATATGTTTATATAAAAGAATACAAGTCAATTGTGTCACACAAAGAGTGAGATAAAGCTGCAGAGGTTCTAACTGTTAGTTTCTTTTTTGATATACTAGATAGTGGCTATCTAGTACATTGGTCTTAATTTCTGCTTCTCCATTTGAGAACTCAAAATGAGGAAGCCGAACTTCCCATTTGATATCCCAAATTGTCAAGCAACCTGCACGCTGTCTTGGAATCCCGAAACACATATCCAATGTCAATCAATACAGTACTGGACAGTGAATACAGCATGCATTTTAAATAACAGAATGAGGAAGAGGAAATACAAAACAACCAGAGCAATTGACAGAATAAGAGAAATATGTGATAAAGTTATACATGCACTCGCTAATATTGCAATGAACTTCCCAAAATACATAAATAGTTCATCTCCATTCAAATAAGCTATCTTCATTCAACCTGATTCAGCCCTTCAATCATTAGTCTTGCCGATTGCCTGGTCTACGAGATCTTTTGCATCATCTACACATCCTATTTGTAGTAGCTGTTTTAATATTGGGGCATAGGCAGACAAATCGGCCTTCACTCCTTCCCCCTTCATTCTCTTCAGCACGCACATAGCCTCATCCACCATTCTGTTCTTAGCAAATGCTACAATCAAGGAAGTGTAAGTTGCGTACTCTGGTGCTACATTGTTGAGCTGCATTCTATCCAGGACATTCATCACACCATCGATATTGCCCTCATTTGTATAACCCATAAGTAAAAATTGATATGACACAACACCTGGTTTTATGCCTTCCCTTACCATCAAGTCGAGCAACTTTTCAGCTTCCTTGGTCTGACCTTGTTTGCACAAAACATTCATCATTGAACCATAAGTAACCTCACTGGGCTGAAAACCTTCATCAATCAGCTTAGAATATCCATTTATAACACTATTATACGTAATATGATCAGATGTAACTCCTTTGTCAAGCATATGATACAGTAGTTTCTCTGCCATGTCGGCTTCCCCCTTCTTGCAAAGTGCATCAACTATTATATTACATGTTACAGTATTAGACAACATACCTTTCGAAACCATCTCATCCACCAACTTTTGTGCCTTCTCTAATTCATTCATCTTACAATGCCCATCAATAAGGATATTACTTGTACCGACATCAGGATCTTTATCTCTAGATTTCATAATATGCAGCAACACCAATGCCTTTCTGGTTTCTCCTTTCTTGCATAGCGCATCCATGACAGAATAACAAGTCACAACACTGGGGTCAATTCCTTCGGAAACCATGTACTCGAGCATTTCCAATGCCTTGTCTAGTAACCCTTTCTTGCAAAACCCATCCACAAGAATGGTACAAGTCAAGACATCAGGTTGAAGTCCTTGAGAAAACATGTGGCGCAACAGTTCCTCTGCCTTCTCAATTTCTCCATTCTTGCACAGGCCATTAATAAGAGTAATATAGGTCACGACATTAGGTTGAGGTCCTTGAGAAAACATGTCACGCAACAGTACCTCTGCCTTCTCAGTTTCTCCATTCTTGCACAGACCATCAATAAGAGTACTATAGGTCACGACATCAGGTTGAAGTCCCTGAGAAAATATGTGGCGCAACAGTTCCTCTGCCTTCTCAATTTCTCCATTCTTACACAGACCATTAATAAGAGTACTATAGGACACGACATCAGGTTGAAGTCCCTGAGAAAACATGTTGCGCAACAGTTCCTCTGCCTTCTCAATTTCTCCATTCTTGCACAGACCATCAATAAGAGTACCATAGGACATGACATCAGGTTGAAGTCCCTGAGAAAACATGTTGCGCAACAGTTCCTCTGCCTTCTCAATTTCTCCATTCTTGCACAGACCATCAATAACAGTACTATAGGTCATGACATCAGGTTGAACTTCTTGAGGAAACATGTCCCGCAACAGTTCCTCTGCCTTCTCAATTTCTCCATTCTTGCACAGACCATCAATAAGAGTACTATAGGTCAAGACATCAGGTTGAACTCCTTGAGGAAACATGTCGCGCAACAGTTCCTCTGCCTTCTCAATTTCTCCATTCTTGCACAGACCATTAATAAGAGTACTATAGGACACGACATCAGGTTGAAGTCCCTGAGAAAACATGTCGCGCAACAGTTCCTCTGCCTTCTCAATTTCTCCATTCTTGCAGAGACCATTAATAAGAGTACTATAGGTCACGATATTTGGTTCATAACCTCTAGCACGCATTTGTTGCAGCTGATCCTCTGCCCTCCTTATTTCTCCTGTCAGACACAGGCCATTAATCAGTGAGCTGTATGTGACTACATTTGGTATAAGACCCTCTGAAAGCATGTGTTCAAGCAAAATAAATGCTTTATTGACTGCACCCTTTTTACAAAGGCCATCAATGACAATGCTGTAGGAGATCACGCCAGGTGTGCATTCTACCTTAGGCATTTTGTCAAGGACCATGGCAACAGCATTGCTCATCTTATTCTCAGAACAAAGGCCCTCGAGGAGTGGAGTGAAGAGCGAAGCATTAGCTCTCTGGCCATCCTTAATAAACCGTCCAAAGAAAATCAATCCAAGTCCAGGTTGATTTATTCGGTTACAGTAGTCGATGAAGATACTATAGGTGCAGATATCGGGTGAAGGTAATACCCTATTAGTTTGTGCCAAACCCAAACGGTTGAAGAGGGAAAATACAATCGCAGAATGGTTGTTTGAGTTCTTCATACGAGTTAAAGCTTTAAAGAAAGAGTTGAAGTAATTGATGGATGATGCTGGATTCTTGGCAGCGAGGAGGCGGTTGAAGGATTGGACAGCTTCTTTGATAGTAGGGTTGCTCGACTGACCCATTGGGTTGCAATGGTCAGCACTCAACTTGTAGATTCTTGTTTGACTTGGATGGTGTTATCAGGTGGGCCAGACTGCCAGAGTACCAGATGAATCAAAGAAGGGTGTCTAAAATTAACCAGTGGATTCCCTACAGAATAAAAATCAAAGAAAAGTGAATAGACTCTGCATAAGTGAGGTCTTGCAGGTTGGTAGAAATTGCAATCAGATCAGCTACGTACCAATTACCATGCTGGTAGTAAACACTTACAGGTACTGCCATATGCCTCTTTCTGTATAAAAATAATCTTACACAATTATTATTAAATTTATATTCTTCATTTATGCTTAAGTGGGGTTAGTTGAGGGCAGTAAGAGTTGAGTTGAGTTGCAAAGTTTTCCAAAAATAGTAAAGCATTGTAAATGTAGCAAAAGAAAGAACAATAGAGAAGTAATTACTTTAATAATCATCTCTAAACTCAGTACTGTTATACTAGTGGGTACCTAAGTTGAGGATCTGAGCAATAAATCAAGGCAGTAGCAGATTAGTGCATCTCCCAAATGGCAATTACAAAGAAACATGGTATTGGTAACACGGAACACCACGTCACCACCCATAATAATAATACCACTAGAAAGAATCAGTACGTACTGGTAAGGATAGGATAACTTGATAAACCATAAAATGAAGGGAAAATAGAAGTTAGAAAAAGAATGAAAGTGAGGCAGCTCAAGGAGTAGCCGTACGTAAATTACAGAGCCGAGGAGGAGTAGGAGAGAGTGAGTACTGACTACTGAGTCGGGAATCACTTATCACTGCCGGAGATGAGATGAACGCACTAAATAAACCCACTTCATCTTCATCAAGACGAAGTGACAACTTTACTTTTTGTACGTGTGGTGTGGGACTAGGGTTTGGGTTTGGGGTGGCGACCTCAACACTCACACTGTTATTGTACGAATTGAATTAGTGGAGGTTTGTTATTACTTGCTACAGAGGCGGATCGTTCGCCGTTCGGTACAAAGAATCCTCGGCCAACATTCCTTTTATTATTTTTTATATATAAATATATATTTTAGTCGTAGTTTTATTACTGCATACAATTCTATAAAATGTTCATTATAAATACCTCAATTTCAAGGCTGAAGGGAACTGTAGAAATAACATTCAATCCCAGCCGTTGATTCCTCTTCTGCCGCGCTGCATCTTGGCCCTTCTTTTTTTTCACTGTGCTTGATTGGTTTGGTATAGTTTGTCTCTGTGGCCTGCTGCCTTGGTTGGGCTTTTATGTGCCTGTTCGTGTATGTTTTTCTGTGGCTGTTTTATTGCTGCGTTTTTTTCGGCCTCAGTTTTTACCGTATCTCTGTTGCCTTTTCTGTTCATCGCACCCTCTGCTACTCTGTGTTCTCTCCTTACTCGATCTGCTTTGCTTTTCTCCGCGGAGTACGCCTCGCTCCTCGCTTTGCACCATTCCGATTTTGTACGATGCACTGTGATGGCCTCGCCACCTGCTTTGGAAGAGTCTGGATATTCCTGTTGTGTTGCGACAGGCTTCATTCTTCTCTTTGGGGCCGTTTGGATGGGGCTAGGAATAGCCAATTCCTAGGAATTTGCTATTCCTAGACATAAATCTCTCTCATAAAGTTACACACTTTCCAATATTTTCCGTCTAGGAATAGACTATTTCTCTTATTCCTATTCCTAGGCGGAAAATATTGGAAAGTGTGTAACTTTGTGAGAGAGATTTATGTCTAGGAATAGCAAATTTCTAGGAATTGGCTATTCCTAGCCCCATCCAAACGGGGAACCAAATCCTCTGCGGAACTTTTATTTTTTCCGCAGGTGGAGAACTTTGTATATGCATCGTTGGATTTAAGTAGATGGTCCAGATTAACAGAAGTGAGTTAATGGCTGGAAAAATAAATAAATGTAAATAAAATAAAAAAGCACGTGAACCCTTCCCGTCATGTCTTCCGTCCCTTCGTCTCCTTCTCGTCTTCCCCAATCTCTCCGATCTCTCTCATCCAAGGAAATATGAATCATCTTGACCTATCACTCTCCATCTCCCCCAACCTCTCTCGACCTTCTGACCAGACGCGCTCGAAACGCTAGACCGACTCTGTTGGATCGTCGCCTCAAGACCCTAAACGGACTCAATCTCTAACCCATTCCTTCTCTTTCGAGATGACTAATTAAGCGCAACCTGGTTAGTCTCTCTGCTCACTATTACTCTACTCCTCCTGTTTTCGCTTGTAATTGATCAATCAAATTATGCTCTGATTAATTTTTTTTTTTGTTTAATTGATTAGTTGTTACTACTTGCATACAAGGGGTTCTGACGAGGATTGCCTCCTGGATCATAGCACCAATCAATTTCACCGCTTTTGACTAGGTAATTCAGGTTTCGAATTACGCAAACAGAGACAAAGTAGAGGAAGAGAGGAAGGGCTTGCGTATTTTAGACGGGAGGAATGACAGAGAGATGGAGAGAGGCGAGCTTTGTTTTTTCTTTTGAGCACCTGTAAATTCTATCGGTTGGATTTGATCCAACGGTTAACATAAGAAGTTCTCCACCTGCGGAATAATTAAAAGTTCCGTAGAGGATTTGGTTCCATCCAAACGGCCCCTTTGTTCTTTCTTCTCGCTCTCTTCCTCTACTGTTCTGGTATGGCTTTTTTCTTTTCCTCTTTTCCTGTTTTTTACTGTTTTGGCTTTCTTTCTTGACGGGAGTTGAGCTCGATTTTATCTGTTTAGGGATTGGTATTGCTTCTCAGTTGCTGCTCCTGTTTTCCTTTTCTTTGTTGTCTTGGTGTGTGCAGGTTTTGCTATCTTTTGGTTGTTTGGTTTGTCTGTCTGGTGCCCGTGCCTTTGCTGAACTCTTTTTCGTGCTGTTGTGCAGGTTTGTTGCGGCCGTTGCTGGTCAATCTCGGTTGATTGCTTGTGAATTGCTGCTCTTTCTCATTTGTGGGTTTTCGCTTCCCTGCGCTGTGCTGGTATTTTTTTTCCCTTTGTTCTAGGTTTTTCTGCAAAATTTTTTTGCTTTCTATTTTTGTGCTGTTCCTTCTCTGTTTTGTGGTTCGGATTGTGTTCCTGTCTTTCACCTAGACCGTCAAATGAGTTCTGTTGGTTATCTATGCTTCTTTGAGGTTGCGCCTATGGAATTGGCTTCTCGGCTTTTGGTACCTTTTGTTGTTTCTAGCCATAGGCCAGCCACTGTTGTTGGTTGTGGTTTTGGTGTGCTTTGCTTTCTGCCGTGGTGTTACACATCAAAATTAGTTAATACATAGAGGGGTTTGTTATCGGTCGCGGCCTTCAGCGTATGAAGCTGCTTCTTTTCGGGCCTAAGTTAATGATGGTTTCTGTGTAATGCTTTCAGTTGCTATTTTTTTATTGTGTCAGTGTTCCTGCAGGTTTATCATCGGTTGCTTTTTTTTTGTTGGGCCTGGTTGGTTTTTCTTTTGGGAATCCTGCTTTCTATTGTTCTATGAAGCGTGTCATCATATATATGTTTGTTGATTCTGGCTAATTTGGTTTCTTTATTGTTTTTGTATTGTGATGGTGTTGCTTGCTCTGTCTGTTGTGTGTTTCTAGTGAAACCACCTGTTGCTGGAACCGCTGTTTCTGTATCTATGCAGTTTCTTCGTTTTCTATTCTCTGCTTGCTTTGCGAGGTACGTTTATTTCTTTGTAGAATATTGTTATGATTCTTATTGTTATTCATTCTTTGGTTCTGTTCTTTGGCATGCCTTCTTTGTGCTTATTTTGGTGTGTAGAATCATGTGTGTTATTGTTCTGTCACCGGTACTGTGTCTCTCTTTTTCTTGGTTGCTGGCTTTGTCTGCTCCTCTTCTTCAGGTGTTCAGCCTGTTCTGTTGCGCCGCTTCCCTATGCTGCATGGTGTGACTGTTTTATTGTGAGAGAGGTCTTTGCTGCGTTTGTTTTTTCCCGGTATAGGTACTTAGGATAGATTGTGTTAGCCAAGCACCATTCTTTGCTCTTATGCTCTTCTCTATTTAGATTTTATGTGTAGGTGTCTGTTTTTAGTTATCTGTTTTTTGTCCTAAGGCTATTTATTTCTGTTTCTTGCACCGTCTACTGATCCCATCAGGTGCCACATATTTTTGTGTTGTTTTCTACCCATGCCACGAAGGAAGAGATTTGATTCGTCTGGTGAAGCTGGGTCGTCATCTGGCAATGCTCCTTGCTCTTCTTCAGTTATATCTATCTTTATTTTTTCTGTATTATATCTACCCATTTCTTATATCTATCTTTATTTTTTCTTCTATATTTTTAATAGATGGAGGCACTTGATCTAGTCAAGATCTCTGATTTACCTACAAGACCTCACTCTGTAAGAATTCAAGTCAGGATTATGAGGGTCTGGGCAGCATCACCACCGGATAGTACACTCATTTGGTACTATGGAACTGTTCTTATTGATGCACATGTACGTTTTATGCTTTTCACTTTCCATCATGTGCACTTGCTTCTGCCTGCTTGGATTGTATCCTCTCTTTTTTCTTTATATCTGCACCTAATATCGCAGCATATTTATACAGGGTGGAGTTATTGAAGCTAGGATGCCAAAGGAACATTACCAGCGCCTGTGTAGGTTGGTAGAGGAAGGGCGTATCTGCGAGATAGCACAGTTCTCTGTTGCAGATGCTCCAAACAAATATCATGTTGTCGAAGGCAGCCATATCATCTACTTTACAAGTCAGATCACAATTACTCCATTGGCATCTTCAAGTCTTCACATACCAACGCACTACATCAAATTTTAGCGCATCTCTTCTATAGGAACTGATATCAAGAGCACCGATAAAGTCATAGGTCTGTATCAGGCATTCTATATATCCTACTTGCATAACCTTAGGCCATTAATTTTTTCCCAGAAATGTCTCTACCTATTAGATGCCGTGCTATGTTCATTTAATGTGATTATATCCCTTTATTTATAGCATTTGTTCTTTGCATTCTTACTATGCACAGTGCCTTACTTATCTTTATCTACATTGCTAACACAGACATCATCGCAAGGATAGCTGGATTCAGTCCTGTAAAAGAAACTAAATATGGAAAAAGTTATCAGCTGATGTATCTAGCAGATGAAAGGTCTGTTGTGAGCAATTCTGTTTCTTACTCTATTATCATAAGTAAAGCTTTTCTCTTTTCCTTTTTCTATATTCTTATTTATATTGGCCTATGGCTAGACAACACAGCAACATCTTCGTCTATAATCACAGCAAAATCTATTTTCTCAGAGGCAGCATGACCGAGGTCACACTATGGAGTCAATTCCTGCACCTCTTCGATCCACTCGCACTCCATGAGCAATCAAAAATAGAACCAATTGTTATCATTTGCAGTGCCGTTGCGATCAATGCATGGGAGCGTTAGTGCTTTACATTCCCTACTCTCTTTTCTGTACTTGCAATCTATTTTGGTAGCAGTTATAACAAACAATGGATCTCCAATACTTTACCTCTTCTTTTATTTACTCATTTTATGCACTTATTACGCCAATTATTCAGGTGTATATGGTCTGAAAGCAGTTAGTTGTACCAGGTTCTACATGGACAAAACAATTACAGAAATTACACAGTTTATTGCTAGGTATGAAACTATACGCACAAATATAATTGATAAAAATACCGTTTCATTGCATCCATCTTTGTAATGGTGCTTCCAATTTTCAGCTTGCCACCAGATCTCCCACCAATTGTTCTCGACACAAATGGACCGCCATATGATGGAGCACCAATCAGCAATGCACCACAAAGGCTTGAACAAGCAGAACCACAACGAGTGACAGTCTCAGAATTCCTAGCTATATCTGTCGATGCATATTCTGTAACATCAATTCACCAAAATTTTTTTCCTGATAAAAAAACTGTATCATGTGTTGTCTTCGCACCTCTTTCTTCACAACCATAGATATTAAATCAGTGCTTATACTTTCCATTTGCAGAGCACTCTATACAAATGTGTTGTTTCAGTTGCTGATCTCAAGAATAGATATGAATGGCATTATCAAGCATGCAAGAAATGTTTGAGCAAGATAAAAGACCAGTACTGTCAGAGGTGCAAGGTCCACAAAAATGACTTCATGAACTGGTATATTCTTCATCTCATTTTTATCACTAAAATACAGTACCCAGACAGCATTGCACTGCTTTACACAGGTATGACAACAGCCAAAAATAATTCCCAATTGAGCCCATACTTCCTCAAATAACCCATCTGTTATTTTTCATGAATAGGTACAAGTTGCTTCTTCTTGTCAGAGATGCAACAGGTGATGCTGAATTTACAGCACTAGGTAGGGTTGCTAAGATAATGATTGGCATCGACGAAAACGAGATGCTCAGGATACGCGACAGAACAAAAGTCCCTGCGCCAAATGAGCTACTAGCAATCAGAGGCAAGGCTTATGAATTCTTTGTTTTACCAAAAGAAGTGCCAAACTGTCCAAGAGTTAGGAGGAACACAATAGTCCATGTAGGTCTAGTCCCACCAGATGTGGCACCGTTCCTTGCTATCGATCAAGCACCGGATGTTGGTACAAGTACTCAACAGAAAACTATTCTACACAGGTATTCATTCAGTAAAAGCATCACCCAAACACATCACCACAAAATATAATAGTGTCAGCATTTTTTTTACCCCTATCTATCGCATTGCTTACCCAATTTGCCACTGATGCAGTACCGGACAAACACCAAATCAGTTAGCTCTTTCACCTCACCATCAACCAGAAAGGCAAGCGATACCAGCAACTCCACAACCACTAGATATATCAACACCTCCTGCCCAACTGATCCCACAAGTGCAACATGCAGAGCAGAAAAGGTAAACTTCTTTTAAATATCACAGTATGATTGTTATTACAGTGCGAAATCAGCCACACAAATAATGCCTTCACTAAGGAGCACAGACAAACCTGTTTTTACTCTGATTATTCTTCCTACAATACCCAAAATTTTTTTTATCTGTATGTATACGTGCAATAAAGAAATTAGCCAACAGAACTCTAATCTTCACTTGACTCCATGTTTTAAATACAGTACTCATTTCGATGAGCATCAAACAACTGCTGGTACCACAGCGGGTCCAAGAAAGAGGCTATTTACCGATGCAGATATATCAGAATATGAAAGGTACATATTATGACCTATTATCAGGCTATATTATGGAAACAATTTAACTATTACCATCTCTTTTTTTCTGAACTGAATACGTTCACAGTGACAAAAATGATCCGGAACATGGACAGCCAAGCAACATAAAACATGCAAAAAAAAAAAAAGAAGAGGATTCTGCATACACAGTAGAAAAGCACAGCACCTCAACCAGGTAACAAATAATATGGCCCAACACATAGCTCATCACAGACATCGAAACACACACTCTGTGTCCACCAAACAGCACCATCCTAGAACATTTCTATGTACCTATCCCTAAAATTGTATAATAGACATTAATTTTCATCTATTTCAGTGATCCTGCATAAAAACTCATCGTGCTATATGGTCAAACCCCTTTTGAAGATGATGTGATACCAGAGAAAAACATTTTGGCAGCCCTTCGTAGTGCACCTGTACAGGCTGGATAGCACACAACTTTTTAGCTTATCTTATTTTATGCACTCTACCTTTCGCACAGAAAGCACTGTGCGTCTTTGTACATAGCTTTGCACCACTAAACCTCTTCTTTTTGGCCTGTTATAGAATTTAAACTGCACCAAGTATGCTATATGTAGACACAGCATACATTGTACTATAAAGTTCAAACTCTATAACAACCTCATAGCTGATGTAAGAGAACCAAATATATCTATCAGTATATAAATGCATCTATGGGTATTGACCATAGCAATTCTCTTCTTCAAACCATGCTGAGTAAAATATATTCAGATTATATTTCGATTTCCTTTATATTAGTTTTCTTGATAAAATTAGTTTCGCATCACATTCAAATTACACAGCCCAATGCATGATGATGCCAATAGAGTCAAAATCCAACATCAGTTTATACGTTTATGACAAGCGCATCTTTTCTAATACACCTAAGTTTGACAAAAAAAAAAAGTACCTATTGAACAAAAAACAGGATAGACAAAAAAAATTAAGTTTCGCTGCCTAATTTTTGCACGCTGTTCCGCTCATGTCTGAAAGAAGGTACCTATCTATACAAACCTCTCTATACATAAGCTAATACGGGCAACCAACTATGCTATGGCTCTCCAGACAGCTATGCTCTGGCTGTCCAATAAAAAAAAAAACAGATCGATCTCTGCCTCTGCCAAACCTATCTCGACAATAAAACAAAGCTCACAAGCCAAACAGTCTTCTATTTGCAGAACTCTTTGGTAACCACATTTAGCTATTATTAAATTGATGCAGCTATTTAATTGCTATAGCTCTTTCGTCTATCTGTTTAGTTCATGTACTCCTTTTGTTTCTCCAGTCTGATAGCATAACCATTTCTCCAAATAATGACATTAGACACTCATTTAAAATTATACATATCCGTTGGCGCTTAATTTTTTCCTTTGAAAAAAAAATACTATACTAAGCCAAACATTATTATCACTACAAGTTAATCTTACATCGCGCGGAGCGCGATGCACTACCTAGTTTAAGTTAATTTCATACTGCATACGTCCATATTTGAACTGAAAAAAGTATGACACAAACTCTGATCTATTCAGAACTTTACGGTGCCTAACTCTCCTTCAAACTATGTCAGATTTTTGTCAATTATAGGGTCAGGAAAAGGTTACAGAACCTCTCTCAACTATTTCAGAGGCTGTGATACTTTTTGGCAACTAGGCCAATTGAGGGGTCGCAGCATGTACATTAACAAAGACCATCAGATGAACAACTAATAATTAATACACTCCAAAGCAACACATTTGAGCACACAATATGAACAACTTTTTTTTTTTTTTTTCCTTTTGATAACGCTAATTCTAAGCCTAATAGCTCAACAATCAAATAAAAAAAAAAAGGCTCAACAATGGCCCATTCTCCAAGGCAGCTCTCTCTCTTCATCCTCATCAGAACCCAATTCCACAATTTCTTCTCCATACGCGTCAGAATCATTTTCAAAATAATCAAACGGATCTCTCTCCTCTTCTTCATCAGAATCTTCTTCCTCGGGATAATCAAATGCTGGATTATCTTCGGCTACAATGCCACACACACACAAAAACCAGCATTAAAATAATAGTGTATTTCAAATTTAACACAAATCAGATTTAATGGGACACCTTTATTGCATCACATCAGCAAAATTAGCCATCAATTCTGGAGTATGACGAGAAAGCTGATTTTTTTTTAAAAAAAATATATACAAACATGCATTGTTCTAGTAAATACGTACAACTTGATAAAAGAAATACTAACTAATACTCTCCTCGTTTTCTTTATATATATATAAATGAGAAGCTCAATATGAGGGGACTGATATGTTACCATTGGAATCATCTGTGTCATAATCAGATTTCGGCGGGCCATCATAATAGTCATCATCATCACCATTATCCACTTGTACCCTTCAATAGAAAGGGGAAAAAAAGCATGAACAGAACTTAATAGTCAAAATATTTGTATAGGGTATGTTTGGCAGCCCAAGCGAACAAGCTGTTCGCGAACAGTGGAAGTTCACACATCCCAAACATAGGCACGAACTACGAACACCTCTATTCTCCCCCTTGTTCGCAATTCCACCAAAACCCAAGAACTTGCGAACAGCCAGTTCTTGTTCGTGAACCCTCTGTTCCCACCCACTACCAAACACACCCATAAAGTACCTAAATTTATTTGAGCCTGTTTTTTAAAGACATTTGCAAGCTATGGCCATATGTAAAAAACCAAGCTTTAATCAAACAAAAATTGAAGCTAGCTTGCCATTTTCATTAATAGATGCTTAATTTTAATTAAGGTTAACTTTACAACATCAGAATGCAAGCTATATCAGGAGCAAACCTGAAAACTTTCCCAGAACAGGCCTTTACTTCATATTAAGCAAGTCTAGAGACCATAAATTAGCTGCAAAAAGAGGGCTGTTTGGAATCCAGTAACTGAGGGTCAAGGTGAAGCTAGAGTTAACGCAACTAAGTCAATTTGAGTTGTTTCAAACAATCCAGTTGGATGAGTTACACTGGTTTCTAATTCCTAAGGAGCTCCAATTGACTGCACTGCTTTTCAATTGGGTTGCAAACAATGAATCACTTGAGCAATGTTTTGAAGAAGAAGAAAAGGGGACACACCACGTAAGTGTATCATGCATGTTTTCATTATATAAGGATTTGGTTTGGCACTACTGTAACTAGAGCCCATGCACAATAAAACAAAGAAAAATAAATAAAATACAAGTCATATTCCTGCAACTCGATTACTAGATTTGAATTTACACAGTGTATCTCAATTTCCTCCCATCCAAACAGCCACTAAAAGAAATGTTGGGTTGGTGCTAGTTCAATACTTGACAAATTTTGCAGTAATTGCAAATAGCATGGCATATTTTGTGCAGTTTATCCAAATACCATACAAAAGAAAACACGAGTGCGAGACAAGTCTTACAGAGGATAGTCGGCCTGAATATCTTCCATTTTGGTATCACCATCTTTCTCCACCGTATAAAGGTCATACACATAATCCTCTGTGATGAAACAATATATGTATATTAAAAAGAAACAGACCTTTTATAAGACACTTTATTATTAGGATCCACAAAATGAAATACAAAATTAGATACCTTCTGAGTAGACTGAAAATATATCAGATTCAATTGTGGTGGCTGCTGATGGAATGTGCTCTCGAAGTAGGGGTAAATAGTTGCACAATATAGCTTCCTCTTCCACAGTAATATCTCTGCAGAGGAATAGAGAGATGATCAATAAATTAAACCTGAAGACAAATTACTAAGCTGCTAACATGTATTTTTTACCAGAGGTTTCGATCAGCAACACAATGGCAGGTACATAAATGCATATGATCTTTGACTAAGCCAGATGAACAGAAGAAAAGTATGAACTTTGTATTAAAGGCAAATTCATGACCCCTTACCTTTTCTTTTTGGTCTTCGAAGGTGTATCAGCAGTAGCATCAACTTGAAGAACATCATATAGATGGCATACCTCCTTGAAGGAATCCTTTCGACTTTTCCATATTTGTTCAAATCTCGCATTCCTTGCCATCTCCTGAATTAAAATTAGAAAAAGATAACAAAAACTTTTATCAGAACTTATGCTGCCTGACACACATAAGAAAATCGCATACCATACATGTATGATGTATGGTCCAGATAAGTCAGGTTGCCTATTACAATCTCGATTTAAATTACAAAAAGATATGTCCAAGAGTGAATGTCCAAGTCCAAAAGCCACTTATTAGTACACAACTACACATATCCAATCCCAACTCATTTCGGGTGGACTATTCCAGACTGACTGATTTATATATTGTTTACTCTTGATTATCAAAACTCCAAAGTATAAATCCAATCATTTATAATTTATTAGAAAGAAATGTATATTTATTCAAAGAGCTCATAACTACATTCACTCTTCTGTGTCTCATCTGCTCATCTCCACTATTACTAAAATAAATGAATTGTATAATTTTTTATTTGTTTATCCACATGGTCAACTATTCATCAATTTCCACATCAAAAAAAAAAAAGCAATTCATAAATTTGCGAACAAAGAAGAATAAAATGTACTTGCATAAATAAATAGCCACCTCTAATCCTTTAGTCTTTCAAAAATGCCATATCACTTAATCCATATGGAATCAGATTGATACATAATTTGTATCCATTAAAAGATACAAATACAGAATATTAATTAAATAATGAAAAAATAGAGGTACCTCGTGCTTTTGTCTAGCACCTTGCTTCAGCTCATCTGGCTTCTGTTCACAATAAATTAACTTGTCAGAATGTTTTGAGGGGAATTAAATGAGAAATACAAAAATTAAACAGTGAAACAAACTGCAAAATTAATTATTGAGAAATTAATATTTAATAGTTAGCCAAAGAAAAAGAAGATACACACTTTTCCCAGCTTGAATGCTCTCTTCCGGTCCTCAATTTTCTTTTCTTTTGAGACATTAGAATCAGTCTGACATAACACAAAACATGAACAGAGAAATCAAAATGAAATTAACTTTGTAATCTGAATACACAACAGTAAAGTCAAAATAAGATACCATAAGAACACATGAAGGTAACAGATATAATTGTGAGTAAATAATGTGAAATAAGCACACAAGTAACTTCATCTGTTAACTATACTTCGAACAATTGCAAGCGTGGCATGATAAAATTGGCCCTCAGAATAGGAGTTTATTTATATTGTGGCCTTCCCTATTTTGTAACAGCACAGTCACAGTATATGGCAAATGATAAATATTAACTGAGAGCTTAGTTAACATTACTAATAAAGATTCTTCCATGTTTAGAGTGTTCCTCTTTAGCGCACAAATCTGGAGTGACCAATTGACCAGTACAAACCAAATACGTTATTTCACTAATTGTTCAATTATTGTGAAATTATAAACTAACCAGGAAAGAATGTAAAACACTTCCAATTGCATCAGATTCAGTTATAGTCTCAACATGGTGCACAAAAAGCTTCTTTGACTTTGGTTCCTCTTCAACTGAAATAAAAAGAACACAACTGATTAAATTCAAAACCAAAACCAAACTAAAAATAATACTAAGAAATACGAAAGAAAACCTTTTTGTGCTGTAGAATCAGAGATGGAGAGTGACCCAAAATCCAGTAAGGCTTTCTTAGAAGGTCTCTCATTAATCTCAAGCCCTAAAACCAGAAAGCTGATACATAAATATAAATAACCACCAAAAAAGAAGATAAAACATCCTTCTGATTGTTTGATAAACAAATAGAATGGTAAGAATCTTACAGAATGCATCAAATCTGGCCTGGGTAAGTTTTCTCTTGACCCTGACAATTACTGGTTTTTCATTCGCCAAATCGGGAGGCGGAGACGAGGAAGACGAAGAGCTGGAAGGCCCGTCGATTTGCGCCATGACAGTGCAGATCAGAGAGAGAGAGAGAGAGAGAGAGTGAGAGAGGAGAAGGGTTTTCTGGGTTAGGGTTTTATCGGAGGAGAGGAGAGGAGAAAGGGTTTAGATTAAATGAATCTTAATTCTGAGGTAAAGAGGCCAAGTTTGTAGTGACGTCACGAAAAGAGCCCATTTGTTCCATCTCTATTGGAAATTATCAAGTGTTCAGTTTTTCGTTCGTTCATTAATCATTCATAAGAATTATCCATTTTAGCATGGGTTAAGAATTATGCACAAAAAATTTTATCTATAAGACAATAACAGAACTTTTCATTATATTTATTCTTCGTATAATTAAAAAAATTCCGTAAATCTTTATTTATATGCAAATTATGGGTTGTAGATATTGTGGAATTCTGGTTTTAATAAATAAAAAAAAACAAATTTGCATGTCATGATGAGGTCTAAAATGTTTAGTCATCAATAAGCTTATACTTAAATTATTTAATTTTTGAGGAAAATAAGAGAAAGCAATCAGGCCAAGATTTTAGTTAGAGTATTATGATTGTTAAAAAAATAGTCATATAGGTATGATTTTTCCTCCGCTCATAGATTCTTTGTTACTAACCTAGCTATGAGTGAATCAATTTTAATCTCTTTGCTATTAGAAATAAATTCAAGAGATAAAAAGCAAAAAAAAAAAAAAAAAAATCTAGGTGTTATGTTGAGGTCTAAAATATAAAGTCATTCATGAGAAAATAATGAAATTATTTAATCTTCGAAGCAGATTCAAGACAAAATAATGTCAAAAATCTAGTTGACAAAATTATAATTGGCAAAATAAAGTTATAGAGGTATTTTAGCTAAAATTTTTTTTGAGTGTTTGAAATAAATTTTTATTGTTCTTTATACAAAATTTTAAAGGGATGTGAAGTGAGGGAAAATACGAAAGAAATGTTACATTACAAAAATTCAATTTTGGAAAAGAAAATCTATTAATTGGAGGTTAGATGAGGTGAAAATTTTCTCTTAATTTTTTTAATAATATTATAGGGTAAGTAATTAACATAAATTTACTTTTTCATCATCTCCCCTCGATCTCCCTAGCTATCGAAGCAAACCCTAAACGAGTACCTAAAGCGTCGTCTTTCGCAATCCTTTGCCCCCCGCCGTGCTCCTAATTCTATATTACCAACTATGACTGAATCAATTTGAGATCTCTTTGCTATTATAGAAATAGATTCAAGAGAGAAGACACAAAGAAAAAAAAGTTGAGAGCAATTCTTGTTGAAGAGAATCCAAAATTGTGGTAGATTTTGTTGAAGAAAATTCCTAATTATTCAATAATTGTTGTTGAAGGAAAGCCCTAATCTATACAGGTGCTTCTGCTTCAGTATTCTAAATTTTTTTCCGACTTAATGACGACCTCAAAAAAGGTTAGAAATTTCTTTCTCGCCAATTATAAACACAAAAGCATATTTTGTTTTTTTCCTAAAAAAATAAACATGTATTATATTTTGACGAGATTTGTTGTTACAATGAGTTTAATTTCATAAAATCACGACTACAAATCAAAATATCAAAAAAAAATAATAATAATAATTATCCAATTTGACACAATTTAAATTTGTGACACTTGATCGATGGTCAAATAATTTTGACTTATATCAAATTAAATACCTTGCTTGTCATAATTTTACTTATTGTAATTTGTAATCATTTAATTTGTGTTGTCGAATAATTATTGCCGTTTTTTTCCTACTTTGGGAATGAAATTTTGTTTTCCATATTTTGTGTGCAGACTAGAACTGTTGAGAGTGAGCAGGCATGGGCTACCGAGCTTAATTCCTGCCTGTGTAGTATACATGTGACAGCAACCTTGATCCTCCAAGATGATCTGATGATGTGGTTGATTTTTATTCCTTCCGTTCAACATGCCATTATTGGAGGTTATATACTACTGATCTCATGGAAGATCTCTCATCGGCACCTTGCTTCCGTCCCAGGAAGTGGATTATGCTTATCAGATGGAAATGGGTTTCACACTAAGCCCAAGTGTTTTCTAAATACCTCAAATGGGAGACTACTTTGGAGGAGAGTGCCAGTGCTCGATACTCGACCAAAGGTCTTCACCACTGCAGAAGGCCTTCTTATTATCGGTAACAAGTCAAAAACGAAACTTCTCAATTAATCCCCTAACGAGATACTGTATTGAATTACCTACTTAATTTGTTCTTGCACCCACGAGAACAACTACTGAGAGTGACAGCTTCAGCAGTTACTTCTGCTACCACTGTCATCCTCTGCATATATTACATCCTTTAATAGGCGTAGATCGCCGTATTTTGGTTGGTGTAATATAAAACCATACGATTTGCTGACGAAAAGAGCAAAAATGGAAAATTCTTTCTGATAATACAATAATATTCTCAGATAACATGCGCTTCCAAAATACATTATTATATCAAGACCAATTATATACCTTCGAGCGCAATGGAACTATCAACTTATTTGATCTGATCCACATATATGTCATTAGGGTCATCATTCCTCCTACATTGGCCTCTGACTCGCTCTCTTTTAACCTTGTTGAATCCAGGGGACAAATATTGCTGGTTTGTAAGGTATTTAAGGAGGCAAATCAGGCAAAAGTTGCTTTTAAGGTTTATAAGGTAGATATTTCTCACAAAACCCTGATTCCAATGGATAACATTGGTGATCAAGCTTTGTTCATATCAGATGCGCGAACTCTTTCCATTTCAGCTAGTTGTTTCCCTATATCGTTGAAGCAAATTCTATATATTTTGTGCGGCATTTGGAAATGCTAGGACGCACATACCGTATGGGAGGTGTTTACAGTCTCCTTAGGTCTGCTCCAGAAGGGGCTACAGGAAACTGACCGCATCCTGTCCAGTGGAGTAACATGCTCCAGAATGAAATTTTATAATGGAAAAGAGGGTGAATGGATGAAAAAGATGGGTGAACCCTTCATGTAATTGTTGTCATTTTTATTACCCCAAATTTAAGGATTAAGTTTTTGTTCCACCTCGCTCCTATTTCATCCCATTCCATTCCATTATGGACCCTGGAGCAGACCCTTAAAGGAAGCACCAAGAATCTTCATTTGTTTGGCGTACTCAATGAGAGCTGTATAAATATATCTCTGAACAAAGAGCAACAATCCATTCAACCATGCATATAGCCTCTTAGGCTCCGTTTGGATGGGCTAGAAATAGCTTCTTCCTAAGGGGGTCGTTTGGATGGGCTAGGAATAGCCAATTCCTAGGAATTTCATATTCCTAGGAATTTCATCTCTCTCACAAAGTTACACACTTCCCAACGAAAATCCTTATTCCTTCCTAGGAATTGGCTATTCCTAGCCCATCCAAACGACCCCAAGAATAACTTCTTCATAGACATAAAACTCTTCCCAAAGTTATACACTTCCCAACATTTTCTTCTTAAAATCTTTATTTCTTCCTTATTCCCATACAATCCAAACGAGCCCTTAGATCACATCCTCTGCTACTGCTACAGGAGCATGGTCACAAGGATTGATGTACCATGAGATTTATGAGAAGGACCTTTTTGACTAAAGCTCTATATATATAAATAATTGTCCAATATTTATGGTACAAAAGTGGCGGATATAGGATTTTTTAAAGGCTGGGCACGATAAAGTTTATGTTAAATTAAATAAAAATAATAATAAATAAATAATATTTAAACAGAAAAATATATATTGAAATCTAATCACTAGTAACAATACAAAAATGATGATTATTGGATGAAATATCAAGCAAGAAATTGGGTTCCTCTGTTGGAGGAGAAATTAATATTTTGTGTACATTGGAATTTTTCCTTGAATAATGCCTAAAACAACATATTTATTGCATTTCGTTTGATGAAGTGCTGGGTATTTCTCATCTTTCTGAAAGAAAAAAAAATGTACCGATTAATCAATCAATTCAATAAAAATATATATACAACTATTTTGAGAAATAATTGTACAAATGATCTTAAAATAAACTAAAAGACAAATTGGAAGTTCAATTTTCTTCTTCCGGCATCCAATCAAACAAAATTACTAATAAACAATCTCATGTAAAAGTTTAAAAGTTAATATGAGTACAAATTAAATAATAAAATAAACTTACAAAATAAAACCAGAGATTGCTTACTACCGATAAATGAATAATTCACTTTTTGTTTCACTGCACATGGGGTTGCGCATCATAACCGTTAATATAAAACAAAAGCTATTTTGTACAAACTGAATCCTGGAGCGATGTCAAATCTCAGGTGGGTTAGTAGGCCATAAAAGATGTTCCAAAGGGGAAAAAAAAATTAAATAACAAAGAACGAACGATAGGCACCGGAGCAAATTAAACCTAGGCACTGGACTTTCAATCTTTTTAATTACGCAGAAAATTAACACCTAAAACTCAAATTTCAGAAAATCAAGCCCTGGCACGTGAATACAAAATAAAGCTACTTATGAAAAGATGGGTAAGAGTTGCATATGATCGTAGCTAATGGATGTTAAGTTTTATCCTAATTTATTTTATGGACCATTGAACTATATATGTTCTTAGTTAAATTTGTTGCAATATGTGAGATGTTGTTGTACTCTTATGAGAGAGATTAATGTAATTTTAGTTTACTTACGATTCTTGTCCTGTTGCATCATTTTTTTTCCTCCCTATTGATATAGGCATATAGCCAATGGATTCATGGAACCGAATTGTGGAGTTAATTAAACCTATCGCACGTCAAAAAGTGGGGTTTTAGTGGATGATTAAGTTGTCTATTATCGTAGTTTGATGAGGAATTTTGTGTTCTTTAATTGAAAAAATATATATTTTTTGTCAGTGATGTTTTACTAATGGTGTCATGCATGACTATTTTTTTTCAAATGTTTTAAAAAAAATGTTGTATATATGCATGTGGAGTCACAGAAGGATGGGCTATTTGTTAGAAGTAAGAAGTGGGTCCAGAAGAATGTTGATCCAATATTATTATTATTATTATTATTATTATTATTATTATTATTATTATTATTTCTCTGGTGGAACTTCTTGTACACATGCATATAATGGAAAATTGAAAAATTGGCTCGCTCTTAGACAAGTACATCCGCAGCGAAGAAAATGATTTGCAAGGGGTCGTTTGGCAATATCAAAGTTTAGTGGGTCAAGGGTTAAAGTTAGTATTTTTTTTGTTAGTGTTTAAGATTAAAGTTAATAAAAGTTAGTACTAACTTAAAGTTAGTAATTGTTGTTTGACATGATAGGTTAAAGTTAGTGATCAAAGTGAATGCATTCACTTATAACATTCATTTTATTCTCTACATTTTAGAATTCGAATCTTGAAATTTTAAAATTTTGAAAATTTTAAAGTTAAAAATTTGAAATTTGAAATTTTGAAATTTGAAAATTTGAAAATTGAAATTTGAAAATTTGAAATTTGAAATTTGAAATTTCGAAAATTTCAAATTTCAAATTCTGAAATTTTGAAATTTGAAAGAGGCAGCGATTTCTTCTCAAGGTTTTTCTCTTCAGGTATGATCTTTTTTTTTTTTTTGGTGTTTGGAGAACGCTCAAATACAAAATTGCTAAGTTAAAGAGTTAGTGCTAAACTTGTTGATCCTAAAGTTGTTTGGCAATACAAGGTCCATAGGTTAGCTCGTTGATCTAAAAGTCAAGCAAAACTTGACACTACCAAACAAGCCCTTGGATAACAGTTCAAGTGTCCACTAAGCAGATCAATTACATGATCTTCAAGCTGAGAGAGTAGAGAAAGAATTAAGCTCATGTAATTTAAATGTAAGGCAACAAATATCACTTGCAAATTACTTTAAGTTAAACAAAGAGAGTTAGTCAAAGACAAGCAACCAAAAATTTAACTTTGAAAGTTCATTAAAACAAAGCACAATTATACAAATATATAAATAAAAATATAAAAAAAAGACTAGAAAATTGAATGTTTCCGAACTGAAATAGAAAGATTAAGCTCAGAAGTAACAATAATTTTTTTTAAAAAAAAAAATGCAAGTAACAATAAATTCAGTGACAGAACGCTACGCATGGACAAAGGATGTCCATGCCCAGTCGACCATAATCTGCTCTAGTCCTGGCAATAAAAAATTGCGGGACCCACGGTACAGATTAAAGCTGTACACTTCAATACAAAGAATACGCCGCAGAAAATTTATTTCAATGTAAAGGCAATAGTATGACTAGTCAAAGCTTATCTGACCGCTCTCCTCCCTTCCTAAAGAAAGAAGAAGAGTTAAGAGTTGCTCTTTTTTTTATCTGATGCTTTTGATTTTGAAAATACAAAAATGATAAAAAGTGCTGTCGTCTCGCTTCCTTGTTCGCCTTCGCCTTCGCCACCTCTTCTCTGTTCTCGCCTCTCAAACCCTCCTAAAACCCTAACCTTAGCTGTCACTCTCAAACCCTTCTCCTCCCTCCGCCTCCGCCACCACCACCACCGCCGTCTTAGGCGCGACCTCTCAGTCCGCGCAGGCGATGGCGACGACGTAGAGGGCCCCGACTTCCCCGGAGGCGACTTCTTCTACGATGAAGCAGAAGATGACGCCGACAACGAGAAAGACTACGAAATCGAGTACGACAAGCTGTTGATTGGTGCTAGCAAAGAGGACACTGGAGAGGATGTCGCCCTCGCGCTCGCGCCTCTCTCCAGTGGAGGGTTTGTTAGCACGCTCGGCTGGGAGGCGGAGACTGTCGTCAATTATAGAATCAATGAGGAGGAATTTCATAAAATTAGCCTTTTGGATTGTGATTTTTTCATCAGAAAGCCGCCCGATCCAGATGATGATCTGTATGATTTCAGAGAGGTGAGAGTGTTTCAATACCTGTGTACTGTGCATACCAAACCCATATTTGAATTAACCCAGCACCAATGCATACTAACAGTAGAATGAAACACAAGACCACCTTCATACTTCAAGTTTTATTTGTTATGAATTTATGTATAAATATAATGAATGCTAAGTATTAATTTTCATATTTGCTTTGTGCAAACAGATGTATGTCAGTCCCCCAGATACCGATGTTTACTCAATTCCCAGGGTTCTTGCTCCTATGCCTAAAAAGGTATTTTTAACTTGTATTCCCTTAACTGCCTTTGTTTTGATAATATTATGTTATATTGAAGGAAAACTTGGATATAATCCCCTCTAATCTTCTTTCATTGGAAATAACCCCCTCTAATCATGTATATAATGCATATAACCCCTTCGGGGTCGTTTGGATGGGCTAGGAATAGCCAATTCCTAGGAAGGAATAAGGATTTTCGTTGGGAAGTGTGTAACTTTGTGAGAGAGATGAAATTCCTAGGAATATGAAATTCCTAGGAATTGGCTATTCCTAGCCCATCCAAACGACCCCTTCATGTTATTTTTAATCACTTTTTCAATTGCAAATATCAAGTGCATAATTTTATGACAGACATACCCTCTCCCTTTCATCTTCCTTGAGCATATACCCGCCCAATGCTATCATTTTCATTTGCCAATTCTCAGAATTTCATATTGTTCCTGTATTTATTTCTCCTTCTAGTCAGTAGTTGAGATGTGAAGGAGAAATGGTAGTTGCTAGAAATTTTGGACTCTTACACAGTTAAACCTGTTACAATTTCTTTTGTTTCGTTCATGGCCTAAAAAAGGAAACTAGGAGAAGCCTATTCATAAAATGTTCTCAATTCAATCTCATGTAAACTTAATTCAAGGGATTGATATGACACATGGCTGCATGCAATTGATGGGAACAAAATTGAAGCTCATGATCCTAACAGTATGTTGTGTTCAAATTATCGGTTTGAAAATGCAATTATTTAACAGTATTATTACTTCTGAAATGCTAGTTGATTCGATGCTCAAAGAAAGATTATGTTCTTTACAATACTACAGAGCCACCAGTAGATGGCCCTAGGGGCCCGTTATATAAAACCGATACAGAGATTCTGAAGGTACATACACTTCATAGTAAATGAAAATCCCTGTCAATATATTCATGATTATATGGAGGAAAAGCTTTTTACTATTGACGCCTTTTTGCAGGTTTTTTTAACCAAACATTACACAAATAGGAGGAGAAGTGATGCTGAGTTTGTGCTTGATTTTGAAGAAATTTATGTAATTGATTCGAAAGCAAAGTCCATAACACGGGCCAAAGTGATTGTAAGTTTTTGCTGATTTATGTATTGCAGCCTCTTTTCATGCATTTTAGTTTCTGACATGTGGTGCAGAAAATAGAAATCGGTGTGAAGTTGTTTTTTATTTTTTATTTTTGCAGGTTTCTGTACCCGGGGGGAAAAAGAGGGATAGAAGAAATGATTTACTTTTAATCCGTGGTGGTGGGACCTCTTTCAAAGTTATTAATGTGGTACTATAATTACTATATATTGAATTGTTTTAAAATCTTACTTTTAATGTTGATCTTGATTTCAGAGTTGATGTCATTTCTGATTCTAAGTTTTGCCATGTTGAGTACAGAGTGAAAGGGATGACCCACAAACAGTAATCGAGAAAGTAGATTGGGCTAAATCAAGAGACCAAATGGAGAAATATTTAAGGAAGTTCAAAGATTTCGAGGAATCAAATTGGTTTTAGCGCCCCCCCCTAAATGGTAATATTGGAGAATTTTGTGATGACGTAGTATAGAGTACTGGATCTCTGTTTTTTTTTTTCTTTTTTTTTTTCCTCGGTACAGAAATAACACATTATTGAGTAGAGTCCATTTTTTATTCCTTTTGGTATAGCTGAGTTATTGTAGCAGATTTCTTCCTTCTGATTTTCTGAACATCCAACAGCTTACAGCTACGTAGCTTTAAAAATTTAAAGTATAAATATTCTATTAAAGAGGTTTAAATCGAATATTATCCGACGATGTGAATGGATCGTACTATGATCTGGATTTGGATATGAATAAAAGCAGAGTAATATTTATTGGGGACAATGTCCCCCCCCCCCTGTTTCCTAGTCATATGCTTTCGTGTAGTATTTTCATTTTTCAGCGTTATATTATTGATTTTTAAAGAAAATTTAATATTTTAATTCTTTGAATAGAATATGAGTATTAATTAGCTGTAAAAAAATTTAAAGTAACAATATTTGTTTTTAAACGATCATTGCACCGATATTGAAATATCATATCATCATATTGTACTTCGTATGAGTATTTCTTATCTAATTCTATTCTACTCTTATCATCATTTTTGAGGAAATATTTTTTAAATTTTCAACTTGTAGTATTGTGTTTTTTAACCTCAAACCCTTGAAGAATGGTGAATAAGTTTTGCATGAAAATTGAAAGTTTGAAATTACATGTACCAGGTCCAGCACAGTACTAGTTAGGCATCAGTCCAGTTCGTGATGCACGCCTTGGGCTTAATGGCGGTACCAGACTAAGTTGTTAAATGACTTAAATCTCTATGATTAATACTAAGATGAGTGATTAATGAGGTCAGCAAAGATTAAGTTGAGCTCTTTCTGAAGGACATTTTGGTCATTTTCCTAATTTCTAATCTGGTCATTGAGGAAGTCATCCAAGAAATCAAGTAACAAGAGAATAAGAACTTGAAAAATTATATACCGTAGTACCATACTAAGTGTAGGAAAAAGATAAATAGATAAGTCCTAATGTTTGAGCTTGGCAATCTTAGATCGGTAGCTATCGACTTGCATCAAAGGAATCTGGATTTTAAGGACAATAGTTTAGTAGCTTAGTTGGATGTGTCTTGTTTGCTCTCTGTTCACTCTATAAATTGGTTCAAATGTTGAAGTACAATACTAAAAAGATTAGGAAATATCTGGCATGACTTGACCAATATAACAGTTGATGCTCCTCCTATATACAAATAAAACATTCAAATACAGGCTAAAGCTGATGCCTCCAACAAATTACGAATAAACATTATAACACAGCCTATCTTATGCCCCCATGTAACGAATGACTACTAAGGAAGAGAAGTAAACAATAGCATCCAAAGTTCAAAATTGACCTTATAAATCTAAAGTGGGGAAATACAATGAAAGCATGTGCAGTTAAACAGTCTAGTTCCTTTTTTGTTTATTGTTTCATAACCTAATTAAAATACAAATTTCAGCCCCTCCTAGCCGAATGCAGCCCAAGTACAAACCATGTGGCCTTTAGCTTCTTCTTGCGATAATATCGGCTCTAACCCAACTTTGTAAGTAAACAGAAAACACAAAAGTTGAATTCCAGATTGTAAATCTATTTGGGTCGTTTTATGAATTGAAAGCATGCAAAGTCAGAAAAGGGGCACAAAAGGGTGCTGATATTTGACCTAAATGCGAAACACACAAGGGGCACAAAAGGGTAGAGAATCTCGTTCCCATAAAGAGTACAACAGGAAAAATTAGGAAAACAGGATAAAATATTTTCACACAAAACGACAGACAGTCCAGATTTAAGCGGAGACATAACCGAGGGCCGTGATCCCGTGTCTGGCGGAAGTTAACTACCAACCCTCAAGGCTTTGCTCCAGAAAGGGAGAACCAAGACAAAGAGAAGGAAGTGTAAGCACGGTAACTTGCTCCAATCAATATCAGTGGGTGAAACGAAGGAAATAGGAGAGAACGAAAGAACCTCAAAACATGATTTGAGAAGAAGACAAGTAACCTCCAAAATCGAGGTGTACTCTTAGGGTCTGCTCCAGAAGGGATTAACGGAGGAGGGTGAAGGAAAAAGTTAACTGACCAAACTCTGCCCAAGTCGGTTAACCTGCTCCAAAATCAAAAACTTAAAAGAAAACCAAAGAGAACGGGGAGGAATGAAGGTGAACCCCTCTATAAAAATGTGAAAAAAAGAGTAAACAAGATTACTCCCAAATTTGAAGTGTATCTCTCTTTGGCTCCCTTACACTTCCTTCCCTTACTCTTCATCTTCCCTCTTGTTTTTGGAGCAGGCCCTTAGATGTTCCAAAAATTAAATATTTGTGTCAATAATATCCTCATAGTTTTTAGTCGCTGACACTCATACCCCATGACCTCTATACTCCACTACATTCTTTTCTAAAAATTCAAGGAAAGGACTAAACTGTCATTCTCTATGTTAGAAACAAAGTAACAACCATTAACTTCTAATATGATTTTTAAATATATGGAGCACGGTACTGCAAATCATCTGCATTATTCTAGACTTCCTTCACTTTCTTTCCTCTTCCGTTCCTTTCTTTCTCCTTTTCTTCAAGATCCTGGACCAAAGTCCAAATCTTCTTAAATTGGATATTTACCCCTTCAATCTTTAATATTAGATATGTACCCCTCTAATCACACTTATAATGGATATATACCCTTTTAATTATTTTCAATGATTGTTTACTTCAAAAAAAAAAAATTCTAAAATTTTAGACGAAATTGCCCTCAAATACTCCTTTGTCATTCTTCTCGCCTTCCTCTAACGATCCACATCATAATAGAATACGAAAATGATTTAATAATCATAAAACCAGCATTAATCATAAGAAATAAACAAATATGGATGGATCGTTAATTAGAATCAAGATTTAATTTTATGTTTTGTATCTTGCTGTTGGTGTTATATAGTGATTGACCCGGTTTACAAGTACAAACTCAGATTCCATATCACCTTTTCAAGCTTCAAATCATAAAATGGGTACCTTTATCAAATTAACTTGTGTTCTTGTCATCTTGTGGAAGCTGTGCCAAATCGTGAACCAAATTTCTTTTTTCTTCCCGCACAATAAACGGATCTCAAATTGATTTCAAATTAATGTTGTTAAGAATTCGAGCGTTTACGCAGCGAAAGTTAGATTTTAGATTCGAAGAGGCACGATCCAAATGCAACTGCACAAGAACTGTGCCCCTTAGAGTTAATAAGCACGAGGATCTCAGAATAATAATCACTCAATTAGATACAAGAGACACGAGATTTAACGAAGTTCAGCACCAACTTTGTGCCTATATCCTCCACACACACGCACACTCTTTTTATTTATTTTTGAATTTTCTAAGATACATTATATGAGGGAGAAGGGAAGAATAAATAGACATTAAAGAATTACATAAGACAACTAGCCATTTTCATAATAAAATATTACTATAAAAATTCTTATCTTTATTCTTTAAGTTTCCTTCTCTTCTGACACACATCAGATCCTCTTCATATGGAAAAATGTATTTATCTTCTATAGAAAGTTTATTCTCTCACACAAGGAAATAATTTTCAAGTTTGGCCACCGATTCTTGCCATATTCAATATGCCGGTTTACAATTCGGTCTGAATCCATACTAATTCAGTCGAATGGACTTCTCTGCCATGATGTATACTTTCTGATCGGTCCGAATCCATTCTTATTTGGTCCGAACAGAGCTTATGTTGATCTGAATAATTCATACGAACCTCACGCTACACCATTCGGTCTATACACACACAATGCAGACCTCATATATTTAAACAGATGTCATATATACGGGGGGTGAAAGCAATCAGTATCTCCTCTCTCTTCGTTTTGAACTCGATCGATACACATGAGTTGGTTTATTATTTTGTCCTATAAGAACTTTGTGTTCTGAGTTTAGTTAACGCTGATTTTTTTAGTCTTTTTGAATTAAATCAATTTCGTATTTGCTTCTAGTGTGGATCGCTATTCGCTAGAGGAAGGTAGGAAGGAAGTTGAAAGGACGATCTGAGGGCAATTGCTTCCTGAACTTTAGAAATTGCTTTTCTAAAATAAAAGAATCAATTAAAATAATCAAAAGGGTATATGTCCGTATTAGTTATGATTAGAGGGGTAAATATTTAATATTAAAGATTGGAGAGGTAAATATCTAATTAAAGAAAATTTGAGGGATACACGACTAATTATCCCAACAAAAAAAATTACCAATACGCACGCATTTTTATTTTGATTTGATTTGATTATATTCATTTTTCTTACCATTTTGAGAAAGTACCAATTATTTAAATGATTTGCAATCAAATTTTTACAATATCTTTTATTTTTCTCTCGGAAAACTCGTCGCATTAGGAAACAAAACAAATATAAACCCAACTACACTTTAATCAAAATTATTTTATTTTTTTCATTAAGGATTGTGCTTGGTGAATATTTTTTTTCTCAGCTTCCACAATTTTATTTTCTTGATTGAAACTTTAGAAACCTAGAACACTGACTTTAAAAAATCTCACCATTTTACAGTGAAGACAGTTGTTAAAAACCTTGTTGGTAAATATTTCTGAAAATAAACTATATTAATGATAACAATAAAAAATCATGACAATTTCAATTAAGTGATACATATTGCCAAGAAATTTCCAAAGTAAATAAATAAATTATCTCCACTGAAATACGCTATATTCAACCTGATTCAGCTCTTCCATCATTATCAGTCTTTTCCGATGGCCTGGTTCACAAGATCTCTGGCATCAACAAACCGTCTCATTCGGAGTAGCAGTTTTAATATTGGAGAGTAGGCTGACAAATCGGGTTTTACCCCTTCTTGCTTCATTCTCTTTAGCACACACATAGCATCATCTACCATTCTGTTTTTAGTAAATGCTACAATCAAGGAAGTGTAAGTTGTGTACTCTGGTGCTACACTGTCGATCAGCATTCTATCTAGGATACTCATCACACCAGCAAGGTTTCCATCATTTGCATAACCGAGAAGTAGAATTCTATATGATACAAGATCTGGTTTTATGCCTCCCCTTACCATCAAGTCAAGCAACTTTTCAGCTTCCATAGTTTGGCGTTGTTTGCACATGGAATCTATCATTGAACCATAAGTAACCTCATCGGGCTGAAAACCTTGATCAATCATATTTTTGAAAACTCTAATTGTATCTTTCCAGCAGCCTAGCTTAGAATATCCATTTATAAGACTGTTATACGTAATATGATTAGGTCTCACACCTTTATTTAGCATATGATATAGTAGTTTCTCTGCCTCGTCAGCATCCCCCTTCTTGCAATGTGCATTCACGATTATATTACATGTTACAGTGTTAAGCAAAATACCCTTTGAATCCATCTCATCCAACAACTTCTTTGCCTCCTCTAATTTGTTCATCTTACAATGACCAGATATAAGGATATTATATGTACGGACATCAGGATCCTTACCTCTGGAAATCATAACATGCAGCAACACCATTGCCTTTCTGAGTTCTCCTATCTTGCAAAGTGCATCCATGACGGTATTATTAGTCACAACACTGGGCTCAATTCCTTCGGAAATCATGCACTGAAGCATTTCCACTGCCTTGTCCAATAACCCCTTCTTGCAAAACCCATCCACTAGAGTATTATATGTGACCACATCAGGTTGCAGTCCTTGAGAAAACATGTCGTGCAACAGCTCCCCTGCCTTCTCAATTTCTCCATTCTTGGAAAAATCATTGATAAGAGTACTGTAAGTGACAACATTTGGCACAAGACCCTCTGAAAGCATTTTTTCAAACAAAATAAATGCTTTACTGACTGCACCCACTTTACAAAGGCCATCAACAACAATGTTATAGGAGGCCACATTAGGCCTGCAGGCCAGCTTAGGCATTTTATCAAGCAGCAATGTTAGGGCTTTGTGGATCCTATTCTCAGAACACAGACCCTTGAGTAGAGCATTGAAGATGAAAGCATCAGCTCTTTGGCCCTCCTTAATGAACCGTCCAAAGTAAATCAACCCAAGTGCGGGCTGATTTATTTGAGTACAGTAGCTGATCAAGATCGTATATGTGCATACATTTGGTGAGGGTGAAGTTGAGACTCTTTGAGTTTCAGTCAAACGGTTAAAGAGGGAAAAGATTGTGGCATAATGGTTATTTGAGTTCTTTATACGAACCAGGGCTTTAAAGAGATTATTGAAGGGCAGTATAAGCGGGGAAGGATTCTTAGCAGCCAGCAGGCGGCGGAAAAAATGAAGACCTTCCTCAATAGTTATGGTGCCCGACCAACAACGTTCATTTACAAGCAATTCCAATTGGCGTAGCTCCATGGCCAAATTGAAAAACAGTCAGTTTGCAGGTCAGATACACATGTTTGTTCAACTTCAATGGCATCCTAAAACTTACTCAGTAGATTCCCTAAAAAAAGTAAATGAAAGAATGGTGAATAAGTTTTGCATGAAAAAATTGAAAGTTTGAAACTACAGGTACCAGGTCCAGCACAGTACTAGTTAGGCATCAGTCCAGTTCGTGATGTACACCTTTGGCTTAATGGCGGTACCAGACTAAGTCGTTAAATTTCTATGATTAATCCTAAGATGAGTGATTGATGAGGTCAGTAAAGGTTAAGTTGAGCTCTTTCTGAAGGACTTTTTGGTCATTTTCCTAATTACTAATTTGGTCATTGAGCAAGTCATCCAAGATATCAAGTAACAAGAGAATAAGAACTTGAAAATTATATACCGTAGTACCATACTAAGTGTAGCAAAATGGTAAATAGATAATTCCTAATAAATGTTTGAGCTTGGCACTCTTAGATCGGTAGCTATCGACTTGCATCAAAGGAATTTAGATTTTAAGGACAATAGTTTAGTAACTTAGTTGGATCTGTCTTGTTTGCTCTCTGTTCACTCTATAAATTGGTTCAATGCTGAAGCACAATACTAAAAAGATTAGGAAATATCTGACATGACTTGACCAATATACACAGTTGATGCCCTCCTATTTACAAATAAAACATTCAAATACAGGCTAACGCTCATACCTCCAACAAATTATGAATAAACATTGTAACACACAGCCTAAATTATGCCCCCATATAACGAATGCCTACTAAGGAAGAGAAGTAAACAATAGCGACCAAAAGTTCAAAATAGACCTTATAAATCTAAAGTGGGGAAATACAATGAAAGCATGTGCAGTTAAAAAGTCTAGTTCCTTTTTTGTTTATTGTTTCATAACCTAATTAAAATACAAATTTCAGCCCCTCCTAGCCAAATGCAGCCCAAGTACAAACCATGTCGTCTTTAGCTTCTCCTTGCCATAATATCGGCTCTAACCCAACTTTTTAAGTAAACACAAAACACAGAAGTTGAATTCTAGATTGTAATTCTATTTGGGTCAGAAATTCCCAAATTGTAGCACTGTAGCAGTAGAGTACACACTATAGGACATAAATTGAAAAAAAAAAAAAATGAAAAAAGGAATCATCAAAAACATCGTCAGAGTGCTGAAATTTTGACCTAAATGCGAAGCACACTAAAGGGTAGAGCACCTAGCATGTAGCCGCTGGAAGCTGGCGGAGAGATGATAACACTCAGGGGCATTTTAACAAACACTTGTGTTTCTCTAGTAAGAGAGAGAGTTCCACTGTTGCTCAATAATAACTCAACAAAACTGTGAGAGAGGAGGAAGGCGACTCGCATAAAACTAAAGAGGTGGAAATGTGGGATGGAGATGGATTACTTACTTCACTTGTTATTTTCCCAACTCGCATAAAACTCGAAAACAAAGAAAAAGAGTCGATTTGGGAATGTATCTGTACTGTACGAGTAATTGAGTATGATCCATCGGTTGGGAATACGGATCATATTATTTTATTCTATGCGGTCAGACTTTATTTCTAATTAATTTTAAAACTTATCAGTATCACTCTTACACGGTTACACCAGTAGCTAGCATCCCGAAGTTTAAAATTGATTTAATAAATAAATTAAAACTAGAGGAATACAAGGAATAAAGTACAGTTAAGAAAAAAAAACCAACTTCTTATTTGCTATAATTTTGGTTCTAACTTAACTTTGTGAGAAAAACAAGAGACAGTTGCATAACTAAAAGCATGCGCAGGCCGTCAGGGAATTTCCAAATTGTAACCAATAAAGTACCCAATGCAAGACACAAATTGAGGAAAGGAAGCAAGAAATGATAAAAATCCATGGGAGTACAGAAATTTTGACCCCAAATGCAAAGCACAATAGAGAGGCTGGAAAGGGGCAGAGCACGTACCATGGTAAGAAATAGTCTAGTCTAGTTCGCCTTCCTGCCGCATCACAGAGAAGAGGTTGCGAGCTCGTTTGGGTTAAAAATACGAAGTGTATCCGCTGAACTTCAAAGAGATGAAGTCTCTCTGGGTCTGGGGCATTTTCAAAAACACTCTTCTTGCAAGAGAGTAAGTTTAAGTCTAGCTGTGTGTGGGAGAGGGGCTGCGTTTGCGTGGAATAGGAAGGCCTACAATAGCCTATACTAGAGTAACGCTATTTTCAGGTTCTCCCATTTGGCATGTCGGCTCGTGTCACGTCGTGCCCCGTCAAATACGATAATATTATATGTCGTGTCGTGTCGTGTCGTGTCGTGTTAGCACGAATTATTTTTTTAATCGTATTGTGCTAAATGATGATTGGAACCAACACGATACATATTTTGGCACGACACACCTAACAGATCGTGTCATAGGTCGTGCCAAGTCATATCAAATTATTTTATTATTTTAAAATTAAAAAAATATTAAAAAATTATAAGTAAAGAAAAAAATTTACTAAACCTAATAATTTATTATTTGATTAAGTTTAAACTTTTTATTAATATTTTTATAAAAAATAATAATTAGTTTAGAATAATAGAGTCAAATGATGGTAATAAATTATTAATTTTGTTTAAATAAACAACATTAATAATAATTACATTTGTATTGATGTGTCGTGTTAATTCGTGTTCGTGTCGTGTTGCGTGTCGAATCATGTCGCATTAGATTGTGTCAAATTTTTTTAATATCCCAACGCGATACGATTATGACATAACACCATCGTGCCGTGCCATGTCAACACTGAACAGTGAACACAAGTTCAGAGGAGGGGTCTGATCTGACCGCTCACTGACTCGATCGGTTCGATTGCGAATTCTTATTCAAACCGCTTTTACAGCTGTTTTCCTGAAATCTCATCCGAATCGTTCATTCACGCCCTGATTGGTGAGTTTTGGTCTTTCTCATGTAACATGTTCCTCCGCCTCAGGGAAATAATCTTTCTCTGTCAGCCGTCCGCTTTCCGCCTTCCACCGTGGCCTTTAATTTCTTTCTTCGTCTTACGCCTTTTGCTCCTCATTCTCAACAATTAGAACAATTCTTCGTCTCTTCTCCCTCTCCTATTTCCTATCTTTTGCATTACTGTAGCAAGGAATTGCATGTAGCTGAAATTACATATCCTGTCTGTCTCAACTCTCAAGGACTGGATTTTCAAATGACAGACCTTTCTTTCAAATAGTTTTCAGTTTGAAACTGGGATCTTTTATCCGACTTTCTTAATCCTCAATTTTATTTATTATTTTAAAAATAACTTTTTGATCATGTAAAATGAGATTATGGTCGGAAATGAGAGAGATGCAATTTTCAATCTCCTCTGCACAGAAAATATCAAATCGTGGCTTGGAACAATAGTGTTTCATCGATATTCAAATTCTGCTAATTCCAGAAACCCGATCGACCTAAAAATCTTCGAAGTATAGATCATATGCTTCAAAATAAAATATAACTAATGCTACTAATAAAGATCATGGAAATTTCAACTAAGTGATACATATCAGAAAAAAAAATTGCATTTCCATGTCAGTAATGCAGTACTGAACATTGACTGCATAATACATTTTTATGTTCAGTTAAATAGCAGAATGTGGCAGAGGAAATACAAAACATCCAGGAGGGCAAAAAAAGGGATAAGATAAGAGAAATAATTCAGTAATAAGAGTAATAAAGCATTCAGCTAATATTGCAATAAAATTTCGGAAGGAGATAAATGAATTATCTCCATTGAAATACACTATCTTCAACCTGCTTCAGCCCTTTCATCATTATCAGTCTTTTATGACTGCCTGGTCCACAAGATCTCTTGCATCATGAACCCGTCCCATTTGGAGTAGAAGTTTCAATATTGGAGAGTAGGCTGACAAATCGGGTTTCACCCTTTCTTGCTTCATTCTCTTCAGCACACACATAGCATCATCTACCATTCTGTTTTTAGTAAATGCTACAGTCAAGGAAGTGTAATTTATGTAATCTGATGCTACATGGTCAAGCTGCATTCTATCTAGGATACTCATCACACCAGAAAGGTTTCCATCATTTGCATAACCTAGGAGTAGAATTCTATATGATACAAGATCTGGTTTTGTACCTCCCATGACCATTAAATCCAGCAACTTTTAATCTTTGAAAACTCTAATTGTATCTTTCCAGCAGCCTAGCTTACAATATCCATTTATAGTACTATTATATGTTATAAGATTAGGTCTCACACCTTTATCGAGCATTTGACATAGTAGTTTCTCTGCCTCATCAGCATCCCCCTTCTTGCAATGTGCATCCACAATCGATATTCAAAATTCTGCAAATTCCAGAAACCCTATACCTGCAAATCTACTAAAAATAGATCATATGCTTCAATATAAAATATTGGCAAAATTGGATATAACCCCCTGAAAACTTCTCTATCTGGATATAACACCCTGTAATTTTCAAAACCGGATATAACCCCCCCTCTAATCTTGTTAATCATGGATATAAACCCTTCTTGTTGTTGTACATATCACTAAAAAATGCATTTCCATGTCGATCAATGGAGTACTGAACATTGACTGCAGAATACATTTTAATGTTCAGCTAGCAGAATGTGGCAAAGGAAATACACAACATCCAGGAGGGGAAGAAAAAGGGATGATAAGAGAAATAATTCAGTAAGAGAAATAAAGCATTCAGCTAATATTGCAATAAAATTTCCAAAGTAGATAAATGAATCATCTCCATTGACATACGCTATCTTCAACCTGATTCAGCGCTTTCCGACGGCCTGGTCCAGAAGATCTCTTGCATCATCAAACCGTCCCATTTGGAGTAGCAGTTTCAATATGGGAGAGTAGGCTGACAAATCGGGTTTCACCCCTTCTTGCTTCATTCTCTTCAGCACGCACACAGCATTATCTACCATTCTGTTCTTACCAAATGCTACAATCAAGGAAGTGTAAGTTCTGTAATCTGGTGCTACACTGTCGAGCTGCATTCTATCTAGGATACTCATCACACCAGCAAGGTTTCCATCATTTGCATAACCATGAAGTAAAAACCGGTATGACACAACACCTGGTTTTATGCCTCTCCTAACCATTAAGCCGAGCAACTTCTCAGCTTCCTTGGTTTGACCTTGCTTGCACATAGAATCCATCATTGAACCATAAGTAACCTCATCGGGCTTAAAACCTCGATCAATCATATCTTTGAAAACTCTAATGGTGTCTTTCCAGAAGCCTAGCTTAGAATATCCATTTATAATACTAGTTTATGTGATAAGATTAGGTGTCACACCTTTATCGAGCATAAGATATAGTATTTTCTCTGCCTCGTCAGCATCCTCATTCTTGCAATGTGCATCAACAATTGAACTGCAAGTTACAGTGTCAGGCGATAATCCCTTTGAATCCATCTCATCCAACAACTTCTTTGCCTCCTCTAATTTGTTCATCTTACAAAGCCCATCTATAAGGATACTATAGGTGTGAATATCAGGGTCCTTACCTCTGGATTTCATAACATTCAGCAACACCACTGCCTTTCTGGTTTCTCCTTCCTTGCATAGTGCATCCATTACAGTAGTATAAGTCACAACACTGGGCTCAATTCCTTTGGAAATCATGCACTTAAGCATTTCCACAGCCTTGTTTAATAACCCCTTCTTGCAAAATCCATCCACTAGAGTATTATATGTCACCACATCAGGTTGAAGTCTTTCAGAAAACATATCACGCAACTGTTCCTCTGCCTTCTCAATTTCTCCATTCTTGCACAGACCATTGATAAGAGTATTAAAGGTCACGACATCGGGTTCATGGCCTCTAGAATGCATATGCTGCAGCATCTCCTCTGCCCTCCTTATCTCTCCGATTATGCACAAGCCGTTAACCAGTGAGCTATATGTGACTACATTTGGCACAAGACCCTCTGAAAGCATTTGTTCAACCAAAATAAATGCTTTACTGAGTGCACCCACTTTACAAAGGCCATCAACAACAATATTGTAGGAGACCACGTTAGGTATGCAGGCCAGCTTAGGCATTTTATCAAGCACCGTGTTTAGGGCTTCATGGATCCTATTCTCAGAACACAGACCCTTGAGTACAGCACTGAAGATGAAAGCATCAGCTCTCTGGCCCTCCTTAATGAACCGTCCAAAGTAAATGTGCCCAAGTGCAGGCTGATTTATTCGAGTGCAGTAGCTGATCAAGATAGTTTATGTGCATACATTTGGTGAGGGTGAAGTTGAGACTTTGTGAGATTCAGTCAAACGGTTAAAGAGGGAAAAGATTGTGGCATAATGGTTATTTGAGTTCTTTATCCGAACCAGGGCTTTAAAGATATTATTAAAGGGCAGTATGCACGGGGAGGGTTCTTAGCAGCCAGAAGGCGGCGGAAAAAAATGAAGACCTTCCTCAATAGTTATGGTGCCCAACCGACAACGCTCATTTACAAGCAATTCCAATTGGTGGAGCTCCATGGCCAAATTGAAAAACAATCACAACTCCCCAAGAATATAGTTATCCTGAAGCTGGTTGTATTCTCAGAAAACAGGCTGATTCCCTGGGACCAGTTTGCAGGTCAGATACATATGTTTGTTCAACTTCAATTGTATCCTAAAAGTTACTCAGTAGAATACCAACAAAAAGTAAACAAAAGAATTTTTCATAAAAGGATTGAAACAACAGGTTAGGCACCAGTCTAGTAGCTTAATTGGGACTGTCTTTTCTGCTCTGTGTTCACCCTAGAAATTGGTTTTATGTTGAGGATGGTTGAAATGTAGTCGCAGTACCATTCTAAAATATACAAAGTAGCTCTCCTAAATTAGGAATAAACATTGGAATAAAACTGACTTTGAAGCTCATGGAATTTCCAAATTGTAACCAGTAGAGTACCCAATGGAAGACATAAATTGAGAAAATGAAGCAAGAAATGATCAAAATCCATGGGAGTAGTGAAATTTGACCCAACTGCAAAGCACAATAGAGAGGTTCAAAAGGGGAAGAGCACCTACCTGAATCTCAGAGAAGAAGGTGCGAATGCGAGCTCGTTTGGGCAACACATACCAAGTGTATCGGCCGAAAGCTGGTCCTTGAAGAGATGAAGTCTCTCTGGGGCATAAAGAATCAGGTCTAATAAAGCTGGTCCTTGAAGAGATTGAGGTATAAAGAATCAGGTCTAATAAAGTGAAACTCTCATGTCTCATGAGGCTAAATGTTTTCCATGCTGGTGAAATTAATGATAGGCAGAATAATTACAATCAATAATGCTACCTTAGGCAGTAGTCAAAATTCACGAAGCATATTTATTGATTTAGTCTTAAAATCTCATTATTATTATTATTATTATTATTATTATTATATTAATGGAGATCTCATTATATTTGATAGAACATCATTTAAAAAATTATCACAGGACATGAATATATAAGATCTTCCAAGTAAAGGAACAATGTCTGCCTCCACTAGGGCTGTCAATGGTACCCTTTTAACCGTTTACCCTACTCGTATCGTATTCGATAAGACAAGTATGGGTAAGGTTTTATTTTCGTTAAGATATCGGATATGGCTATGGACAAAAAAAAATTCGTTAATTTATTGGGTAAGGGTATGGGTAATGCTATTTCGTATTCGTTAATTACCCGTACCGTTATATACATATATAGTTTATAATCTTTATCATAATAAAAAATCTATAATTGTAAGATCCAATTATACGTTAATAACAAACTAAATCAGAAAGATATGCTTGTAAGATTCAATTTATACGTTAATAATTAAACCAGGCAATTAAATAGTAAAATTTGATTGAGATTATACTTCGTTAAATTGGAAAGATATAATGGTAAGATTCAATTGATATGTTAATTTTTTTTTTTTCGATTTTCATTCATGCGCTACATTGTTTATTCATGGGATACATTAAAAATAACACTGAAATTTTTCAGAAGATCCATTCTTGTTGTTGTTTGAGAAAATATTGTAGGATTAGATAATAGTTATTTAATTTTTTTTATGACAATTGACATGAGAAGATATTGTATGCCTTTATTATATTTAAAGTATTATATAAGGTTGCACTTTATTAATATATTTATTTGATATTATTTATTTATCTCTATTGTACAATTTTTTTTTTTAGTTATTAACATTATTATCCATTTTCTACCGTTACCCTACCCTTATTGTTAATTCTTAACGGGTAAGGGTAGGGTACGGGTAAAGTCAATTTTTAACGGGTAAGGGTAGGGTATGGGTAAAGAAAATTTTAATGGGTACGGGTATGAAAAATGTCTCTACCGTATCGTACCCTACCCATTGACAGCCCTAGCCTCCACCTTATATTCCATCTTGTGATTGAAAATTAAATTAAGGAATATTCAACAAGAAAAAAAAAGAAAGAAAAATGAAATTACTTACCTAATATATTTTATTTTGTGATATAATATATTTTCTAGGTCATGTAATATTTAATTAATGAGACATGCCAGATAATATTCTTGCTATGGTGAGTGAAGCCCAATCTCATCAACAAAAACCTCCTAATCCTATGTAATAGGCCCTCGGTTTTTAAAATATTAATAAAATAATATTAAATATTAAAAATAATATCTAATTAATCGAAATTATTTAAATAATAACGTAATTACGGAATCCGAGATTCTGATTGTAGTTACGGAATCTTGGAAACCGTAACAAGCTAGTTATGGAATCCAGGATTCCGTAACTAGATAAAAAACCATATTTCGTTCCGAACTCAGCCTCTCTCCTTCGCACCCCATTTCCTCTCTCTCGACAGACAGCGACGCGTCTCTCTCTCTCTCGGTAAGTTATTTTTTTATTTAATTTATTAGTTTATTTAGTTAATTAATTAGAAAAATAGATAATATATTGTAAAAATCATAAATAATAGGAATAATTTTAATATGTAATTCAAATTTATTTTGAAATTTTTTTTGCATTTAATAATAAAGATTTTGATAATTAAATATTACAAAAATTAAAGAAAATTGTTAAAAATTGATAGAATTAATTTTAAATGTAGGAAAAATTGTTGAAAAGAGACTTGAACCGCTTCTACCGGAGGTTAGTTTTTCTATATGTATATTTATTTATTTTATTAATTGTAAATAGTTAATTCAAAGAAAAAATAGTGAATGAATAGTAAATAATTGTATGTGGATTGTTTGTTCATTGTAAAAAATAGTAAATGATTGTATGTGAATGAAAATGTTTATATGTGAATAGATTGTATATTGTTTGAATAGAAATGCTTGTGAATGATTGAATGATTGTCCGGGGATAATTATAGGGTGGAATGAGGGTTTAAATTTTTGGAAAACTCTTTCGGTACAGGGGAGATGCTGTCGAATTTTTTGTAGATTTTCAATTTATTGATTTTTAATTACAGTAAAGTCGAAATGGCACCGCGAAAGAAGAGTACCACAGGATCCACATCGATCCACGAGGCCTCGGGCTGATCCAGCCGCTTCTACATCGGTAGGAGATTCTGGCGCTTCTACATCTGCTGCTGATGCCGAAGCTTCTTCATCTCCCCCCCCGGTCCCCCCTGCTGATCAGCTCCTGTACCTACGTGAGTCGGAGCTTCGAGGCGTACGAGTAAGTTTTTTTTATGTATGTATCTAATTTTGTTCGAAATAATATAAATAGAAAATAATAATTATTTTTAATTATTAAGGCTTGGAAGCCTGAAGTGCACAAGACAAAAATGGGACGAAGCGAAGATGTGGACCAGCGCCTCGTGACATTGGGCCTGATTCATTTTACTGAGTTAGGTCACATGCCATTGGATCGACCCCTGATACAGGGTCTGGCCATGTTCTGGAGGCCAGAGACCCACACCTTTCACTTTCTCCGCCTAGGCGAGATGACGGTGGATCTAGAAGTATTGATTTTTCAAAATTTTGTTAATACATATTTATTTATTATTTTTTTTAGTTTTATAAGTAAAAACTTAAAATTATAATGCAGGACATCGTCTTTATTTTAGGCGTACCTACGACTGCCCTACCAGTCACCGGTCTTATAGATTACGACGATGTGCTCTTACTAGCCGATCTTGCATTGCCTCGGGACACTCCTATGGAGGAGGTCCTAGATTGTTTCAGAGAAAAGGCGAAAGAAGGACGTCCTAAGAAGTAAGAACTTTTTTAAAACTTAATTATAATTATGATTTATGTTGTTATATATATATATATAATATGTAATTAAATTGTATATTTAACGCAGGAAAAATCACGCAGTGATGTTTGTAAAACTGCGTGATATGTGGAGAGGTGGGCCTGGGATACAGGATGTCGACAGGATCGACAGATACACATGGGCCCTGGTGCTGGAGTTGATCGATTGTGAGTTGTTTCCAGATGCAACGGGAGATTCCGTTCCATGTTTTTATCTGGAGTTAGTTCGGGTAAGTATTTATAAATATTATATTTAAATCGTACACCCTAAACCTTAAACCACTACAAACTTGATTAAAAATCTCGAAACGCTTACGAAATATTTGTAAATATTTGCAGAATGTTTCCTCGGGACATTTAGTGAAGTATAATTGGGGTGCGGCCACACTTGCTATGTGTGTACTGAGGCTTGGACAATGCCGCCATGGGAACAGGCGGTCAAAAGATTGCAGCTCCGTGGGTATTGCTGCAGTTGTGGTTGTATGCTCATCTGTTAGTTTGCCGGCCGTCCGTCACGAAAAGTTTTTCAAGGGCTGGGGCTACCATCAGCCGATAGATGTCGGCCGTACGGGAGGTATTTTTTTAATATTTTCAAATAAAAAATACCTTCAACAATGTTTCATTTTTTTCGAAAAAACACAAGTACAATGGAATCGTAATGATTCGGTAGGCAATGGACGACACGACTTAGGTCGAAAAAGATTAAAGGTCCCTTTCGCAGTGGTATTGAGTACGCTTGGACGTACTCTTGAAGATGGTTCATGGGCACGTGGTGTGGAGGCCATACGATGAGGTGAGATAGGTGGTCATGCCTTCGTATGCCCGCCTTCCGATGAGGATGTACGGTCTCCGCGTGCCATGCATCTATTACTGGATCATGGCGTGGCACCATGTCGATCGGGTCATGCATTAGTTCATGCTGTACCAGACAGTTCCGCCTCCTATACCTACGGTGCGTCAATCTTTTGACATTCGTGATTTAAAATGCAACATTTACAATATATGCACTAAATCTGAACTAAAATAAGCAGGGTTGGAGGAGGATGGAGAAGCTGTTACAGTATACGCATACCACATTTCGGGAGAGGGATTGGCGGGACCTTTCCTTTGTTGAGGTGGCTACGTGGACCGATACGACTCAGGTCAAGGTGCCAGAGGTGCGGCCATGGAGCGACGAGGTTTTGCCCTCTTATGACCGATGGATGAGGGTACATGGAGGTGCTCATTTTGTCCTCATTCCGAGAGCAGCAGAGCAGATTCTGGCTCGAGAGCTGACTAACCTTCAGGAGGCGCCCCATCGCGTCAGTATGGTAAGTTATTTTACTTGAAATAATTTTTATTTTAAGCAAATGAAAATGAATTATTTTGTAATTTGGTTGCTAACAACAAATCAACAGGTGAAACATATATTGACCGAAGCTCTACAAGCATGTGCGTGGGCGGTGAAGAAGGGATGCAGACGTGCTGGGAAGCAGTTGCTGAAGAGCTGCAGCACCCAATTGGACCTCATTGGCGAGCCTCATCGATTACCTCACCTCTTAGAGGTGAAGAGTCTACCGACGGATATCGACTTTATACCAGATTCGTCGGAGAAGGATCACATGCCAGAGCTTGGATTCGAGGAGCAGCAGTTCATGAGGGTATAATAATATTTATAATATTATTATTTCGTTATTCTGTTATTTATAATATTAATAATATTTCTAATATCATTATATGTAACAGCCATCTGACTATACTCTGCACGACTAGGACACATATTTCGATCAGCCGAGACCCAGTCAGCCTATTATCAGGAGCAGACGGGGAGACCCCCAGCATCCCAGCTCTCAGCCCCCCAGTGACGATCTACCCATACCCCCAGGCCCACCCCCACGCCCACCACCATATTATGAGTACGGGACACAATATCCATAGTATCAGACGCAGTTCCCGTCATACCAGACTCAGTATCCACCTAGCCCACCACCCTATTCTCAAGCCGAACCTACATCGGATGACTTATTTTTCTCGTCGATTGGTGTACATCTCGACGATCCGTTCACGCCTCCAGCTCAGCCATCATTTGGTCAGACCTATGGCGGAGCCTCTTCTTCTAGTGCACCGCCTCGTCATCCCACTCCTGAGATGCCTCCTCGTCCACCCCCAGTCGGACTTGCTCGCGGACGAGATCTCCGACAGCCACCAGGTCCTCTGTATATTTGGTCCCCGAATGAGAGGAGGTGGATCCACCGTACTGGACATCATTAGAATTTATTTATATTTTTTATTTATGTATATTTCGTATTGTGACTTATTTATATATGATACAGTTATGATATATTTATATTTCATATTGTGACTTTTAGATTTATATTTCGTATTATGAATTGTTTTGCGTATTAATTTCACTACGGAAACTAGTCGTCTTTCGCTCATGAGTGCAGAAATTTAAATTACAAAAATTAAAAAATATATATGTTTCAATTCCCAACATATAATATTTAAATATTTTTATTTTAGTTTGCGACTTATCAAGTTTTAGGTATTCCAAGCCATTCAAATTATCTAATATATTACATAAATATAATTAAATTTTATTTAAATAACGCAAAATATAAAATGATAAATTTAAAACTATAATGAGGTGCATTAAATTTAAAACTATAATAAAAAATATAATTAAAATTTAATTAAATACAAAATTTGAAACTATAATGACAAATATTTTTATAATAAAAAATTATATGAAATATTTTTAGAATACAAAATTTTAAACTAAAAATTATATGAAATTTAAAAAAATTAACAACAAACAAAATAAAAAATAAAAAAATAAAAAACAAAAACAGAATTCATAAAAAAAAAACAAAAACAAAAACAAAAAACAAAAAACAAAAACAGAATTCGGACTGTAGTTTAATTACGGAATCCCAGTTTCCGTAATAGAGTAGTTACGGAATCCTGGATTCCGTAATTAGCTTGTTACGGAAACTGTGATTCCGTAATTACCGTCGGAATCCCAAATTCCGTAAATACGTTATTATTTAAATAATTTGAATTGTTTCGATATTCTTATTAATATTTTATAATATTTTATTATTATTATTAAAAGTGGGGGTGTAATACGACTATGCGAGGAACAACTTACAGTTACATCGTTACATGGACCTGCATTTGATCTTTCCTATGATCCCATTGATACTGATACCTAATTTCGATGAAATGGGCTCCCCCTGGCGGCCTGGCCCATTAATTATTATTTTGCCATTCATTCATTCATTTGTTCGTTCATTTTAACTCGAGTTGAAAATTACTCAAAATAATAATAATAATAATAATAATAATAATAATAATAAAATAAAGTACATATTTTTTTCGGGCTAAGCTCAATAATTATTTAATATTTTTTGTTCAAAACTGTGTTAAGTTTTTTTATCTGAACAGTCATATCTTTATGTTGTTTTTCATTTGTTCTATTATTTATTTATTCTTATATCGAATATTTGCGTATCCTTAATTTTTTTTAATTAGCAACGTTAAACTTCTATTGTGTTGCTTTCTTTAAACCATACAACATAAAAATTAGCGAATTATGAGTGGTTATTGGTAAAAATTAATACACTTATTACACACGACAACAACAATAAGGAATAGTATTAGTAGTGTGTTTCTCAGTTCTGGTGGTGTGCAAACTACCTTGAAATTTTCGGTTTGGTACCTTAAGATTCCTTTAAAGGTTAAATTGTTTCTTTGGATGACTCTTAACCTAGGATTTTAACTAAGGATGAACTGGGGATAGAGGTTGGATTAATGATGTAACTTGCACTTTTTGTGATGCACCTGAATCGGTTAACCACCTGTTTATAACTTGTTTTTTTATTGGTACCTTTTGGGTACTCTTCAATAGGTATAATAAATGGGGGGTTTTCATCAGGGCAGGGGACATCGAGGACATTTGGCGAGTGAGCTGTTACATTCCCAAAAAGAATAGAATTGCCTTTCAAAGATTTCTAGCAGCGTTTGTGTGGGTTGTTTGGAAGGAAAGGAACAGTAGTCAGTAGGGTGTTCACTGACAAAGAGGGATGTAATGCTATTTCACATTGCTTGTCAATCTATAGTCTGTTTATTTTTTGGACAGGTACAAAAACAGGCATGGAGATCGACTTTCACAGGGCAAGCACGGAAACTCCTGCTGCGGATTCAGAGGAAGGCGGACAGGGGTTGAAGTAGTGCTATTTTAGACTTTGTTTCATGCTTGTCTGTATTACTTTTAATTTGCTTTATTTTGGTAGCAGCTGTGGATTGCTTGGAACAACTTAGTTTTTGTTGTAGACTTGTAGTGGTCTCCTTTAAGGAGCGTTTTATTTTGTGCTTAGTCACTTGATGTGGCTTTAACCTTTGTAAACTTGTGGCATGTAGTTAATTCTAATGCTAAGATCTCCTGCTTGGGATCTGTTCTTCACAAAAAAAAAAAAAAAAAAGTACGGAACTTACATACGTTGTCTCTAAAGGAGGCGGCTTAAACAAGATTTAGCGGAAGCAATTAAGGTTTTAGACCGATTTAGTATGAACTACCCTAACACAATTCAATTGGTATCCAACAATTAACAAGCACACACAAGCAATTCAAGTAGCAAAAAAATAAAAGGAGAAAGAGAGAGAGAAATTGAACACTCGATGTGATTACGGAGTTCCGACCCGCTAGGAAAGGCTAGCCTTAGTCGTACGTCTCCGGGAGTTTCGTTACCACGAAAGGACTTGCTCCATTCAAATCCAATAAGAACGAGACTACAATTTCGAACCGAATCACCTCGCCACAACGACACTCGAGGCAGATCGGCCTAACTCGAAAGACAAATGGCACCAAGGCCTCCAAAGGAGGTGAGCTCTCAACCTATTCCAACCTACACCTAGCGACAAAGTCGGGGCGGTGGTGTTTGAGGCTACTTTATCTCTCAAAATGATCTAGATAAGAAAAGCTCAAGTGGGGAGTAACCCTAGTGCTCAAAAGCTCCATTCTAGTCTAATTTTGCAAAGCAAAGCCCTCTTTAGAGAGAGAACAAGGGGTGAAAATATATAGATCTCGTTAAGAGCTGCAAAACAACTCAACTTATTGGCGTGCGTTACACAACACAATATTGCATTACACAACGTACAGATAGCCGTTATAATAAAACAAAGAGAACAAGCTATCCGTTGTTAGTGCGTTATATGACCCAATATCCTGTTGTACAACGCACTGGACGACCGTTATAATAAAACAAAACGGATGAACTATCCGTTTGAGTTGTCAGTGCGTTATACAACGCAACAGACTCGTTGTATAACGCCTGGTACTAAAAACTCAACGGTCAAATAATTGTCAGACGCGTTGTACGACGCAAACAACACGTTGTACAACGTTTCAAGTAGAAGGTCAAACGGTCAAAACTGACAGCTGCGTTATACAACGCAGAGCATCCGTTATGCAATGCAACATTAAATGACATTAAATGATCAGAATTTTGCGTAAAAAACGAGCGAAAAATTTCAGAGAAAATACAAAGGAAGGTTGTACAACGTTTTTGTGCGTTGTACAACGTTTGAGATTTGGTTAAAAAATTGCGTTGAATAACGGTCTGTTTGCGTTGTATGACATCTTGGCTACGTTACACAACCTTCTGTTGCGTTGTGTAACGCACTGTTTCTGCCACTTTAAGAAACAGAGAAATTTTGCACAGTACTAGTGCGTTGTATAAGTCTATATTGCGTTACACAACGCGCTGGTCCCGAGACTGAGTATTTTACTGATTTAATGAGCTTTTCTGCTGCTTAGATCATTTCAAGGATAAGTAAGCATTTAAGTACATCTTCTATCCTAGTAAGTTAGCCTACAAGCTCTCTAAAGACTTGATTTTGATCTTGCACATAACTTTTATCCAAATCTTTATAATTTGCATTATCTTCCTATAAAACTTAAAGGAGATTATTAAATGTCAAATGATATTGTTTTATAATCGACAAATCTAGAGACGTTTAGTACAACAGCACATAATATGAAAACTTTGGGGATTGAACTGAAAAAAAAGAAAAGAAAGATTCCCTCCCCGTGCAATGCAACGGATTACGCATCTTTAGGGAAACGCGATATTTCGGGAAGCTCCTCTGTTGAGTTTAGTAGGGTTAATCGCGTAAGGTTAGTACTTTTTGGGTTAGAGGGGTAGAATGGTGAGGGTAGTGATTTGATGGGGTTAGTGCTAACTTAAGGTTAGTGAATGTTGTTTGGCGCGGTATGTTGAGGTTAGTATTTTAAGGTTAGTAACTATTAGTGTTGTAATTATTATTAACTATTATTAATTAGTAGTTATTAATAACTATTAATTTTAATAAAAATTATTATTATAAATTATAAAAAATAAACCATTATTAATTATTATTATCATTATTATAATAACTATTATTAAATATCGTTATAATTATAATTTTACATTAAGGATTATTTAAATTTATACAATTATTATTACTATAACTATTATCAATTATTAATTATTATAAACATTACCATAATTATTAATATTATTTATTTTTAATTATTAATTACTTTAATTATTATTACATTAACTATTATTAATTATTAATTAATAATTATTATTAATCATCATTAATTATTAATAAATAATTAATATTACAATAACTATTATTGATTATTATAAATATTACCATAATTATTAATTAATATTATTATTTATTTTGAATTTTGAATTATTAATATTAATTAGTTACTAATTATTATTTATTTAATATTTATTGTTATTAATTTTGTTAATTTAAATATTTATTTTTAATGATTAATTACTATTAATTATTAAATAAATAATAATAATTATTACTTATTAAATATTATTATTAATTATTTTTATCATTATTATTGTAATTATTTTATTAATTTTTATTTTAAAATTTTATAATCATTATAAATTAGTACTTATTATTTATTATTAAATATTAATTACTATTTATTAATTGTTAATTAGTATTAATGATTAACTATTATTAATTTTTATATATTATTAATTATTAAGTATTAATTAATATTAATTGTTATGAATTATGAATTATTATTCGTTAATTATTAATTACATAATAAATTATTATTATTATTATTATGTATTATTAATTAATTATTAATTATTATAATTAATATCAATTATCATTATTAATACCAAATTAACACTAACCTACGAGTCGCTAACCCGACTAACTCGCCCTTCCGTTGAGTTAGTGGGTTAGCGAAAGATTAGTGCTAACCTCTACTAACCTATTTTCATTTGGCAAACTAACCTTGGAAAAGATTAGTCACTAACCAAGGTTAGGACTAACCCAACGTTGCCAAACGCACCCTTAAAGTGTCTGCAACTTTGCCACATATGATCACGGTGGGGTCATGTTACAATTCTACTGTAGCTCTTTTGTGAAGCCTTTGTGTTGCCAGTCAATAATTAAGAAGTTAAATTGAATACTCGTCACATAACGTTCATTATTAAACCGTAATAGATAACAAAAAAGCCCTCGGACTAGTCTACTTTGTTTGATATATTTTTATTCATTTTATTGAAAGCATATGAATATATGATGACATGAATTTATATACACCTAACGCCTCCAATCCATCGGTGGAACTTGGGGAAGGAAAACTGAACATGTGCATGTGCATCCCCGAGTACTCGAGTAGATAAAAAGGAAAAGGAAACATCCAATTCGCACCGTTACTGTAACGGGTTCACTAATCACTGGTGGTGTTACTCTTCCATTCCTTAAAAATTGCATCTGACTGTATCATAATCTGATTCTGAATAGATTAGAAAAAAAAAGCGATGTTGGTTTTAAATTGCTGGTAAAGAGGCCGCGATTATTATAACACAGAAAATGGACCTCTAAAATTTTAATACAAACTAAGATTTATTTTTTATTTTAATAAGAACTAAGAAATAACGCGTTTTATAAACGTGTTACATCTCTCACCTAATAATCCGTTTATAAAACACGTTATTAGCCTAATAACCCGTTTTATTAAGGCGTCATTAGTTTTTCAGATTTTTTCCTCTTTTTTCATTGTGTCAGAGAGTTCAAGCCGCAACTTTTGACTTTTTAAAAAAATATTTTGCATCAAGGCCCCTGCATGTTTCATATTTACAAAATTTCCAAAATTTTATTTCCATTTAAATATGTATTAAATAGATATAATAAATATATTACACATACTTTATATGCATTTAATTGCGCATATTTTTTTTTAAACATGTGTATAATATCATTTTGTTTGAAATATTATTTCATCCTTTTGTAAATAAAAAAATGGAGAGACTAAAATGCAAAAGTTAAATTTATAAAAATAAATAGTAAAAATAAAGGGTCATCGGCGAATTAAACTCAATTATAATGTTTGTGCATTATTCGCCGATGACCCTGCATTTTTATTATTTAATTCTACAAACTTATCTTTTGCGTTGTAATCTCTCAATTTTTTTTATTTACAAAAGGAAGAAATAATATTTCAAACAAAATGATATTATACACATGTTCAAAAAAAAATATGTGCAATTAAATGCATATAAAGTATGTGTAATATATTTATTATATCTATTTAATACATATTTAAATGGAAATAAAATTTTGGGAATTTTGTAAATATGAAACATGCAGGGTCATCGGCGAAAAAATCTCAATTATATTGTTTGTACATTATTCGCCGATGACCCTATATTTTTACTATTTATTTTTATAAATTTAACTTTTGCATTTTAGTCTCTCTATTTTTTTTATTTACAAAAGGATGAAATAATATTTCAAACAAAATGATATTATACACATGTTTAAAAAAATATATGCGCAATTAAATGCATATAAAGTATGTGTAATATATTTATTATATCTATTTAATACATATTTAAATAGAAATAAAATTTTGGGAATTTTGTAAATATGAAACATGTAGGGACCTTGATGCAAAATATTTTTTTAAAAAGTCAAAAGTTGCGGCTTGAACTCTCTGACACAATGGAAAAAGAAAAAAAATCTGAAAAACTAATAACGCGTTTATAAAACGGGTTATTAGGCTAATAACGCGTTTTATAAACGAGTTATTAGGCTAATAACGCGTTTTATAAACGGGTTATTAGGTGAGAGATGTAATCATGTAACGTGTTTATAAAACGCGTTATTCCTTGGTTCTTATTAAAATAAAAAATAAATCTTGGTTTGTATTAAAATTTTAGAGGTGCATTTTCTGTGTAATAATAATCGCCGGTAAAGAGCCATGCAGGCAGGGGCGAAGCTACATAGGATTTGGTGGGTCCATCAAAAAAAAAATATACTTAATATTGCACTTGTTTGTAATTTAAAAAAAAAATCATAAGAAGTTAGGGACCCATCTAAAAAATTTGAATAATCCAGTTGGACATGTCGTATTTGATTTAAATTGCATAACGACATCTAAAAAATCGCATAGGGACCCAGGTAGTATTTGCTCCTGACTAATCGTTTTTTTTCTTTCCTCCCCAATTAAACTTATTAAGCAAAACTTAGAATAGAATGGAATATTTGAAGGAATAATTATTTGTAGCATATATATACTAAAGAGAAACTCGCGTATTGCGTGATTCGTCTATATAATGTTGTGTGAACTTTAGAACATTATAAACAAAATGTACCATAGAAGATAAAAAAAAATACAATTCGGATATTACATAAAAACTGCCACTAAAAATATGAAAAATAAGTGTTCAATGAGATATCTAATGAATATATTATGTAAAATTATGAGAAAATTAATAGAAAATTTCATAGGAAATTATTGTATTTTTTATTGTCTTGACTTTTGAATTATTATATTGTATATTAAATATATTATTTTAGATTTTCTATTGTTATTATAATATATATTTGATTTCTCATGAATTTTTTTATGTAACATTATTCTAGAGTTGTTTATTTAAAATTTTTTATTATACTATGTCTATATTAGACGTTACATCATACATATGTTTTTAGCAAAAAAATTTTACGGACCTTGCTAACACGAAATTCTAGCTTCGCCCCTGCATGCATGCGGGGGATTTAAATGAACAAATGTTCTTTCTTTTAACCACATGAGCAAAGCACTCTTTCATGCTAAAACGGGATTAACAACTGTCTACTCCGTAAATACCGAAAAAATTTACCGTTCTTTCACTGATTAGTCGGTTCAGTCGACTGTTCTAATGGGCTTAATTATACTAAAAAGTAATAATAAAAAAATTAAGCAAACAACGAGGTTCTATTAGTTGTAAAAAAATAATAATAATAAGATCATGGGTCTTAGATAATGCATTAAATTTGTGCTGCATGCATCATAAATGTGAAGAGCAGACAGTCATCAGTCTCAGTCATGTCACTATAAATGTCAATAGTGTGCGAATAATAAACAGTACTGATGTAGATTAGTCTACTGCTGCAAGAACTCCATGTCTCAATTGATGCTGATAGCTAGATATCGGTGATCACACTTGCATATATCATGGGTTATTAATTACATCTGGCATACGGACATAAATTATTAAATAATTGATGATAAAATAAATATATCATTTGGGTTGATAGCGATGTATTATCCATCGTATTCATACGTGTAGAAATACCATCCACGGTGTCAACACAATTATTTCTTACCAGACTACACTAGCTAGCTGTATATATATAGTAACTGGATTAGTTGGCCACAGGCATACACCAAGTCCATTTCTCTCCAAACAAATATGCGACATATATAATGTATATATGTGTACTTCAATGAGTCTCATTTGCAATTGTTCATCCAACAAAAATGGAAGGAAGGCGAGTATTTGTTTTGATACCAGCACTAGCACTAGTAGTGTGTTTTGCGAGCACATGCCCGGCAGCACACGCCTCACACGGCGACTTCAACAGAACCAGCTTTCCTCCCGGCTTCATCTTCGGGACAGCCTCTGCTGCTTATCAGGTACCATCTTGCTATACAACCTTCATACATATATATAAACATATTTCTTTATTTCTTTCTCCATTTATTTCAACTATTACTTGCCTTGTATTGTACAAAAATTATATAATCTATTCTTCTGATTAAATATTCGTGGTCTTTTTATTTTTCGTTATTGTTTTTCTCCATTGGATGTAATTATGTATATGCCAATACAGTATGAAGGGGGTTGGAATGAAGGAGGCAGGGGACCAAGCATTTGGGACACCTTTACTCATCGTTTCCCTGGTTTTATTAATATTCTTCTTTCTCTTCTTTTTCTCGCTCTCTCAAATTAATATTCAACTCAATTAATTAGGACCATATATACTTGCTAATAAAACTTTGCATCGAATTTCTAAATCTACTTTGAATAATTTATGGAAGTAATTATAAATTAATGATACACAGAAAATTTTGTAATTAATGTTTCAAAAAGGGTAAAATTTTGACGGAATCATGCAATTCATATGTTCATTTTTAATTTATAGATTCTTTCAAGGGGCATCAAATCATGTGGTAGCCTCCTATGCTGATCTGTATATGACTATAAGTGTATATCTTAGCACACTTGTACTAACTTTTGAAAATGCGATGCAGATAAGATAGCAGACCGTAGCAGTGGTGACGTGGCAGACGACTCATACCACAAGTACAAGGTTGTTATTTATAATACCATGAACTATTCACAATTATGCTGATATCAACTAATTTGTTACTATTATTGTTATCAAAAATTGACATTGAGCGAGAAATTCAACATTATAACATACTTAATTACACCATATATAGCTTTGAAAAATAATGATTTTTGTGATGTTTATAGAATTTTAAATTTATATTTCACAACCTAAAAATCTTAATATCATGTATCGTCAGTTGATTCGCAACTAATGTATATAATATTTGATAAGGGTGGCATATATACCTTTTCCAATTATTAAAAATGTCAATACTGTCAAATAATTGCAAAGTGAAGTTGTGAACATTTTTATTTTTTTTAAATAAAGCCATTTATTTATAGAGGCATAGCTAACTTTGTGAAATAAAGTTTATCCATTCTCCACACCCAGCGATATTTGAACCCATTATCTCTAGGATAACGACAGAGCCATTGACCATTTATGTTGGACTCCCATGTTCCATTTTCATCTTTATAATTATTATTTAATGGATCTAAACCACACATAATTTTTGCCAAATAAAAGACATATATTAACTTTCCGTGAAATTTTGATGGAATGATTGGGTGGCATGGAAATTTTTTTGATTAATTGGTTGATTACTTGTAAATGACAATAAATTAATGGCATGGCATGCAGGAGGATGTGAAGATCATGAAGGAAATGGGGATGGATGCATACAGGTTCTCCATCTCTTGGACTCGAATTCTTCCAAGTACTCTAATACTCGATTTTTTTTTTTTTTTTGCTATGCATATTTATTTTCTGACATATTGTTGGCTAAATTTTACTTTTATAAATCCTTGATTTAATAAATGCAAACATCAGATTTTTTTTTTTCCCGAAATTGATTGGTATAGAGGATATACCTATACAAACAAAGACAATACTGAAAAGTCCAAGCAATTATTGTCGGATGTTTACTTACTACTTATTTAACAGATGGAAGTTTGAGCGGCGGTATCAACAAAGATGGCATTCAATACTACAATAACCTCATCAACGAGCTAATTTCAAAAGGTCTTCAATTAATTAGATAATTAACTTGTCGAAATTTATCTAATTTACTAACTCACATTATTTGTTTTCCTAAGGGTGGGGTTATATGAAAAATTCAGGTGGCTGATGCATCATATCCATTACAATTGTAAATTTTGTTTTATTTAATTTCATTTTGATGTAGGATTAAAGCCCTTTGTCACTATGTTTCATTGGGATTCTCCTCAAGCACTTGAAGATCAATACGGCGGATTTCTCAGTTCCAAAATTATGTGAGTTATATTCATTTATTTATATTTTTTATTTTTTTTTGTGAAAGAATTGATGGGATAACTATCGGGCATGAAATATTCACCAATAGCTTTAACAAATTATTTTACCATAATAATATAAAATAAAAGATACAAAAATGATAGGAGTTGTTAGGTCTTTATGAATGTTTAAGTCAAATGAGGAATATTAAACTATCAGAAAGATTACACTACAAGTCTACAAGTTACATACACGTGTTTGAAAAAAAAAATTTTTGAAGCAAACGTGTTTGAAAAATTTGTGCTACTATTGTTTCGACTTCTTTACTAAAATCTTTCTATTTTGGTTGAGAAGTTGATATGATAGTTTCGTGTGCAACTACCTTAGAAATTGCAATCAGTCCCCAATAATGTCAATAATTAACTTTGGCATATCTGGGCAACTAGTCAAATTTCAAACAAGTCCCGTAGGGATAGGGACACATTGTGTTATAGTGTAGTTCTTATCCGATTTATTTTACGGCATCACTAAAAAAATTGAACATTATTAGTTCTTCTCATTTAATTAGTTAATTGCAGATTGGTATAAGGTGTCACTCACAGCATAGAGTCTTTCAACATTCGATATATCTATGTATATAATTAGGGGATTTTTATACCTGAGGATATAGAAAAAGAGAGAGGACGAGTGGTGCATTTGAACAGGCATATATATTAGCAAAAGATTTAATGGCATTTCATAATTTCTACAGGCTTCCTGGACCTTTTCAGATGTGGGTGTGTGAAGATGTATAGAGGAAATTTTTTTTTTTCTTTCTTAAAAAGTACACCTAGTAAATAGTAATCAACAACCTTCAAGTAAATAAATTCTATATTAATTAGTTGTGTTGTCAGTAAATTAAGGAACTAATCATCAAATAAATGAATTTAATTGGAAGAAAATTGAAATGATGCAGAGAGGACTACAGGGACTATGCCGAGGCGTGTTTCAGAGAATTTGGAGACCGGGTGAAGCACTGGATCACCTTCAATGAGCCCTGGAGCTTTTGCTCCAGCGGTTATGCATCCGGCACCTTTGCCCCCGGCCGCTGCTCGTCTTGGGTGGGGAATAACTGCTCCACTGGCGACTCGGGAACAGAGCCGTACATTGCTGCGCATCACCAGCTGCTGGCCCATGCTGCCGCCGTCCAACTCTACCGTAGCCGGTACCAAGCCTCGCAGAAGGGCATCATAGGCATCACCCTTGTCTCCCACTGGTTTGTTCCCTACTCTCCCAATTCCAAATCCAACGATGCCGCTGCAGAACGCGCCCTCGATTTCATGTTTGGATGGTACATACTACTAGTACTGCTGCATGCTCTTCTATACACACACTCATCACACATTAATTGTTGTCAAATTAATTACGCATATGTATGTTTCTCAATTATTTCAGGTTCATGGATCCGTTGACTCATGGCGAGTACCCCATGAGTATGAGAGCCTTGGTAGGAAAGCGACTGCCGAAATTCTCGAAGGAACAGTCGGAGATGGTGAAAGGCTCCTTCGATTTCATCGGATTAAACTACTACACTGCAAATTATGCCAACGCACTGCCCCTCTCCAACAACGGTCTCAATGTCAGCTACACTACTGATTCCAGAGCTAATCTTACCGGTATATATTTGTTACATAAATTTCTTTTCTCAGATTCTGGAATCAGTAAATAATTTCCATCTGATTTAATTTGACCTGCACGCAGGTGTTCGGAATGGAATACCAATTGGTCGAATGGTGCGTATGATGTTTCATGTCTTTTTAATTAATTATTACCATTCTCATACACCCTTTTGAGTTTCCTTTTTGTTTAATAGTACAATGAATACTCAAATCTGAATGCTCATGCGTGTTAATTAAGAGAACACATGTCTTTCGAAAGTATATATCTGTATTATCTGATCTGATCTGATATGTGTAAAATGATCAGGCTGCTTCAAGTTGGTTATACATATACCCCAGAGGGATCCGGGAATTGCTACTCTATACCAAGCGCAAGTATAACAATCCTCTCATCTTCATAACTGAAAATGGTACTAATTCTTTTTCTCCTACGTGCATTATTAATTATATACATTGGATTCACTTTCTATAAATGCAACTTTATCTGTTATAGACTATTTGATCTGTTATATAGCGGGGTCATAACAATTTTACAAAAAGGTTCAAACATTTGTTAACATTATTATAGAGATCATTGATCTGTGCAACTTGATTTAGATCTGTATTTCAGACAAATAGTCAGACCCTTTTACAAAGAGAGGTCAAGGCGCTAGATGATTGTTTTCTTTCTTATTTTTTCTTAATTTCCTTTCTTATTCTTTCTTAATTTGTGCGCGCAGTAAAAAAAAAAAAAAAAAAAAGTAAATCAACAATTTTCCACCGTACCAAAATCGCCTCAGGTTTTTCTTTTCCATTCCCACGGTAGGGTGGACTCTTTTCGCTAGTGAAAGAAATATCAAAATGTAGGCGTCGATGAATATAACAACAAGAGCTTACCACTGGAGGAGGCGCTCAAGGATGATTACAGAATTGAGTTCTATTATAGGCATCTCCAATACTTGCACATGGCAATCAAAGAAGGAGCCAACGTGAAAGGGTATTTTGCATGGTCTTTGTTGGATAACTTCGAATGGACGAATGGGTACACGGTGCGTTTTGGGATTAATTTTGTTGATTATGACAATGGTCAGAAGAGGTACCCCAAGAATTCTGCTCATTGGTTCAAGCAATTCCTCGCTCCCCGCTACCCACATTATTAATTAATTATTTAATATGTAATTAGATACAATATTCGTGAATAAATTAATTGAATGAATAAGGAGCTTGTTATCATGTGTATTGGCTGTTCAATAATTAAATAAGCTCTTATTTATCAGTTAATAGTAGAATGCTAGTGAATTATTTCTCTGTGTCTGAACTTAAATTCATTTTTATTTGTGAGGAAATGTAATAGTAAAAAAAAAATTTAGATGTGAATTTAATATTTCGACATTGGATTTTTTTTTTTTTTTTTTTTGTGTGTGAATAATATGTGGTGTCTAGCTTAGAGCTGTTTAAATTTCATATCCGTAAGATGTCTTTGGTGTTTTCAGAGCACATTTGAACATGCATGCTTTACACATGTAAAATCATAAAAAAAAAAAAAAAAACAACAGAAACAATAGTTGATAACTTGATATGCATGACAAAAATTACAAATTTAGTTTATCCTCCGCAAAAGAAAGGTAAAAATGCTACATTTCAGTGGAATTTGCCACGTTTCATGGTGTCCCCATCCACGTCCATCCAACCGTTTGCCACGTCTTTTTGCCTTTTTGGTAAAAATAGGTCGGAAAATACTTCATACACTTTACATGAACATAGACCATAATTCAATCTCCTTTTTGTATATAATAATATACATGTCAATTAAATTAAAGGAAACCAATCCTAACCGCTCCCCCCACCCCCCTCAAACCCCAAAAAGAAATAATACCAAGAAGTTTTTTTTTTCTACAAAAAAGAAAAAAAATAAATAAATAAACAGAGATCGACAACAACACAGAGCAAGGTAGATCATGGATAGCAGTCTAAACATTACAGCAACTCTGATTGCGGTAATAAAAGTTGCAGTAATTGTTCTGTGTTTTGGTTGGAGAGGGGATGCCCGGTACGACTTAGGTAGAAGCAGCTTTCCTCGGGGTTTTATTTTCGGTACCGCCTCTGCTGCTTATCAGGTTCTCTTTCTTTCCTTACCTTTATTTCTTTTTCTTTTTATTAAAATTTTTGGGTTTCCTTGTAATGTGCACTCATGATGGAATGATATTACTTTATGTGCAATTTGCCCAGACAGTTCAATTATGAACCAAAATAATTCATTAAAAATGTAATTACGGATCAAATAAAAACAAAATGTATTAATTGACTTTAATTTGTTGTTCTTTTTACTTTTTAAATTGTAATGTGTATAGTATGAAGGTGGTGCAAGGGAAGGAGGTAGAGGACCCAGCATTTGGGACACTTTCACTCATCTCCACCCAGGTACTCTCTCTGTTTCTCTCTCAAATACCCTTGGTAATTTGTGGAAAAATTAAATGATTTGTTGCAATTTATAAAGTATTAAATTAGAGCGTCTATATTGCAAACAGATAAAATTGATGACCATAGCAATGGCGATGTGGCAGATGACTCATACCATAGATATAAGGTTTATACTGCTCTCAACTAGTTTTCTTGGTTTGCTTTTTGGGTATAATATGTTTGAGTTATATACATGACAGGAAGATGTGAGGATCATGAAGGAAATGGGGATGGATGCATACAGGTTCTCCATCTCTTGGTCTCGAATTCTTCCAAGTATGTTTGTACATTGAATTTTTTATTTAGTTTTTTTTTTACCAAAGTGCCCCAAGCAGGGTACCCAATATTATAAAGGTTTACACATGAATTATGATTTGGAAAGATTTTTATCTCATTCTGACAGTGCAAACTGTAACTAATGTTCTGATTACAAACAGCTGTGATCTAAGAAACCTAACAAAGGTTGTTTACTATACTTTTTCACACTCAAACTGTCTACCTCGTGTTGAGCGTACACACAACCCTTAATATGTTTGTTGTCATTGCTAAATCCGGAATTAGTGCTTCCTGGAAATTGAATAAAATTTCAATGCCGCAAACCAATGTACTATAGATTAATAGATGGATAGAAGTTTTAGGAAAGTATAATTACTAGTTGCAAATTGCAGATGGGAGCTTGAGTGGAGGAGTCAACAGAGCTGGTGTGGATTACTACAATAACTTTATCAACGAACTTTTCTCCAAAGGTTCACTCAATTAGACTTATCTGTATATAGCAAAATTTCCAAAAGCATTTTGTACCCCTTGTATATAAGGAAAAATTTTAGAGAGACCAGGTGGAAGGTAATTTCGTGAAATTAGTTTTTCCTAGGTAAAATAATTGGTAACTTATGCTACATAACATACGATTTTATGTTTGGAACTTAATTAATCAAGGATGCGTAAGATATAATTTGTTTTCGTGCACCGTCAAGTAAACTAAATTTTATACAGGAATTGAGCCATTTGTGACACTATTCCATTGGGATCCCCCTCAAGCCTTGGAAGATCAATATGGTGGTTTTCTCAGCCCTAATATTGTGTAAGTTTTACTTCTTGTTTTTAAAATTTTATTTCCATTTTTTATTTTATCAGCATGCAACCTCATATATACATATCCTAAGAGAAAGAACTGCAATCTTATCTGTGGACGTTTTAGTAAATCAAGATAACGTGATCAGGAAAAGCAAGTGACACATTGAGTAGCTTCACCATAACTACTTCAATAATGACAAATTTTGAAAGGTGAAGTGAGATAAACCCAAGACAAAAAATCCAGTGTTTGGTCATGTGCCGTGTTTAATTTTTATTTTTATTTCATATATCTCTATCAGTTATCCAATTCGGCCATATTTGCCTGAACTTTTGCTATCAGAAAAGTAAAAAACATTGCAACTGTAGTAGAAATAATCAATTATAGAAAATTATGATCACAAAACAGAATGGGGGAAGATTTCAATACTAATTCCCCAAACCCACCCTCACTACACAAACGCACACACGCACAAAAGAAATAAATCTAATGGAAAAAAAAAAAAAGTAATATTCAACAGTATTTAATATCAAAGCGGCTTCAAGTGCTAGATCAACAGAAGCAGCATATACAACATTAAATTTAACAAATCGGATTTATAAGAAAAAGTACATATTGATAGAACCTTTGTATGCTTATTTTGAGCCACAAAAAATAACTTGATAGATAAATTCGGCCCAAGCGGTTTAAAATATTTTTGCATCATGTCTAATTTACTAAATGAGTACAAAGTTCATAAAACAATGCTTATATGGAGCATTAAAAGAAGATGATGATGCAGAAAGGATTATGCGAGCTATACAGACGTGTGCTTCAGAGAGTTTGGAGACCGCGTGAAGAACTGGATCACATTCAATGAGCCACTGAGCTTCTGCTCTGCTGGCTATGCAACCGGCTCCATGGCTCCGGGTCGGTGCTCATCATGTGCTGCAGGAAATTCTGCTACAGAACCTTACTCTGTCTGCCATCACCTGCTTCTTGCTCATGGAGTTGCCGTCAGCCTCTACAAACAAAAGTACCAGGTAAATGTACATATGCATATTTCACTTTATTAATTATTTAATGGGAAATTCTGCCATGAGAACTAATTTCTGAATCGAGCTGAGTGCTAATGAATTAATCTTTCTTGGAAATGAGCGGTTGAGATCAAAGCCCGATTCAGAAATTAGTTCTCATGGCAGAATTTTCCTTATTTAATATTATTTATGGGTTGGAGAGTCCATCATTTCCAAAGTTTTTATTTACTTGGAGATTGATAACTCTCATCTTTCAGACATTTATTTATGGATAAATGGGTGGAATTTATATCAGTTAGAGGAGAAATTGTGAATAAATAATTAATGCTTGTAATTATAAAAATCAGGCATTGCAGAGGGGCATAATCGGAATAACTCTGAATCCTACTTGGTCTGTCCCCTACTCTTCATCCAAATCAGATAAGGATGCAGTGCAGCGTGCTATTGATTTCTCATTTGGATGGTACTATCTGATCGGTGATCATACTTCTACTGTTTCTGTTAAAGAAAAAAATCAATCTTTTTTGCAAAATGAAAAAGTGAAGAGTGAATGTGAACAGAAGCAATATGCAAGAAAGGACATTTTGATGCATTTTCTTGTGAAAAACAACAAAATCGCCAAATTTAAGTTCCATATTTCAGGTTTATGGATCCATTGACACAGGGCGACTATCCATTCATCATGAGAGCACTAGTGGGGGAACGTTTGCCAAAATTCACAAAGGAAGAATCTGACATGATAAAGGGATCATTTGATTTCATTGGGGTGAATTATTACACATCAAGTTACGCAATTGGCGTCCCACTATCAAGCACTGTCAACTATACTTACAGCAGTGATCCGAGGGTCAACTTTACAGGTAAATGGACTCATCAGTAATTTTGATTTTATTTTGAAATACAAATATTTATCAAATAAAAGAGTTCTTATTTTAGTGATGGCAATATTCTCGGATAATTTTCATATATTCCTTTTTGTTTTGCAGAAGTACGAAACAGGATCCCAATTGGTCCACGGGTAAATAAAAGCACCTCAGCATTTTCCGTATTTTTATTATTTACTTTGTTTCTTGTGGCTTTTTTTTTTTTTTTAACTTCTACCAAGTTATGTTCTACTATTTGATACTAAGATTAATTGCATTTGCATACTTGAATAATGAAAAATAGGCTGCTTCAAACTGGTTATACATCTATCCCCCGGGGATAAGGGAATTGTTACTCTATATAAAAGACAAGTACAATGATCCTATTATCTACATCACTGAGAATGGTTCGTTCCTTCATCCTTTTTCTCCCCTTCAATAGTTTTTTTCTTATCTATATCAGCATCATCAAGCAATGTATGGAGAAACTGTAAATATCAATTTTTTTAGCACAAGCACATGATCATCTTTTGGGTTCCCAATTTCCCATTAACACGGCATCACTCTTTCATCAGTATTATTCATTCAGCTTATTAATAGAGCCCCAATTTTTGTTTTGTTTTTTTTTTTTTTTTTTGATCCAAAAAGAGCAGAATTGTATTGCCTTTCTTTTCATTTAAAAGAAACATAAATTTTTATACAACATTAAATTTAAACCATCATACCCTTCATAAATAGTGCATGATTTCATAAAAAAAGGAGAACAATTTTGTTTTAAATATGATATTGAATCTAATAATTAATAGCAGTGCATATTCTGGCTCACTTCCTTGCAATTCTAAATATGTAAACTATACTGTTACTTAGTTCTTACATCTAATTATGTGCACTTTTCTTACATGAATTCAAACAACGTAGGCGTGGATGAATACAATAATAAGAGCTTAACGCTTCAGGAGGCATTGAAGGATGATTTCAGAATTGACTACTACTATAGGCATCTTGGTTACATTCAGGCTGCAATCAGGTAAATTAATTAATTATGATAGAATATTGAATATATCTGAACTCTTGATTAATTTATGTGTTATATGCAGTGAAGGAGTTAAAGTAAAAGGATATTTTGCATGGTCGTTATTGGACAACTTTGAATGGGGAAATGGGTACACAGTTCGCTTCGGTATCAATTTCGTAGATTATCAGAATGATCTCAAGAGATATCCCAAGAAATCAGCTTTTTGGTTCAAGCAATTCCTTGCTAAATAATGATTTGTTGCTTGTGAAATATATGGTTTCATTTTTTTTTTTTTCCTGTTTTTGTTTTCCTTATAAATAAGAAACTTGTGTTGGCAGTTGGCACACTCAATGGAATAAAGGCAGGTAGATTGGCCTTAGGCATTAGTTAATGGATAGTAGTGGATGACCGTATGAAGTTTGAATTTGAGTAATGTTTTTCCACAATATCAGAATACCAATGGGAATTGCTTTGCTCACTCTCCATTTTTGAGATTCACTTCTATATTTTAATTAAATGACTAAAGTACCCTGAGCACTCTTTCATGCTTTTTGTACATGTGTTGAAAAGTGATGGCATTTTAGTCATTATGGGAGTGAATCTCTAAGTAGAGGAGTGAGGAATTGCTAATTCGACCGAGAGATGTCATAGATCTATTAGGAAGTAGGCTTGAATTAGGAAGGCAACTGGTAGGTTGGGCTATTAATAGCAATGACAAAAACATGTAAAAAAAAGAGGGACCACATTGACATTTGATGCATTTACACAACGGCCGAAAAAAATTAAAAATATTATTAAAATATTCACGAATTTTGAAAATATTACAAAAATAATATAATATTTTTAAATAGTATTCCGATACCAGTTTTCGAAAAACTGATACTCGCATTTTTATCTTTTAGGGATTTTTAAAATAAAATATTGATTATTTTTATTATTTTAATTAATTCTAAATAAATATTAATATATTTGATTGATGAAAAAGATAATGTATATTTATTTTGATTTGTTAGATACTTTTACGATTTTTTGTTTTTTCCTATTTGGAGTTAGGTTATAAAAATCATAGATATGAAAGTAGAGTCGCTCGTTTACACAAGGTGATTTTTTTTGGACTTTTTGGAACTATTTTTTGCGTAGTTTTTCAATCCCGAAAACTGAAGAAACTACAAGAAAAGTTTGTCGGAATTGATTTGTTATAATTTGACGATTTTTTATTTTTTTCTGTTGGGAGTTAGGTTATGAAAATCGCATGTATAAAAATAGAGTCTCTCGTTTACACAATGTGTTTTTTTCTGGATTTTTTGGAACTATTTTTTGTGTAGTTTTTTCAACCCCGAAAACTAACACTGTGTTTGGTTGGGAGGGAGCGAGTGGGAAGGAAAGAGAACATAGGTGAAATTCGGAAGTTCTCTTTATTTGGATGGAAAAAAAATAAGGAGAGTAAAATTTTAGCGAGGGGAATTGTTCCTTCTAATATTTTTTTCTGTACAAATATATTCTCCTCCGAATCGGAAGAGAATGGATGGGAAGGAAAATTTTGGCTCAAATATATTCAAGCGATGGACAGTGCTACCCTTGCCCTTTCGCTTCTATTTGGTTATTTTACCTCGTTTGCCCTTTCTGATGTTGAATAGCAAGCGCTAATCGTGTGGGTGTGATTTCTTTTTTAGGGTCTTTTTTTTTTTTTAGGGTCGTGTGGGTGTGATTTCATGTCTATTTTTTTCAAAAAAGATACTATATAATTTTTTTGTCTCCATAAATTACAGTGATTTATGTCCTTTCTGATTTCATGCCCTTTCTGATGTTTGTCTTCATATGAAGAACTTAATATTTACATTAATCTTTTAACCAATCAGACAAAGTGACACATGCATGAATAACAGTGAGAGGGATGTAATTTAAATATGGAGATCTTATCCTTCAAGCTTATTCAAATGAGTTCTTAATTAAGAGATCGATTAAAAATATAGCAATGAACGAGTATCTATTAAAGACTATACACTACTGTATTTGGTACCTGTACGATGCATTTTTAAGCATTGCTATTTGGTACCTGTATTTGGTAACATGTATCTATTAAAGACTATACTCTCATATTAAATACACTACATATCTAGGCCGTCCGATTGTCCAATTATAAATAGACGGATACCTCTAATTAGTACATATATTACATGTGCTTTGATGCTCTTCCAGAGTAATAGTGAATGACGTGACTAGTGTTGCACTGAGAGATACTAATTTATTTTTGTTTAAATAAGATTATTCGTGATTATTTGCATTTTACTAAGTTGTGACCTATTTTTAAATAATATCAAATAACGATTTTATTTTTTAATTAATTTTAAAAAAATTTCTACAATACATATATGACAATTTTGGTAATAAGTATAAAATTTACATTTGAATAAAATTACAATTGAATGTTTCAATATGTTCTTTTTTCTTGTCTATACAAATTATTATTATTTTTTAGAATTCTTAATAATCATAAAAGCAAATTTGAATTTTTAAATTTGAGATAAATTATTTCTTCATGCACAAATTTGAATTTTTAAATTTCTGAAACCATTAAAATGTCTTCGTAGTGTCAACATCTTTTATACACGTATGTTGAATAAATTATGTAGATAGTAAGTAATATGCTTTTCATTTAAGTTTGAGATTTTGTCATTAGATGATTTCCATTTGAACTCCCGTAGTCGTAATGATGCATCAATAATAATAGCTATGTGACTTCTTTAAAACCTCTTTTTATTGAAAAGATTTGTATTTGTATAACCCTCAGATTGAAATGAGAGTAAGATTGTAAGAATTCACGCAACATACACAAAGACCTCTATTCTGAAAAACTCTAAACTTGGGACCCTCAGATAGGAAAAAAATTACATCTTACAAATGAATTGGAATCGAAATATAAAAAACAGAAGGTGTTTCCTGCAACATACACAAAACCCCTTTTTGAGAAAACTCTAAAATTGGGACCCACAGTCAAACAATGCCTCTGCCACTTCACGCTGACGCGTCACATCCCGTCTTCTTCCTTCTCTCCTCCCTCCTTTTCCCAACTTGAACCGCAATCACAACTTTTTTTATTTCAAAAAATATTAATTTCCTCATTTTTAATACGCGCCACTCTCTCAGTAATTCAATCCTCGCCACTCTCTCTCTCTCTCTGTCACACACGAAACGCTACACGCCAAATCCAGTGGTGATGCCACACTAACCAAACCCAACACCATAATCCATCCTCGCGTCTCTCCGACATGGCGCCGCCTCGGCCTCGGCCTCGGCCGGAGAAGATGGCCACGGATTTCTTCATGGGAGGCAGCGCCGCTGTGGTGGCCAAGTCATGCGCTGCCCCTGTCGAGCGCGTCAAGTTGTTGCTTCAGAATCAAGGAGAGATGATCAAACGAGGGTATATCAAGAGGCCTTACAACGGAATTAGGGATTGTTTTGTGCGCGTTTTCAGAGAAGAAGGTGTGATTGCGTTTTGGAGAGGGAACCAAGCCAATGTCATCAGGTACTTCCCCACGCAGGTACGATCTTTTGTGAATTTTGTGGATAAAGAGCGATTGATGTTGTGGTTTTGTTGTTTCGATCTTAGTTTGATGATGGCTCGCTGATTAGTGACTTAATTGGTTGTTAAATTGGGTCTTGAATTGAACTAATTTGAAATTGGGTACATGGTTATGATTGATGTACATGGTTAATTAATTAATTGTGGTCATATTAAATCATGTATTACCAAATACACATTGCATTGCTGATTAGAATATTTAATATTTTCACCAATTCCTCTTTTCAGGCATTTAATTTTGCATTCAAGGGCTATTTTAAGAGCATTTTCGGCCGAGATAAAGAGAAAGACGGCTACATAAAATGGTTAGCTGGCAATGTGGCGTCAGGTAGTTGTGCAGGTGCCATGACCTCTCTACTTCTTTATCATCTTGATTTTGCACGAACCCGTCTGGGGACTGATGCTGTGGACCACCATGTCAGAACTCAGCGACAGTTTAAAGGCCTAGTGGATGTGTACAGGAAAACACTGGCAACTGATGGTATAAATGGGCTCTATAGAGGATTTGGGGTCAATTTAGTGGGAATAACTTTGTATAGAGGATTATACTTTGGTATATATGATTCCATGAAGCCGCTTGTGCTTGTTGGTCCTTTAGAGGTAATTAATCTTTTACATAATTTTTATTAGGGAGGAACTTTTTGAAAAAAATCATGTTCAATCTTATACTGGTCCAATTTACATGGTCAGCAATCAGCTTGTACTGGTGTTTCTTGCGCCTTTTGACATTCATTTATGGAAAGAAGATGGGATTGGGATTCATGTATGAAACTCGGACAAATTGTTATTGATAGTTGTACATTCATTTTCTTCCGCCGATTTTTGTTCAATTACATAATGGATAGAAAGAGAAAAAGTCGCAGTCTTTGTTCAGTATCTGACAAACACTACTGCAGTTCTTGTGTTATATGGATTTTGAATATCTTTTGCCATCAGTACTGAACCTACCTGTTACTGATAGTGGGTTTCTGCCAGTACCAACCTATTGTTGACATCAAATCCTATTATTGTGGACCGTGGTGTCTAAATTATTACCTTCTGACAATACTTAAATGGAAGCAATGTATGCTTGACTTAGTGCATGGATTTCATACAATTTGGTTGTTTTGTTATTACTTTTTAGTTTTGGTTAGCAGGATATGCATTTTTTTTATTTATAATAGTAGCAATCAAAGAATGCTCTGTCCTCTCCATTTTTCATTTAAAGCATATATATATATTTTTTTAAATTATCTTCTTTAGTAACTATTTATGTAACATTTTGCAACTAGGGAAACTTCCTGGCAAGTTTTGCTCTAGGATGGGGAGTGACAACCTTTTCAGGTGTCTGTGCATACCCATTTGACACCCTTCGGAGAAGGATGATGCTGACTTCAGGTCAGCCGTCAAAGTATCTTAGTGCTTTTCATGCCTTCAGACACATAATTGCCACTGAAGGTATTTCAGCGCTTTTTAGGGGTGTAACTGCAAATATTCTCTCTGGTATGGCAGGTGCTGGTGTCCTTGCTGGGTATGACCAGCTTCAACGGTTTGTTAACCGACACAGTAAAAGTTTTGACCAAGGAATTAAGAGGGAATTAAAATAGCATTTATTATTTGCACATGGACAATTTCTTGAGAGCACAATAAGTCCCAAAAGAACCAAGAAAAATCTTCTATTGGATAGTCTGTTTTTATTCCTGAAAAACCTGATATAACTCAGCTTCCCTAGCCTGATATAAATGGTAGAAAAGAAGGTGCTGTTTGGGCGATTCCAAAGAAAATCGGTGAAAGCATGCACTTGATATTTACAAACCATTTGGGATAGACTGGTTAATTTATTGTTTTGGGGAGCAGAATAAAGGGAAAATAAATATCACATTGACAAAATAATTACAGTTTTTCTTAGCAATTTCAAAATTATGTATAGAACTTTTTTTATTTTAAGCGAGGTGGATCAAGTCATCCTTTTAATTAATGAAACAGATTAAACATGTATAGAATTAATGATTTATTTACCCCTTTAGGATATTCTTGCTGGGGTACAAGAACTAAAGGTTGAATAACTAATCTGTATTTGGGATAATAAAGATCAAGAGCGCAAATTGTATATATTTTTGGTTCATTTTACATTATGTCATATCGTTCCTGCTGCATGTAAATTCTTTTAATTATAGTGCAAATTATAGGCTCGTAATGTTTTTAGGTCTTTTTTTTCTATTTGCATCCTTCTATTGGCTAGTGTAAAATTTAACATAAAGGTATGAAGAAACTTATACCCCAGTTCTGTTTCTGTCATACAAAAGTACCTTGACACTGGCCCACTACCATTTTTTTTAGGCTTTGCAACTGTCTTAGGCACTGGGATTGTAGTTATTTTGGGGTCAACCTGGTGTTTCTTGGGTCTGGACCTGTGGTACGTTTACTGGTAAGGGGTGGTTCGATTATTATTGTTATTATTTTTTGTTTTTCGTTTAAAACTTCATACATTATCTGTTTAGCTGGAGTTCTCTATCCAAAGGAAAGAACAGTTTCTGAAGTCTGAACCCATCAAAGCTTTGATAGCATGCGTGCTACTACTAGTCTACTGCAAATCAGCCTGACTTTAAGACTTAATTAATTGAGACACCAACCGAACTCTGGCCCTCCAAAATGTCATTTTCAATCAGTAAAGGAAACAGTGTTTAGATGTTTCCCTGTCTTTGATAATATCATCGTACGATGAAATTTTCATTAATTGCCAGTTTGCCACTATGCTAGTTTCTAGCTTGCATTGTATCAGTATATACTTGGGTCATGTCTAGAATCAACCAAATAACTCTCTCTCTCTAGTATTCTCGTGTGATTGTTGCTTCCCTGAAGCATCTTCAATTATCGTTATGAGTTATAACCTTCAGGCAGCAACTCTGGATCCCAATTTGTACCTTCTTACTGAACGAATGTTTCACATGTAATCGGTTACGCACATATCATAATCAGAAACTTCTGTTAATTACAGTCAATTATTTGTTACTCATGGTTCTCCTATTAAATAATTATTCAAAGCATATGTTCTACGTCAGCTTGAGAACCACAAAATTATAGGAAACATGGTAATATGCATAACAGGAGGAAGAAGGAATAGAAAACTACATATATGGTACGTATGGCATGCATATCAGAACCTTTTCAACTTCTATAGTTTCTGCTTCAAATAACAAAAATGTTTTTTGAAACAGAACTGTTAAATACAATTTCTGATTCTGTTAAAGAAAATTTCCTATGTTGCTATCTCTTTCAAATTAATTATTTATTCTTTGTCCAAGGAGAAATTCAAAATAAACAGACTCATTATTGATTATTGACCTTTTCTCTTTTTAAACGCAACACGTATCCTTTTTCTTCATTTATACTCCTATATATGGACAAAACGAGTACATCATACCTTAATTTATTATTATTTTTTTTTGGGTCGTTAAAATCCCGTAGACAACAACATACTTTAATTTATAGTTACCTGCACATCTAACTGTCAGGTCGGCTTAAAGGCTTATGAGACATGCTGGTTCTATAATACAAAACAAAGCTCAATACTGTGCCAACAGCACAAATAAATCCCCAGATAAGAAAAGTTTGATGGAAGCACCACGATCCATTGCATACCCTATGAACTTCTCCACCTTTGCTGTCGTATATGCGAGCAGCAATGTATCCAAACAGAAAGGAACCGATAGGGATATTCGCTACGAGAAGATTGTGGTTGATAGCGAAGTGCTTGAAACCAAATAACTCAGAGGTAATGGAGACAGCCAGGGATGTAATTGCGCCTGTTGACATTCCTATTATTGCTGTGCCAGCGAGTAGGAAAATTTTTGAGGGGATGAGTAGGAGGAAGAAAGAGATTGCCATTGGTACCATTAGCATTGCTAGAGAAGCCGTATTCGATACCACATGTTTTCGCCTGCTGCTGGATTAAAGATTTCTTGTTAAAATTTTATTAGGAAGTGTACAAAAAGAATCATGATTAGCACAATTTGATAGCTTTGATAATATACAAAAGAAAAATAAATGCATGATTAGCACCAGAAAAATGCATTAGAAGAATTTATCTTCCTGTGGGATTAGCTTTAATCGTAGCCCTATCAGCATTGAATTCTTAATTTTATTTGTAACTTTTCATTTTATTAATAAAAGAAAACTAGGTATAGTTATAAATAATTATTTTCAATGATGTTCTTAACAGATGTAGAGTGGGGTACTGGGGTTTTGGGTTTATGATTTATTGAATTATATAATTCAATGAGCTTGATGTACATGTACTGCCAGTATAGGCCAAAGCAGCTGTCAAGTTGGAAATGCAATATTGACCAGACACTTTTATTCCTGATTCTCTACTTTTGCCACGTGTCCAGAAGATATTACCACGTATATATAAATATGTTAGCTCTACCTTGCTAGTGCTGACAATAGTGCCGAGCCAAGCTTGCCAAAAAATCCAAATGAGGAGGAGATAGACACCAGCGCCGCTTCAGACATTCCTCTTGACTGTGCTATCTGACCTAAGTTATTTGCATATACCAACCCGAGTGTGCCTCCACACCCATACACACCAAAATAGAGCCAAAAATCCAGACTTCTCACCAAGTCCCAAACTCCATATTCTCTTCCCTTTCCCTCTTCCATCTCCCCTTCCTCTCTTGCCTCCTCCACAGTTCTCTTAGTTACCTCATGAATAGTTGTTACTTTGTTTTTTGACACGATATTGAATCGCGCTTTCAGTAATAATGGTACGAGACATGTTGACATAATCATGCCTAGTAAGATTGCCATTGGCATCCTTTGTTTGATGGTGATAAACTCCGGCACAGTTGTAGTTAATATTGCATATGCACCAGTTAAGCCCGCCATAAAGAACATGCTAGACAAACCAACTTTCTTCTCGCCACCAACTACCGACTTTGTGTCATGCAAAACTGGTAGTACAATAATGGCGACAGCAAGTGGGACAAGTGAGTTTTGTAACAGATAGATGCTTTTGTTATTTGGATTAGTCTTGCCAAGTATGACCTCTGCCATGGCAATATACACCTTCAATAAAATACAAATCAAGAATGAGTACAAAAAAATCAATTTTCTTTTAGCTGTGCTAACATGTAGAATCAGATATGAGATTAACCTGCCTTTGCACTAATTCCCGAGTAACTGGTGGTGAGACTAATTACAATTCCATGTTCATTAGGGAACTTTTGCATGGCGGCGACATAACAAACAGTATTAATCCAGCAAATGCTCTTCCCGGAGATCACACAGAGTAGAAAAGCTTGCCAATACTCAACTGTAGAAATTTTTGTAGTCAAAAATAGGAATTGCACCCCATATCCGAATGCACCAATTGCCGCCCCAACGATAAGCACAAGCCACAGGGGCAAATGGTTCAAGGCAATGCCTGAGCACCACCCGAAAACTTTGCCCAGATCTGATGCAACTGCCAGGTTGTTCAGATTGAGTTGCGAAATCCCAAGCCGTGACTTCAGTGCTGACGAGTAGGCTGGGAAGGTGGTGTTTGTTCCATTGACAGCTTGGAGCCATATTATGGCCACTAGGGTTAGCCATGGATATATGGACATCATCAAGTTTCTGTCTAGTGGTAGAGTTGCTGTATGGTTATAAATATGTGGAGTGCTGCTTATATCGGTAATCGGTGTGTATATGTGGGAGTGCGTAACGAACTGCTTTTGCTGTTTGTTGGTGCGTAAACTTCTTATAAAATTATAGCTACAAATAAATAAATATATAGAAGGATTGACGAGTGTCCGTTTATGTGGCATGGTGGCCACTTGTATGGAGCCTAACATGCGTCTTTACATCTCTTTCTATGTGTCTGAATGAGAGGATTTCTTGCGTGAGGAGATGTTTCTTCTTGAGTATAAAACAAATGGAAGAACAGATTGAATTTCTCCATTTGTTACTTTAAGCGTGATGCTTTCAATACAAATGTATATGTTGAAGTTGTGAGAAAGTGCTGCAGAAGATCAAGTTATAGATCGAATGCGTGGCACAAAATATTAAAATAAAATTGGCAAGTTGTCATTACAAGTTGTATAACTTGAGGGAGAGTGTTAAAACATGAAGTATGGCAGTGTGTGCTGCCATAGAAGATCAAAAATAGAGCATTCGGCCCTGTGTTCGGCTGGGGTCCAGCCAAATGGTATCCAGAATGGACGCGTATCTTGCAAGGAAGGAAGGTTCTAGACGATCCAAGGATGGTAACTACTGCTGGCACGTCTAGGGCTGTTATCCCTGTATGGGGTTGTACTTTCCTTATGTAAAGATATGAAAATATAGAAAAAAGAGAAAAAAAAGAAGGAAATAATGGAGAATAATTGAAAAGAGATGTGTGTCTCTATAGGATAGTTTTCTATTTAATATTCTTCTTCTTCCTCTTACAATGTATCTCAGACATTAACAGAAAATAATAGAAAAAGTGTGCGTGTGTGTGGAGGACGTAGGCACCAAGTTGGTGCTGAACTTCGTTAAATTCTCGTGTTCACTTGTATTTGATTGTTATTCTGAGATCTTCGTGCTGACTAGCCCTAAGGGGCACGGTCTTTGTGCAGTTGCACTTGAATCGTGCCTCCTCGAACCTAAAAATCTAACTTTCGCTGCGTAAACGCTCGAATTCTTAACAGAAGTCAATATATATCAACTATATATATATGATGTACTTGTCTCAAATAAAATGGAGCCATGAAGGATATTATTAATTGGAGTGATGTATATAGATGCAAACTTTAAATCCACATTTATGATTGTAGCTAAAATTAAAAAAAGAATATCAGTGAACTTTTAATTTAATCAAAAGATAGGGTTCAGTATGTATGTCCAAAGTCAATGTTAAGTATTTATGTTGGTCTGACTCATGTTCTTAGAAAGATAGACTTGATTAAACTGCAAAGTTTTTAATTTCAGAAACTATGAGGAAGAATTTGGAAGCACCAGCAATTTGAGCCTTCTTAATTTTGTGCATGCGTTAATCAACACATCAGATAATTAATTAACATGGAAATCTCCATTGATTAAGTCAAATGGAGAGCGAAAACAACAAGAGGCATAAGTGATGCATGGTTGAGATAATCTTGACGTGTGCATATAATTCTTCTTGGATGAGACATTGCACATAAAACGAGGAGGTTAATTAAAAGTGAAAGCGAGAGGATGGTACCTCAAACAGGAAATTCTGTTGGTCACTAAAAATTTGTCGCTCAAATATCTGCAACAAAACAAAATTTGACGGGATTTTATGATCCAGTAATATATAGTACTACACTAACTTTTTTTAAAAGAACAGTAAATCAACAGCAAAAGAATCAACTTTTTTTTTCTTTTGTCAAAATAAATTTTCTTGCATGGACTATTTTGGAAGAGATGGGGCTCATCAGCCGGGGCCGGTGCACATGCAAAATTTTTCTCTCTTTCGTGTTCAACCTTTTTGTTTTTGTCGTGTTCAGAAAAGCCTTTTTCTAATTGTTTTATATATCTGGAGGACCAATTCTATTCGATTTGCATAAGAAAATCAGAACTTGAAGTCGGCTTGGTAACTAATTGGTCACTCAGAATAAAATTGGCAGAAACCACACTACATGTTCACTTCTATCAGTACGTTTGGATCACAAATTAATCATAAATGAACAAAAGTCGTGCAAATTCTGATTCTTTGTATAACCGTTTATTAATTTTAATTAAATTGGAAATAGTAACGTTTGTGACTAGTCTGATTTCAAATGCCAAATAATTAACATTTTGAAATGATCGCCAACTCGAATTGGCAAAGTGCTTTCTCATCGATCACATAATAAAAAAAAATAAAAAATAAATCGGAAATCTATTTTTTGTTTCAAAAGCTTAAATTAAAAATATGTACCATCGGAGGGAAAAGGAGAGTAAAAAAAATAGTAAAGTTCCAAGAGCAAGATTTCGGTGCCACATAAAGTTCCACATGATAGCCACTATCAAGTTTATCTTAAAAAAAAAAAAGTTTCCGGTGCTACACTTTTTTGGTGCCACAAATGCCACACTTTACTTTTTTTATTTTAAATTTCAAATTTTAAAATATAATCGTCCTATCTAAACCATTGATCTTGTTCATTTTAACGACGGATGCATTGTTATAAAATTTTATAATTTTTTAAGTTTATTTGTTGCTTGATCAAAAGGTTAAAAATGAACGAATCAAAATAACAAAAATCGATTAATTCTAATATGTCAATTTTTCAATCTTTTGATAAAGTATCAAATAAACTTTAAAAATCATGAAATTTTAGGGCAATGCATCTATTGTTAAAATGAACAAAATCAACAGTTCAGATAGGACGATTATATTTTAAATTTTTAAAATTCAAAATAAAAATATAAAGTGTGGCATTTGTGGCACAAAAAAAAAATGTGGCACCGAAATATTACTAAAGTTCCAAACACCTGTGATGTTCCTCTAATATATTGATACTAATTGCTTGCAAGATCATATCATCGGATCCTACGGGCGTTTACTCATAATAATAATATAATGATGATGATGATGATGATAAAACTGCTTTCCTCATATCATCGGATATGATGATCGTAATGATGATGATGATAAAACTGCGTTTACAGCTGATACAATTGTTTGGCGCTGGCGAAGTGACGGCACTTAATTACTCGACATCGTCGGTTTACAACCAGCTCATACTTGCTGGTAAAACTGCTTTCCCTTTCCAGAAGCTGTGGAAGCTGCCAATACCGCCCACTGTCAAAGAGTTTCTGGTTTTCCTAGAGCAAGACAGAATTTTGACACATGATCAGTTACTGAACAGGATAATCAATGTTCAACCTAAATGCTTCATGTGCGATCAACAAATGCTGGAAACACAGATTCATCTCTTCTGTCAATGTCCTTTTGCAACAGGAATTGGGACTCTATTGGGGATTAGCTCAACTGAGTACAAGTCAGTTAATTCGATTTTACACTTAATCTGCTCAATGGACTCACGAAACTTGCGTGCTATATATCTTTCTGGCGGGGACTTTTTGGGCAGTTTGGCTTGAAAGGAACAATAGAGTTTTTAGAAATCATAAAAAATTTCTCACATCAGTACATGAATGGATTGTGCAGGAAGCTACCTTCTTCAAGAAGTTCTGCTAACTGGTTTTCACTGTTTCTTCAGACCAGGTAACATGGTTGTTACCACTATATTGTTTCTCAAAATCATATTGATTAATTACAATACGAGGTTAAAATAATAATAAGAAACTAAAGAATTCATTGATGAGCTATCGTTATGGATTACCAACTGACCATATAATTGACGTCAGTATATGTGACTTCTTCAATTGATTTTGTTGTTTCCCCTTTTGCACCAATTTTTGGAGGGGGAAAACAATGAGATGTGTCTACTTTGGTTTTCCCTTTACATTTTTCTGTAATTTTTGGTTGATTATCATAGTTTAGTTGACGTTATTATTAGTGGGGACTGAGTGAGTTTAGTTACACAAATTGATGATCTTTGTTAATTAGTCTATAGGAAACTTTTCACCAACGTTTTTATTACGGATCATGATAAAAGATAAAGTGAGTTATCCCTATATGTATTTTTCGGATGTTTGGATCATCTTCTTAATGTGGATTAAGAAATAGTTAGGACCACTTTTTAATCCGGATTAAAAAGATGATCCAAACATCTTAGGAATAAAAATTTAATCCGGATGTTGGACCACTTAAAAATAACACTTTAGATCACAAAAAACTTATTCTTGATCGTTTAGGATTAAAAATTTTAATCCCGAATAACTAATCATACCCTTAATCTTATATGATCCAAACAGAACCTCGGTTATTAAAAGGCACAATTAGGCCTATTGCATATATGTCGAACGCTCACGAGATCGTTATTGTATTGTGACATACTGGGATTATGTTCTTTTTTTTCCCCCTGAATAGAGGAGTATGTTCGTTTGAATTCTATTGATGGTTATTCTTATACACTGTGATATAGTTTTGTCGTAGTTTGAACAAAGTGAACATATAAAATGCACTAGGTGAATATATAGATGATCAAAGTGAAGACATACAAAAAAATAAATTTTGTCATCACTTGTTCAGATTTTATATGCATATTCAACTTATTTGTATTGAATTTAGTTGCTCGTATATGTTCATTTTGATTATTCGTATATTCACTTTGTCTATTTTATATGTTCATTTTGTTTAAGCGATGATAAAACTGGAGATGACAGTAATCAATTTCTAATTTTCCATATAAAAATATATACATCCTACAGTCCTACCGGTGTTTTCCATCAAATGGGCTTATATGTGCATTACAAGGTTCCTTTTGATAGGCCCCAAAAGATGGCTTGTTAGAGGTCCTAACTTCATGGGCTTATCAGGGCCTTAGCTTGGATAAGTTAATGGGCGTCGTGAGATGGCTTTCAAATAAATGTATTCGTTAACAAGGTTTATTTTATTTCTTTGTTGATAACTTGAAACCAAATTGACTGATTTATGCATGCCCACAATCAAAACATTCAATTGATATCTTTCAATATGTGCAATACTAAGTGTAAGTATATAAAGATATATAAGTGCAAATTAAAAGACTCATCTGGCTTAAGGAAAGGAAGTTATAGTGTGTCAGGTTTACTGCATTAAAAAGATACAAACAGAGAGTCAAATCTAAACGGATGATCATGAGATGTCGTTAATTACAATACTAAAAATTAATAAATAAAGAAAAGTTTAATTAAGCTAGGAAATTTGATGATTCTTAAAAGGACAGATATTGAAGCAGGGAACGAACATCATTACATTGGTGACACTTGGTTCTTTCTTTTGTAGTTAAAAACATTATGATTCTATAAAGTACTAGGGTTTCGTACTTTTGTACCTTAGTTCACTCGTAACTAAGAGAGAGAGAGAGGCTTCAACTCAATCTAACCACAAACATTAACTAAATTTGTCCACAAAATATTTGATAAGGCAGTACAAAGTTCTTAGAGGAAGCTGAGCTGGACTCCCACGCAATTATTGCTCTACTTAATAGACAAATGATTTAGATTGGCTCTTCTATGGCGATGGGAAGAGCAGTGCCAATATATATAACAACAAGATTTGTGGCATGTTTATTCACTTTATGATTAAAGGAATGGTAAAATGTTGTGAGATATATATATATATTTTTCAGTTTAATTTGCTAGGTCAAAACTTTGTATTTTTTTTATAATTTTTTCTCTGATTTTGTACCATTTTCTTTCTTGAGAAATATTATATTCAAAATTTAAATGTCAAAAATATAAGAAAATAGAAAAATTAAATTAAGAACAAAAAAGAATCCAAATAAATTACTAGTTAATGGATCGTACAATACAAAACAAGTGGCAGTAATTTGATGCTGCAGCAGCAAACACATCACTAGATTCGGACATGCAAATGTGATGTTACTAGTTTATCTACTATGTACAATTAACACCGTTCAAATTCTAACAGGAAATATGATTCTATGCTTCTGTGGTTCTGGTATCAACCCACTTTATGGTAGGAAAGTAAGTAGCCTGAAGCCCAAATGTAATGTGAGTGACCTGTCATACAGGATGGTAACATGTGCTTAGCCATAGAGAGACTGGAACCCTTAAAATAAGGAAACATGCCAAGATACAACTCAGCAAATGAGCTCGAGACCAGAGGACAAAAAGCAATATATATATAGGAACAAAAAAGCAATATAAGTGCATGCAAATGTTGGATGCTTGCGTGGCAATGATAAATGGTGGAGATTTTCATTTTTTGTGGCACATCAGCACATGTGAACAGCAGAGGGAGTTAAACTAGTTTGTCGTCAGGGATCGCAGTCTTCGCAGACACAAAATTAGCAAGGTTTTGGGATTATATGCGTCCAAAATTCCAAATTCATCCATTGCAAATTTGCAACCCCGGTGCCAAAATGGTTATCTACACTCATATATATATAGAGAGAGAGAGAGAGAGAGTTTAGCTATGGTGAGATGCATCACAAAAAATCTTCCGTGAGATGCGATCAAAACTCATGAATATGGTTCAAAATGATCGATCCAAACCGTTCAATATGATCTCGCTATTGAAATATTCTTGCAGACCAAATTTTATATTTTTTTAGAATTTTTAAGTAATTTTTCCGGATTTTTAAAAATGACAGTTTTTGAACGGTTCAGAACAAATTAGATTAACGATTTTCTAAAATTTCAAAAAAGTACTTAAAAATTTCGAAAAAATGTAAAATTTAGTCTGCATGGAGATTTCAATAAAGAGATCATATTAGACGGTTTGGATTGGTCATTTTGAACCAGATTCATGAGTTTTGATCGCATTTCACGGAGGATTTTTTATGATGCATCTCACCATAGCCAAACTCATATATATATATATATATATATATATATATATAATGACAGTATTATTGTACACACATTAGCAGAGTTAGAATTTTTTTCATTAATTAATGATCATGGTAATTCCGTATCAAAACTAATTATTTTATTGTTTAAAAAATAAAATGAATGTTAGCTATTGGCATCATTAATGAAATTATCATCACATTTTTATGGGGGACACATATATATAGTATATATTTTCAGAAAATAGTTTACATAACCATAAAGAATTGAAGAAGACTTAATTATAGGAAAGAAATATGCAGTCGGATGACTCCTAAACATATGTCTAACTTTGACTCGTTTGAGACTCATAATTTTGATTTTAGTTCATTTATTACATGTATTAATAATTGTTACGTGGTCAATACATATCCGAATCAAAGTTGGCACATATTTAACACATGATAGATCTTCTAAGGTGCTCTCCATTAATTGACTGGCATGTAGGGACCCAAGAGCTGAGTTCAAAGGGATCATCATTCATCAGCAGCTGCAGTCCTCTATGATATATTATTGTCTGAGCCTAACAACAAAAAGTGATGTATGGAATGGTACTCACATAAAAGAATTTGATTTAGATTTGGAATCCAACAAAAGTAGATCACAGTGCTCTAGTAGAAGAAACAAACTCGTTCCATACCACAAAAACCAATAATTATCATCATGCTCATGCATGCATGCATCTCTCTCGAGTCGTCACCCAACCTCTTTCACTGAACCTCCTCACCAGAGTTATTACTTATTTGTGACCTACACGCATGTCTTAATTTTTCTTTTTCTTTTTTATATTAACTCATATATATTTTGTAACTGAAAAATATTTTAAAAAAAGGTTATATACGGCGATGGTTCGGGGTACGCAATAGACGTGTACGTAGTAAATTAAAGCATTCCTAGGCCAGACCCTTGTTTTTGTTCAAAAAAAAAAATTTAAAGCATTCTTGCAGCAATATATTATTGAAATGAACAATTAATAAAATTGAAGGCAACGAAAATCAGAACAAAATATTTTTCAATATATAATTTGTTGAAACTAAACGGAATTGTATATATATGACCCAATATGGTGGTCCTGCGCACACTTCACAAAAAAAAAAAGGTGTAACTTTTGATCGAGCTGAAATTTTGACAGTTATGCTGCGTTTTGCCAAATCGTCAGCTCAGATTTGATCCGAACTTTCCTTTCATGGACTTTTGGGTCTTTCTTTATAATTTTAATAATTTTCTGATTGTTTTAGATTTTTCAGTAATTTATCTTTCTAGGTTTTATTTTTTTCTTATTTAGACAGCGGTCGTGTCTTCTTATGATTGTTCGTGCATCAATATACGTTTGAGGTAATTTTGTGTATATCTTGAGTTTGTAAATATTGAGACGTATATAAGGATTGTTACCTCAAATACTTAACACTCATCATCACGTCTCAAAATTTATTAGCCGCACTGAAGATTTACTAATTTTTCACTCCTATATGGCTAGCTATACACCGATCTGATTAATCGATATTAAGCTTCTCCGACAAACAAATAGATTTAGAACTCCTTTCAATATTTGTCAACATATCTTAGCAACCACACATAATTAAGAACTATAAGATAGAGTATTGGCTGGAATCTGCGTGAATAAATTAAAAAGACAAAGTAAACAAGAGTATCAAGCCACGTGTCAATGTGGTATCTCTCCTGTAGTCCTGTTTGGCTTGCCTACATGTTTGTAATTATTATCGGATAATTAATCATGAGTTTTGTCACTAAATGAGCCAGCTGTTTTCCAATATTATAGAAGAGATCTTAAGCTTAATTAACGTTGGTTATTTTATAGGTTCTAATGAAGTTTGTCTTTTTTCCTTTCTTATTTTGGATAGGCAAACAGATCGCCATGCATGACTAATATATGAACCCTTCTAGTTGGTCCCCAAAAAATAATAGATTTCTGTTGATTGCAAATATATACAAACAACATAATAGTGTCGTACTGAAATGAACTGATCGTCATATATATTATATACAGGCGTGCTAGTTCATGATATCATCATGAATTGATTAAACTCTGACATAACAGCTAGCAATTTCATCGAATTAAAAGATGTAATGTCAAAATTCAATTGATTAATCATGCATGTTAGCACTCGATACTAAATATTGTGTTACATAGTACTAGACTAATTATACTCAAGCTTTTACAAAATGGTTATGAGGTATATATATATATATATGACAGAAGCTACTGGGAATTCCTCCCTCCTTTTGGCATCTCATAGACAGTAATTAATATCAGCTAAGAAGTTAAATGTTAAAAATTTTACAGCAATTAAAACTATTATATTTTTTCATTAATTTGAAGAAACCTTATATGGAAGAAAAGCATTCTAATCTTTAAAATAAAGCATTTCTTCAACAAATGTGCTTCGCATGTGGACCCAATTCATATTATTTTGTTTATTTTCTTCTTTCTTCCCATATTGGTTTTTATTTTATTTATTTTTTAAAAAAATGTTCATTAGTGAGAAACAGATAGTGTGCAGGTCCCCATACCCCCTTCCTATGCGTACATATAAAACCAATATGTACAAAGTAATTTTTTTTTTTTAATTCCGCTTTTTTCTCAATTTTTTTCTGTCAGTTGAATTTTCTTCTGATCATATTTAATTCAGCCCGTGAACTTAATGCATGTGTTTTAACAGTGTGGTACTTTATATTCTATGCTTGAAAATATGAAAATTGTAAAAAGTACCATATTTCCAGTTTTCATATCCTTTCTTGTTTCATCATATATCTGTGCTAAGATCTTAATTTATTGTTTGTCATCTAATATTACTGAACGCACGAAAAAGTAATATTAATGCCTTATTTATTTTCCTTAGAATATATATTGTTGTGCTTTTAAGGGTTTTGAGATGGAGTATTGAGTGGAGAAGAGAGACAGTAGTGAGCAACGAGAGAGACCAGTTGCCAAAAACTAGAAAGTTCTATTCTTTCTATTAGTATTTTATATTACAACATAGCAAATAGAAGAAAGCAAAATACAAGCCCACTGGGCCTAAGCAATTTGGGTCACGACATAACAATCTCCACCTTGAGCCAAATTGCATCAAAACAAAAACTAATCATAACTCAAAATACAAACTAACCTAAACTAGTAATCCACTAATATCATGCTAAAAACAAACTAAAAACAAACCGAAATTGCCCTTGAGCAAAACTTGAACTTAGCAATTGGAAGAGGCTTGGTGAGCATATCGGCCGGATTCGATTCGGTGCCTATCTTCTTCACAACAACCTTCCCTTCCGAAACCACATCTCGCACAAAGTGGTACCGGATGTCAATATGCTTGGTCCTCTCATGAAACATACGATCCTTTGTCAAATGAACGGCACTTTGATTATCACAAAATACCGGTATAGGACCATCAAGAGAAGAAATCTCACCAACAAACGCCTTGAGCCAAAGAGCCTCCTTAATAGCCTCCGTGATTGCCATGTATTCGGCTTCGGTGCTAGAGAGTGCAACGGTGGATTGAAGTGTAGACTTCCAACTAATTGCACATCCACCAAGGGTAAAAGTGTACCCCGTCAAAGACCTCCTCTTATCCAAATCACCCGCAAAGTCCGCATCTACATAACCCGTTAGTGCCATATTTCCATTTCCAAATTCTAAATGAGAATTAATGGTACCTTTCAAATAGCGGAAGATCCACTTCACCGCTTCCCAATGCCCTTTCCCGGGACAAGAGAGATACCTACTTACCACACTAACGGCTTGAGCTATGTCGGGTCGAGTGCATACCATCAAGTACATGAGACTCCCAACCGCACTTGAATATGGAACCTTTTCCATATAGCTCTTCTCATGATCGGATTTTGGGCTCAAAGCGGCCGAAAGCTTGAAATGCGCCGCAAGAGGAGTTGAAACAACCTTCGCTTTCTCCATGCCAAATCGGCGAATAACCTTTCCGGCAAACTCTTTTTGAAAGAGAAAGAGCTTCCGATTGGACCGATCCCTTGTAATCTCCATTCCAAGGATCCTTTTGGCGGCCCCTAAATCTTTCATCTCAAATGCCGAACCAAGTTGCTCTTTCAACCTCACAATTTCATCCATATTGGAGGCCGCAATCAACATATCATCAACATAGAGCAACAAATAAATAAATTCCCCGCTATCTAACTTCTTGAAATAAACACAACTATCATAATTAGAGCGGGAGAAATTTATACTAACCATGAAAGAGTCAAATTTCTTGTACCATTGCCGAGGTGATTGCTTGAGGCCATAAAGGGACTTCTTCAACAAACACACATGGTTTTCCTTTCCCGCAACCTCAAAGCCCTCCGGTTGCTTCATATAAATTTGCTCTTCCAAATCACCATGCAAGAAGGCCGTTTTCACATCTAATTGCTCCAACTCCATATCCTTCATTGCCACTAAAGAGAGCAAAATTCGAATGGAGGTATGCTTCACCACGGGAGAGAAAACCTCATTGAAGTCCACACCTTGAACTTGGCTATAACCCTTAGCCACAAGCCTCGCCTTATATCGGAAACTTTCCGAACTTGAGCCATCCATCTTTTTCTTAAAAACCCACTTGCAACCCACAATCTTCTTACCACTAGGTGGCTTCACAAGAGTCCAAGTGTGGTTTCTTTCCAATGAACAAAGCTCTTCCTTCATGGCGGAAATCCAATCCGCCGCATGCTTGGAAGAAATAGCTTCCTTGTAGGATGACGGCTCACTATACTCCACCTCTTCGGCAATTGCAAGACAATAAGCAAAATCGGCATACCTTGCCGGTTGTCGAATTTCTCTTCTTTCTCGATCCCTTGCCAACAAATATGGTCGCTCATCATCTTCTTGATATTCTTCCAAATGAGCACCATCATGTGACATAGACTCTTCTTCATCACTTTGTTGGACCGGCACCTCAAACTCCACCTTCTTTCCAACCCTCTCATTCTCCTTAATAGCCGACTCATGTACAACCTCCTTTGCCTTCAACATAGCCGACTCGTCAAAAGTGACATCTCTTGAGATAAGAAATTTGGAAGATGCGGGACACCACACTTTATACCCCTTCACATTCATGGGATATCCAACAAAGACACACTTCTTTGCTCTTGGCTCCAACTTTCCTTCATTCACATGCACATAAGCGGGGCAACCAAACACCCTCAAATTTGCATAATCGGCCGGCTTATCCGACCACACTTCTTCGGGTGTCTTGCACTCAATGGAAGTGGTAGGAGACCGATTCACCAAATAGCAAGCCGTGCTAACGGCCTCCGCCCAAAACTCTTTGCCCAAGCCCGCATTGGAAAGCATGCAACGAGCCCTTTCAAGTAGTGTCCTATTCATTCTTTCCGCAACTCCATTTTGTTGTGGAGTATTAACCACCGTCTTGTGCCGTACAATCCCTTCGGCCTTGCAAAACTCATCAAATTGGTGGTTACAAAATTCTAAACCATTATCGGTTCTCAATCTTTTTACTTTCTTTCCGGTTTGGTTTTCAAGAAGGGTCTTCCATTCTTTAAACACCTTAAAGACCTCACTTTTCTCTTTCAAGAAATAAACCCAAACCTTTCTAGAAAAATCATCAATGAAAGTAAGCAAATAACGAGAACCGTTACCTTTTGATGGCTCACGTGATGGCCCCCAAAGATCCGAATGAATGTAATCCAATGTTCCCTTGGTCGAGTGAATGGCCGTCGAGAAGCTCAACCTCTTTTGCTTGCCAAATACACAATGTTCACAAAACTCCAAGCTACTTGTGCATTGGCCACACAACAAGCCTCTCTTACTCAAGATGGTCATTCCTCGCTCACTCATGTGCCCTAACCTCATATGCCACAATTTTGTAGTATCCGCATCCGAGGTAGGACCCGAACCCGCAATAGCGGCCGAGCCCGTGACCGTGGAACCTTGCAAGAAATAGAGAGTTCCAACTCTCTTTCCCTTCATGATAGTGAGAGCCCCTTTGGAAACACGAAGGACTCCACCTTCACTTTGGAACTTGCAACCCTTCTCTTCAAGAGAGCCCAAAGATATCAAATTCTTGCTCAAATCGGGTATATGCCTCACACCCGTCAATCTTCGGATCTTGCCATCATGGAACTTAATTTTCACCGAGCCAATTCCGGCAACCTTGCACAAATGGTTGTTGCCCATGAGAACCTTACCACTTGAAGGCTCATATGTCTCAAACCAATCTCTATTTGGAGTCATGTGTTGAGAAGCACCCGAGTCCATAATCCAAGAATTCTCATCATTGACACAACTATCAACAACACAAAGCGTGTCATATGTGTCATCACCACTAGCCACATTGGCATCTTCCGAAGAAACACATTTTCCCGCCTTTAATTTATTTTTCAACTTATAACATTCGGCCTTCACATGTCCCTTCATTTTACAATAGTAACAAGTGAGATTCTTATGCTTCGACTTTGATCGGGTTCTACCTCCTTTCAAGGTCCTTTCCTTTGACCTACCTCGATCGGCAACCAAACCAACATCTTGACTCCCTTTCCCCTTCTCAACATTAGTCATCTCATTATCGAGATGCAACTTCGCTTGCAAAGTGCTTTTGACATCTTCAAGGGAAATTTTCTCTCTACTATAGACCATCATGTCCCTAAATGACTTATATGAAGCTGGCAAAGAACACAACAACAACAAGGCTTGGTCCTCATCCTCTACCTTAACACCTAATCTATCCAAATCATTCAAGATGGAGGTAAACTCCGCAATATGGTTAGAAATAGATGTACCTTCGTCCATACGAAGAGTATAGAGGCGCAACTTTAACCGCAACCGATTAGTTAGAGACTTCTTCATGAAAATATCCTCTAACTTATCCCACAAACCTTTAGCGGTTTTCTCCGAAAGGACCTCTTGAAGTGTTGCATTACTCAAACACAATTGGATAGTGGAAAGTGCCTTGTCATCCATATCCTTCCACTTCTTATCCGTCACCGCTTCAATCAACTTGTCACGGCCATAAATGGCACCCTTAATGCCAAGACTACACAATATGGCGGCCATACGCACTTGCCATAGTGCGAAACTCGTCTTCCCATCATACTTCTCAATATCAAACTTAGTTGACATCTCCATCTCCAAATAATTCTCAAATCACCAAATTCTCCGAATTTTAAGTCCAATCACCAACTTAATTAAATCACCAATTAATATTATCTAAACTTAATTTGGCCAATTAGGTTCAAGTGGTATCGGACAAGTGGAATGGTTTTTGGTGCGCACTAAACAAAAAGTAAACTCCAACCTCCAATAAAATAATTTTTGTACCAAGTCAAAGTGCTCACCAGCAATTAAATCGGAGAAGATTGCGCCTAAGTCCAGAAAAGGACAAACAAGATCGGAAGCTGTACTAAACCCCTAAACGCGAGTGCAACTCCGCGGAGACGCCAGTTTTGAACCCACCGTCAACCTTACGGCAGCAACGGAGATGGCGCTGATACCAGTTTGTTGTGCTTTTAAGGGTTTTGAGATGGAGTATTGAGTGGAGAAGAGAGACAGTAGTGAGCAACGAGAGAGACCAGTTGCCAAAAACTAGAAAGTTCTATTCTTTCTATTAGTATTTTATATTACAACATAGCAAATAGAAGAAAGCAAAATACAAGCCCACTGGGCCTAAGCAATTTGGGTCACGACATAACATATATTGTGTATTTCTATTCTGACCCTTACAATTGCTTTCTGTGAATTCACTAAAGATAACTAAATGAGAAACAATCTGACACGGGACGAAATCCCCTTTTCCCTTGTGGCAGAAAAAAGTACCAAATAAACTCAACGATGTCACTTTTCCATAACCGTTCGCTTTTATGAAAAATTAATTACTTTCTAAAATGAGGTAGCTTTTCTACACCCCCCCCCCCCCCCACCAAGAAAAAAGTGACGCAAGGTCACCGATCTCATTACCAAAACAAAATCAAATACATATATAGCTCCAAAGTTTGTCTCAGATTTGCCTTACAGAGCATCAAAATTAACTATCCAATTTTACAGTGACTCATATACCAGGTTTCAGCCTGGCAGAGTCAACTTCATCACTGTTACTACGGGTGTCAAAATGTGGTAAGTGGCACGGAACACCCTGTTCCATTTGCTGTGTCGGTAAGGAAAACGAAACTTATTTCAGTGCCGTTAACTGTGCCACTTCGTTAACGAAACTATTTCGCTAAACGGCATGTACAAAAACACCTTAACGAAACAAATTTCGCTGCCACTTGCCGTTCCATTAAAAAACGAAATAGATTTCAATACCGTTAATCATTCCACTTACCGGTAACGTGACGGCATAACGGTTTAACGGCTGCCGTTGACAGCCCTAACTGTTACTAGTACCGGTACAAAAACACCCTATTTCTTTCACCGGGAGATGTGAGAACTGGTGCCTGCAGTACTGCATCCCAACAAGTGGTTAAAAGAAAATTGTTCCGAAAAATGATTGAATATTCACTTATTCAGCGAGTTAGTTCATCATTCTTTCTAATACCTTATTAGTTCGGATAGATATTACAGCCAACATCTTTCCTCTCATTACTTGTATCACAACAAGTGTCTAATTTACTATATGGTCATGCCGGTGTAACCATATATATATGTACTCAAAATAGTGCAGTTACATGCATATGTAAGCGTACGTACTAACAAAGGTAAACTAATTTGAAATGAAAATTGCGATTATTGATACAGGTGAAAGCCAATGCTAAGTATTTATTAACTAGAATTTAACTAAAAGTTTAAGTGATAGTAGAGTACATCTAAAATTTGTTGGATTTAAACTACCTAGTAAAGGACTAATTAGATTAATTACTTCATGTTTACAAAGTCTATTTCTTGATATACACACTACAATATGATGATGATTGTCGAAAAAGAACTACATAAAGTTATAAATTTACTGCCATTTTAGATTAAATCATTTAACTTCAATTATGCTGTTATGAACAAATGTAATACTAGTGTACTACAATATAGAATATAGGAAAACTTAGTTTCATTCTAAAACTCTTAAATTTGAAAATACCTCTTTAAAGTTGTCCTTGAAAAATGTCGCTCCTAATCCAGTTAAGTTTGAAATTTGTTATTCATACAACCATCACTAAACCAAATTTTTCGTATTGATCAAAATACCTTAATTCCCTTTCAATTTCGAATTTTTATAATTCTTTTTGAATATTTAAATTTAAAATTTTTCACTTTTGAAATTCTAATATGTTCATATTTGAATGTATTATGAATTCCCATAAAAGGGTCATTAATTAATTAGTGCCTATTGTTTAACACACTGTGTTACACAAGGAGCACCACAGAAGATCTATATATATGTCAATGAAATCAATACGACCGCTATTTAGTTATCTTATAATGAGGTTAACATTGTGATGATGACTTAGTTATTATTATTCAATGTAACTTCAGAAGGATACAGTTCATATTTATTTATAAATTAAGTTAACTTCCTTTTTAATTCTTTATTGTAAATATTGAAAGTGGGAGGTGCTTTGGGCAGCGGGTTTATTGCTGGGAGCAACATAAATTTTTTTGAGCTGACCAAATTGCCCTTTTAAAATTTATGGTGTGTTTGGGTGTGTGCCGAATAAGCAATTCACCCAAAAAGCTTATTCGTGCACCATCCCAAACGCGAAACATGAAAACCCAATAGGAGTGAATTGCTAATTGGGGCTCTTATTCTTATTTCATCCATATGGCCTAATAAGAAGTGAAATTGCTAATTGGAAAGCATGAGAGAGATATCCAACTTGTTATTTTGAATAGCCTATTCAACCCCAACAACCAAACACACCCTTAATAAATTTATTGGTATTATTTCAATGGATCAATTCCTTTTTCATTTTGGAAAATCGTTAGGGCTATAGAGCAAACAAAAGAAAGAGTTGCACTATTGGTTTGTTGATGCGAATTTAACATATATATTTGTTCATATTTTGTTTATATTGTGCATGATTATATGTGATTTATATGCATTATTGGTTTGTTGATGAAGATTTAACATATTTGTTCATATTGCGAACGTAATAAAATGTTAGAAACGATTGATTTTCTTTTAGCTAATTTCCGTGTATGATTATATATTTATATGTGATTTTCGTTAAAAAGATTGATTTTTTTTTTAGCAGGGAATCTAAAATAGAAAGGAAGTACAGTTAAGGAAATAAGTTAGGATAATTAATTTTGATTGATGCTGAGGATAGTTTAGACATTTAAAAAAAATAGATGTTGCTCCAAGTAAAAAATAGATTACCCAAAGCACTTCCCATTGAAAGTGTGTGAAGCAAGGAGCCAACCTTAGAAAAAGATCAACACAGGTCAAATATATATTGTATTGGACAGGAAATTAAAAAAAAAACATAAATAATATTAGGAAGGATCAAATAAAGAATAATAAGAGTTTCAATATTATTGTATGATTCTGCGATGGGAAACGCAAGCTATCAAATTAAATAAACATTTTTTTTTCTTTTTGATATATAATAATTAGAAAATTAATCAGAAATAATATCAGAATCGGAAATGGCTCGTGAAGTAAAGGAAGCATCGATAGCGTCAAAAATTCTGGTATTGTTTGTATTCTTGGCGTATTTTTGGCTCGGAGTGCGCATGACAGAATTTATCATGCTCCTCTCCAGTCTTAATTATACTCGTATATATGAAATTATTTGACGAGTAATGAGAACTTAATTAATTTGCAAGAAAATCTCTAAAAAATAAAGTAGTGTTTGATGTCAAATGATAATGAAATTATACATATTCAGCAGTCACTCTAAGCAACGGGCTCCGTTCGAAATAATAAGAAAATATACAACTGCAAAATAATAATAATAATAATAATACCAATTAACAACAACAACAATAATAATAATAATAATGTGAAAAACATAGAGATACGAGGACAAAATGGCTATCAAATGTTGTCTAATGTAGTTCTTTTGACGAAATTTCTCGAATTGAGTCATAATTGGAACTTAAATTTTTTTTTTCTATCAATAATTATGCGGGATTGATAAGGATCGTCCCAAAATTTATCAATCCCCATCTCTGAGATGTTGGATTATTAATGCAAACGCGTTTAAGTTTTTTCATTTCTTGAATATTTTTCCAACGTAATTCATCCTTTTCCATTTCTGGTTCTTTCCCTCCCATCCTCTCCGTTTCTGGTCCCTTATGTTTCCTAAATATTTTTTCCAGGATATTTGTATCTAAAGCTAGCACAATTAGGTTTTTTTTCCAGGATATTGCTAATATTAAATAGGACAATTGTTTATTTTAACTAGCACAATTATTCATATTAACTAACATAATTGTTCATATTAACTAGGACAATTGTTTATTTTAACTAGCACGATTATTTTTTTTTCCAAGACAATTAAAATTATTTGCTGGAGCAATTGTTCATATTACTTAGGACAATTGCTATTTGCTAATATTAAATAGGACAATTGTTCATTTTAACTAGCACAATTATTCATATTAACTAACATAATTGTTCATATTAACTAGGACAATTGATTCATATTATCTAATACGATTATTCATTTTAACTAGCACAATTGTTCATATTAACTAGCACAATTGTTCATTTTTAACTAGAACAATTGTTCATATTAAATAGCACAGTTGTTTTTATTAACTAGAACAATTCTTTATATTTACTAGGACAATTCTTCATATTTACTAGAACAATTGTTCATTTTAACTAGCACAATTGTTCATATTAACCAGCACAATTGTTCATATTAACTAATTGTGCTAGTTCATACAGCAGAAGGGGATGGGATGAGAACAAGAGATCAGTGACAAAGGGGATGGAGATGGAGATGACAGCATAAGATCAACGACAGAAGGGATGGGGATGGGGATGATAACAGTGACAGTTATTAACGCATTTTTAAAGAAACTAAAATTAAACGAAAAGGAATTAAATGCTTGGAGAACCGTTATCTGAAGGGAATGATGGGATGATAGAATCTTTTTGGGCTCGTTTGGATGCATTGGGAATAAGGGGAATAAGCAATTCCGGGCGGAAATTTTATTATAAACAATCCAAACTCTTCACAAAGTTACACACTTCCCAATACTTTCCGCCTAGGAATAGGCTATTCCTCTTATTCCCAAGCGATCCAAACGACCCCTTTGAGATGATGCTAAGCAATTCCCATAATTATGCCCATTTAAAATGCAAAAATAATTTGCATTGTTTGTTAATTCTATTGGATCTGCTTTCGTTTTTATTTTATTTTTCCCCTTTTTGATCCAATACAATAAGTTTCTTAGAATTGTTCAATTCTTTCATTATTAATATTTGGTAGATTATAATTCTGCTCTCCTTGAAAATTCACAATATTTTGGAAGCAATTACTTTTTTGAAACACACTATAATTTGCATTAATTCGATGTTTTTTCTAAGAAAGAAGAAACTAGGATTTTGCATATTTCTTATGCAAAAAAAAAAAAAAAACTATGAAGAAGACAGTCTGATAAGCAACAGGGGGAATTCCACTACAAATACTTTCAGAAAAAAAAACATAATTTTTTATCTTATATATATGACACTCAATTACACATTTGAAAGAGAATAGAAAATAATTGGGCTCTGATTAAGATGTTTTATTTCTGTGAGAATTCTATGGAATTCCATGGAATTATTAAAATTCTTTGAACAAAATTAATGGATTTGATTTCATTTGATTGGAGTTTTCATGTTATTAGACAAAACGAAATTCTGAGAAAAAATTTTTAATCAAATGAAATTCCATTTGTAAATCATTATGATCAAAGCCTTAAATAGACTAATCAGACTATTAATTGGTAATGTAATACTCTATACACTTAATATGAATGATTATATAATTATTTATTTTTGAAAATAATTAAATTTTAAGCTCTATTATCAGTTGATATGTTTTAATACTTTTTTTGTCCAAACTAACTCTTTTTTTTTGTGCCACAAATGCCACACTTTATTTTATTTAAAAAAATGAGAAAAGTTCTGGTGCCACATTTTTTTTGTGCCACAAATGCCACACTTTACTTTTTTATTTTAAATTTTAAAATTTAAAATATAATCATCCAATCCAAATCGTTGATCTTGTTCATTTAACGACGAATGCGTTGTCATAAAATTTTATAATTTTTTAAGTTTACTGGATACTTGATCAAAAGGTCAAAAATGAACGAATCAAAATAACTAAAATAGATTAATTCTAATATGTCCATTTTTCCTCTTGATCAGATATCAAATAAATTTTAAAAATTATGATATTTAGGACAACGCATTTGTCGTTAAAATGAACAAATACAACGGTTCAGATCAGACGATTATATTTTAATTTTTTAAATTAAAATAAAAAGATAAAGTGCGGCATTTGTGGCCTAAAAAAGTGTGACAAAGAAATCTTGCTCAAAATGAGTTTTCAAGAAATTATATATGCCATATATATCCAGTAATTAATTGACTGGAGAGAGAGAGAGCATGAGGTGGCCAACACAAAGCGCGTGTGAGAGAGAAAGGGAAGGGGAAGGTGAGTTGTGCATGGCAACAAAATCTTCTCACGGGCTTTTGCACTCATCTCTCCGTCACCTCATTCTCTCATTATTATTTCCTTCCATACAGAAATTGAGAACCCCATTCTAATTATTTCATCCTATACATATTCCCCTTTCCATGAAACAAACAAACAAATACATAATTTCTGCTAAATAATAAACGGTAAATACATAAATGGCGTTTTCCTTGCCTAATTGGCACCTAGTGGTGGGATCCCTATAATAGAATCCTCCTTGTTTTTACCACTTTATTAATTTTTGTAAACAACTTTGACTGTCAAAATAGAAATTGTCAAAATGTCACCAGGGTCTTGCGAGGATATTGTTTGTAGTAATACATGTACATCATTAATTCGGAATATTAATATTTCAGTTGATTAAGAGTTGTGTGATGTTTTACTCCCTTTCAATTGACGAGTGTCTTTTTTATAACGTTGAGCTTTCCCAATCCCATCAAAGAGAAATATTAAAATTAAAATATTGAATGAAATAAATGATCGATGCTAATAATTTTTATTTAAAGTCACAGGACGAATCCTCACAAAAATGAGGTCACATGTTAATATTACTAATATTACTAACAATATGCCCATTCAATGTGTGGACAAATTTTTGTTATACCACGAATTAATGGAGAATGGAGAAAGTAAACTAAATGGTAGGTAAATATATAGTTTGTAATTTAGGACTTTTGACGTATTTTGAACAAAAAAAAGGAGAGAAAATAAAAAGAAAACTACAGCTGCTATGTCAATTTTTTTATTCATGAAATTCTAAGCACTAGCTAGCTAATATTAGAATGCAATATTGCTTGCCAAGTTACCATGCATCATTAATCAAAGCTTGAAAGCATAGTGAGCATAGATAATGTATATTGTGAACACTATATATATGTTTATATAATGTGATAAAAAGTAAATATATATGATGCAATAGTTACCATAATCCATAAAATTTAACAAAAGTAAACGAAGGAAATGAAAGAACAAATATTAAATTATTGACTAAATCTTTAACAATTTAATTCACTTCCTCAAGCTCACATTGTAGGCAAGATATATCTTGTGAACATTTATTATTTTAGCTCCATGGGTGTTGAATTGAAACTTTTAACTTTTAAACTGATAGGCAATGTTGCTCGTTATAGGAATTGAGAGACATTTAAGTGTTTTCATGCACAAGAATGATTTGAGTCGATTTGTAATTGTTATTATTGCAAATTAAGAATAACAAAAAAGTCTTCTTTAATTGAGCGGATTAATATCAAATGAGCTAAATGAAATATAATTTGATATAAAGACTGATTTTTAAGTGATTCTTGTAGTATTAGACACAGTTTTATAAGTTCAAAAATAAAATTGAATCTACATAGCCAATAATAATGGTTTTTCCCTATGGTTATGAGTAAAATAATCACTAGAATCTTGAAATACTAAATTTAAACCCTATACGGTAATAACAATGAAAACTTACTGTTTATTGATTGATCTTGAATCTTATTGACATTAATTAACTTATAAGGTAACACAGAACATAAAAAATATCATAAAGTACCATGTTCGCTTCTGTTGATCCCTATTTCTTAATCTCTAATCTGTCTATCATCTAAAGATTAGGAAGAAAAATATTACAAGGATAATCCCTCTACAATTGTCAAGATCACTAAAACTACTTAAACCCAAAAAATATAAATGTTGGTCATTTCCTTTGGTATTCAATTCTTTATTTTACTTTCACACTGTTTATAATATTATTACTCTTTCAATAATTCATACGCTCATTGCATATGATCAGCACACCAGTGCCATAGGAGACACGGGCATCTCTGTGGGTCGAATCTAAATCATGATCAGTTGCACATATATATGCCAGGTAGAAGTATATCTAAGAGAGAGACTGCTAGCGGCACCCGAGTAAGAGAAACTTTAAGAGATGAGTACAAAGGAGAAGAAGAAGGCAGTATTGCAAGAGAAGCTTGAGCTCCTACGCACTGTGACAAAGTCTCATGCTGTAAATTTTCTACTTATCACTATTATTATTAATTATGTATAGTTTATCTCTTGTTGAGTTTTCTTTTATTTTGATTTTTGAATAATCTCTCTTTCTGTTTCTTTTTGTTCTTTTGTAACTAGATCTTGATCGATCTCGTCAGCACTATCTTTGAGCACCAAATTATATTTTCTTTTCTTTTTTCAGATAATGGTATATATCTAAATCAACTTGTTGCATTTAATATAATCCTGACGCTAATAAATATATATTACAAGTATTTTAAAAAAGCAAAGATAGATGTTATTACTGGAAGTTTTTATCCAAAGTTCCAAACCAATATCTTGAGCTAGATGTTCATTATCCAAAGAAAATTAATAATAAAAACTATGAATTTATGCAGTCATTAATTATCACGAAATAGTCTTTCATTTTCCCTCTTTGCAAGTGCTAAAACAGGCGTGCATATAATTAGACGAATTTTATTTTTGTATAAGCAAGTAAGCTAACTAAAGGGATTGTCTCTTCATCTGAATTGATTTCTTCTTATTATTATGAGAACTTGTGGAATGTGCGTGATATGGTATATATATGTCATTAGCCCTTGTTCTGATTCACAAACATCTAATGTAGTTACTGCCTTTTTTCGCTCGGTCCTAGGTAAACAAGGCATCAATTATAGTCGATGCAACCAAATATATCCAGGAACTTAAACAAAAGGTCGAAGAAAGTGAACAGCAGCTTGCTCAAGATGACAATTTGCCCAAGGTACACGCATATATAACCTAGCTAGTCAGGATAAACATATATATATACCATAACGCATCAGCCACATACTAAAGCATGTGCTGCTGTGCACTTATTTCATTAGAAAAAAAATTGTGGATCTTGGAGCCGTACATTGAGCATCCTCCATTGACTGGGTAACATTGATAATGGTAACATATAGTGCATATATATGTATTGCTATTATTACTACTACCATACTTCAAATATCATTTCTGATAATAGATGAATGCATTGATACAAATTGCCGTTATGAATGCATTGATAAAAATTGGCGTTTAGCAAATTAAATTTTTTTTTTTAAGATAAATTGGGGGTCTAAGCCACCCAACTTATTTTTAAATTAAATATCTATAAAAGATCCTCAGCGGGATTTCGAAGCTGCGACATTTCACTCAAGATGCATTGCTCTTGAAATGTGCCTTAGCTCTTAAATATATTACATATCAAAGGAGAAACTTTTAAATGTGCCTTAGCTCTTGCTTTTCCTTGTCATAAAAAAGGTGGTGCCAATGTGCCATATTCCATATATCAAAAGTAAATAATGGTACATCATATCACTATATACCAGCCCTAGCCAGGGTTATAATCAATTCCCTTTAGCTGGCTGTACATTTTTTTTTTTTTTTTTTTTTTGCCTCGTGATGAGAAGCTCATCATGTAATACATGTATCTGGTCCTGAACTGCTTCATGCCTTAATTTTTGGGCTGTAGCTTCAAAAAAAAAAATGGACACAATTAGCTATAGCCTATAAGTAAACAGTTAACCATATTATTTTATTTCAAAACAGAGTTATCATGAGATCTCTTTTTTTTTTCTTTTTATCAGGTAACTGTTACAACCCAAGAGAAAGGATTTCTCATAAATGTGTTCTCAGAGCAGCACTCTCCAGGGCTGCTCGTGTCAGTATTTGAAGCATTTGATGACGTAGGCTTAGAAGTTCTTGATGCCAACGTATCGTGCACGGATACCTTCCACCTTGAAGCAATTGGTGGAGAGGTAATATAACCCTCCTTACCTCACTTCTTTTTGTAAAAATTCTTGGGATTATAAAGAATAAAAAAAGAAAATATATGTGCTGTATTAACTTCTAAGTATGCATGTTGTATTACTGCATGCTTAGCATGTTTCTTGAGTGATCACTTATCACATTATGACTAATTTACATTATACCTTTAATTATTTAACATTTCATAAGCCACTTATATTATATATTATCCTGACTGCTACATCCACTGTTAAGTAGTATGGTACCAACTACCGAGTACACTACGCACGTACCATATATACTAGATAGCCTACCGCCATTGCTGCTGCAAGTTTCTTGCACTGGCTTTCCTTATGGCCAGTTATTTTGTTGTTTACTGTCACAAGCAACCTATCACCTATACTATAATTTTTAACCCACTTAAATGAATGAGGAATATGCTATTTATCTTTGTAGAAATCCAAAGGTACTAACTGAAACTATGTGAAAAATTTACCAAACATTAATATCAAATTTTATGTGTCAAGTAAAAGAGCATATTGATATATCCTTGATAATTGATTACTATTCAAGCCATTAAGTGCCAATAAGTACATATTGACATTGATGTGTCCTTGATAATTATCATTATATGAAGCTAATCAAGCCATTAAGTGCTACTATATATCTATCGAAAAACTAGCACTCTGAAGAATGTCATTTTAACCATCAAAACACGTGTGCGATGATTATTTGTTTTCATTTGCACAGAGCCAAGAGAGTGTAGATGCACAAACGGTGAGGCAAGCAGTGCTTCAAGCTATCAAAAAATGCATGGAGACAGAAGAGGATTAAATTAAGAGCACCAAAAAACTTTGTATCTCTTTGTCAAGCGCAAGCTTGCTTAGGGTTTTTCTACATACTAGCTAAAGATATATATTGTATATTATTTTTCCTTGTCTGAAATTGTTACAAGTATTAGCTGCTAAAGTATTGTTAAAATATAGTTTTGATCATGGTTAAAAAAATCGGCCGATTCCGATTCGAATCGGCAGAATCGGATCGGAATCGGCAGGTACCGAACCGATTTTGGTGGGTTTGGAGCGGAATCGCGATTTTACTCTTTGAATCGGGCGGAATCGGACGGAATCGGTTGGAATCGGCTGGAATCGGAAAGAATCGGACGATTTTTGGACGAACTCTGTAGATTGAAAGAGGGACTAAAGGGCATCGAGTTTGTTCTGCGCCATTAAGGGAGCAAACATATCTTGAGTTCTTTGACAAAACTAAAAAGGGCAGAGAGAAGGGAAGAAACGATTATTCCGTCATTGGAGTCTACCTCTCTACTCCCTACTGGTCTCATTCTCAAGGCAAGTACATTTCTATTATTTTTCTTTTTCAGCGCAAGTAATTGGTACTTCACGCGTGAAGTGAAGGGGCATGGGACAGGTCAGAGTTTGCCTACAACTACAAGGCAGCACCATCGTCGTACTTCTTTATTTTTATTTTTGGTTTTATTATATTATTTGTATTTCAAGTAAAATCCTCAATTAGTGTACGTATTAATTAAAAACACATTTGATGGATTTTTATTAAGTTAAAATTTCGTGGCGCCAACAAAGTTTTATTAAATTAATAAACCTATACAAATTGTATTATTTATCTACTATTTGTATTAATTAAAAAATTTGTACAAATTTGTATTCATCTCCTGGTAGCGCCATCAAATTTTTTTTTACCTAATATTCTATATTATTTATCTTTATATTGTATAATAAGATTATAAGAAGATAAAATGCATTTCTTAACTTTCTATATCTTTTTCGAAATATTCCATAATTGTATTATTTTTTGTTTTAGTTAATTTTATTCTTTAAAACGTTGATTTTTTAACTTATCTTTGAAAATCTATTTTTTAAGATTATTTTCTGATTTTTAACGGTATAAAAATGTGTTTTTTAAAAAAATCCGATTTTTTTATCCGATTCGACCGATTTTTCCGATTCAGCCGATTCCGAGTCACGGTCCAACTGTCCGATTCCGATTCCGATTCCGAGTTTCAGAACCATGGTTTTGATTAATTGAGTAATAAGTTGTTATTATGTTAATTGGTTGTTGTTTCATGCCCTGGAATTTAATAAGTTCAAAAGAGGATTCATGGTTCAGCAAAGATTTCTTTTCGGCCTTTTAATGGTTTTGACGGGCTATATGCGTTGTCCAGGTCCATCAGAATCCATCACAATCGTTCAAGATTCTGTCAAAAAACGGATATCCTATATACCATCATCTTTACTCCCACTTTTTTAAATAATAATAAAAAATTATTAAATATTAATAATGATATCGAAATAATCCAAATTATTTAAATAATAAGGCAATTACGGAATCTGGAATTCTGACGGTAATTACGGAATTCCAGTTTCCGTAACAAGCAAATTATGGAATCCTGGATTCCGTAACAAGCTTATTACAGAATTTGAGATTCTGTAATTACACTTTACTCCGAAATCTGTTTTTATTTTTTGTTTCTTGTTTTTGTTTTTTTTTTGTTTTTTTTTCTATTTTTTGTTTTGTGTTTTTATTTTTTTTGTTGTTAATTTTTTTTAATTTCATATAGTTTTTAGCTTAAAATTTTGTATTCTAAAAATATTTTATATAATTTTTTATTATAAAAATATTTGTCATTATAGTATCAAATTTTATATTATAGTTTGTATTTAATTAAATTTTAATTATATTTTGTATTATAGTTTTAAATTTATCATTTTTATTTTACGGTATTTAAATAAAATTTAATTATATTTATGTAATATATTAGATAATTTGAATGGTTTGAAACACCTAAAATTTTTATTAATTATATTTCTGTAAATTTTTATTATATGTTAGGAATTCAAACATATATATTTTTTTTTTGTAATTTAAATTTCTGCATTTATGAGCAAAAGACGACTAGTTTCCGTAGTGAAATTAATACGCAAAGCAATTCATAATACGAAATATAAATCTAAAAATCACAATACGAAATATAAATATATCATAACCATGTCATACATAAATAAGTCACAATACGAATATATACATAAATAAAAAATATAAATAAGTCCTAATAATGTCCAGTACGATGGATCCACCTCCCCTCAGTCGGGGACCAAATAAGCGGAGGACTTGGTGGCTGTCGGGGATCTCGTCCGCGAGCAAGTCCGACTGGGGGTGGACGAAGAGGCATCTCAGGAGTGGGATGACGAGGCGGTGCACTAGAAGAAGTGGCTCCGTCGTAGGTCTGACCAAATGTACCATAGGTCTGACCAAATGATGACTGAGCTGGAGGCGTGAATGGATCGTCCACATGTACACCAATGGAGGAGAAAAATGCGTCATCCGATGTAGGCTCGGCCTGAGAATAGGGTGGTGGGCCAGGTGGATACTGAGTCTGATAATACGGGAACTGCGTCTGATACTGTGTCCCGTACTCATAATATGGTGGTGGGCGTGGGGGTGGGCCTGGAGGTGTGGGTAGATCGTCACTGGGGGGCTGAGAGCTGGGATGCTGGGGGTCACCCCGTCTGCTCCTGATAATAGGCTGACTGGGTCTCGGCTGATCGAAATACGCGTCCCAGTCGTGCAGAGTATAGTCAGATGGCTGTTACATATAATAATATTAGAAATATTATTAATATTATAGATGACAGAATAATGAAATAATAATATTATAAATATTATTATACCCTCATGAACTGCTGCTCCTTGTATCCAGGCTCTGGCATGTGATCCTCATCCGACGAATCTGGTATAGAGTCGATGTCCGTCGGTAGATCCTTCGCCTCTAAGAGGTGAGGTAATCGATGAGGCTCGCCAACGAGGTCCAACTGCGTGCTGCAGCTCTTCAGCAAATGCTTTGCAGCACGTCTGCATTCCTTCTTCACCGTCCATACACATCCCCGCAGAGCTTCAGTCAATATATGTTTCACCTGTTGATTTGTTATTAGCAACTAAATTACAAAATAATTTATTTTCATTTGCTTAAAATAAAAATTATTTCAAATAAAATAACTGTTAGAAAGTCTAAGTTTTCAAATTTTTATACTAATTAACCATTTAATTAACAATCCAAACGACATAGACCTCGATGGATCTAGTCCAAGCATTCACACACAAGAGATTGAGAATAGGAAGGCTACCTCTCTTTGTATTGCAACAAAGAGGTTCGAACCAAGGCGTAGGAGTTGGTGGCGTGCTCTCCTTCGCCTTCTCCTTCGTTGGCGGTCGCCTCAAATCCACCAAGAGGTTTAACCAATTTCTTCTCTAATTGTGCTAGCAATTGAGAAGAATAAAGGCTAATCCTTAGGTTTTCTCTCTTCTAATCAATTAAACCCTTTTAATTAGTGGAGAGATATTGTTCAACACATGAACTAGAGGTGGAAGAGAAGAGAGGATAAGAAAAATTCTGAAATTTTTCTTTTCTTTCCTTTGATTTTCGGCCAAGGAGGGAGGTAGAGAGAGAAGGTGGAAAGGAGGCTAGGGTTTCCATCAAATGGGACCTCTATTTATAGACCTCTCTTACCCTACCTACCACCAAATTAATTGGATAATCTTGCCCCTCTATGGCCGGCCTCAAGGGAGGAAATTATGGGCTACACTAATTGTGTTAAAAGCCCATTAGTTCATCCCTTTAATTGCTCCTTCTATTAACCTCAAATCGGGCTATAAGTTAACTAATTAAATAAAGGCCCAAATAGCTCAAATAAAATAAAATATGTTGAACATAATTAATTATTAACTTATTAATAATTAATTTAAGATTAGCAGATGCACTAATTTATTTCTATATGATCCCTTTGACTTAATTAATTATAACGGTTCGCAACGGCATATAATTAATTAATCAACTTATCATATTTTCGCAATACACTGCTGTGAAAAAATAAATACTGCACTGTATGGTTAAAACTCTATTTGTGTGACCCTTTGAGGATTTATGCTACATTGGCCATGGAATTAAATCGCTATTTAATTCTAATAATCATAAGCGGTATCTAGCAACACGTTATGATTCCCAATTCGCATAAATAGTGTACTGCTACAATATTTTAATCCTGCATAAGAAATAATAGCATTTCCTTGTCTGATTCTTATGTCACATGATATCATCGTATAATCCAAGATAGGAATGTGTCATTCTTGCAGATTATACGTTTCTTGATCTAGAGATGACTGTATCAGTTGCTAGCAAACAATCCATCTCCATCAAGGGGCCCAAACAGATATCATCGCTCACTAAGTAAATTAATGAGGGACATACGGTTTTCTTGATGAACAACTTTTCCCCGCACAATTCAAGAGAACATAAATAAAGTCTGTATAGCAGCCCTTATCAGGAATCAACGGTAGACGATATTTATTGAGCCTATCCTCATGTGGAAAAGTTGAACCATCTCAAACTTAGAATCAAACTCAAATGGAATAAATAATGACACATAACACAATCCATATATTTATTTCATTGGGTCGTGTCCTGTACTATGTTCTATAACATATACATATGCAATTAAGTTGGCAACTCCTTACCTATGATTTGTAGAACTTAATCATCACTTAACTTGCATACTAATCTTATTTAATAATTAATATTCCTTGTTAACTATCAAGATTACGGACCTTTTAGATTTATTATTGTCATTTAATTATAAATGAACTACAGAGATCTACAATTCAGATCCTCAACCTGAATGATCTGTCAATTAATAAATCAATGAATAAATGATCAAATATCATCAATAACATAAACCATAGAAGTAACCATATAATGATTGGCTTATAGGACATAACTCTAACAATAACTTGCCAAACTGTTGCGAACGGGAGCCTCCTGAAGGTAGGTCAGGCCTCGAGCCAGCATCTGCTCTGCTGCTCCTGGAATGGGGACAAGATGAGCACATCCATGTACCCTCATCCATCGGTCATAAGAGGGCAAAACATCATCGCTCCATGGCCACACCTCTGCCACCTCGACCTGAGTAGTGTCGGTCCACATAACCACCTCAACACCGAAAAGGTCCCCCCAATCTCTCCCCCGAAATGTGGTATGCGTATACTGTAACAGCTGCTCCATCCTTCTCCAACCCTGCTTATTTTAGACCAGATTTAGTGCATATATTGTAAATATTGCATTTTAAAGCAAAAATGTCAAAAGGTTGACGCACCGTAGGTATAGGAGGCGAAACTGTCTGGTACAGCACGAACTGATGCATGACCCGATCGGCATGGTGCCACGCCACGACCCAGTAATGGATGCATGGCACGCGGAGACAGTACATCCTCATCGGAAGGCGGGCATACGGAGACATGATCACCTGGCTCACCTCATCGTATGGCCTCCACACCACGTGCCCATGATCCATCTTGAAGAGTACGTCCCGAGCGTACTCAATACCGCTGCGATAGGGACCTTTAATTTTTTTCGACCTACGTCGTGTCGTCCATTGTCTGCCAAACCATTACGATTCCATTGTACTTGTGTTTTTTCAAAAAAAATGAAATACTGTTAAAGGTAATTTTTTATTTCAAAATATTCAAAAAATACCTCCCGTACGGCGGACATCTATCGGCTGATGGTACGCCCCAGTCCTTGAAATTATTCGTGACGGACAGCCGGCAAACTAACAGATGAGCGTACGACCACAACTGCAGCAATACCCACGGAGCTGCAACCTTTTGACCACCTTTTCGCATGGCGGCACTGTCCAAACCACGGTACAGCATAGCAAGTGTGGCCGCACCCCAATTATACTTCACTGAATGTCCCGACGAAACATTCTGCAAATATTTACAAATATTTCGTAAGCGTTTCGAGATTTTTTAATTTAGTTTGTAGTGGTTTAAATATAATATTTATAAATACTTACCCGAAGTAACTCCAGATAAAAACATGGAACAGAATCTCCCGTGGCATCTGGAAATAACTCGCAACCGATCAACTCCAGCACCAGGGCTCGTGTGTATCTGTCGATCATGTCGACGTCCTGTGTCCCAGGCCCATCTATCCACATATCACGCAGTTTCACAAACGTCACCGTGTAATTTTTCCTGCGTTAAATATACAATTTAATTACATATTATATATATATATATATAGAGAATGGATAAAATACACTGATGTGTACGGATCGTCCCCGTACACATCAGTCGTTTTTCAAGATCCGAAATTCAAATGGTCAATCCGAACCGTTCAACTTGTTCTTTATATTGAAAAACTCTTGCAGACCAAATTTTACATTTTTTCGAATTTTTTTGCTATATATTATGATATTTTCAAATTGGAGGGCCTGAAATACTCCAATTATAGTGTTTTTTGAAAATATCATAATAAATAGCAAAAAAATTCGAAAAAATGTAAAATTTGGTCTATCTAGGTTTTTCAATATAGCGAACAACTTGAACGGTTCGGATTGACCGTTTGAATTTCAGACGTTGAAAAACGACTGATGTGTACGGAGACGATCCGTACACATCAGTGTTCTATATCAACTCTATATATATATATATATATATATATATATATATATATATATATATATAACAGCATAAATCATAATTATAATTAAGTTTTAAAAAAAGTTCTTACTTCTTAGGACGTCCTTCTTTCGTCTTTTCTCTGAAGCAATCTAGGACCTCCTCCATAGGAGTGTCCCGCGGCAATGCAAGATCGGCTAGCAAGAGCACATCGTCGTAATCTGTACGACCGGTGACCGGTACGCCAGTCGTAGGTAATCCTAAAATAAAGGCGACGTCCTGCATGATAATTTTAAATTTTTTCTTATAAAACAAAAAAACAATAAATAAATATGTATCAACCAAATTTTTGAAAAATCAATACCTCTAGATCCACCGTCATCTCGCCTACGCGGGAAAAGTGAAAGGTGTGGGTCTCTGGCCTCCAGAACATGGCCAGAACCTGTATCAGGGATCGATCCAATGGCATGTGACCTAACTCAGTGAAATGAATCAGGCCCAATGTCACGAGACGCTGGTCCACCTCTTCGCTTCGTACCATCTTTGCCTTGTGCACTTCAGGCTTCCAAGCCTTAATAATTAAAAATAATTATTATTTTCTATTTATATTATTTCGAATAAAATTAGATATATACATTCAAAAAATTTACTCGTACACCTCGAAGGTCCGACTCATGTAGGTCCAGGAGCTGATCAACATGAGGAGGACCGGGGGGGGGGGGGACAGATGAAGAAGCTCCGGCATCAGCACCAGATGTAGAAGCGCCAGGATCTCCTGCCGATGTAGAAGCGGCTGGATCACCCCGAAGCCTCGTGGATCGACGTGGATCCTGTGGTACTCTTCTTCGTGTTGCCATTTCGACTTTTCTGCAATTAAAAATCAATAAATTCAAAAATCTAAAAAAAATTCGGCAGCATCTCCCATGTACCGAGAGAGTTTTCCAAAAATTTAAACCCTCATCCCACCCTATAATTATTCCCGAACAATCATTCAATCATTCACAAGCATTTCTTTGAATTAACTACTTACAATTAATAAAATAAATAAATATACATATAGAAAAACTAACCTCCGATAGAAGCGGTTCAAATCTCTTTTCAACAATTTTTCCGATATTTAAAATTAATCCTATCAATATTTAACAATTTTCTTTAATTTTTTATAATATTTAATTATTAAAATATCTATTATTAAATGTAAAAAAATTAAAATTAAATTTGAATTACATATTTTAATTATTTCTATTATTTATGACTTTTTCATATTTTTTAAATTATTTTTACAATATATTATCTATTTTTTAAATTAATTAACTAAATAAACTAATAAATTAAATAAATTAAATAAAAAAAACTTACCGAGAGAGGAGTCGGTGTCGAGAAAGGAATGAGGGGAGAGAGTCGCTTTCGTCCGAAATATGCATTTTTATCTAGTTACGGAATCCCAGTTTCCGTAACAAGCCTGTTACGGAATCCAGGATTCCGTAACTAGCTTGTTATGGAAACTGAGATTCCGTAACTACAATCGGAATCCCGGATTCCATAATTGCGTTATTATTTAAATTAATACGATTAATTAGTTATTATTATTAATATTTAATATTATTTTATTATTATTTAACAAACTGAGGGTCATCTTTAAGTGTCATCCTGGCATCCCAAGGCGCTTATGGGCTTTGTTGCAATTTGAAGGCCCATCATCATACTTTTAATCACGGTGAAATGCATGTGATTGGGACAGCTATTTATATTTTTTAAATCATTTCCGTAAAAGTTCTCTCTCGATCAGATCAAAGCTTGCTTTCGTTGCTAAGATCAAACCTCTCTCTACAGAATCAGGAGATTCTCTTTCTCTCTCTACCACTGCTAGCGTGCAAATCAGGTGATTTTATCGTTATTTCGATCTAATCGGATTGCAAATTTTAATCGTTTTCGCATTTTTTGATCCCGCTGTTTGATTTGTGATTTGGCATTTTTATTTTTCGATTAGATCAGATTTCAAGCATTTGTTTTGTCATTTATGCGACGCATTTGCCATCGATTCTCTATCAGGTTAGTTTATCTCTATCTTGATCAGATCAGATCACAAAATCTTCATCCCTTTTGCAATTTTGTGTTTCGCTGTTTGATTTGTGATATTGTTGTGTTCAACTCTCGACCAGATCAGATTTCAAGTTTCGTTTTGACATTTAAGATACGCATTTAGAATCAAATAGATTGTTTCTTCAAGGTACTGATCTTACTTCTATTTAAATTGAAAATAAGTCCATATTTGTTTTACTGTTTTCATAAGGGAGTACATATCAAGATGGTGGATTATTAGTCAATCATGTATGTATCTTGCACAAGCATAGTTAACCTAAATTAAGGGAGTAAATATAAACTTCAAAGGAAGTATACACTAAGCTTATATCTTATTTTTGTTACTAAAGTGAATAATAATTAGTTATTTTTCTATATTTATTCTTGTGTAGTTATGTTAGTATAAGGGAGTAAATATATACTATAAGGGATTACAAATTAAGATGGTGGATTATCAGTCAATCATGTATATATCTTGCACAAACGTAGTTAATCTAAATTAAGAGAGTAAATATAAACTTCAAAGCGAGTAGATATTAGAAACAATAATTCTGATTCATTTACGAGCTGTCAATTACTAGAGTTAAATTGTAAATGATGAATTATGAGATTAGCAATGATTTATGAGATTAGAAACTGCAATTCTGATTCATTTTGATAATTGACTAGGAAATTTTTCTTACATTTGCATATGATACTAGATCAACTAAGATTTTATCCGATCAAATGTCATTCATCTATTTTCAATTATAATTGTGATTATTTTCTTTTTTTGAGAATTGTGATTCACTCTTCTTGCAGGTGTACTGCATTTGTTTTCAACATGGCATTATTAGGTTATTCTAAACCTTTTATTTCAATTTTTACTCTTTGTTTAATGAATCATCACTTATGTACATATAATGGAGTACTTAATTATGTAAACTAATAAGTGGAATTTGATGCTACACTTTTTCAATATTGTCCAGAAATTCAGGTGCAACTTAGTTTTCATTTATTTGTTTATATTTGTTTATATTTGTTTATATATTTTGGTACAGGGGAGTATTTAATTGTAGTATTTGTCAATTGTGTCATTGCTTGCATGTTGCAGTTTTTTTTACACTTTGTTTAATGAATTTGTAGTTATTTAGATGTAATGGAGTACTTAATTATAAAAAGACAGAACTGAAATATGTTGCTACATCTTTTCAATATTGTCAAGGAATTTAGCTCTAAGATAGATTTGACTTATTTGTTCAATAGGGAATTATTTAATTGTAGAATCTGTGAAATGTGTGATTGGTTGCTTGTTTTACTTTTTCGCTCTTTTTTTAATGAATGTCTAATTATTTACGTATAATGGAGTACTTAATTCTATAAAATGATTACTCAAATATGTAGCTTCAAATTTGAAAATATTATGTCAAAATTTAGCTGCAACATAGATTTCACTTATTTGTTCATATGAGTTCATATATTTTTATATAGGGAATAATTTAATTGTAGATTCTGAGAAAAGAGTCATTGCTTTCATGTATTTAGTTTTTTTTTTATTTGTTCAATATATTTCAAGTAGTATGTTTGGAATTATTATGCAAATTTAATCTAATATTACAAATTAATATAGTATCCATTATTTGATTTGTAGTTTTGGCATGTTCAATTGTTGATCAGATCAGATTTTAAGTTTCATTTTGGTATTTAAGCGACTCATTTGATCGATCTCCTTCATTGTGCTATTTGGTCGTGCTTCGTCGCGATCTACATTGCCATCATGATTGCAAGTTCTTTCATTATTGTCATCCTTCTCTCTGCAATGTCAAGGTATTTGTCTTAATCATTATCGATTTCCTTTAAAAATTTGTTATATGTTCCCAGTTGAGATATGCATATCACTATTGTAGATCAGATTTAGATTTTTAATGAACATTTAAAACCAGTTGATTTGTGCTGATGCAAACAACATATCACTAATGTAGATCATGTATTTAATCAATGAATCTGAACCTGAATTGCACAGATTAAATATATTGATTAAGGGAGTATATATCTAAGTGTGATGAATAACGAACATGTGTCAGCTATTTTTATTAATGGAGTATATTTATTAATGTGGGAGATTAAATATAATGATTAAGGGAGTATATATCTAAGTATGTAATCTAAGTATGCTGAATAAGACAAAATGTTAGCTATTTTGATTAAGGGAGTATATTCATTAATGTAGGGAGTTAAATATATTGATTAAGGGAGTATATATCTAATTATGTTGAATAAGGAACAAAGTTAGCTATTTTGCTTAAGGGAGTATATTCATCAATGCAATGGAGTATATAACAGATGATGCATTTTAATTAATCTATGCTAAGTTTTTTTTTTATTATTATAGAAGTGTAATTAACTTCAACTAAAGGAGTAAATATAAACTGGAATGAGAGTATATAATAAGCTGATACCTTCTTTTTTATTTATTTTAGGTGAGGGAGTATATATCTTTATTTTGAAATCATTGATATCACTAATATCAACTAAAGTGTAGTTATTTTTAAAAACATAGAGTAAATATAAAATGCAAAGGGAGTATACATTAGCAGTTTTAAGGTTTGAAATCATTGATATCGTTTATGTTGAATTAATGTTGATCATATGAGACTCATTTCTAATACCAGTAGTATAGTTTTATCTATGTATGTGATTAATTTATGTTTTTTTGACAATTATTCTTTATTTATCTTGCAAGTGTATATATTGCATTCTTTAGTTGATATGCATTATCAGGTTAATTTTGATCTTTTATTTACATATAAGGGTGTATTTATGTACATATAAGGGAGTATTTAAATGTCTATTCTAATGTTTGGCATTTAGTTGCAGCATATTATTCACTTACTTTTTAATATGTATTCATTAATTTGTATATAGGAAATTATTTAATTATATAATTTGTCAACTGGGCATTCATTGCCTGTTTTCAGTATATTTTAACTCGTTAGCTAGAAGTGTAATTATTGTACCATAAGGGAGTAAATATATTGGGAAATGGAGTATATAATAAAGAAGAATATGTATTAGTTACCTTTGTCATTTTTTCCTATAGTGTAGTTATATTTCTTCAATAGAGTAACTTTATATGTTAAATGAGTGGTTATTGCAGATTAATAATTTGCTCTTTTTGTCCAGATTGTTATTTGTGATGACGAGCTTGTGGTTGCATTTCATTTGTTGACAGATCCTATGAATGACATTTTGATGCGCACTTTGAATAAATTGTTACTTGAATTTGAGTTTAATGTTGTGTGCATATATTTATTACGAATTTGAGTTTAATTGTTAAAAAAATAAGTACTCTATTATTATGGATATTGTAATTCCTTCTGTAGAAATATATAATCCCTTCTGTCAGTGTTACCTTGAGAATAATATACTTTTTGAAAACTAATTGTTTAAAAAATAAATACAATTTTTTTTTTATATCATGCGTGCTTGTTTGAACCCCTTATGATGAAGTATATACTCCCTTAGTTTATATCTGTACTACCTAATAAACAATTAATCATTTCTTGAAGACTAATTGTTGAACAAATAAGTACTCCATCAATACGAATAATTTAATTCCTTGTGTAGAAATATATACTCCCTTATGTTACACTTGGATAGTGCCAAATAGCGAAATTTTATTCATTATAAATGTTATTAAAATTGTTAAATTTTATAAAAAAAAACGTATTTATATACTCCCTACATTAGATTAAATACTCCCCGTATTTAGATGACATCAACGTCTGTGTGACGTCAACGTCTAGCTTATGACGTTTAGATTGCGTTGGGCCAGTCCATTAATCTCATCTTAGTCTGTGGGATGGCAGGAATGTCAAATTTGTGGGATGCCCCATATCAGGACCGGTGAAAAAATAGTTCTGTTTTTTTTTTTTCTTTTGAGGAAATTGCCCATTGCTGGATTTGTTTAAGTTATTATTTCTAATCTCGAAGTTACCAGGACAAAAAAGATTGTTAAAATCTAAGTGGAGTCCGTTACAATCCGAGAATTATATAGGCACCATATATAAGCCCCTTGCAAAGGAGTGAATATTGGGCTGGAATTATCAGAAGAACCTTTTTCATCAACGGATAGTGGGTTGTATCTTGGGTTTCTTTGTGCCAATCTCCAATGCGTTGAGGACTTTTTGGGTTTTTGTTTTGCCATGGATAATTGAACAATTGAAGGATTTATCCATTCTGTCGCTGTCTCTGTTTTAGCGGGGCTTGCAACCCGTACAGTTTAGGTTCAGCAGTGTTGATTGAAATATTGATTTTCTATTTTTTTTTTCTGATTTTGTGGAATCTAGTTTCATGATGGCACGGTTGATACGGTTTGATTCCTACGCATTCCTCGGTAAGCAATTTTTGTGCTGCATTTGGATTCCTGCAGTTTTTGCCGAACCATTCCTGAGTTTACACACGAAAATTATCTCGTTAAGCATTTTAAAACTTGAATAGAAGATGACCATTATCAGCATCTGTAAAATTTTCAGTTGTTAATTTTCATAGAATATCCTTTAAATTCAGAAACTTTCTTCGTAAATTTCAAGTACGAATTTTTTTAAAAGATTACTATCATCCATTGTCAATTAATTTTAGGAAGAAATGGTTGGCAACCACCGTTAACCTAAGTAAAAAAAATAATAATAAAAAATAAAGCAACCCCTCACCCCAAACCAACTCAAGAAAAGGGGGGGAAAAACAAATGATAGCAAAAGATTAAAATAATGTTACTAACGCTCTATTTTGTCTCAAGAAAAATACTAACAAAGATTAGACCTCAAATATATCTCATGACAGGAACTCTATTGTTTGTGTCAATATCCTCAATTTGCATAATAATTTTCTTTTTTGAGGGCCAGGTGGCAATTACCACACCGACAGATTTCATTAATAAATAAAGATATTTACAAAAGTTTTTTTTTGAGGGTCAAATATATTTACAAAAGTTGGAGTGGCAGAAGGAAAACAAAAAACAAAACAAAAAAAAAAAGCCTATACAAGAATACTAAGGACTAAGCATGATTTTTCCAAGAGGCAACGCAAGAACTGATTTCCTTGAGTAAAAGGCCCGGCAGAGTGATTTGCATAATAATTTTCAATAATCAAAATATAAAACATGTAATTCAGAGAAACAAAATCAAAAGACAAAATGAAAGACCTTAATCCCTCTTTAATATTTCTGTGTAAAAACATTACAAAGCCTCAATTTTACTATCTTTCGTCCTCACTAACAGTTCTCTTGTTATTTCCACACACAAATGTGCATTCTTGAGAGCAAAATCATTGTAATTTGTGGAAAAAACAACGGACTCTGCATTCTTCACCAGTATATCCATCGCTTGCTCTTTCAGCAACATATTTTGACAAGAATCTGATACCTCAAGAACATCGAGTGCATTCGAGGGTTCTAGCGACCTCAGAATGTGCCTCTCGCAATACTTCCTGAGGTAAGGGATGTCATACTTGTCAGCTGCAACAAGCAAAGAATAGTAGTGCTTCTCACTTGCTTCTTCTGATACATACCCATGATAGAGAAAGTGCAGGAGAGACTTGAGTTCGTCATGTGTTAGTTCCGGCAAAGAGATCTCTTCCTCCACTGGGGCTTTGCATTCGTCTGATGCTAATATGTTCTTGAAGACTTGTGATCTCGCTGCCTACATCAACAGCAATATACATATTAAAACTTAATTTCAAATTGGATAAATCAATAGTTACATTTAGATTGTACAAAAATATAATGGGTCATTTTCGTTTGCAACACGACATTCTAACATCTTTTGGGTCATGACGTCAACTGATAAAATTACTTTAAAAAAAATTGTATATGCGTCAAATCTTACCAAAATAGCCCTATGGGCTGGTATTGAAGGCCCATTTCCTGGTTTTATAATGATATCCGTGTGGAGTTCTTCACGCAATGCAGCCCCAAAACCTTCTAGAAATCCCAACTTTTCATTTATTTCTATTTCCTTCTCCTTCATCTCCTTGAGCCTCTTGAATGCATCTGCAATACCCTAAACAGTGGAATCAATACAATTCCAATCACTTGTTTCAAAAAAAAAAACAATTCCCATCACCACTGTCTAATCAAAATATCAGTTGGAGATGTAAATTAAGTTTGTTTAAATTTTTCCAACTTCATTGTTCGAAATACATTGAAAATATACTCACAAGCAAGACATAATTAATGTTATCTAATTAGAAGAATTGTGCAATTATATTCACCTTTACTCTGGATATTGAATGGAACATTAGTTCCAAGAAGATGGTTTTTTGTGTAAAATACATAAGTGCACAAATAAATAAAACATTCACAAATTTCATAGACCAAAAGGGAAAAATTGCATGATCAAGAACAAAAAAGTATTTATTTGGCTGTATATGATGCGGAAAGAAAAGGAAAACCCATTCACATAGTAAACTAAAAATCAAAGCACAATTGAAGATATAACTTGCCTTAGATGAAATAGGCTTCGAGCAATGGATTTTTGCCGAAGCACCCACCTCTCGGTCGGAGCTCGATTCACTAAAGAATGAAATTATGCACTTTGCACCCTCATAGCAGCTGTGGCAGATGGTGTTCCTTGGAGGTCTATACAAAGAAGCCAAGGGACTACAAATGCAACAATCCATTCCCTCTGTCTCGGTTTCCTCTCTTGCTCATTAACTCCCGATAGGTTAGAGGATTCTCATTTATTTGATTTGTGGTCTTATAGATACATACATACATACATACATACAATGGTGGGTGGTGCCTGGTGAGTTGCTATTTTCATTTTCATTTTTTTTTTTGGTTCTTTCTTAATTGATAGTTGGTGGATTATAACGATGGGAGCGTGAATAATTAGATACTCCTTTTTTAGGGATATTGTAAGTGTGCTGATTGACGATATTGCCCTTTAATTTTGCATCGAAAAAGAACAAGAAGCAAGTCTTTACTTGTTGTTACTCCTTTCCTACCTGAAGAATTAAGCCTCGTTACAGAAGGAAGCTTATCATCATTATTTAATTTAATTTGGTCGTGCAGTTGTAATTATGTTCAGGAGCTATTGTATCTATACTAGGTTATAAATATCAAAATAATTTGTTTCAGATGGGCTATGAAATAATGGGTCACTATAAATAAACAAAAAGTAAGCTAATCGATAAATAGGCAATAGTACAAGAGTTCCTTGCTATTTATGATAAACTAGTTTACTCGTTTATAGTTTCTAATTGAAAATAATTAAGGCTAGGCTTTTAATGCTTTTTGCTTAATGAAACAGGTGCACTTGAGGAGGGGAGGAGGGCTTCTTTTAGCTAAAAAAATAAATTCAGGCTAGGCCCAATTGAAGGGTAAAATTGGGCATTCACTTCCATAATTGTTTACGCTCATTGGAACTGTGAAATGGAGACGGTAGCGTGAGAGAATGATAGCCTAAAAAGGCTGACGACGACTTTCCAACCCCAAAGAAATGTACATTTAGCTTAGTAGATTAGCAAAAGTGAGAAATGCTAGTTGTTTTTCTCTCCATTTCCATGAGATGGAGATATCCCTTCCAAAGCTATAAGTCAATGACGCGAGTTGATTAATAGATAAGTTTGGCTAATTATGATACTCTATAAATATAATCAAAGTTTTAAATTATGAAAGATACTTTAAAATTTAAAAAAATCCGACATATGGATTTAATCTCTGCCATTAATTTTTTTTTCTTTAAATCCGACAAATGAAGTTAATCTCTACTATGTTTACTGTGCAACAAAAGACTTGATTGAAAATCAGTCAAAAAAACTAACAAAATATCAATATACCTTTATCGATCGTCTTTAAGTTATTTGAACTTTATTTGAAAATAAAATATTATTTTGAATTGTTAAATTAATTTATAGAAAATAAACTCGTACATTATTATAATAATACCTTGCAATGTAATTAGAACACAATGAGGTTATGAATTTGTCTAAAATTGGACAGCATAATTTGATGTGTTTAATAAATGGAGAGCAAGTACGTACACGATTGAAGGAAGCAAAAGCGGGCCAACCACTAAGTCCCAACTCTCATAAACCACAACCTCCATCTTGTTGTTTTAAAATTTAAACAAGACCCAACCAAAGATTAGAAGGTTTGGGTGTTTGTTATAACAAACCTTTATTATTTTGTTTGTAATATTGCAAGTGTAAGAGGCCTCAGTGGGTCCAATACAATGATAAGGATTCCTTTGCAATATTCGGCTGAGAGAAGATTGGTAGTCATTGCCATTAAAAGAAATGTTTTAGCCATTATTGCAATAGTTGATAAATTACGTATGTAGATGGTCCCAAAAGTATGATGTTATTTCGTATATCTATATCGGAAAAATCAGATCAGATATATACCCAATTGAAAATATCCCTCTCAAATCACAATTTGTATAGATATTTACCCTTTCATTATTTCTAATGACCATTTAATTTTGGAAAAAAACGATTTCTAAGATTTAGGACAAAAGTGCCCACAAATCCTTAACAGCTTGCACAACAAAACCCACAGCTAACTCTTAATAGGAGTTTTGATCGGGATAATAGTCCATACTTTCAATTATAGGAGTTTGGATCGGTCATTTTTTAGAAATTTTAGAAAATCGTTACTCTAATTAGTTCTGAATCGTTCAAAAACAACAGTTTTTAAAAATCCGAAAAAATACTTAAAAATTTCAAAAAATATATAAATTTTGGTCTGCATGGAGATTTCAATAGGGAGATCGAATTAGACGGTTTGGATCGGTCATTTTGAACGAGATCTAGGAGTTTATGAACGCGACTCACCATAGCAAAACTACATATATATATATATAGAGTTTTGCTATGGTGAGTTGCGATCAAAACTCGTAAATCTAATTCAAAATGACCGATCCAAACCGTCCAATATGATCTCCCTATTGAAATCTCTATACAGACCAAATTTTATATTTTTTTCGAAATTTTTAAGTATTTTTTTGAAATTTTAGAAAATTGTTAATCTAATTAGTTCTGAACCGTTCAAAAACAACAGTTTTTAAAAATCTGAAAAAAATACTTACAATTTTTAAAAATATATAAAATTTGGTCTGCATGGAGATTTCAATAGGGACATCATATTGGACGGTTTGGATCAGTCATTTTGAACTAGATTTAGGAGTTTTGATCACAACTCACCGACTCTTTAGTGAGTTGCAACTCACCATAGCAAAACTATATATATATATATATATATCATATAGAGAATGGCTAACGCGTCATCGATAGCACAGAGGGTCCTGTGCCATCAAGTCATTTTTCGAGATCTAAAATTCAAACGGTCAATCTGAACATTCAAGTTGTTCTCCATATTGAAATATCCTTGGAGACCAAATTTTATATTTTTTCGAATTCTTTTGCTATTTATTATGATATTTTTAAAAATATTATGATTAGAGTATTTCAGGCCCTCCAATTTGAAAATATCATAATAAATAGCAAAAAAAATTGAAAAAATATAAAATTTAGTCTCCATGGGTATTCCAATATTGTGATCAACTTCAACGGTTTGGATCGACCATTTGAATTTTAGATCTCGAAAAACGAGTCGATAGAATATCGATGGCACGTGCCATCAATGGTGCATTAGCCATTCTCTCTCTCTCTCTCTCTCTCTCTCTATATATATATATATATATATAACCTATGGTGCATATATACTAGTGTATCGGAGTTTCGGTGCATATTAATCCAAATTCTTCGATCTGCTTCAAAACGACCGATCAAAACTATCCAATATGATCTTCCTATTGAAATCTCCTTGCCAACCAAATTATATATTTTTTCAAAATTTTTAAGTATTTTTTTTCAGATTTTTAAAAACTGCTATTTTTTAACGGTTCAGAAAAAATTAGATTAGCGATTTTCTAAAATTTCAAAAAAAATAGTAAAAAAATAAGCATATATATAAAATTTGGTCGACGGTGAGATTATAATAGTGAGATCATATATATTGGATGGTTTGAATCGGTTATTTTGAAGCAAATCGAAGAGTTTGGATCAGTATGCACCGAAACTCCAGTACATTAGTATCCACCATAGATTTTCTCTCTATCTATATATCCCTCTAATTAAACGTGAAATATATAAAATTATATAAGAGAAATTTTCTCATTGTCACTTCATGGACCATGTCCAGATAGTTTGTTCCTTTTTGATACATGTCAGAAACTCAAACTAATATGATTGAATTGAAGAGTACGGATAGAATACAAGTTAAATATTAAATTAATTTAGTTTGCTTTACTTATCTTATTTAGAAGAGGGATAAGGAAAGTTGACCTCACAACTAATCCTTGGAATTATTAATCTGAGTTATATTGTTTGGTGGAACATGATTATTTAGGCGTGATTATTGCGCCTCCCTTTGTTATGATATAACAACGAAGCTACATATTACCTACTAAATTTCTGAAAAGAACAAGACATAAAAATCAATAATTAATATTCCTAAAACAAATTGTTGTGTATTTTTTTAAAATTTCCTACACTAATAATCTTATTCTTATAATTTTTTAGAAATTGTGGTAAGAAAGTAACCTCATCGTTGGGTCCTTGAAAGGTGCCCTTTTTTAGTAAGTTTTTTTCAGAAAGCAATGTTTTCTAATTGCTCAAGCTCGAGATTGTAGACGTGCACTTCACAACTTATAACCTCAAAAGCACGGGGGAAAAAAAAAATGGAAAATGAAGACCAAATCTTAAATTTCGGCCTTGCTAGGTTATACACTTATACGTAACAAGGCCCCTTCTTTCTTTCAAAAAAATAAAATAAAAATAAATGTAACATTTTGTTTAGGGCTGAAAACGGAAGCCGTTTCAACCGTTATTTCGTTTTGTTTCGTTTTAAGGAATATAGTTGCGTTTCAAAAACGAAACGGTTAACGAAACAATAAAACGGTTTCGTCCATGTGTAAATCACGAAAATTTCGTCGATTTCGATCGTTTCGTCAAAACGAAATTCACGAAATTAGTGATCAGCTTCGTCAACGAAACGAAGCGATTAACAAAACACCCTAGTTTTATTACCGTTTCGACCGTTTTGCAGCCCTAATCCTGTTATTAGTTTCAACTTTCAACCGGAGACCTTCGAAAGGGATCTCTGAATCTCTCCATTTTAAGGCCCCTATATATGTAGTTGAGCTGGGTTGAGTTGAGATTCATGGGCAATACTTGTCTTCGTTTCCCGAATTCCCGTGTCATTTTGGAAGACTTATTTGTAGGGCTGCAAACGCAATTCCGTTTAACCGTTGATCGTTTCGTTTCATCCCCTTCGAAACGGTTAACGAAACTGATCTATCTCGTTTCGTTTATTTTCATTTAATCGTTTTATATCATTTTTTATAAATTTTTAACATATTTTGTAAATATTTATAAACAAATTTTGATGAATCCAGTATCAAATCGGTTAGTTATGCATGCAAAATAGAAAAACATACATAAAAATTAATTATCAAAGCGGCAAATTGAAAACAAAATTACACGTTTTGATCGTTTCGAAATAGAAAAACATGTATAAAAATTAATTGCTAGTTAATTGATCGTTACGATCGTTTTGATCGTCCTTTGAAACGAAACGGTTAACGCAAATTAATTTTTGTTTCGTGCCATAAACGAAACGGTTAACGAAAATGGGTTGTTTCGTGATCGTTTCGTTGCGTTTGCAGCCCTACTTATTTGACATTTTTCATCCGAACTTGAAATAAAATAAAGAAAATTTTAAATATTTTATAAGTATGTTATTAGATATACCCATATACAAAAATTATATTTTCTACAATATTTAATTTAAATATATTCAAAATTTTGGATCACTTTTTGAAAATATTAAACATACAATAAATCTCATTACTTATAAAATTATTTGCATGTTTATTGATTGGATTTAAGCTCAAACTTTACATATTATGATTTTCAAGATAAATAATTTAAAATGATCCCCTCTCATCTTTCGTTTTCCACTAGTTTCAAATTAGACATATACCCTTCCAATCTTTAAATTTGGAAATATCCCCTTCTAATCATCATTCTTGTGGATATATATCCTTTTGGTCGTTTCTAATGATTTTTAATTCTGAAAAATCAAATTTAAAAATATTGGACAGAAATGTCCATAGTTCCTGACGATTAATCTTCTGTTGATTTCTGTTGTGCATTATTGGAAAGAAATAAATGCATTCCCCAACCCTTTTCAAAATATTTTCTTTCTCATCCCATCGTTGCAGAAAACTTTTTGTTCCTCCTGAAAACATAACGAAATAACATCTGAATATAATTGCATTTAAGCATTTCTTCTAAGGATCTTTTTACCCTGACATTTTTCAAATCTTTTATGCGTTCCAGCATTACTTTTGAAAGATCCTTGCATCGATTAATGGCGATGTTGTTCCCTTGTGTCATTCGCACCATTGATAATTATAAGTATTTCAATTTCAAACCTTCAAATAACTGTAGAGAAAGCTCAAATCGCAACGGTTCCACTTACTGTTTGGCGTGCCCTGGGCTTGATCTGGTCCGTCCGTCTGGGCTGTCTGTTTCCTGCCTCTGTTTGTTTCGGTTTTCTGTTTCCGTTTCTTTGTTATTTTCGTGTGTTTCTCTCTTCTTTTTCTTCCTGCGTGTCTCTTGATTTTCGGTCTTGCCATATCTGATATGGTCTCTTGCTTTTTCGAGCGGAGCCATTGCCCTGGCTGTACTTTGTTTCTGTTTTTTTACTGTCGTTTCTGTGTGCTTTTGTGGGTTCCTTTCTTTCTTTTTTTCCTGTGTGCGTGCTGTTGTTTGCGCTGCCGTATCTGATCTCATTTCTTCTCTTTTTGGGTGGAGCCATTCCGCTGCCTCTGCTTTTTGCCCATTCCGATCTGTACGGTGGCTACTGTTAGGCTCTGGCGGTGCTATGGAAAAGTCTGGGTGTTGCTGTGTGCTTTTGATGGGCACTGTGATTTTTTCCTTTCACCTTTGCAGTTCGCTGTTGTTGTGTTGCTTCTGCTTTGCTCGCTTCTTCCTTCGGTGAGCAAACTTTTGCTTGTGCTGGTCCTCATTGTGTCAATTTGTGATCTTTTGCTGGGTTTGGAGTTTTCTCCTGCTTTTTGCTGTTTTCCTTTCTGTTATTTGCCTTCCTTTTTTTTTTCCTTTCCGATTTTGCGCCTGACATGTTTTCTGGTCGTTTTTCAGGTTGGCTGTGGTTGTTCCTACTCCGGTTCTGCTGCTCCACGAGGTATTTCTCTATTTCTAGCTCTTTCTTCTCTTTTTTCTTGATTCTTTGTTGGGTTTCAGTCCTTTGCTGTTCTGCCATTTTTCTATCTATTTTGGTTTTGCTCAGCCTGTTTAGGTACCTTCTATTTCTGTGCACCATCATGTTGCTCTTTGGTTTGGTCACTGGGAAGGAATAGGTTCCTTTCTGTTCTTTCGTAGGTATCGGACTGGATTATTATGATCTGTGTATGGTTTGTGTTTGTCTACCAGAAATTTCTGCGGTTTTTCAGGCTAGGATATTTTTGCCTTTTCCTGGTCTGTTTAGTTCTTTACATTGTTTGTGCCTGTTGCGGTACCTGATGCTTTTCTTTTCCTTTTTGTTATTGTTCCAGGACTCTGTGTTCGGTTTCTGTCAGTGGTTCTTTGCAGGTTTGTTCTTCTAATTTTTCTTTCATCGGTGGCTGATGCTTTTCTTTTGTTATTAAACCTGTATTTATGTGTGCATTGTTCCTTACTCTTTCCTTTTTATGTTGTTTTATGTGATCGTGCCTTTTGTCTGTACTGCTGCCGGACCATCCGCGAATTGCATCGTGCTGTGAATTCTCCGCATACATGTTTGTTGCTGGTGATGTGTCAGTTCGTTTTCTTTTGCTTAATACATGTGGTGCTGGCTGCCAATGTGATCTTTTCATAGGTTTATAAATGAATCAAAAGGAGATTTGTATGTCATGTTTCCATCCTTATTTTGCTGAGTAATTTGGATATTTTGTGTTCTTTTTTGGGAAAATTTTATCATACATGTTGGAGGAAACTACCAACCGGTTATCAGAGCTTGGTTCTGTCAGGGAATAAGTCATTTTTATTGTCCTTTTTTACCCCAATTGTAGTTGCAAAATGCATTGAATTTAGTGATTTCTATAAAATATTACATCGCGTTGTTATAAGTGTTGATATTCAGGATCTGAGAGGCAATAAAATAGGCTTATTTTGTTTTTTTTTCTCTTTCTGTTTGTTTTTTTCAGGTAGAGGAGGCAATAAAGAAAAAGGAAAATTTTATATTTTGCACAGAAACAGCTCTACCCTCCTACAGAGGTACATTTGGCAAGTAAAGTGAGATTGATATTTCATTTATCTACTTTTCTAAGAAATTGAATCTATGCAGTTTGTTTTATGTACTTAATTGAGTTTAAGCTTATGATATTTTTACTACATGCTGTCAGACATGATGATTGCTATAGAAAAGAACAATTAACATATATATTGCTATAGAGAAGAACAATTAGATATCAGTATGCACTCAAGGCTTCCTCTGCCCCGTTTTCAGGTCATATTACTCTGTCATTGGATGTTGGATATTGATTGGTTGTTGGATATTAATTAGAAGCTAATACTTTATCACTGTTATTGATTGGTTGTTGGATATTGATTAGAAGGCCTGGGCTGACAATTGTTGCTTCTTTTTGCTTCACTTTCAAAACTTAATAAGACTTGCATATCAACAGTCTATTTCTCTGGGGTGTGTTTGGATGCGGTCGTGAACTTAAAGTTCGTGAACAAAAGTTGTTCGTGGGACCCAAACATGTCACGAACTGCTCGAACATGAAGTTCGCAACGTAGTTCCTGGTTCCAACTTTTTGGTGGAACAAGTCTCGTGACCCCTGGGACAAAGTATAAAAAAATATATTAGTACAATTTTTATCCGTTGGATTGGAGAGAGATATTCTTAAAAAATGGCAATACTATTCCCATGTGAGAGAAACACTTTCCTTTTATTACTCTGTCCGAACCCTATCTACTCTTCCTCCGCCATTCTCAACCACACAGCCAAGAGAGCGACAACTTCGAAGATCTACGCCGACCTGCTGAGAAATCGGCGAAATCGTCAGCGCCACCTAGTTTTTCGCCTGACAGAGAGAAGACAGATCTCCGATTTACTGGTATTAACTTCACTTTTCCCCTTTTTTTCGTTGTTTTTTAGTTACAAATGAATTTAGGGAAATCTGACAGACGCCACAAAATTAGGTCCTATTCTCAGTTTTCGCTTATGTGTGTTTGTTTTTTGCCACTGTGTAATAAATACAAATTTTCCCTCTCTCTTTTGCTTTGTGTTGTGTTGATAGATATGATCACTGAAGATCTGTCATTGCTTTGATCTGGTACCAGGAAAACTCCACAATGTATCTAATTGGTTCTATTTAAGTATGTTCAGCCAATTTTTTTATCAGTAATGTTAAATTAAGTACTGTTATGATTGGGATCTAACTAATAATTGCTAGTTTAACGTGTGCTGTGCTTATTGGGTTATAGTCCACCTAATGGCATTCTTTTGGGCTCAAACTGAATTCTGAATTTATTAAAAGGAAATCAGTATCTCATTTTGGCTCCCATGTTGTTCTGCCTGAGCTGCATGGTTGGTGCAAATATTGGGTACTAATTGAGTTATGTTAGTTTCTTTTTGGGTTATTTATATTTTACCAGTTAAAGATTTCCCTTTAGATATGTACAAATATACAACAAGCGTAGGCAAAGTGAGTGGTTTATATGTACGTAACCTAGTACTAGGAAATTTGCACTTATTAATCATTTACGGATATTCGATTACTCTTCCTAACTCGCAGTCATTACTCTAGTTCCATGGAAATTACAAATTTAGAAATTTCAAGCCAGAAGAATAAAGGAAAAGGAACCATGCCTCCAGTCAACAGTGGACGAAACAAAAATTGGACGCTTGAGGAAACAAACATACTCCTCGAATGTGTCGCAGATTGTCAACAAAAAAGAGGCAGCATCGGGTTCAGTTTTAAGAAGGATGACTACACCTTTATTGAGAGAGCTTTCAAAGACAAGATTAAGGACACTGTTTATGATAAACACAATATAGAAAATAGAATTAAAGTGCTGGTAAAGCGTTTTAAAGCATGCTATGAATTAGCACAAACGACTGGAGGAGGTTGGGATAGCGATACCAACAAACCAATTGCACCATCACAGCTTGACTACATCGCTATGGTTCAGGTGCAAATTTTTAAAAACAAAGGCTTCATTTCTTATAAAAAATTATTTCCTCAAATTTGTAAGTACTAATTGACATTAGTATTTTTCGGGTTTGTAGGCCAAGGGTCCAAACGCCAGTTTCCTGAAGCATTCTTCATTTCCATGGTACAACACGATGCTGCCAATGAGGGGTGGCCAATCAGCAAGCGGACAAGGGAGAAATGTTTCATTTAATCCGCGCGAGCCTTCTCTCCCTTATCTGCTACTAGAAGGGCCAGTCCAAGTCAGTGAACAAGGCTCCTCAGATGAACCTGAGGAGTTAAACGACATTGACGATTGTTCGGCAGCTCGTACATCGAACAACAGGAGGGGTGGCCAAAGGCAAAGCTCTGCCGGTACCTACTCCGCATCTAAGCGAAAAAGCACAGACGAATCAGCCGGTGAAACTTCAAAGAGGGCGACGAGGTATAAGGAAAAGCATAAACAAAAGCAAGCAGATAAAGACCGACTAGCTGAAGCTGGGTTTGAGTTAGCGAAGTCTATGAGGATAGGTGCTGATCGAACTGCTGATGATCGGCAAGAGATTAAAGATAGCATTGACAAGATTCGTTCCTTGAAGATGAGTGTTGTAGCTCAAGACTACCTTATGGACAAGATTGTAATTAATCCTGGTTTTCGAGGCTTATTTCTCACATGGTCAGAGACTGAAGTTGTTGAATGGCTAACTGCAAAGAATGTGTTTGGCAACAAGCAGCACAGTAGAAATAACCCAGAAGGGTTCAGTGCCATGTTGGATAGAGATGTCTCAAGACAGGGCTTTCCTGATTACAATATCTGATGGTGTCACCCAAAGATTAGTACAAGTTCCTATGTAGCTTTTAGTAGGTTGTAGCAAGAGAGTAGGAGCAGCTGATAAGTAGCTTTAATTAGGATTCCATGGTTGTGTACTTTAAGCAGTTTCTATATTATTGTGTATTAGGTTTAACTGAACTTCTGTAGCTTTAAGTTGGTTTCTATGTATTTGTGTACTTTAAGCATCAGGGCCTTGAAACATGTACTAATGGCCTTGTTATTGAACTGATGTAATATGTCTGTATTATTTTTTATCATGTACTTGAACCACTAGGTGCTGTTATGTATTCTCTTTTTTTCATATGCTACTTTAATTTGTTTGCTATATTTTATTTATAATTTCACCTTTCGAAACTGTTCATTAACATTCTATTATATATGTACTAATTTCCTATACAACTTTTCAGTAACAGTGGTTTCCTTAATCTTTGCAGGAGTGAAAGAAATGGCTGATGACGAGTCCAACAATTATGAACGCAACAAGCAAGCTGCATTGTGGTGGTTTAATGCAGCACTAATGGTTGAAGCTGATTCGAAAAGATTGAAGCGTGATAGAGACGTATCTGGTGCACAATACATCACTCGTATGCTGGAGGGCCACCCCGAGGTAGTTTACGACAATTACCGTCTAACACCACATAATTTCAGACTTCTATGTGATGAACTTAGGGCTCGAGGGCTTCGATGTGGGGGAGATTTAATTATTGAGGAACATGTAGGGATGTTTCTCCAACTAGTTGCTCAGGGTGCTATCATCCGAAAATTAGCCGTAGATTTCCAGCATTCTGAAGAAACAGTGTCGCGGTCACTGCGAGATGTACTATGTTCCATAATGCGAATGCTACCCGATTACATGAAATTACCAGGAGCTGATGCAGCAGTACATCCAAAACTAAGACAAGGGACAGAATTCTATCCATTCAAGGTTGGTTGCTTCATTGCACAATTCAGCTAATGCTTTGTTATCATAATATTTTTATCAACATTGAGTTCTAAATAGATAGTATTTACAAGAGTTATATAACCTAATGAATGATAAGGACTTAAAGAAGGATAAATGTAGAGCCAAAACTGGTATAAAATATACTGGTGGTCGACCTGACCAATTCAGTATAAATATCAATTTCCAAATAACATCTTTTTCTGCCAAAGTTTAAATAAACCCTCAACCACGTAAGTGAACTCTGGGAATAGTTTATAGGATTATCCAAGGAGAACTCTGGGAATTGATTTAACAGAAAATGTCACCTAAGCTTGAGTTTTTCTTTAAGTTCTTTAAAATTCACCAATTGGCATGAGATTCTTGTATTAAGATAGTTATAACCCTTATCAGTAGAAAGATCTTATTAAAAATCTTTTGAGCTATACAGTCCAATCAGTTGTGTCAAATTATACAAGTGCTCTCGAGACATCCGATTGATATTCATGCTTTGTCAAATCCATACTGGAATCCCAACAATAGATTCAGTATTTAATGAATCTACTGGTACCAACCAGTAGGTTGTAGGTGTCAGTGCCATTATCAGCACTCTTTTGAGTTTTTGAGCTGATAGTTTCAATCTTAGTAAAAAGATGCAAACAAACTTTTGGGCACTTTTCATTCGATGAAAAGTGTGTAGCTGTGTGGGGGGGGGATTATTAAATAGTATTCCAGAGAGATGGGAAGAGAGACAGGATTATAGAGTAAGAGGTTTTAATAAACGAAGTTTGGATGACGTTGTTGAATCTCCAGTAGGTGAGAAGATTCTACCACTGGATGCTAATAAATTATTTTTTTTTCTTTTCTTCCAAAAGATGTTTAATTTCATGACCTATCAAGTAATTTCAAACCTGAAATAAAACTTTATATTCGGTGGAATTTGACACCCTTATTTAATTCTTTGAAATTGACTCCACATTGTGACATGTATGGCATTTCTCCTTGTGAAATAACAATACATTTTGGCCCTTGCTCGGGAGAACATAGTTTTCAGTACACTTACTTTCCTGTAAGGATTAAAATCGTTTCTTATTGCATCTATATTTGACTATAGTGGATGAGCTAATCACTTGCGCCATTCACAGTATAGTCTTTGTCTTATGTTGTATTAATAGTAGCTCTCCTTAATTACCTTGTAGTTGAAAATTAAAACATGAATTAGCGTATGGATAATTACAGCTAACAGCTATATTTACTTATCGCAAGGGCGTTATCTTTTTCTCCTTTGTTTATCAAATAATTTATGGTACTTTTTTTCTTGTACAGTGGTGTCAAATAATAAGGTAGACACGATAGGACCACCAAATTTTAGCTTAATTCTCACCAAAAGTGGAATCGAATATGAACCCTGCACTTGCAATTTTTGAACCCAACTTATTGTACAGTTGTACTCTTTTTTCTAAATAGTCTCTGTCTAAATTATCCAAAAAAAAAAAAAACTTCTTGTACTCTTTACCCCACATAATGTTTCTAGGAGCACTAAATTGAGAGGAGCTAGTGATTTATTTTTTTTAATCTCAATTTTCTTTTAGGTTATGCAAACTGAGAACTTGTTCTGTAATTTCATTTGTATAGGATGCAATTGGTGCAATAGATGGAACACATATTCCGGCATTTCCGGATAGAGATGAACCATTCAAGGAACGATGGCGTAACAGGAAGGGTAATATGACACAAAATGTAATGGCAGCGGTTGACTTTGATGGCAACTTTGTGGCTGTAGTTTCTGGTTGGGAGGGCTCTGCCCATGACGCTCTTGTATTGCGTAGAACAATTGAGGATGGATTTACAGTTCCTGAAGGTCGGTACTACCTTGTTGACGCGGGATATGCAAATACACACCAATTCTTGAGCCCATACCGTGGTAAAACGTACCACTTGGCAAAGTTTCAACAACGACGACCAGCAGATCGATATCAAGATGCAGAGGAGTTGTACAATCACCGACATGCCCAGCTGCGAAATGTTGTGGAGAAAGCGTTTGGTATTCTTAAGGGTCGATTCAGAATATTGAAAGATATGCACAGGTATAAGTAATTTCATTTCTATCTTAGAGGAAGCCCTTTAATTATTCTGTTGCATTTCATTTGTAATTTCATTTGTATCTTAGAGGAAGCCCTTTAAAGTAATTTCATTTGTATCTTTGAATGGAAGCCTATCTCAGGAAGCTTTTACTCAAAAAAAAATATATTTCATTCGTAAATTTATGAAATCTAAATTAGTTCTGTATTTTAATTTGTATACTAATATATGTATCTTTATGAAATTAACTTTGTTCCTCACAGGTATAAGTATGCATTCCAAACCGACCTTGTCATTGCGTGTTGCATTCTTCACAATTTTATCAATCGACATCAAAGCCTCCAAGATGAACAAGTTTATGAATCAGAGAGTACCTCTAGTGATGACTCGGATACTGAAACTCCATCTACCTCAGCACATGTCTCTAGGGGCACCGATGCTCAAAGAGGAGGTGCACTTAGAGACAGTATTAGAGATATGTTGTGGAATGCGAGACGAAGGAATTGAGGCGTGGAGAAATGTCTTCGGTGCAAGTACTATGGTAATATATCTCATCTTAACAAATCACAAATCATACCCTTTCGTTGTAGGTTACATGCTCCTCATTTATTTATGTCATATATCTGACATGTACTTTAGCAAATTTAGATATGTGTAAGTCAGAATGGATACCAACTGGAAAATGCAATTGATTGCACTTTGCTCCTGGAATGGGGTAGTAGGCTGGAAATTGATAAAAGTTACTTTGAAATTACCATATTTTTCACTTCTAATTACTTTTCCTTTTTTGCCCCCCATTTGTGGTTGGTCTTAGCTTTATTTTCTTTTCATACTGTAATAGTTGCTTTGTTGGTAGATTAGTTAAGTAGTTCTTAGCTTTGTCTTTACCTTGTTTATTTTTTCTTTGCTGCTGGTAGCTTGTTAGTTTTTTCTTTGTTTCTTCACTGACAATGAGACAACCTACAATCTATCTTGGTCATTGCATATGCCCCTGCAGGTACAATAGTCAGAACCAGCTTGGTAGTTGTTTCATAAGAGGGAAAAAAAAGAAAAGAAAACCAGCTTGTTTAGTTAGGTTTTCTCCATTTATTTTTAAATTGATATGTCCAGTATTTGGTCAATGTAAACTGCTGGTTTACATATGTAGTCAAGATGCAGACTACATCAGTGCATAGGTATTAAGGTAGTCAAGAAAGATGCAGACTACATCAGTGCATAGGTATTAAGGTAGTCAAGATGCAAACTGCATCGCTGCAGGGGCTATCTCCATGTAGAGAATAAAAATAGATTAGCCAATAGAAAATGTATATGTATATCATTATTAGGTACTCTCTGGGGCAGGCTTTCAGTTTTTTATTGTAACAAAACCTTTTAATTTTAATGAAGTGTGAAAAAAAGAATGGATACCAACAAATGCAATAATAAGGAGTTGTTGTTGCCAAGTAAGTGCAGTAGAAAAGATATAAATTTGTGAAGTATTTTTGGAATCAATTTAAATGGATTCATAACCAATTTGTGTTTGTATGTGCAGGTGAAAAAGATATAAATTGTGATATTATCAAGGATGAGAATTTTAAGTTTGTAAAAGACTCTTTTATGTGATGTAATAAAGAAATGTAATTGTAGTGTCTCTTGTATTGTTTAATTTGTTGTTCTTTTCAAGTTTATAGTCAAATTTAAAAAATGAGTTTTTTGAGTTTGTACTGATAATCTGGGCTGTTATGTAATGCTATGCTTTTCAATTTTATGGTTTTTTTTTTTTATTTTTATGTTGAAATTATACTGTAGTGATAGTCAGAGGGTTATGTAATGCTATGTTTTTCAATTTTATGGATTTTTTTAATTTTCTGTTGAAATAATAATATGTGAAGATGTTCTGATATTTCAGCGCAAAAGTCAAAAACAGATTGGCGCAAAAAATGTGAAGCAACTGGCGCCAAAAAGTGGTTTTGTTGGTACCGATAAAAACTGTAAATTATAGACATGTACCAATTCTTGTTCTCAAATATGCTTCCAAACAATTTAAGTTGTTCATGAACAAGAATTGTCAGGAACTAGCAAAGGTTCAAATTTTGTTCATGAATTAGTTGTTCCTACTTGTTCGTACAACATCCAAACATACCCAATAATAATGGATGCTCCTAGTTCCACCTCTCTTGCTTGACGAACACCATAAACTTTGTAAAACTCAACTCTAATTATGCCCCCCAAATCCCTCAGCATCTGATCGTTCTCTGTCGATTTTGGTCCAACTCAACTGATTTTAAGAACTACGAAATTTTTTTTTTATTCTTAAGAAAAAAAATACCACGGCTAAAAAAATGTCTTAAATTAATTTTTTTCCCTGAAGAATGAAAACTAACACTTTTAAACTAAATAGGAATATATTGAAAGTAGTTTTTAATAGAAATTGTGCAACCAACATCATAATTATCAAAATTTAAGAATGTTTTCTACAATTTAGTTAGATCACATATTACATATATTGCAACGGACCTGATAAGGATCATTCCCTAGATTCATCATCCCCATCATCCCCTAGCAGTTAGATTAATTGCATTCTGAAAAAGAAAAGAGGGGATGAGGATGATGGGTTGATTCCCTTGGCAGTTATTAACGCATTTTTTCTTTTTTGCCTCTCATTCCATCATCCCCTGGCGTGTTATTTAATCAAAATTCTCTCATTCTCTCTGTTTTGCTTTTTCTCCCCTTCCCTGGCACACATTTTTTTTTTCGAATACTAACTGTTCTAGTTAAATTAGTAACTGTTGAAACTATAAATACTAACTGCTCTAAGTGTGAACTCATCCATTCTTTCCCTCTCTATTTCACTCCCTCCCCCCTCCCCCTCTCTCTTCTCTGATTCAACTAGAACAGTTAGAACAGTTAACTATTCTAGTTAATGTTACTAACTGTTCTAGTTAACATTAACTAGAACAACACAATTATTATTTTTCAGAACAACTGGAACAATTAGTAACGTTAACAAGAACAGTTATTTTTTTTAGAACAGTAACATTAACAAGAACAGATTACTAAATGTTCTATTTGATATATCTAACTGTTCTAGTTAATATATATAATTGTTCTAATTAATATATAATTATTCTAGTTAATATCGTAATTGTTCTAGTTAATATACATAACAGTTATATATATTAACTAGATTAGTTACGATATACTCCTTCCCTCCTCCCCTCTGATTCACTCTCTTCCTCCGATTCACTTCCTCATCCCCTGGCGCTCATCCTCTCATCCCCTGGATTCTATCATCCCCTCATCCCTGGACTTCTATTAATGAGAACGCTGGATAATTAATGAGGATTCTGGGGATGATGGGGATGATAGAATCTAAGAGATGATCTTAAGCAATTCCGTATATTGCAATATGGAAATCCATTGATCGCTGATCAAAGTGCAAGTAGAACTGAACAATTAATTTTCAAAATGCTCCTTGAATGATCAAATTATCAAAGTTTCAAATTATTTAAGGAATCAAACTACTATTTAATTGCATAAGGCATATCTATTATTTTCCTAGGTTAATTTCTATTCATAGGCTATCGTTTTTTTAAGGGAAAATTTTTAAAAAGACAAAATTATTCTTGAGAATTTTAAATAGAACAAAGTAAATTTATTTTTTTTAATAAGAGCATAGCTATAGAGGCAATGACAGTGCTGTTACAGGGAATGTTCAATAAAAATGATCTGAATAGTGATGACAACGATTAAAATAGTTGATTTTAATATCCTATTTGCTTTTATCGGAGCTATCATCAATCAATCGATCAAAGTGCGGCCAATCAGCATAATTCAGATGGTTTGTGGCAACTACCATGTTGTTCTATGCAACAAGCTTTGTTAAACTAACTCTTTTTTATTTGCAACACTAAAAGCTGCATGAGATATACAAATAGTCAATTGAAAAAGTGCATTCGTTGCTTTTGTAGCTTTTGTTTGTACATGGAAAACGTTTTGAACGAACCGCTAACTCAAGATTAGTGAACGCCTTCCAGGGCCAGATCGGGCTCTCGAGAGGCCGAGTCTAAAAGGACCTACTCAAGTGTCGGACCGGACCGGATTTTTGGAAGGGTCGGGCTTAGAAGGGCTTAAATATGAAGATTGAACCTGACCCTTCTCAAGCCTGGCCCTTTTAGGCCCTCCGGATTTCAAGAGGCCGGGCTAGAAGGGCCTGAAGGGCTTGAAGGGCCGACAGACAGACAATATATTTCTTTAAATATTTATTTAAACTATATTTAAAATGAACAATTTTTATTTGTAAAATATAATAAAAATGCTATAAATTATTTAAATATAATTGTACACATTTATTTTTCATTATATATAATATTTTTAATTTTTTCATCTTTAATTTGGGTTTAAGACCAGTTATATTATAATAACATAGAAAAAGTAAAAAAAAAACAGTTTTTGTTAACATATTAATGAATTAAAATAAACTAAAATTACGAATGTATGAAATAATGTATCGTAAAAAATGAGAAATATGTATGTATTTTTAACTTGTCTTAGCATCATGTTCAAAAATGTTAATATTATTTAAAATGATCCGTTCAATTTATATGGGATCAAATATTGTTGAGTTATATTAGGAATTATCTTTATGGTAATTCTGAGTTATATTAGGAATTATCTTTATGGTAATAAATCAGTTATGGTATATGTTATATATGGTATTGGATTTGTAAAAGAACAACTGTTTTTATTAATATAAATAGGGGAGCCTCTGTAGAGGTCATAATCCCTACTTTTTTACCCTAATTCTTGTCTGAACAATATGGTATCAAGAGCTGGTTGACGGCTGCGCTTACTTTCGTCTCCGTGCTCGACCTTCTTTTTTCTCTTCTGCATCATCTGTTCTCTACTCGTGCACCAGCGCTCTGGTTGTGAGCTGCGATTTCTCTGTGAGCAGCGATTCCTCTGTGAGCCGCGTGGGTGCACCAGCTCTAGTGCTGGGCTTCCTGTGGACCGCGTCAACACCAACAGGAGGCTTCCTGTGGACCGCGCCAACACCACAACAAGAGGCACCAGCATCTCTCCCTGTACACCGCGCCAAGACCCATCTCCTCTTCAATTTCGTTTCTGTAGACTGCGCAAGGACCATGCATCTCTCCCTCCAGGTCGTTTCTGTTTCATCTTTTTTTACAATTCTACAGATCTGTATCGGTAGATGTTAAAAACCGTGATCGTGTGCATCCGCACGGTTCGTGTTTGAAATTTGTTGATCTCGTCCTCTAGTTGTGTTTGTGTTTGAGATAAGATGGGTGAACCTGTGACTACTAAAGATTTACAGGCCATTATGGAAAATATGGCCAAATTATTGAATGTGAAGTTTGAGGAGAATGCGTCCGGTAAGACTTCCGGATCTGTGTCAGAGTCACAGGCGGTACAAAAGATAGAGTTGTTACCTAATGATGTCAAGCTTGAGGGGACGAGAAATTATTTGAGTTGGTCTCGCAGGGCGTTGCTGAACCTTCAGATGAAAGGACTTGAAGGATTTGTGAATGGAGAGTGTAATGAACCCGTTGGTAAGTCGGGTATTGTGGACAAGACAAGTGCTGCGTGGATGAGATGGAGTCATATGAATTCTCTAGTGGTTTCTTGGTTGTTGACATCTGTGTCACCAGCCATAGCTGGAATGGTGGAATCGATTAGAAGTGCTACAGATATCTGGAAGACTCTGGCTAAGATGTACTCAGGAGCTGGGAGTGTGATGATGATGCTCGACGTGGAGGACAGAATTGATGATACTATCCAGGGGGAGAAATCAGTTCTTGAGTATGCGGCAGAGTTGCGTCGTTTGTGGGCTGATTTGGATCACTATGATCCTTTGTCACTGAAGGATCCGACAGATGTTCTTTGTGGGATACAATACCTTGAAAGAAGACGTGTGGCTCGCTTTCTAAAGGGTCTGAACTCGAAATTTGAGGCAAGAAGGGCGGCAATATGTCATTTGCCGTCTCTCCCATCGTTGAATGAGGTTATCGCTTCGATGGAGGAAGAGGAGATCAGACAGAAGGTAATGGCATCTGAAACCTCACCTGTTGTTCGTTCGGCAATGGCAGTTCCTGGAGCCCAAATCAAAGATGACAGGGAATGTTTCAACTGTGGACATAAAGGACATCTCAGTTTCAATTGTCCTGAGCCTCGCAAATCTGGTGGTAGTCGAGGAGGTGGAGGACAGAGAGGTAGATATGGTGGTCGCGGACGTGGAAATGGATATAGGGGGCGAGGAACCCGAGGACATGGCGGTCGAGGTGTTGCTCATTTTGCTATGACAGAGGAGCCCCAAGCCGCTACAGAGATGACTGGAACAGAATTGACAGAGCTGGAGGAACTGCGTCGGTTTAAGTCTCAAGTTGAGAGCTCTAAAGGGAAGGCAAAGTCGGATGAGTTTGATGAGAATGCCTACTTTGGTAATGTTGCTTGCTATGCTCATGTGACTAAAGGTATTCAGGCACAGGCTTTTGCATCCACTAAATCACATGTAGATTGGATTATAGATTCAGGTGCATCTAGTCATATAACAGGGTCATCCAATGGATTTGTAGAATATTATCCTAGTCAACAAATACAACCAGATACAGTCCAAACAGCTGATGGTACATCCCAACCTGTCAAGGGTATTGGTTCAGTCTACTGTAATTCTTCTATTACCCTACCATCAGTGTTGCATGTTCCTTCTTTTCCTGTTAATTTACTCTCTGTTAGCTCACTAATTGATCAATTAAATTGCACTGTTCTTTTTGATCAAAATACATGTTTGATTCAGGAAAAGGAAACGGGGAGGAGACTTGGGAATGGCAACAGGCGTGATGGACTTTGGTATTTGGATAAGGAGGCTGCTATGCTCGTTGCTGCTATTGAAAAAGGGACAGAAGCAGAAGCTATGTTACAACATAAGAGATTAGGGCACTTATCTTTTGATAGTTTGAATAAATTGGATCCTAATATGATGAATAAAGTTGATAGGGAGAAATTATTTTGTAATGCTTGTGAACTTGGAAAACATACTCGTTCTAGTTATAAAATGATTGGTTTAAGGAGTTTAGAGCCTTTTGCACTTGTTCATTCTGATGTTTGGGGACCATGTCCTACTACTTCTGTTAGTGGATTTAGATGGTTTGTCACCTTTATTGATTGTTATTCACGCATGACTTGGATTTACATGATGAAACAGAAATCTAAAGTACTAAAATGCTTTAAAGATTTCTCAGCTTGTGTGAAAACTCAATTTGGAGTACAGGTGAAGACCCTTCGATCAGACAATGGAACTGAATATGTCAACAAGGAGTTTGCCACCTTTGTGTCCGAACAAGGAATTCTCCATCAAACTACTTGTCCGGATACTCCAGCCCAAAATGGAGTAGCCGAGCGAAAGAATAGGCACTTATTGGAGGTGACACGTTCATTGATGCTTACAATGAATGTACCTAAGTTTTTGTGGAGTGAGGCAGTTTTGACGGCAACCTACCTGATCAATAGGATGCCATCAAGAGTGTTAGGAATGAAGACACCACGTGAGATGATATTTGGCTCTAATAATTTTGTTGTTCCACCCAGGGTGTTCGGATGTGTGTGCTATGTGAGAGATCACAGATTGACAGTAGGAAAGCTAGACCCGCGGGCGGTTAAATGCATCTTCATAGGTTATCCCTCAAATCAGAAAGGATACAGGTGTTGGTGTCCTACTGAAAGAAAGATCTTTGTTAGTATGGATGTGATTTTTCGAGAATCTGAACCATACTATGGAGGAAAGACAGAGTTGGGCTCATTGTTCGAAGATGACTCTACCAGTGCTGGTATAGAGGGGGAGAAGGAGAATGGAATCATAATTGGCGGTTTTCCATGTCCTTTGTCGGGACCGAGTGGTGATAGTAATCTGAGTGATGATGAAGATGGTGGTAATGATGGTGATAACAATCTGAGTGGTGAAAACAAAGACCAGGGGGAGCTGATAGTGTATAAAAGGAGACCAAAACAGTCTGAACAGCATGAGCAGCCTGAGCAGCCTGAGCAGCCTGAATCGCCTGTCCCTTTGAATGCCAATGTCCCAAGTAGCTCTTCCCCAAGTCCTTCCTCAGATTCTCACTCAGAGTTGATAGGTAATAATTCTCCTCAAATTCCACTCCGTAGAACATCGAGGGTTAATGCTGGGAAACCTCCTGTGAAGTATGGTAATTGGAGAAATGATATTGCAAATTACATTTCATATGCATCTGTTCCACCTGCATATAAGTCCTTCCTTGCATCTCTAGATTCTGTGCCTGTACCTAACACATGGCAGGTAGCTAAGCAAGATCCCAGATGGTTCAGTGCCATGCAGGAAGAACTTCAGGCGTTGAAGAAAAATGACACATGGGAGTTGGTGTCTTTACCAGTTGGAAAGCGCACTGTCGGATGCAAATGGGTGTATACTGTCAAGCAAACTCCAGAAGGCAAAGTGGATAGATACAAAGCCCGACTGGTTGCAAAAGGATATAGTCAGACTTATGGTATTGACTATGATGAGACCTTTGCTCCTGTTGCAAAAATGAGCACTGTAAGGATGCTGATGTCGTGTGCTGCTAACTTCAATTGGCCACTACATCAGTTGGATGTCAAGAATGCTTTCTTACATGGAGATCTCCAAGAAGAGGTGTACATGGAGGTTCCACCTGGATTTGCTAATCCACAATCAGCTGGAAAGGTATGCAAGCTCAAGAAGTCATTGTATGGGCTGAAACAGTCTCCGAGAGCATGGTTTGATAGGTTCAGACTTGCAGTCTGTGGCATGGGATACAAGCAGTGCAATGGAGATCATACTGTATTCTACAGGCACTTGAAAGGTCGTATCACCATTCTGGCCGTCTATGTTGATGATATTGTGATTACTGGAGATGTTGCTGAGGAGATCATGCGGCTAAAGGAAAATCTTGGAAAAGAGTTCGAGGTCAAGGATTTGGGACAATTGAAATATTTCCTTGGGATTGAAATTGCTAGGTCAAAGACGGGTATGGTACTTTCTCAGCGAAAGTATGCACTGGATCTTCTTTCAGAGACAGGGATGCTGGGCTGTAGAGTTGCTCCTACTCCTATTGAGCCAAATCAGAAATTGTGTGCTGATGGAGGTGAATTAGTGGACAAGGAGCAGTACCAAAGACTAGTTGGTAAGCTCATTTATTTGTGCCACACTAGACCTGATATTTCTCATGCAGTGAGTGTGGTGAGTAGATATATGCATGATCCGAGAGAACAACATTTGGATGCTGTTCACAGAATTCTCAGATATATCAAGGGGAGTCCCGGAAAAGGACTATGGTTCAGAAGTCATGGGCATCTGAGAGTTGAAGGATATTGTGATGCTGATTGGGCAGGTTGCGTGGATGATCGTAGATCCACCACAGGATATTGTGTGTTTGTTGGAGGTAATCTTGTGGCTTGGCGAAGTAAGAAGCAAGATGTGGTGGCCAGATCTACAGCTGAGGCTGAGTACAGGGCTATGGCACTCAGCCTATGTGAGTTGATGTGGGTGAGAAATCTCCTATCTGAGTTACGTGTGTTCCGAGGAGAGTCTTTACAACTTTGGTGTGACAACAAGTCAGCAATCAATATTGCAAACAATCCAGTTCAACATGATCGCACTAAACACGTTGAGATTGATCGTTTCTTCATCAAAGAACAACTGAATAATGGAGTGCTGACCTTGAACTATGTGAAATCAGAAGAACAGGTGGCTGATTGCCTAACCAAGGGTTTGGGTTGTAAGCAGTTTGAGAGTTCTTGTAACAAGATGGGGATGATTAATATCTATCGCCCATCTTGAGGGGGAGTGTTGAGTTATATTAGGAATTATCTTTATGGTAATTCTGAGTTATATTAGGAATTATCTTTATGGTAATAAATCAGTTATGGTATATGTTATATATGGTATTGGATTTGTAAAAGAACAACTGTTTTTATTAATATAAATAGGGGAGCCTCTGTAGAGGTCATAATCCCTACTTTTTTACCCTAATTCTTGTCTGAACAATAAATATGATCTTACCTTTCACTTGAGATTGTGTCTGATTATTCATAACTTCGGTCTCTCTAAGCTTTAGGCCCTTTCTAAGCCTAGTCTCTTTAGGCCTTGGCCCTTCCAAAGCCTGACCTCTCTAGGCCCTGGCCAATCTTAAGGGCTTAGAGAGGCCGGGCCGGCCCTTTGTGATATCTCTTATTTATATATACATTTTGATCGTACTTAGCACCGGAATAACACTCAAACCAATGATATTTACTGTGCTTTTGAATTATATTTGTCAAGATTGGGTACTGCCGTGAAATTTGACTTGTCTTGTAGGAATTTGGTGTATTGGACACAATAATTACACAAAAGGAAGAATTTTTGAGAAGGAAATGACTAAATGGAATCCATGGCATTGTAGAGCTCATCCTAAGCTTTCCAACGATCTTTGAATCATCTCAATCGGAGTCCGGATGAAGAAATTATGGTCAAAATACTATCAGTGCTCAATTCTGGAATTTTGGTCCGAAATTTCCAGATTTCGGTCCGAAATCCATGTATGGAAAGTGGAATTTTGGCAAGTCCAGAGAAGGAAATGAAAGGGAGATGTGTTTTCTTGACCTAGCCTGCCTCCCAAGTCTCTCCCTTGGCCATATATGCATTAAATGACAGAAAGGAAAGAATCCGACCTTCCATAGCATAATTTCCACCTTTTTCCACCACCGTTCTCGCGCCGAAAGGCGTGAGATTCCACCTCTCGCAGCGGAGCACGACCATGGCAGCAATCTTGGAGCGATTCTGGACGCGACAGCGGTAGAACCAATCCAACCACGATTCCAGAGCCTTGCAAACAGGAGTTTAGCAGAATTACTTGGTTGTATCTCTTCTTCTCTCTTTGCTTGTATTGAATATGGAGTTTGTATCTTATTTTTCTTGCATGTTAGGCTAATTTATTATGTCTTAGGGCTAGGTAGTAGTTTAGTTTAGTATTTGTGATGACTTGATGGATTTATTTATGCTATGTGATTTGTTTTGTTGTGAATTAATTGTTATGCTTGATTTGATTAATTGATTGCTTGATGTTTATCTATGGATGAACCGCGGCATTTGTAAGGCATTAAACTAGAACAACCATTTAATTTATTAAGTATTTGGGGTAAGCCAAACGCTCGAAAGAGGAGGTTAGTTCACGACCGAAAGGTGTAGCTTCTAAACGATCCGAAAGGACTTAGATACCCCTGGAAATCCAACTTAACAATCTTAAGTGACTAAATTCCAACACGAAAGTCTAGGACTAGTTTACTTACGTGGTGAAAACCGAGTTCCAAATCAAGTCCAAACCGAAATTGCGATGGCTGAGGGTAGGAATTAGGTCTGGTCGACAAGTAACCTTCACACAACATTGTATAAAAATATCAAGTCAAAACAGAGAGTCTAGAGCACTTTTCGGCACAAAAAATATATAAATTTCGGTCTGAAATTTATATATTTTGGTCCGAAATTTTTGGTATCACGTGTGAAAACACGTGATAACAGCGCTTAAGAGCTAAACTAAATGAATCCAAAACCTTAGGATATTCATTTCCATCTGTTTGAGTCTAGAAAATCTTGAAAATCAACCAAAAATAATTTAGTTATTTGCATCTTTAGATTTAATCATCCAAAATCCTATAAAAATTAATTGTCTAGCTTTCGTGAGAAAGTAAAATCTAGTAATCAATTGTACCGTCCCTTGGGTTCGACCCTTAGCTTTACCAGAACGACTAGTGAGGTAAAACAAGGTATAAATTTATTTGATACCGGGTTTAAAGCCTTCATCACTTTGTATCAGAAGGACTTGGCCAGGGCCGGGTCCAGGGCCAGAGGCTTTTGGATGTTCACTACTCAAGATATATCATATTGAGAGCAAAAGAGATGTCTGAGTAAGATCTTAATTATTATTTTAACTATCAAAGACGAAGTAAAATTAGAGAATAAAAATTATCAAAAATATCAACTATATATAGACAGCTACATTCAGACTACCTCCTTTTAAATATAAAATTATTTAAAATATAACAAAGGAAGTTCGGTTAAGCAACCCATTTTAAAGATAATATATAAATAGTTACCATAATAAATATAACAATGATAATTATGATAATTATAAATAGTATTATTATCATCATCATCATCATCACTCCTTCAAGCTTAACAGAACTAATTGAACTCTTCATACTGTTATGTTTCTGGGCCCTACATGTCAGCCATCCCATTCCTCCTCTACAAGCTGTCAATGTATACTCTTCCTCCTCTGATCTGATCCAGTCTAACTTCTCACTTCCAATAGCTACCAACCTAACTTGTGCTACCAGCTGTTTAACCAATTGAGGTTGTGACAATTTATTTTGGGTTTTCTGTCTTTTCTCTAATTATTACAAAAACCCAAAATTGGAAGGCATAAAAATCGTAATAATACTGAAGAAAAAAGATAAAAGAAAAAAACTCACTTCTGAACCACCAAATGATGCAGCAGAGGTCAAATGGCTGACGGAACTTGCACGCAGCTCTCTTTCTTCCCACAAACCAACAATTCCTCTATTTTTCGTCATTACTAGTGCTGTCTGCACAAAACAAAGCAAGCAATGCAATTTAGGTTCAACAACTTGAAATTTGAAATATAAACGATTAATTCTTTACTTATATACTAATTACAAGTGGGTGGGGGGGGGGGTTCCCTCACATATTTTTCCCAAAAAAAGTTCAGCATCAATTTCTATTTTAGGTGAGTTGATGTGCATGTTAAAGTTTGTGAACCAGGAAGCACCAGTAAAGTTGCTGGTAAGGAAAATGTTGAAATGCAACAAAGAAGCAGTGGCTGAGATACACATGGAATGGGTGATTAAAATGGAGAAAGAATTCCCATGGAAGCAGGATGATGAAACTACAAGAAAGTGTTCTCAGATAATCCTTGAGGACAAGGATTCCTTCAAGGGAAGGGGAATGTCATGTATGGAATATCTTGATTTGGGATTAATCATTGATGCAGCAAGGGTTCAGTTTGATAAGAAGAACAAATGAGATTACAGCACTGACAAGGGGGGCCCAAGTTAAGAAGTAGAGGCTTAACTAATTCTGTCGTAACTGTTAGGTTGTTAGCTGCTTTTTCATTTCCGTCCATTTATTTCTCAATTTTACTTAGAATAAATGTGTATTAGAAATACTGTATCTGAGCTCCTATATAAAGGAGAGGAGGGATGTAATGAGACGAACAATCAATTGATATTTTGAATCAAGAACTCAATTCTCAGATCCTCTTTCTCTCTTGTTCTTCTCTTCTCATCTGAACCTCTATCAATTCCCTTTTCTTCCCTCTCTCAACATCTCTTCTCTCTCAATTTCCTCTCTGTATCTCTTCTCTTCCCCTAAATCGGATCTCACTTTTTCTCAAATTCTCTATCCTTAGCAAATTACTATCAAGACCATTACAATAAGCAACTTAAAAGGAAACCAAAAGCAAAAGAGAGATGAAGTACCAGTAAAAGGAACTCGAGTGGCTCTGACGCGCAAGAGGACTTTTACGAATCTTTGCGAGCGAGATCTAGCCCTTTAAGAATTCTTTCGTTGACGAGAAAATGTAAAAAAGACAAAATCAAAAGCAAATGCCTAGCTAGCTAGGTTTTGCTGTCGTGTGTCGTGTATGTGTGAAGAGAAAGAGAGAGAAGTTCTTGAAAGAGGGGGAAATATGAAATTGAAATACAATTTTAGGCTGTGCCTTTTTAGAGGGGAGGGGAATAGAGATTAGGGGAGGTTGAGTAAAGTAAATTCCTACACCCGAAATCGGAGGTTACAAAAAATAAATTTTTTGGGGATTAACTCTCTACTCTTTTTCCGTTCACCCCTCTTCTTTTAAAGTTATGGAGTAAGACTAGGTAAAGACTAAATCTAACCTCCCTCTCTCCCTCACCCCTCCAAATTTGATACTGGAGCAGAGCCAAGTTGGTTGAGTAACTTTGGTCTATGACTGAGTGGGTTTTAGTTTTAGGTCCGTGATGTGATGATCGCAGATCCACTTTGAATCCGAAACTATTTGGTCCTTTAAATAAATATAAATAATAAATATTACATTATGGATATTTTACCTTAATAAAATATATATATTTTAGGAACCCAAAAAAAAAACAAGAATGCCAAATAAAACAAAAAAAAATTCGATCAATATGATCATAATTTTTTTTTCCCATAGCAATCTTGATAATCAGGGGGTGCCATTCCTTTTAAATTAAATAGAATCGAACTTTTCATCTATATATGAGACTATGGTGCAAACGTTATCTATCATTGCATGTACGCACTTAGTATTATTATTAATTATTGTATAATCTCGTAATTTAAATTTAGAATTTTAGATAAAACTAGTAACCGTTTTCGCTCTTTTAGTTAACTTGATGATAATTTTTTGGATCTTGGCTATTAGAATTACGCAATTATTTTTATTTAAATTTTCACAGTGCTTTAACCGCTTTTAAAATACACATACAATTATTGCATAATGCATGATAGGAATTTGAAGTATGAAATCCACTTGCACTCGTCATTGGTTGAAAACAATCAGAGTGTTCTAAAGGTGATAGCTTGGAGAGTATGTATAATATTCCCCTCATTTTAATTCAGTTTTTGCTCTGTACAAGTATCTGTGATAAAATTAATTCATCTTGATCGAAATACAGAGAAATGATACAATTAGGTTCTTCTTTCAACAGGAGCGTTTCCAGTCCAAAGATGATATCTTAGCTAGCATTAAATAATTGGAATATTTCCAGTTTGACTATGATGGACATTCCCAGCTTTATATTGCTTATGGCCCTCTAGAAAAATCATTAAAAAGACATTTTATCAAAAAAAAAAAAAAAGACTAATATTATACTGAGAGTCTGGGAACTTTCTCGGAATTACCCCAACTTGGCATATTATAGCAAAAATAAAAAGGAGCTAATTCCTCAGCTCAGTAATCCATACCTTAAAAGGCATTGTACACCGCTACCCACATTTTAGACTAATTGAATAGAAATATTTTAGTCCACGAACTTTAATCAAATTCGGCCGGGAAAATTATTGTACGCTGATTTTTACATTGCACGAATATTATGTTTACCATCCTTTTAGGCAGGTCGGCAACCGTAATTACTGAAATGTAGCTCTTAAAAAGGTCTGACATTGCATTTAAGTTTATTATATTAGTACAAATCATGAAGGGTCCTTTGGTCCCTTTAACTTAACAAGCACAGGACGTACATTCGAAGTGCTACAGAAGTGCACGAATACGTTTACCATTCTTTTCACATTGATCGAAGTGTCATGTCTATATCAAATGCATATCCATGTTTCTAATCACAAAAATGCTACCAAGCACAAAATATTGAGCATGATTTACAAAACAAGAAGAAATCAATTGAACGGGTGTCATTGCATAATACCAGAGCACGAGGGTTTTGAATTCAATTTCGCTGAAACAGGTGATTGGCAGTATCTTTGTTTAGAGCATCTCATCTTCTGGCATCCTACCCTGGCAATTGGACAACAACATGTCCGACATTTTGGAACCTAATTTACATTGTACAACTAATTAAATGTCTTATGGGAAAAGGTTAACAGGTTGCTGTGGTTTGACTTTTTGAAACCTAGTTTATGCTAATATAACATCATATATACATAAATAATAAATATATATATATAATATAGAACAATCCACAAATAAGTTCAGAAAATAATAACATTAAAGTCTATAAAATACTAATGCAACTTAAAGTTAACATAACAAATATAACACAACCCAACATAGCACAAACTCACTTTAACAAATATTAAAGCCTGTAAGTAGGTTGCCACCTCAGGACCATTGCCTGACCTGGCCTGACAACATACCCCGGCCCTGTCCGCTGTCTACCCTGTTGCAGATTAGCGGGACGAGCGAGAATTGGGTGGGCAGGTTTAACATAACAAGATTAATACATGTTAAATAACAAGTTTAATATTAAGTTACACAACCCTACATAACACAAACAAAACAAAAACATAAGGCTCGTCGGCTGCCTGTAAGCTGCCACCTCAGGCCCACATGGCCTGGCTTGATAACAGGCCCAGACCTGCTTGCCCTGCTGCAGCAATGGGCAGAGTGGTGGACTCGATGGGCATTGGGCGAGCAGGTGGGCCGATGAGCCACGTGTCACGTTGACATACATCATCCTCCATTTCATCACAATGGCGACTATTTTTTAGCTCCCTCTTTATTTCTGGGGTAACCTAATAAGATCAAGGAGCACAAGGTGATTATGAAACAAGACCAAAAAATAATTTTCTAGTTGAATCATATGAAGGAAAAGGTGCAGAAAGAAAATGAAGCCTACTAAATAATGCTTCTGATGTTGCATTAACCGCTCAATATCATCCTTATCTTTCCTCTGCATCTCACACTTGTACCTGTCCACCAATGCCGTAATACTTGAAAGAGTTACTATATTTGTACTTGAATATGCAATGATACTATCTTATTGCTACAGGTCACTGATCAAAATGTTGTTAGAACGTGCTTTAATATACCAGATATTGGGTTCTTGTCTCACTTTGTTTTTTTGCATCAGTAATCGTGTTAACTGAATCAACCAGAACTGAACATGAGATTCACGTATCCATGCGGAACAGCAGGAGATGGTGAAATAGTTACTTTGGGATTTCTTTTCCTTCTTAGTTTTTCGCTATGAGCATATGAGACATATTTGGCCTGCTCAGACCTAAGAGTTTTCATCAAACTACCTGAATGATGGGTCATCTCAACTTAACAACTTGAGTCAAATTTGTTATCTGTAATTTGAAATTATTTTAGTTCAAAAGAGATACCACAAACCTTTGGACAAAAGAAAGAAGAGACTGATGCCATATGACAGGCATGGTAGTTTCTTTTTCCGTGAAACTAATGAAGTGCTCAAGCACTGCATCAAAAGCATGGCAGCGCAATGCATCACTCTCTTCCAGGAGGAGTTTTATAAAATAACTGTGAGCAAGGTAAACAAGAAATGAAGGAAAAAATCACCAAGGTTGACTAACAAAGCAAGTACAGAAATATACATTATGACAGACAAATTTCAAAGGCATGTCCAGAATTACCTTACTGCGCCACAATAATCTACCCGTGATAGCATCCTCAATGCAGAACTGTTGATAGAGCACGTAACATCAAAACCTTGATGTAGAATTCAGTATTTCTAAATGGGGATGCTGCATTTTAGCCTTCACTCTAAAAAAAGAAAACAACACATACCTTGAATGACTACAAGGAATAGATACCTCCTGTATAAGGCCTCCAATAATAACAGCTTCATGAACACTGCAAGTCCCTGACTGTAATGTCAAAACATTTTCTCATTAATTTCAAATTTAACTTTCATTAAAGAGAATTGTCATACGCATATCTAATAGATATGCTTAACTGACTTCAAGATTAGAAATTTGAATATGTTTATGAATTATGATTAAAATGCTATATTTGTACTCTCAGACATTAGCTAAGGTATCTAGCCTCCCCATAAGACCGAGTAATAACTTTAATAATCAAAATCCTACCATCCTAATAATGGTTGCATAAATCTAAAATCATGTGCAATGATCTGTAAAATACTGTTCTTTTGAATATAACATTTTGATCATACTGATAGCAACAAAAGTGAATACTATTTCCATTTTCGCAACAACAGAAGACATACTTAAGAGTGATGCAAAAAATCATTTCTGGTCTTTACATATCTTAACATGATCTTATAAGTACCTCACAGAGTGGAACTAGGATCCCCTTGAAGAAAGCCTTCAGATTGCAGTAAGTGTCCATATCGGAGAAAGACTCGTTCAGAAACTGGCACAAAGAAAAATGAGGCCTCCTGTTCTTTCTGATTTCACCTCGGATGCGTGGTAGCAGCACCTTTTTGTAGAAAATTTCTAACCTTTCATACCGCATAGTAGAAGAAAATATTGTCGTGACCTCGTGCACGGCATTATCGGACCAATTCTGAGGTTCTGTCAAAGAAAGAATCTCTTCCCAAAGCTCTGGGGATGAGGCTGCTATGAACTTACAAGCTCTTGGTATCTCGCCGCTTGTGTACTGGCTCAGGATTTGCCCAAGTATGAATGATTGTGCAGGGACACAGAAAAACAGTGAGGGAGGGAGGGAGAGAGAGAGAGCATACCTCTTGTAAATGTTGATAAGAGCACTATCCAAATCTGCTTGGGGCTGAGCGTCTGAAGATATTGTCTGGAGGTCAAAATAATTGAACTGAGACAAACAGATTTAATGAACTGAAACTAAGTTGTAAGGATATGTCAAACCATGCTCCATGCATACCAATTTTAGAACTTTTTTTCCCCTGATACAATACAATACAAATATGTACAGGTACAGCAGCCGAGCCCGAGCTAGCAATCTGTCCACCTTTTTATGTTATTGCATTGTGTTGAAGTGCACAATTACACTAACCCGAGCCACGGCCAGAGAAATAACACTTACTAATCAAGTGAGGATTTATTATTCGTGCGTATAATGGTATGGTAAAATTATAAGACCATAAGACCGGGATAACAAGCACGCAAGAGTTGCTGGGAAAGAAATTTGATTCAAATCACGAACTATTGTTGGTGTGATATCAAAAGGCGATGACGTTCTTCCAGTTATAATATAATCGAATGGAGACGACAATCAATGTATGATAGAGAGTGAGAGTGAGAGAGGCGGACACCTCGTTTCCGGATTGGCGGTGCTCCAGTGAGCGAGAGCGCTTCTCAGAAGTAACCTCGGAGTCTGGATCAGAGTCTAAGGTGAAGGCGACCCCATGATGCTGCCTCTGCGGCTGTTCTGACGGCGCCTCCTCTCTCTTCTCCTCCTCCTCAGCCATGTATGGAACGCGATTGTTAAAGAAAACCTTTTTTTGGGGCTTCCGCACTTTGTCGAGCTTTATTTTATTTATAATTTATAAATTTATATTTATTTATAACAAAAGGATAATTGATTAGGACGCTACTATAATTTTTTAAATGACAAAATAACCCTTTCATCGAAACTCTTTATTCTATTACAGCAGAAATATTATTTATTAAAATTAACTAATAGTCTCTTTTAAAATGTGATGATAGTTGCATTTAGGGGCATAATTATTGCTATATGCAAAACCACATCTAAAGAAACCTTTTCTTATTATCTTTTTTTTTTCCCCTAATGAAAGATTGTAAAATGTATGTTAATTGTTAAATATTTCTTTTCTTTTTTGCAACTCTTGCGAAGAACTTTCCAAAAATTGTCGGAAAATAGCACAATTTTATTTCTTATATAGAAATTAGAAAAATAGAAATTGACGGCACTGTCTTTGCTCCTTTTTTTTTGTCTTTTCTTTGCATATAAGGTGGTTTTCAGATATTTTGTTACCTAATTTCGTTTAAATATTTAGGTTAATTTTGTCTTCGAAAAGTTTTAGAGGTGTTGGCATTAAATAGTAGTGTTATTTGTCCAAATGACTTTCTGAACAAAATTATCATTCATTTTTTAGGAATTAACGAAAACTTTTTGCATTTTCTTGTATTTTTTCTATCTGAACAATTTCTATTTTCCTTGTTGCTCTTGATAGTCAACTAGAATTTTTTTTACGCTGACTTAATATCATTTTGAAATTTATAATAATATACCAATAATATTAATTGATAATAGATAATAAACAACAACAACAACAACAACAACAATATAATAATAATAATAAAGCTTTTTTGGCACTAAAGAAAGGAAAATTTTTAACAAAGACAAAATTGTCCTTAAGAATTTTAAATAGAACAAAGCATATTAATTTTTTTTAATAAGAGCACAGCTATAGCGGCAATGACAGTACCACTATAGTCCAGCTTTATAGCGGCAGTCTCATTGTCGCTATAGACGCTATAGCGGCACTGCCATTGCCGCTGTAAAGAATGTAAAAATTATCTGAATAGTGATGACAACGATTAAAATAGTTGATTTTAATATCTTATTTGTTTTTTTTATAATATATGTAGGCTCTCAGAATGGATTCCAATTACCGAGGACGTTGTTTAGCAATTTGCATCTCTCCATGAGAGAAAGAAGTACAAACAATTCATGCCATCCTTTTTTTTTATTATTTCTTTGTGTCTTTCACTCTTTTACGGGGCAAATGATGACGGAACGGAAACAAATGAATGAATTGTATTGTAATTAATGATAATGATAATTATAATACTTGTAATAATAGCTAAAGTAAATTGATAATTCCATTAATTAAAATTACTATAATAATTAATATAATAATAATTATTACAATAATGACGTTAATTATAATAATCTTTAAAATAATTTATTGTAATTAATTATTATTATAACTATAGCGCTAATATTTATAATAAAATAAATTAAATTTTATAATCAGTAATGATGATGATGATAATAATACTATTTATAATTATCATAATTATCATTGTTATATTTATTATGGTAACTATTTATATATTATCTTTAAAATGGGTTGCTTAACCGAACTTCCTTTGTTATATTTTAAATAATTTTATATTTAAAAGGAGGTAGTCTGAATGTAGCTGTCTATATATAGTTGATATTTTTGATAATTTTTATTCTCTAATTTTACTTCGTCTTTGATAGTTAAAATAATAATTAAGATCTTACTCAGACATCTCTTTTGCTCTCAATATGATATATCTTGAGTAGTGAACATCCAAAAGCCTCTGGCCCTGGACCCGGCCCTGGCCAAGTCCTTCTGATACAAAGTGATGAAGGCTTTAAACCCGGTATCAAATAAATTTATACCTTGTTTTACCTCACTAGTCGTTCTGGTAAAGCTAAGGGTCGAACCCAAGGGACGGTACAATTGATTACTAGATTTTACTTTCTCACGAAAGCTAGACAATTAATTTTTATAGGATTTTGGATGATTAAATCTAAAGATGCAAGTAACTAAATTATTTTTGGTTGATTTTCAAGATTTTCTAGACTCAAACAGATGGAAATGAATATCCTAAGGTTTTGGATTCATTTAGTTTAGCTCTTAAGCGCTGTTATCACGTGTTTTCACACGTGATACCAAAAATTTCGGACCAAAATATATAAATTTCAGACCGAAATTTATATATTTTTTGTGCCGAAAAGTGCTCTAGACTCTCTGTTTTGACTTGATATTTTTATACAATGTTGTGTGAAGGTTACTTGTCGACCAGACCTAATTCCTACCCTCAGCCATCGCAATTTCAGTTTGGACTTGATTTGGAACTCGGTTTTCACCACGTAAGTAAACTAGTCCTAGACTTTCGTGTTGGAATTTAGTCACTTAAGATTGTTAAGTTGGATTTCCAGGGGTATCTAAGTCCTTTCGGATCGTTTAGAAGCTACACCTTTCGGTCGTGAACTAACCTCCTCTTTCGAGCGTTTGGCTTACCCCAAATACTTAATAAATTAAATGGTTGTTCTAGTTTAATGCCTTACAAATGCCGCGGTTCATCCATAGATAAACATCAAGCAATCAATTAATCAAATCAAGCATAACAATTAATTCACAACAAAACAAATCACATAGCATAAATAAATCCATCAAGTCATCACAAATACTAAACTAAACTACTACCTAGCCCTAAGACATAATAAATTAGCCTAACATGCAAGAAAAATAAGATACAAACTCCATATTCAATACAAGCAAAGAGAGAAGAAGAGATACAACCAAGTAATTCTGCTAAACTCCTGTTTGCAAGGCTCTGGAATCGTGGTTGGATTGGTTCTACCGCTGTCGCGTCCAGAATCGCTCCAAGATTGCTGCCATGGTCGTGCTCCGCTGCGAGAGGTGGAATCTCACGCCTTTCGGCGCGAGAACGGTGGTGGAAAAAGGTGGAAATTATGCTATGGAAGGTCGGATTCTTTCCTTTCTGTCATTTAATGCATATATGGCCAAGGGAGAGACTTGGGAGGCAGGCTAGGTCAAGAAAACACATCTCCCTTTCATTTCCTTCTCTGGACTTGCCAAAATTCCACTTTCCATACATGGATTTCGGACCGAAATCTGGAAATTTCGGACCAAAATTCCAGAATTGAGCACTGATAGTATTTTGACCATAATTTCTTCATCCGGACTCCGATTGAGATGATTCAAAGATCGTTGGAAAGCTTAGGATGAGCTCTACAATGCCATGGATTCCATTTAGTCATTTCCTTCTCAAAAATTCTTCCTTTTGTGCAATTATTGTGTCCAATACACCAAATTCCTACAAGACAAGTCAAATTTCACGGCAGTACCCAATCTTGACAAATATAATTCAAAAGCACAGTAAATATCATTGGTTTGAGTGTTATTCCGGTGCTAAGTACGATCAAAATGTATATATAAATAAGAGATATCACAAAGGGCCGGCCCGGCCTCTCTAAGCCCTTAAGATTGGCCAGGGCCTAGAGAGGTCAGGCTTTGGAAGGGCCAAGGCCTAAAGAGACTAGGCTTAGAAAGGGCCTAAAGCTTAGAGAGACCGAAGTTATGAATAATCAGACACAATCTCAAGTGAAAGGTAAGATCATATTTGATCCCATATAAATTGAACGGATCATTTTAAATAATATTAACATTTTTGAACATGATGCTAAGACAAGTTAAAAATACATACATATTTCTCATTTTTTACGATACATTATTTCATACATTCGTAATTTTAGTTTATTTTAATTCATTAATATGTTAACAAAAACTGTTTTTTTTTTTACTTTTTCTATGTTATTATAATATAACTGGTCTTAAACCCAAATTAAAGATGAAAAAATTAAAAATATTATATATAATGAAAAATAAATGTGTACAATTATATTTAAATAATTTATAGCATTTTTATTATATTTTACAAATAAAAATTGTTCATTTTAAATATAGTTTAAATAAATATTTAAAGAAATATATTGTCTGTCTGTCGGCCCTTCAAGCCCTTCAGGCCCTTCTAGCCCGGCCTCTTGAAATCCGGAGGGCCTAAAAGGGCCAGGCTTGAGAAGGGTCAGGTTCAATCTTCATATTTAAGCCCTTCTAAGCCCGACCCTTCCAAAAATCCGGTCCGGTCCGACACTTGAGTAGGTCCTTTTAGACCCGGCCTCTCGAGAGCCCGATCTGGCCCTGGAAGGCGTTCACTAATCTTGAGTTAGCGGTTCGTTCAAAACGTTTTCCATGTACAAACAAAAGCTACAAAAGCAACGAATGCACTTTTTCAATTGACTATTTGTATATCTCATGCAGCTTTTAGTGTTGCAAATAAAAAAGAGTTAGTTTAACAAAGCTTGTTGCATAGAACAACATGGTAGTTGCCACAAACCATCTGAATTATGCTGATTGGCCGCACTTTGATCGATTGATTGATGATAGCTCCGATAAAAGCAAATAGGATATTAAAATCAACTATTTTAATCGTTGTCATCACTATTCAGATCATTTTTATTGAACATTCCCTGTAACAGCACTGTCATTGCCTCTATAGCTATGCTCTTATTAAAAAAAATAAATTTACTTTGTTCTATTTAAAATTCTTAAGAATAATTTTGTCTTTTTAAAAATTTTCCCTTAAAAAAACGATAGCCTATGAATAGAAATTAACCTAGGAAAATAATAGATATGCCTTATGCAATTAAATAGTAGTTTGATTCCTTAAATAATTTGAAACTTTGATAATTTGATCATTCAAGGAGCATTTTGAAAATTAATTGTTCAGTTCTATTTGCACTTTGATCAGCGATCAATGGATTTCCATATTGCAATATACGGAATTGCTTAAGATCATCTCTTAGATTCTATCATCCCCATCATCCCCAGAATCCTCATTAATTATCCAGCGTTCTCATTAATAGAAGTCCAGGGATGAGGGGATGATAGAATCCAGGGGATGAGAGGATGAGCGCCAGGGGATGAGGAAGTGAATCGGAGGAAGAGAGTGAATCAGAGGGGAGGAGGGAAGGAGTATATCGTAACTAATCTAGTTAATATATATAACTGTTATGTATATTAACTAGAACAGTTACGATATTAACTAGAATAATTATATATTAACTAGAACAATTATATATATTAACTAGAACAGTTAGATATATCAAATAGAACATTTAGTAATCTGTTCTTGTTAATGTTACTGTTCTAAAAAAAATAACTGTTCTTGTTAACGTTACTAATTGTTCCAGTTGTTCTGAAAAATAATAATTGTGTTGTTCTAGTTAATGTTAACTAGAACAGTTAGTAACATTAACTAGAATAGTTAACTGTTCTAACTGTTCTAGTTGAATCAGAGAAGAGAGAGGGGGAGGGGGGAGGGAGTGAAATAGAGAGGGAAAGAATGGATGAGTTCACACTTAGAGCAGTTAGTATTTATAGTTTCAACAGTTACTAATTTAACTAGAACAGTTAGTATTCGAAAAAAAAAATGTGTGCCAGGGAAGGGGAGAAAAAGCAAAACAGAGAGAATGAGAGAATTTTGATTAAATAACACGCCAGGGGATGATGGAATGAGAGGCAAAAAAGAAAAAATGCGTTAATAACTGCCAAGGGAATCAACCCATCATCCTCATCCCCTCTTTTCTTTTTCAGAATGCAATTAATCTAACTGCTAGGGGATGATGGGGATGATGAATCTAGGGAATGATCCTTATCAGGTCCGTTGCAATATATGTAATATGTGATCTAACTAAATTGTAGAAAACATTCTTAAATTTTGATAATTATGATGTTGGTTGCACAATTTCTATTAAAAACTACTTTCAATATATTCCTATTTAGTTTAAAAGTGTTAGTTTTCATTCTTCAGGGAAAAAAATTAATTTAAGACATTTTTTTAGCCGTGGTATTTTTTTTCTTAAGAATAAAAAAAAAATTTCGTAGTTCTTAAAATCAGTTGAGTTGGACCAAAATCGACAGAGAACGATCAGATGCTGAGGGATTTGGGGGGCATAATTAGAGTTGAGTTTTACAAAGTTTATGGTGTTCGTCAAGCAAGAGAGGTGGAACTAGGAGCATCCATTATTATTATTGATAGGCACCTGTTCTAACCTCAATCCGCATCCTCGACAGCCCTTTAAAAGGACTGTGCCGTGCTGTCCTTTAACAATAGGCGTCCGATCTGTATCCAATGGCGCGCGAGAGATGGAAGGAAAAATCGCTCTCTTCAGTCCTGCCCTCCCTGCCCGAGTCCCCGATTCCTAATATTAAAAAAAAAAGAAAATCATTTCGTCTTCGTCTCATTCTTTTCTCCGCCTGACGAGAAGCGAAAACGTAGATGGAAGCAACAGATGGTCAGGCGCAATAGAATCTCTGGTGAAATTTCAATATTTCTTTTCTTTTGATCTGTGAATTTTCGATTTAGATCGATTTCGATCTGTGAATGTTCGATTTAGATCGAGTTTTTTAATAGTACTGAGTTGTTCGATTCGATCAAGACCCACCGAAGATTTCTCAATCAAATCCTCAAAAATGTTTCTTTCTCTTCTATTGCTTCTTACTTTTTCTACGGAAAACAACTAATTGGAGAGAAAATGTAACAAAATGCCAAGAGGAAGCTCACCTGCGTAAGAGGAAACACAAACCTAAATTTTTTGCTTTCAGTAAGAAAAAAAGATCATCTTCTGATACTAGGGATTTGAGCACTTTGATGTTGCCGAAGGTGGAGAATACAAGTGATGACCTGGTTGGTAATTTTTATGGTTTTATCTTGGGGCTTTATACTTCATTATTGGTTGATGGATGGTATCCAATTCCAAACTGGTTAGAAATTATGCCCTTACTTAATCATAGAATCGAGTCCCATCTGTATTCAATTAAGCTTCCAGTTGAGCAAAGAAGCCTAATTTGAATCTGACACAGTATCAAGTAATTATCAAATGTGATACTAGCCTCGAATTAACTTTCATGGTCCTGGATTTAACCTAGAATAGCTTCAGTATGCAACTACTCAAGATATTAAAAAAAATTGAAAGTACATAACTAAACAATCTGGAATTGAGTGGAGTACTATTTTGGTCAATTTCATTTCATGACAGTACTGTTACCAGAAACACTAACTGAAATAAACCAAAACCTAAGGATTTAATCCGTATTTTTACATAACAATCTCTTGCTTTTTTTCTTAATAACTTTTCATTTTTGGCAGAGGTTGGATAGGAGAAGGCACTGAGTTTGTAGCCTAAGACAATTGAGTTTGTCACCAAATTTGGAGGTCATACACTGAATGTCTACAATTGATGGGACTCGATGGGAAATACCAGACTGTACCGTATGTATTAGCATGTTGTATGAGGAAGAGACAGAATTAGCGTGTCTGAATTAGTTATGTTGTTTAAAATTTGTATGTTGTTTCAAAATTGTATTTGATTTCTCAACTATATGTTACCATCTCTATACCAATTATTTGGTGCGCATATAATATTTGTTTGACTACGACATGAAAGTATATCACATGTATACACCCTCCCTTTATTATGTTTGTTGGCAAGTTGTAGGATTATCCTACGAATCTATGATATAAAATTAATCTACAAGCAAACATTATCCGGGTGAACAAGTTTCGTTATCTTTTTGTTAATTCTTGACATCATCCTTCATCATTAACTCATAAGCAGACATGTTAGTAATTAGTAGAACAAGTTAAAATTTTCCTACAGGGAAGTTTTGTCCGCTGGTACTTACGTACCAAAACAGTAACGTCGGTACCTATAGTGAGTATATGGGGCATTTTACAAGTGTGTATCAACATTGCTGATTTGCTGGTATATTTAATTTTATTCTGATAAAAGCCCAATTGGTTCCTCCAGAACGGTCTCGAATTGAACGAGCAAATCAGTAAATGTTATATTCACTGAATAAATGTCCCCCCTCCTAAGACACTGGTACATGGTACCATTTGGACACGGCTTTCAACAGCAAATGAAATGGCTACCAGTAAAAACTCTACGTATGAAAAAGTAAAAAAGCAAGCCAATTTGAAGCATATCAACAGCAATTCAACGACTACCCGTACAGACTTGTGAAACACATAGTATTTTCGAAAGAAATTCCAAGCAATTCAACAGCAAAAATCATGAAATCCGACCTGCTAGCATAAATTTTGCACATAAACCCATTAAAGTTGCTACAATTCATATATATGAAATGTTACCAACCATTACAAAATACTATCCCCTATTTCTTTTCTTTACAAAATGTTGCAACTAACTATTCCACTATTTCTTTCATCTACAAAATGTTGCCAACTAACTATTCCACTATTTCTTTCATCTACAAAATGTGGCCAAAATAAGAAATTCCTCTAAATCTTGTCTAGTCTTCTATAATTGACAAATTGCTGAAAAAAAAAGCAATGCAATTAGGATAATGAAATTAGGATAATTGACAAATTGCTGACCCTAAGGTCTGTACCAGGTCTATACCACCCAGGTCTATACCTAAGTAGCGATAAAGATGTCATCAGATTGCCATAATGGTGCTGACCCTTTTAACATTAATCATAATTATCACTTTAGTTAGTTTGTCACTGACAACAAATTAAGTACTTGTAATAGGTTCAGTGCACTTACTATATGGTTTGTCACTGACAACAAAATTAAATACTTTAGTATGTCACTGACAACAAAATTAAATAAAAAATTGAGATATTTTAATGCACTTACTATATGGTTTCAAGATTATCATTGCAACCAAAGTTCTCCTCCGATATATCTTGTGACGAATTAGCACTTGGCCTATAATTAAAATATAAACATTGGATAAAACATACATATCAATAAATTCGAAATTCATCCAAATGCCGAAATTAAGTCTCAAATAACTTACCTTATCAAAGGTTGGCTATTTGAGATACTTGGACCATTGCCCTTCTTTCTTCTCGACAAGTTCTCGTTCCAAGGTTTTCTTCGTTTTGAACGATAAGCAGGCCTAATTATACAGATAAGCTGGCCTAATTATAAACAAAAAAGAAAAAAAATTGACCCCAAGTTGATGGCAGTGATTAACAAAGAATTCAAGCAAAGTGAAGGCCTCTAATTTTGTTTCTTTCCTTCATACTCTTAAAATCTGCAGGAGATGCATAGATGCTATCCATGTCATCAAACCCTAATTAAAAAAGAGAAAACAACACAAGAAAGAATCAAACAAAAGTACAAGTCATAATATACTACAAATTCATTACTAAAATGATTTAGAATGAACACTGGTATGAAATTTACTCATATCTAAAATTGAGAGCTCAACTTTAACTCCTCACTAATAAGGTGATAAAAAACAAAACTAAACATAATACAAGCAATTTTTTAGATTAAAATTCTATGTATGTAATGTTAATCGACTCAAAATCTATTCAGAAAGTAAATCCTTTAATCAACCAAGTGGTATAAAAAATATGTAATATGTTTACATTGGCATACAAATCTTTTTAGTAACAAGATTGAGGTGCTGGGAAGACTGAACATTTTCATTCAGTGTAGTAATGTTTTGATATTATGTTTAATAGTTCGATTCAATATTGGAAAACTTCAATCATGAAACTAAGACCCAAATTAACAATAGCCTAATCAGATGAGATTTAATCAATCCACTAAACATCCAATCTTATCTCTTCTTATTACCCGTTGGTTTATACCCAAATGATGAACAACATGAAGTCCAAGTGAAGCAATTACCCCATTTCTCTCTTTTACCTTCTCTCTCAACCAGATTCTAGTATTTTTATGGAAAAAGAGTTCTCGTACCAGTGATTGGAGATCAACGGTGCCCTAGTGCGACCGGAGAAGTATAAGCTTCGCGAGGCCGGCTTTGAAAAATGGTGATTACGTCGAAGTCAAGGTCGAAGAAGCGCGAGAAGGAGACGAAGACGGTTAACGAGTCGAAGAAGCGCAGACACTCGACGGCGACGCTATTGAGGGAGGAGGGATGGAAAGGAGGCGAAAGTGGGGAGTTCTCTCAGCTTGAGAGAGGAGGGAGGGGATTTGAGGGGAATCGGGCAGGGAGGGCAAGCCGTCGACAGCGATTTTTCGCTGAGTCTCTCGTGCACCTTTGGATCTAGATCGGACGGACATCATAAAAGGACTGCTCGGCACAGTCCTTTTAAATGACTGTCGAGGATGCGGATTGGTTCTAACCTACCCGGCCCCCCAATTTCTACATCCCTTCATCTCTGCTTCTCTATTATGCCTCTCCCATTCGAGCTTTCTGTCTGGACAAAGGAAGAGGTACGGGTACCCACAGGAAACTGGATGACAGGGTTACGGTGCCTGCAGGAAAGGCCGAGGTCTTCCCAAATGAGATACAGGCGACCACAGGATTGGAACGAACAGGTTAAGGCAGCCTGCAGGCAACACCCATGGCCATCCTTAGGAGGGAGGGAGGGAGGGAGGGAGGGAGAGAGAGAGAGAGAATACCTCTTGTAAATGTTGATAAGAGCACTATCCAAATCTGCTTGGGGCTGAGCGTCTGAAGATATTGTCTGGAGGGCAAAATAATTGAACTGAGACAAACAGATGTAATAAACTGAAACTAAGTTGTAAGGATATGTCAAACCATGCTCCATGCATAGGGGTGTCAAAAGTGTGCCGTTTCGCACGTTTTCGTTCCGTTCCGTCCGAACGGAACTACTTTCTACTTCCGTTTCTGAAAACGGAACGGAAACGGAACTGGCACCGGTACACGTTAGTGTTCCGTTTACCAAAAATTAGACTGAAATCAATGGAAAATGGCTGAAATCAGTGGAAAATGGAAAACGGAACAGCTAACGGAACGAAAAACTGTTCCGTTTTACGAAACGGAACGGAAACTGAACTGATATGAGTTACGTTACCAGAAACGGAACAGAAACGAAACTGGTGTGTTCCGTTCCGTTTCTGCACGTTTGACACCCCTATCCATGCATACCAATTTTAGAACTTTTTTTTCCCCTGATACAATACAATACAAATATGTACAGGTACAGCAGCCAAGCCCGAGCTAGCAATCTGTTCACCTTTTTATGTGATTGCATTGTGTTGAAGTGCACAATTACACTAAGCCGAGCCACGGCCAGAGAAATATCACTTACTAATTGAGGATTTATTATTCGTGCGGATAATGGTATGGTAAAATTATAAGACCATAAGACCGAGATAACAAGCACGCAAGAGGTGCTGGGAACGAAATTTGATTCAAATCACGAACTATTGTTGGTGTGATATCAAAAGGCGATGACGTTCTTCCAGTTATAATATAATCGAATGGAGACGACAATCATTGTATGGTAGAGAGTGAGAGTGAGAGTGAGAGTGAGAGAGGCGGATACCTCGTTTCCGGATTGGTGGTGCTCCAGTGACCGAGATCGCTTCTCAGAAGTAACCTCGGAGTCTGGATCGAAGTCTAAGGCGAAGGCGACCCCATGATGCTGCCTCTGCGACAGTTCTGAAGGCGCCTCCTCTCTCTTCTCCTCCTCGGCCATGGATGGAACGCGATTGTTAAAGAAATTGACGGCGCATGTATGTTGGTTTTTTTTTGACTTTGCATGTATGTTGGTTTTCAATATTGGAAACATTTAGATTAATTTTGTCTTAAAAAAGTTACAGAGGTAATTGCCACCTAGCCCTAAAAAAAAAAATTACAGAGGTGTTGGCACTAAAAATGAGAATCGGGTGGGCAGGTTTAACATAACAAGATTAATACATACATGTTAAATAACAACTTTAATATTAAGTTACACGATCCTAAATAACACAAACACACTCAAAACAACACACAAGGCTCATTGGCTGCCTATGTAAGTTGCCACCTCAGGCCCACATGGCATGGCTCGGCAACAGGCCCAGCCCTGCTTGCCCTGAAGCAATGGGCGGAATTGTGGACTGGATGGGATTTGGGCGAGCAGGTGGCCCGATGAGCCATATTGTCGTCCTACGTTGACATACATCGTCCTCACTTTCACCACAATTGTGACTACTTTTTAGCTCCCTCTCTATTTCTGGGGTAACCTAATAAGATAAAAAGAGCACAAGGTGATTCTCAAAACAAGACCAAAAATAATTTTCTAATTGAAGTATATGAAGGAAAAGGTGCACAAAGAAAATAAAGCCTACTAAATAATGCTTCTGATTTTGCATCAACTGCTCAATATTATCCTTGTCTTTCCTCTGCAGCTCGTATTTGTACCTGTCCACCGATACAGTAATCACTTGTTAGACCGCACTTTACCAAGTATGATACTGGATTGTTGAGTTGCTTTGTTTTTCTTTTTGCATCAATACATGTGACCAAATCAATCACAACTGAATATGAGATCAAGGAATCCCATCCGCAACAGTAGGAGATAGTGAGATAATTACTTTGGGACTCATTTTCCTTATTTGCTTTTCGCTATGAGCCTTTGAGACATACTTGGTCTGCTCAGATTTTAGACCCCTTCATCCAACCACCAACATGAATAATGGGTAATCTCAACCTAACAACTTGAGCCAAATTTCTATCTGTAATTTCTAATTAATTCGGTTCAAAAGAGAAACCACGAACCTTTGGACAAAAGAAAGAAGAGATTGGTGCCATATGACAGGCATGGTAGTTTCTTTCTCCATGAAACTCAGGAAGTGCTTAAGCAATGCATCAAAAGCAAAGCAATGTAATGCATCGTTCTTGTCCAGAAAGAGTTTTATAAAATAACTGCAAGTAAGATAAACAAAGAATGAAGAACAAAATCGCCAAGGTTGACTAACAAACCAAGCAAGAACAGAAACAGACATAATGACAGACAAATGTCCAAAATTACCTTGTTGCGCCACAATAATCCATCCGTACTAGATTCAACAATGCTGCACTGTTGATAGAGCACATAACATCAAAATACAATTGTAGAATTGAATATTTCTAAATGGGGATGCTGCATTTAAGCCTTCACTTTAAAAACAGAAAACAACATATGCATACCTTGAATGCGTACAAGGCATGGATACTTCCTGTATAATGCCTCCAATAATAACAGCTTCATGAACGCTGCAAGTCCCTGACTGTGATGTCAAAACATTTTCACATTAATTTCTAACTTTACCATTAGGTAAAGAGAATTTCCATACTCATATCTAATCGATATGCTTCACTGATTTCATGGTCATAAATTTGAATATGAATTTATAAATAAATTGCTATATTTGATCTCTTAGACATCAGCTACACATATCTAGCCCTCCCCGTAAGACCAAGCAACAACGGTAATAATCAAAATCCAAACATCCTAATGGTTGCATAAATCTAAAATCACATGCAACGATCTGCGAAGTACTGATCTTTTGAATATAACATTTCGATCATACTGATAGTAACAAAAGTGGATGCTATCTCTGTTTTCGCAACAACAAAAAACATACATAAGAGTGATGCAAAGAAAATCATTTCTAATCTTTATATATCTTATTGATCTAATAAGTACCTTACAGAGTGGAAAAAGGATCCCCATGTTGAAATCTCTCGTCTTGGAGAGAGACTCCTTCAACGACTGGCACAGAGCAAAATGAAGCCTCCTGTTCTTTATGATGTCACCTCTGACACGTGGTAGCAACACATTTTTGTAGAAAATCTGTAACCTTATATCATTCATACTAGAAGAAAATATTGTCGTGACCTCGTACACGGCATTATCGGACCAATTCTGAGGCTCTGTCAAAGAAAGAATCTCTTCCCAAAGCTCTGAGGGTGAGACTGCTATGAACTTACAAGCTCTTGGTATCTCGCCGCTTGTGTACTGGCTCAGGATTTGCCCAACCCTGAGAAAGGAAAATAAAAATATAAAATCTTAAAGGTTAAGGTTAACCAGTGAGGTTCAATTTAAGATCTCTGAGATGGATCGGGCATAATATGGCTGGTAGTAACATGATCAAGTATGAATGATTGTGCAGAGACACAGAAAAATAGTGAGGAGGGAGGGAGGGAGGGAGAGCGAGAGAGAGAGAGAGAGAGAGAGAGCATACCTCTTGTAAATGTTGATAAGAGCACTATCCAAATTTGCTTGGGGCTGAGCGTCTGAATATATTGTCTGGAGGTCAAAATAATTGAACTGAGACAAACAGATGTAATGAACTGAAACTAAGTTGTAAGGATATGTCAAACCATGCTCCATGCATACCAATTTTAGAACTTTTTGTTTCCTTGATACAATACAATACAAATACGTACAGGTACAGCAGCCGAGCCCAAGCTAGCAATCTGTCCACCTTTTTATGTTATTGCATTGTGTTGAAGGCACAATTACACTAACCCGAGCCACGGCCAGAGAAATATCACTTACTAATTAAGTGAGGATTTATTATTCGTGCGGATAATGGTATGGTAAAATTATAAGACCATAAGACCGGGGCCGGGGGATAACAAGCACGCAAGAGGTGTGATATCAGAAGGCGATTACGTATGATAGAGAGTGAGAGAGGCGGATACCTCGTTTCCGGATTGGTGGTGCTCCAGTGAGCGAGAGCGCTTCTCAGAAGTAACCTCGGAGTCTGGATCGGAGTCTAAGGCGAAGGCGACCCCATGATGCTGCCTCTGCGGCTGTTCTGACGGTGCCTCATGCCCTCATCTCTCTTCTCCTCGGCCATGGATGGAACGCGATTGTTAAAGAAATTGACCGCTTTTTTTTTTTGGTCTTTGCATGTATGTTGTTGGTTTTCAATATTGGAAAAGTTTAATTTAGGTTAATTTAAATTACATAGGTGTTGGTTTTCAATATGGTAGGGTGTGATTTATCCAAAAGACTTTCTAAAAAAATTATCCTTCATTTTTTAGGAATTAACGAAAACTTCGGCGTTTTCCTTTACTTTTCTATTTTAACATTTTCTTATTTTCCTTGTTGCTTTTGATAGTCAAAACTAGTTTTTTTTTTATGCTAACTTAATATAATTTTGAAATTTATAATAATATACCAATAATACTAATCGATAATAGATAAGATAACAGATAAATAATAATAATAATAATAATAATCATTATTATTATTATTATTATTATTATTATAAAGCTTCTTTTCATAGTTGATGATTTAATAGTTGTCTTTTTCTCTCTTATATAAAATAAATATCAGGTCCAGTAGCATTTCCGGCGTTGGCTTTCATTCAGATCAAGTACAAGGAATCAGTGTTGCACACATGCTTTTTACCAAGGATGACACCAGCACTGCTGGCTGCAAAAAGCAATGCACTTTTTATTTGTTATCCCTGTTTGTCCTCTAATTCTATTCTAGCACTTTATACATCCTTTGATTTGAAACTATTGAGCATAACTTGGTGTATGCCGGTTAGTAAGCAAATTGGTTGGTTTTAAAATATGATATTTGCGGTTTGATGGTTAAGTGGTGATTTAGCATTTTTGAGTGATAAAACGGTAATGAAATGGTTATGCAGCGATAAAACGAATAAAATAATAGTGCAACATGAACTAAAACTAAGATAAAACGTTGATAAAATGAAAAAATAGAATTTTTTAAAAGCTTAAGTTGGACATTGTACCATTACATGCTGCTGGTACGAGCACACAATGTCCTGCTATTATGGGAATGTTTATTTTTCTCGTCTGTTTATTTTTTTGGGTTGTGAAGCTAGATAAGCTGCCTTTTTTTAAATACAATTATTTGGCAATTTATTTTTATTAGTCCACGAAAGACTTGGAAGTTGGAAGTATCGTTCTTATCCCTAAAATTGCAAGAGAAATGTCATCCCATGCACTCTTATAGACATGGATTATGCATTGTATACTAGTCATGAGAAACTAGCACAGAGGGACCACGTACCATGGCTTGAATAAATGAGCAACTAGTCAAATGGAAGCATAATTCTTCCATAGAGAGACATAGAGAGAATTAGCAAAAAAAAAAAAAAAAAAAAGCAATTAACATAGGCACCGCACGATATTCTTCTCAATTTTACATTTACAGCCTTGGGAGTAATTCTGCAGTTTTGGAAGGAATCTATGGCTTCCAATTGCAACTGAAACACTAACAAAAACTATTTATTGGAAAGTTGACGCACATCAGATGTAATGAGACACGTCAAAAGGTAATGATTGACAAGGATGGCAATGAACCTTGCAGTTAATTCACCAAACTAACAAAATGGATCTGAAAAAAACGAATCTCACCCATTGTGGGGCATTTCTGGTCATAGCCACTTTACCCACCAATTGTTACTCCGTGTTAGACACAAACACTCATAACGCATTTAGCTGCCTGCGAACTGCCACCTCAGACCCACTGCCCGGTCTGGCCTAACAACATGCCCGGCGCTGCCCGTGCTGCTGTAGCAGAGCATGGGGTGGGCATTGGGTGGAGCCATGCTGTCATCCTAGGTTGGCCTACATCATCCTCCCATTCATGCGAATCGTGACTATTTTCTAGCTCCCACTTTATTTTTGGTGTAATCTAATAAAAAAAAGAGCACAAGGTTATTATGAAAGACCACATAATAATTTTCTGAGAGAGATTAAGAAAAAAGGTGTAGAAAGAAAATGGAGCCTACTAAATAATGCTTCTGATTTTGCATTAAGCGCCGAAGATTATACTTGTCCTTCCTCTTGAGCTCATTTTTGTATCTGTCCATTGGTGCCACGATACTTAAAAAGAGTTTATATTTTCGTACTTGAATATAAACTATACAGTGATACTATTTTATTGATACTTAGACACTGATCTAACTTTAGAGCCTACTCTACCAAGCCTGATAGTGGGTTGTTGTGTTTGTTTGTTTTTTACATAAGTAGTCATGTGAGCAAATCAACCACAACCCAGTTGTTACTTTGGGACTTACTTTCTACCTACTTTGTTTTTTGCTATGAGACATATTTGGCCTTGCTCAGACTTCAGAACGTTCATCAAACCACTAGAATAATATCATGGGTCATCTCAAACTAACAACAACAACAATCCATTTAGTCCCAAACAAGTTAGGGTACACTAGAAATAAAACCCAACCATATTGGTCTATTGATTTTCATTTCCATGAAAATGGCTGCAGTTTTACATTGGCTAGCCAACCCTATCATAACTTTTTCCCGACTTGGGACAGGCTCGAGTCAAATTTGTTTATCTGTAATTTCAAATTATTTGGTTCAAAAGCAAGACCACAAACCTTTGCACAAAAGAAAGAAGAGATTGGTGCCATATGACAGGCATGATAGTTTCTTTCTTGATGAAACTCGTGAAGTGCTTAAGCAATGCATCAAAGGCACGACGACATAATGCATCGCTCTTGTCCAGAAGGAGTTTTATAAAATAACTGCAAGTAAGATAAACAAAGAATGAAGAACAAAATCACCAAGGTTGACTAACAAAACAAGTACAGAAATGGATGTAAATGACAAACAATTCTCAAAGGATTCCCAAAATTACCTTGTTGCACTACAATAATCCATCTCTGCTAGATTGTATAGTGCATAACTGTAGATAGAGCATGTCACATCAAAACAAGATTATAGAACTCATTTATTGCTAAATCCCTCTCTTTCAAAAAGAGAAAACAACACACAATACCTTAATTGCACACTATCTGTATTATGCTTCCAATAATAACAGCTTCATGAAAACTGCAAGTACCTGACTGTCATGAGATGCCCAACTAACGTCATGGTTTCAAATTCGATTATGTTTTGGATATAAAATGCAACATTAGAACCCTTAGATAATTAGATGCCAACCAGACATATCCAGCCGTCCCACAAGACCAAGTAATAACTTAAATAATCAAAATCAGGGCATCCTAGTGGTTGAATAAATCTAATTTAAGAAGTAAAGTTATCTTGGTTGTAACAAAAAGGGAACCATGTTTCTTTTGTTAGGACAATGAAAAACATACTTAAGATTGACGTACAAATTATTTCTGATCTTTAAAAATCTTAACGTGATCTAATAAGTATACCTGACAAAGTGGAAACAGGAACCCCTTGTTGAAAGCTGCCGGCCTGGAGAGAGATTCCTTCAGCAACCAGTAGGTCTGGTCAAAAGGAAAATGAAGCTTCCTGTTCTTTGTGATGTTACCTCTGACAAGTGGTAGCAGCACATTTTTGTAGAAAATCTGTAACTTCAGTTCGCCCATCTCAAAAGAAAATACTCTTGTTACCTGGCACATGGCATCATCTGACCAATTCTCAGGCTCTGTCAAATAAAGAGCCTCTTCCCAAAGCTTTACATCCCGGATGAGCTTAAAAACTAACGGTATATTGCCACTCTTGTGCTGACTTAGGATTTTTTTAGCTCTGAGAAAAAGATAGTTAATACAAAAGTTTTTTGAAGATAAATTGGGGGTCAAGCCTCCCAACTTATTTTTAAATTAAATGTCTATAAAGACCCTCCAGCCGGTTTCGAACTTGCGACCTCTCACTTGAGATGCATTGCTCTTTGCCACTAGACCAAGAGCTGGTTCTCAGTTAATACAAAAGTAATTTAGGATTCAACATTGATGACACAAGAATGTACAATTTGAGGTTCAATTTAAGATCTCTGAGGCATAATTTGTTTGGTTCTAGCATGATACTGTAACATTATGCAGAGAGAGAGAGAGAGAGAGAGAGAGAGAGCAAACATACCGCTTGCAACGTTTGATTGTAGTATTATCCAATTCGGATTGGGGTTGAGCATCTGAAGATATTGTCTGAAGGACAAAATACTTGAACTAAGATAAACAAATATTATGAATTGAAACTAAAGTTGTAAGGATATGTCAAACCATGCATACCGGTTTGAGAAATAATTCTTTTCTGATAAATGCAAGTATGTACAGCAGCCCAACCAGCAAACTGTTAATCTTATTTTGTTATTGCATTGTGCATAAGTGCAAAATTGCAGTAAGCTGAGGCACGGCCAAAGATTCATTCTGGCAGAAACTAAACTAACAGAGACTTGATTTAACAACTGAAGCTGTCATGCACCAGTATTTGTTAGGGTTGGGGTTAGCCATTGAGAACAATGACCAGCTCAGGGGCTAGTGTTAACAGAGTGAACTTAGTCAATTAGAGCTTTTATAGGGTTAAATTGGTAGGCTCGACATGAAATTGATAAATAAAGATTTCTGAAACCCTTCTTATCTTCTTTATCCTTTACTCACTCTCTGTATCTCCCTGTATCTTTTACCAGTATCTCTTCCCTCTTCCTTTTCTCTCTGATTCTCCTCAAATTATCCCAAATTAGCTTCTAAATTGTACCAAGATCATCACAGAAGCTGTGTGATACCAAAAGCTATGTTTAGACAATCATTGTATCATAGAGAGTGAGAGTAAAAGAGGCGGATAACCTCGCCTTGGGATTGATGGTGCTCGAGTGAGCGAGCGCGCTGCTTAGAAGAAACCACGGGGTCTGAAGGGGAGTCTAAGGTGACCCCATGTTGCTCTCTCTTCTCCTCCGCCATGGAAAGCGATTGCAAAATTTTCTGAAAGCCCTCTTACTTATTTTACTTAGTAGGAAGTAGAAAGGATGTTTGACGGTTTTGAGGCAACAACAAGACTTACCTTAACTTAATGGTAGAGGCCCAGCCAAGTCTCTAGAAAAAACTCGTGCTATCAAGATTTCGGGGGAAAAAAGTTTCTTAAATACAAAAACTTATCTTATTCATCCGAACGAATTTCTGAAAAAATAAATATCATTAATCTTTATCTCTATCTCTACTATATATATATATATACACACACACACACACACACACACTATTATAAAAACACGGATAGGAAGGTTTTACACGCTAGATCTAGCATGTAAACAGGTATTTCTGCCGTTCGATCGATTTGATCAGTGGTCGGATATTAATCGCCAGAAGAAGTAATAATATATTTTGATTTTTCGTCTAATAAAGAAACAAATTAAATAACATATCTATTTGTATCAATAATAGATTAAAAAATATATTTTTATTATCTAATATTGTTTTTTTCTTTATTTGCCCACGTACTAGGCATCTTAAGCTATGTTTAGAAATTAATTGAAACTTCTGTGTTTTCCTGCACTTTTTATTTTTCATTGTTGCTTTTGATTGTCGGTTTAGATTTTTTTTTTCTTTTTGCCGCCAACTTGGCTTCCTTTTTATAATTTTACCTGGTAGAACCCAAAAAAATAACGCAGAGATAAAAAATAATTATGTTATTTTAAAAATAAAGTAGAAGAAATAAATAAAGAGTGAAAAGGAGATAAATATTCTCTTTTGTATTGTTTATTCTGAATTTAGATACAACATACAGGTTTACAAGTCTCTATTTATAAGCGGAAAAAATGATCTTCGAATAAATGATAAAAATATATATCTCCTATAAAAAGATATGTATCTCATGTAATAAATTCCTTACAAAAAATATAGCAACAAATATACGGACAATTTGCTAGACTGTTGTTCTTGGTACATCTCATTTTTGTTGTAGTATTGTGATAATATGCAACTAGTTTCCAGCGTTGGAATACGTCATACCTGTCATGCACATAGCATAATTTGTCAACTGGGTTGGTTTTAACGAGTGCACCAGATCATTTGCAGAATACACAACATCTTATGACAAACATTTATTTCCCCGTTTACGGACATCATAGATGAAAACAGAGTTCTTGACTCCCGCAACTGCTAATAGATTGTGGTCTACAGGTCAAATACAATTGAGTTCAACTCAACAAAATAAGGGTATGAGTTAGATTCAAGACCAAGTGACGCACGACACTGTAGGTCGCTTCTTTCTCACATCAAATTGAAACAGAAAAAAAACATAATAACAATTAAAGACATACAATGGTAAGTGTATTTTGCATGTGACACCAAGAAATTATTAAAATAATTAGAGTAACAAATTACAAGTCTCACACTCCGGTCTATACAATAGGTTTAGAATTCGTGTGGATTATCTGGCTCAATGACAATTTTATGAACCTCTTCGCTTTTAATACCTTGGTCTTGGTGGAGTTTTATGTAGGGTTCACCTTTAGAGGCTTTAATTTGTATCACCTAAGAAAACAAATATGCAAGTTAGTTAGGAAACTTTTGTCAGTTATGACTATTTTCTCGGTGCTATTTTTATTCAACAAACCTTATAAAATTAAAACAGTGAAGTAATTCGTTGCAACTAGAGCAAGGGCAAAATAAAAAAAAAAGTTTCTATTAATTGAAAATTTTAGCTTCTTTTATATAGTTTTTAAGTATTGTTAGTATCATTTCAGCACCTCAAAGACTTTTATTATACTTGTCATGTAATCTGTTTTGTTGGTAGTTGTCATTGTTACTTGAGACTTCTAAACCCTGTTAAATGCTTACACTGACTTGACTTCTAAACTTTCTATTGGTGCTCTCTAATCACAATTCAATCAAGCTTTAATTCAATTTTTAATGCTAATTGCAACAATTTTCTGCTAAAGCTAAGTTTTTTTTATTGCAAAATTTACGGTATCGTGGTGACATAAATTGATTCATATATACAATAAACAACAGCATTGGCCTCATAAAAAATTCTAAAAACTTAACTAATAGAACTTGTTTTACCTACCCACTAATAAAACTTGCTATTATGATGTTGTCTTGCACGAATTTGGCATTAATAATTGGGTCTATATGAATGTTGAGAGCACATATTGATAAAACAACATTCCGATTCTACGTCTATGATCCTTGTCGTATTGGATTATTTCAAACCAAAACATGATAATTTGGTTATCCTCCAATATCTCAACTTTTGTTTATTTTTTTTTCGATTATCAAACACATAAAGAGTGATTTTAAAAATTGTATCAATATATATTGACCAACTCTTGCACCATTATACATTCAAGTCGCATGATTTTATTAGTAGTACAATGATTTACTTTTTGCATGAACTCACAAAAAAATATTATTATTATTATTTTTTTTGAAGAACTCACGGAGCATTTTCAACGTGTAGCTCGAGACACAAATTACTAAGTAATATGATTTAAAGCAATGATCGATAGAACGAATGAGTTTTGAAAACATAAAAGTCAGATGAATCAAATCATAAACTTAGTTTTTTAGAAACAACATATCTTAAACCTTTTGAATCAATAAATATAAATATAAAAAAGGTAAAACTTCTTTGGCTCTAAAAACAATGATAATAATAATAATAATAACAACAATAACAACAACAACAACAACAACAACAACAACAACAACTTCTTTGGAAGCACTAAAAAAAACAACAGCCTATAAATAGAAATTGACTAAGGAAAATAATAGGTAGGTCTTTTATTCAATTAAGTAGGATTTTGATTCCTTAATAATTTGAAACTTTGAGAATTTGATCATTCACGGAGCATTTTGCAAATTAATTGTTCAGTTCTATTTGCACTCGATCAGTGATCAATGGATTTCCATATTGCAATATATGTAATATGTGATCTAATTAAACTGTAGAAAATATTCCTAAATTTTGATTTTTATTTATTTTGATAAATTATGACCTTGGTCGCGCAATTGTTATTTAAAAACTACTGTCAATATATTCCTATTCAGTTTATGAATGTTTAGTTTTCATTGCTCAGGAAAAAAAAAAACTATTTTAGGACATTTTTTAGCCGTTTTATTCTTCTTCTTGAGAAAAATATACATTTTTACATTCTTAAAATCAATTGAGTCAGACCAAAATTGACGGAGAACGATCCGATGTTGAGGGATTTGTGGCCTTGTGGGGCATAATCGGAGTTGAGTTTCACAAATTTTATGGTTTTCGGCGAGCGAGTGAGGCGAAAGTGATGGGATCATGCCATCATGGGAATGTTGCACGAGGTGGCTAAGAGAGAGAGACAGAGGTCGGTGGGATGATGGGTCACGAGGCAAGTGGTTCAGCCTTCTTTTGCTCTAGTTTGCAAAAAAAAGATAGCGCCGGTGGAAAAGGATAGGCGAAAAATAAGAGGATCACAAATGGAGATTTCATGTCTCCATTAATTCAAATTTGATTGAATTGTTCTAATGACGAATTTAATTTACATATATATAATTTTTGGACTAAAAATCAATCCAAGGACAGAAAAAATTATAAATTTTGTGCTTTACGATTCTATATGATATATTAATGTATTTAACAAACATATCTTTCTTAGTAATTTATTGGTCGTATGAAAGATGTTTTATTAATCGTAAAAATCTCAATTTAATTATTTTTAAAATTTTATTGAAATATCACGGCCGCTTGGATAATTGTATTATTTATATTTATGATTTTTTCTGTCACTATTTAAATTATTAGCTTGTTTTTTTTTTAAAAAGTGTTTTATATTTTTTTTTCATATTTTCTTGATTTTTAAAGGCTTAAAATATGTCGTTCCTAAAAAAACTAAGTTTATGATTTGATTCATCTGAGTTTTTATGTTTTTCAAAACCATTTGATTTATTAATGATCGCTTCAAATCATATTACTTAATAATTTGTGTCTCAAGCTACATATTGAAAATACTTCATGAGTTCTTCACAAAAAAAGAAATTACTTTGTGAGTTCATGCAAAAAGTAAATTATTGTACTAATAAATCATGCAAATTGAATGTATAATGGTGCAAGAGTTGGTCAATTAAACTTGATATATTTTTTAAGATCACTATTATGTGTTTGATAATTGAAAAAAAAAATTGAGATATTGGAGAATAACCAAATTATCATGTTTTGGTTTGAAATAACCCAATAGGGCGAGGATCTTTTGAATTAATTCTTTTACCGTGAACACTTTATTTAGAATTAGTTCTTTTTATACTGATTACTTTTTTGTCTATTTTTTATGCAGAAATAGGTTATATATATTATTAGTGATCAATATATTTGTATATGTAAATATATATCATCATTGCTCGATAAACACGTCCTCGTTTCATTGATTTTGGATATGCATAATTAAAATATCTTAAATTGCAACATATATTATCACTTCCCTTGACAAAAAAAAAAGGGATGAAAACGCAACTGATAAAAAGAAACGCAAATACCCTTCGATTTATATTCTCATCTTCTACAAAATTTAAATTTTATAATTTTATATAAAAGAATCAATTTGCAACATCATCCGCATCCTAGTATACGATAAATATATTATTTATAATATTTAAACATAGAATAACAAATAATAACATAATTTAAATTAAAATTTTATATTTATATGCTCTAAAAATATACATCATATTTACTATGGTTTAACTAAATATTTATCTCATTTTAATAATTTATTTCCCCAATAATTTGAAATGAGACTGCACTATATTAGAACCATCAATAGATACGATATGTAAACAAATTTGTTAATAATCTCTATGGGTGTGTTTGGATGCGGTCGTGAACTTAAAGTTCGTGAACAAAAGTTGTTCGTGGGACCCAAACATGTCACGAACTGCTCGAACATGAAGTTCGCAACGTAGTTCCTGGTTCCAACTTTTTGGTGGAACAAGTCTCGTGACCCCTGGGACAAAGTATAAAAAAATATATTAGTACAATTTTTATCCGTTGGATTGGAGAGAGATATTCTTAAAAAATGGCAATACTATTCCCATGTGAGAGAAACACTTTCCTTTTATTACTCTGTCCGAACCCTATCTACTCTTCCTCCGCCATTCTCAACCACACAGCCAAGAGAGCGACAACTTCGAAGATCTACGCCGACCTGCTGAGAAATCGGCGAAATCGTCAGCGCCACCTAGTTTTTCGCCTGACAGAGAGAAGACAGATCTCCGATTTACTGGTATTAACTTCACTTTTCCCCTTTTTTTCGTTGTTTTTTAGTTACAAATGAATTTAGGAAAATCTGACAGACGCCACAAAATTAGGTCCTATTCTCAGTTTTCGCTTATGTGTGTTTGTTTTTTGCCACTGTGTAATAAATACAAATTTTCCCTCTCTCTTTTGCTTTGTGTTGTGTTGATAGATATGATCACTGAAGATCTGTCATTGCTTTGATCTGGTACCAGGAAAACTCCACAATGTATCTAATTGGTTCTATTTAAGTATGTTCAGCCAATTTTTTTATCAGTAATGTTAAATTAAGTACTGTTATGATTGGGATCTAACTAATAATTGCTAGTTTAACGTGTGCTGTGCTTATTGGGTTATAGTCCACCTAATGGCATTCTTTTGGGCTCAAACTGAATTCTGAATTTATTAAAAGGAAATCAGTATCTCATTTTGGCTCCCATGTTGTTCTGCCTGAGCTGCATGGTTGGTGCAAATATTGGGTACTAATTGAGTTATGTTAGTTTCTTTTTGGGTTATTTATATTTTACCAGTTAAAGATTTCCCTTTAGATATGTACAAATATACAACAAGCGTAGGCAAAGTGAGTGGTTTATATGTACGTAACCTAGTACTAGGAAATTTGCACTTATTAATCATTTACGGATATTCGATTACTCTTCCTAACTCGCAGTCATTACTCTAGTTCCATGGAAATTGCAAATTTAGAAATTTCAAGCCAGAAGAATAAAGGAAAAGGAACCATGCCTCCAGTCAACAGTGGACGAAACAAAAATTGGACGCTTGAGGAAACAAACATACTCCTCGAATGTGTCGCAGATTGTCAACAAAAAAGAGGCAGCATCGGGTTCAGTTTTAAGAAGGATGACTACACCTTTATTGAGAGAGCTTTCAAAGACAAGATTAAGGACACTGTTTATGATAAACACAATATAGAAAATAGAATTAAAGTGCTGGTAAAGCGTTTTAAAGCATGCTATGAATTAGCACAAACGACTGGAGGAGGTTGGGATAGCGATACCAACAAACCAATTGCACCATCACAGCTTGACTACATCGCTATGGTTCAGGTGCAAATTTTTAAAAACAAAGGCTTCATTTCTTATAAAAAATTATTTCCTCAAATTTGTAAGTACTAATTGACATTAGTATTTTTCGGGTTTGTAGGCCAAGGGTCCAAACGCCAGTTTCCTGAAGCATTCTTCATTTCCATGGTACAACACGATGCTGCCAATGAGGGGTGGCCAATCAGCAAGCGGACAAGGGAGAAATGTTTCATTTAATCCGCGCGAGCCTTCTCTCCCTTATCTGCTACTAGAAGGGCCAGTCCAAGTCAGTGAACAAGGCTCCTCAGATGAACCTGAGGAGTTAAACGACATTGACGATTGTTCGGCAGCTCGTACATCGAACAACAGGAGGGGTGGCCAAAGGCAAAGCTCTGCCGGTACCTACTCCGCATCTAAGCGAAAAAGCACAGACGAATCAGCCGGTGAAACTTCAAAGAGGGCGACGAGGTATAAGGAAAAGCATAAACAAAAGCAAGCAGATAAAGACCGACTAGCTGAAGCTGGGTTTGAGTTAGCGAAGTCTATGAGGATAGGTGCTGATCGAACTGCTGATGATCGGCAAGAGATTAAAGATAGCATTGACAAGATTCGTTCCTTGAAGATGAGTGTTGTAGCTCAAGACTACCTTATGGACAAGATTGTAATTAATCCTGGTTTTCGAGGCTTATTTCTCACATGGTCAGAGACTGAAGTTGTTGAATGGCTAACTGCAAAGAATGTGTTTAGCAACAAGCAGCACAGTAGAAATAACCCAGAAGGGTTCAGTGCCATGTTGGATAGAGATGTCTCAAGACAGGGCTTTCCTGATTACAATATCTGATGGTGTCACCCAAAGATTAGTACAAGTTCCTATGTAGCTTTTAGTAGGTTGTAGCAAGAGAGTAGGAGCAGCTGATAAGTAGCTTTAATTAGGATTCCATGGTTGTGTACTTTAAGCAGTTTCTATATTATTGTGTATTAGGTTTAACTGAACTTCTGTAGCTTTAAGTTGGTTTCTATGTATTTGTGTACTTTAAGCATCAGGGCCTTGAAACATGTACTAATGGCCTTGTTATTGAACTGATGTAATATGTCTGTATTATTTTTTATCATGTACTTGAACCACTAGGTGCTGTTATGTATTCTCTTTTTTTCATATGCTACTTTAATTTGTTTGCTATATTTTATTTATAATTTCACCTTTCGAAACTGTTCATTAACATTCTATTATATATGTACTAATTTCCTATACAACTTTTCAGTAACAGTGGTTTCCTTAATCTTTGCAGGAGTGAAAGAAATGGCTGATGACGAGTCCAACAATTATGAACGCAACAAGCAAGCTGCATTGTGGTGGTTTAATGCAGCACTAATGGTTGAAGCTGATTCGAAAAGATTGAAGCGTGATAGAGACGTATCTGGTGCACAATACATCACTCGTATGCTGGAGGGCCACCCCGAGGTAGTTTACGACAATTACCGTCTAACACCACATAATTTCAGACTTCTATGTGATGAACTTAGGGCTCGAGGGCTTCGATGTGGGGGAGATTTAATTATTGAGGAACATGTAGGGATGTTTCTCCAACTAGTTGCTCAGGGTGCTATCATCCGAAAATTAGCCGTAGATTTCCAGCATTCTGAAGAAACAGTGTCGCGGTCACTGCGAGATGTACTATGTTCCATAATGCGAATGCTACCCGATTACATGAAATTACCAGGAGCTGATGCAGCAGTACATCCAAAACTAAGACAAGGGACAGAATTCTATCCATTCAAGGTTGGTTGCTTCATTGCACAATTCAGCTAATGCTTTGTTATCATAATATTTTTATCAACATTGAGTTCTAAATAGATAGTATTTACAAGAGTTATATAACCTAATGAATGATAAGGACTTAAAGAAGGATAAATGTAGAGCCAAAACTGGTATAAAATATACTGGTGGTCGACCTGACCAATTCAGTATAAATATCAATTTCCAAATAACATCTTTTTCTGCCAAAGTTTAAATAAACCCTCAACCACGTAAGTGAACTCTGGGAATAGTTTATAGGATTATCCAAGGAGAACTCTGGGAATTGATTTAACAGAAAATGTCACCTAAGCTTGAGTTTTTCTTTAAGTTCTTTAAAATTCACCAATTGGCATGAGATTCTTGTATTAAGATAGTTATAACCCTTATCAGTAGAAAGATCTTATTAAAAATCTTTTGAGCTATACAGTCCAATCAGTTGTGTCAAATTATACAAGTGCTCTCGAGACATCCGATTGATATTCATGCTTTGTCAAATCCATACTGGAATCCCAACAATAGATTCAGTATTTAATGAATCTACTGGTACCAACCAGTAGGTTGTAGGTGTCAGTGCCATTATCAGCACTCTTTTGAGTTTTTGAGCTGATAGTTTCAATCTTAGTAAAAAGATGCAAACAAACTTTTGGGCACTTTTCATTCGATGAAAAGTGTGTAGCTGTGTGGGGGGGGGGATTATTAAATAGTATTCCAGAGAGATGGAAAGAGAGACAGGATTATAGAGTAAGAGGTTTTAATAAACGAAGTTTGGATGACGTTGTTGAATCTCCAGTAGGTGAGAAGATTCTACCACTGGATGCTAATAAATTTTTTTTTTTTCTTTTCTTCCAAAAGATGTTTAATTTCATGACCTATCAAGTAATTTCAAACCTGAAATAAAACTTTATATTCGGTGGAATTTGACGCCCTTATTTAATTCTTTGAAATTGACTCCACATTGTGACATGTATGGCATTTCTCCTTGTGAAATAACAATACATTTTGGCTCTTGCTCGGGAGAACATAGTTTTCAGTACACTTACTTTCCTGTAAGGATTAAAATCGTTTCTTATTGCATCTATATTTGACTATAGTGGATGAGCTAATCACTTGCGCCATTCACAGTATAGTCTTTGTCTTATGTTGTATTAATAGTAGCTCTCCTTAATTACCTTGTAGTTGAAAATTAAAACATGAATTAGCGTATGGATAATTACAGCTAACAGCTATATTTACTTATCGCAAGGGCGTTATCTTTTTCTCCTTTGTTTATCAAATAATTTATGGTACTTTTTTTCTTGTACAGTGGTGTCAAATAATAAGGTAGACACGATAGGACCACCAAATTTTAGCTTAATTCTCACCAAAAGTGGAATCGAATATGAACCCTGCACTTGCAATTTTTGAACCCAACTTATTGTACAGTTGTACTCTTTTTTCTAAATAGTCTCTGTCTAAATTATCCAAAAAAAAAAAAAAACTTCTTGTACTCTTTACCCCACATAATGTTTCTAGGAGCACTAAATTGAGAGGAGCTAGTGATTTATTTTTTTTAATCTCAATTTTCTTTTAGGTTATGCAAACTGAGAACTTGTTCTGTAATTTCATTTGTATAGGATGCAATTGGTGCAATAGATGGAACACATATTCCGGCATTTCCGGATAGAGATGAACCATTCAAGGAACGATGGCGTAACAGGAAGGGTAATATGACACAAAATGTAATGGCAGCGGTTGACTTTGATGGCAACTTTGTGGCTGTAGTTTCTGGTTGGGAGGGCTCTGCCCATGACGCTCTTGTATTGCGTAGAACAATTGAGGATGGATTTACAGTTCCTGAAGGTCGGTACTACCTTGTTGACGCGGGATATGCAAATACACACCAATTCTTGAGCCCATACCGTGGTAAAACGTACCACTTGGCAAAGTTTCAACAACGACGACCAGCAGATCGATATCAAGATGCAGAGGAGTTGTACAATCACCGACATGCCCAGCTGCGAAATGTTGTGGAGAAAGCGTTTGGCATTCTTAAGGGTCGATTCAGAATATTGAAAGATATGCACAGGTATAAGTAATTTCATTTCTATCTTAGAGGAAGCCCTTTAATTATTCTGTTGCATTTCATTTGTAATTTCATTTGTATCTTAGAGGAAGCCCTTTAAAGTAATTTCATTTGTATCTTTGAATGGAAGCCTATCTCAGGAAGCTTTTACTCAAAAAAAAATATATTTCATTCGTAAATTTATGAAATCTAAATTAGTTCTGTATTTTAATTTGTATACTAATATATGTATCTTTATGAAATTAACTTTGTTCCTCACAGGTATAAGTATGCATTCCAAACCGACCTTGTCATTGCGTGTTGCATTCTTCACAATTTTATCAATCGACATCAAAGCCTCCAAGATGAACAAGTTTATGAATCAGAGAGTACCTCTAGTGATGACTCGGATACTGAAACTCCATCTACCTCAGCACATGTCTCTAGGGGCACCGATGCTCAAAGAGGAGGTGCACTTAGAGACAGTATTAGAGATATGTTGTGGAATGCGAGACGAAGGAATTGAGGCGTGGAGAAATGTCTTCGGTGCAAGTACTATGGTAATATATCTCATCTTAACAAATCACAAATCATACCCTTTCGTTGTAGGTTACATGCTCCTCATTTATTTATGTCATATATCTGACATGTACTTTAGCAAATTTAGATATGTGTAAGTCAGAATGGATACCAACTGGAAAATGCAATTGATTGCACTTTGCTCCTGGAATGGGGTAGTAGGCTGGAAATTGATAAAAGTTACTTTGAAATTACCATATTTTTCACTTCTAATTACTTTTCCTTTTTTGCCCCCCATTTGTGGTTGGTCTTAGCTTTATTTTCTTTTCATACTGTAATAGTTGCTTTGTTGGTAGATTAGTTAAGTAGTTCTTAGCTTTGTCTTTACCTTGTTTATTTTTTCTTTGCTGCTGGTAGCTTGTTAGTTTTTTCTTTGTTTCTTCACTGACAATGAGACAACCTACAATCTATCTTGGTCATTGCATATGCCCCTGCAGGTACAATAGTCAGAACCAGCTTGGTAGTTGTTTCATAAGAGGGAAAAAAAAGAAAAGAAAACCAGCTTGTTTAGTTAGGTTTTCTCCATTTATTTTTAAATTGATATGTCCAGTATTTGGTCAATGTAAACTGCTGGTTTACATATGTAGTCAAGATGCAGACTACATCAGTGCATAGGTATTAAGGTAGTCAAGAAAGATGCAGACTACATCAGTGCATAGGTATTAAGGTAGTCAAGATGCAAACTGCATCGCTGCAGGGGCTATCTCCATGTAGAGAATAAAAATAGATTAGCCAATAGAAAATGTATATGTATATCATTATTAGGTACTCTCTGGGGCAGGCTTTCAGTTTTTTATTGTAACAAAACCTTTTAATTTTAATGAAGTGTGAAAAAAAGAATGGATACCAACAAATGCAATAAAAAGGAGTTGTTGTTGCCAAGTAAGTGCAGTAGAAAAGATATAAATTTGTGAAGTATTTTTGGAATCAATTTAAATGGATTCATAACCAATTTGTGTTTGTATGTGCAGGTGAAAAAGATATAAATTGTGATATTATCAAGGATGAGAATTTTAAGTTTGTAAAAGACTCTTTTATGTGATGTAATAAAGAAATGTAATTGTAGTGTCTCTTGTATTGTTTAATTTGTTGTTCTTTTCAAGTTTGTAGTCAAATTTAAAAAATGAGTTTTTTGAGTTTGTACTGATAATCTGGGCTGTTATGTAATGCTATGTTTTTCAATTTTATGGTTTTTTTTTTAATTTTTATGTTGAAATTATACTGTAGTGATAGTCAGAGGGTTATGTAATGCTATGTTTTTCAATTTTATGGGTTTTTTTAATTTTCTGTTGAAATAATAATATGTGAAGATGTTCTGATATTTCAGCGCAAAAGTCAAAAACAGATTGGCGCAAAAAATGTGAAGCAACTGGCGCCAAAAAGTGGTTTTGTTGGTACCGATAAAAACTGTAAATTATAGACATGTACCAATTCTTGTTCTCAAATATGCTTCCAAACAATTTAAGTTGTTCATGAACAAGAATTGTCAGGAACTAGCAAAGGTTCAAATTTTGTTCATGAATTAGTTGTTCCTACTTGTTCGTACAACATCCAAACATACCCCTGATATACCGTATCATATAGTTTTCTATTTTGTTGGTCTAGCTGTTTGCATTATTTTTTTCAAATGTCAACATTTTTTCTCCATTTTTTTTTGGTTTTCACCAGAAAGGTTGCTATTCTCTTTTCAATGGTTGGTTGCAGTAGGGAATTAAAACAATAGTAAAGTGGTCATATGTTGTTTTTTCTTATTTATGCCAAATGCTTGGAATCCGTCCGATTCTGGCACAATAAACAAGGTATTCTAATCTCTGCTTAATGTTACTGTTAGTTGTAGTATTCTACTTTTTCGCGAAGAGAAAATAATAAAACAGATCGTGAAAAAATTAGTTTGCCTTCTGTTACTAAGAAAAAACTGTCTTAGTTATGTGTGTTTTTGGTTGTCTGATGAGGTCAAATTTCGGCTAGACATTCTGGGAGGATAAGAAAGAGCTGAATTAGCTGCAATTTTTAGATACTCTTTCAATCTCAGGAAAGATTTCAATGCATATATTCTTTCCAGGTAAACAAAGATTCTTTTTTTTTTTTTTTTTAGGATCACATGTTACCTTTTAAACTTTTAGAATTGTTATTTTTGTGCACTCACTGTTCTATTCTTTTTTAAGACAAGATAGTTACTTTTTACGTCATCTATTTACATATTTTACAGTGCTATTTTGGTGTGAGCATATGCTATGAAGGAATTTGATTTTGTCGGGAAAAGTGCTATTAAATTGGAACAAGAGATATAGTTACTTTTTACCTCATGTATTTACATATTTTACACTGCTATTTTGCTGTCAGCATAGGATATGAAGGAATTTGTGGTTGTCAAGAAAGCTTCATTATGCCATTGTGGTAATGACCCTCTTTTTAATTTTGTGTTTTTCTTATTAAAGACAAATACCATGTGAATTTGTAAATGAATAGTATCACCGTAGCTCAATCAACGTTCAAATACGTTCGTTCTTTTAAGTAATTATTTTCTTCTGAAGAGAGCACCCAAATTCAGTTGTAAAAAATAGATCGCTCGATTAATAAAAAATTAAAAACTATTTTTGTGCTCAAGACACTTTTGAGTCATGTAGGACATGATTGTTGGTGGTATTACTAAATCATTAAAATGGATATATTTTTTGCATTTCAGGCTATATACATGTCCCGGGGATCTTATGTAAAGAGATGCTTGATACTGCTAGAGACAACATTTACCAGCTCTGTAGCTGCATCACCATGACTTTCTCTGTTTGATCCAATACAAGCGAGTTAGGTAAAAACACTTTCATCATCATGACTCTCTCTATTCGATCCATTACATCCAAATTTGGTAATAAACACTTCCTTACTTTTCATTAGATTGGAGTTGTAAGAGATTGAACAATTGATGAAATTTTAAAAGAAAATATTAAGGAGATTTGAAAATATGTCTAAAAGTACTCAACTATTCTGAATTAAACTGAGAGTTCAATGTAAATAATTAAATGAGGGCTGAATAAAAATTTGATACTGTGATTATTTGATCTCTAAAGTCTTTTTTTATTTTGTTTCTTTGCCTCAAAATTCGCTCGAAGTATCAACATCACTGATGAGTTTTTTTTTTTCCCTTCAGTTTTGTTTTTCAGCTGACATTGCAAAATCTTCCGGAAATGAGCAAGTAAAGCAGGATTAGTAAATAAAAGGTAGTAGGCTAGCAACACGAGGTACAAGAATAGCATCTCTATTTTTATAAAGAAAACACTATCTTGAAATAAGCTAATATACAGTCTCATTTTATTTCTATTGATCAAGTTGTCTACAAGATGTTTTATATGAATTTCTAAAATCACTAGGGGACAATGGTAATAAGTTTTTGTTGGTCATGCATCAGAACAACACTCTGAATTCATGTGAATTGCTACGGTGGTTCTCTTCTTTTTTTTACTATTTGCAGCTTAATACCTATAGATCCGTCTTTAATTGGGCACATATTACTGTAGATTGTGTACGTTAGGCTTAAATTTGATTTTTAGCTTTGATCAATGATATGGTAACATAAATGTACTCAATGACAATTGTGTTGACCTATGTATATACATAAAAATCCAATATTTGCCCGGTATCATATTTCTTATTTCGTTTTGCCTGCAAAATGGTTTTGTCGGGTCTAAGAGTCTTCGTTATTGCAGCCACGCTAGAGCAAAAAAAAGGAAAGGCAATTTGTTAACTCAAACTAACCTCAAGCTTTGTACACTTATCATATGAAGAACTATCATATAAAGCACAGAGGTACTAAAGTAGATTAACAAATCGAGCATTCCACTAACCTTTGTGCTAATTTTATCATTTCATTTTTTTTATATGTTGTGGTGATTTTGTGCTGCTGATTTGTTGGTAAGTAGATCAACATCTTCAATTCACAAACCTCAACGTAATTCTTAGCTAAATTTGAGCCTTTATTTTATTGCTGATAAGTCAGAGCCAGAGGCTCGAAAATACCAAGTTTGGATCAACTTTGTTCAGCTACTTTATTGAACAGTTGGTTCATTTGATGGCAATTTTCTGGATTTCACGATTGTCGTTTCCATCTCCACACAACAATTCGTTGCATATGGTTTAATTCTACAAGTAATTAGTTTAGTTTAGGTGCTAGAATTTGGCAATTTTTTATTCAATGGTGACATCTTAATTGCAATCAATTTCGTTCTAATATTATTTGAAAGTGGAAAAATCATATTTAGCTGATTGTATTTTTCATCGTCTGCAATTCCGGCAAAGTATGTCATTTGTTGTAAACAATCACCTTAGACCAATCATACATCGCACGAAGCGCGATGCAATAGCTAGTCTATTTCAATTTCAATGTCTTTCTTTATGAAGATTTAATATCAATTATGTACTCATAGATATTGTAAAGACTGGTATTTACCATCTTCAAACAAGTAGAATTTTAAAATAATAAAGATCGTGCAATATTTTTTTTCACTAACGTGTACATACTAAAGTTACAAATATATCTACACCTTAATCACCCTCAGATACATGTATGGATCCAATGATTATATACATTCCATATAAAACTAACCATCCACCTGAAGTAGAAAGAATACAATACTCAGAATATAATTTTTTGAGGTCACCATTAAATTTTATCCATCGATTCTAAGAAGAAATAAACATTTCCTATTACGATGGGTGCGAACCGGGAAGGGAAATATTTGAAAAGGGTTGGAGAATGCTTGATATTGTTTATTTCTTTGCAATATTACACAACAGAAAACTAGGAGAAGATCAATCGCCAGGGGCCAAGGACATTTTTGTCCAATATTTTTAATTTTGATTTTTCAGAATTAAAAAATCATTAGAAATAGTCAAAAGGAGTAATAGAGATTAGAAGGGGATTTTCTAAATTTGAAAATTAGAGGGGGATATTTTCAATTGGCAAAGATTTGAAGGGTATATAACTAATTTTCCCTTTCTGAAATAACTGAGCTTTAATTGCAAACCCGAGACTAAGCTTTTCATCTCTGGGTAATTGTCAGCAAAATAAGAAATAATCAAATCACAGTGATTTCCAAGGCACTAGTCAAATTAATATTTTACCATGAAATGGAGGAACACCATCTAAAACTGCATCTTTTAAATCATGAACATAACAGATACCAAGTAAAATTCTCCTCTATTTTGAACAATCAGTATCAGTATTATTTACAAAGGTAATTTCCAAATATAATTTTAATTTACAAGCTTTCTTATTGGACCCCATGACTGAAACTATTCATCCAATAACTATCATCAAATATAGTCACATTTCTTCTAAGGAGATCATGGGATTAACATTATATTATACTATATGAAGCAAAAACCAAATTTGGGTTCCTGTTCTTTAATTGCTCACACACTCTGCCTATTGGTACGGTATGAACGAAATACTGATCTTTCTTCAGCATTACCAGCTCCATCTCTCATCTTTGGCAGCCAAATCCCACTCGTCTTCAGGTGCATTCTCAAAAATTTCACATACATCGGCCGAGGGACGGTGGGTGTTGCATAACAGTAGAGCTGCCCCCGATACCATTGCTATCGTCGCTGCCTTTATATGCATTCTGCACACACAGTTTAACAGTTAATAGAAAATCAAGTCATGAAATGATGATGCAAAAATATTGAATTTTAGTTTCTGGGATCTGTGGTAAAGTAAATTAGCATTTTGACCCTGAGTTTTTCCCCCTATCTTTTGCCTGCCTCTCTTTTCTTTTATCTTTGGAGATCATATTGGCTGTGCTTATTAAAGCTAATGGGTTTATTTACATTTGCAATTTTCTTATTTAAGACGGAGGCATGCACATCTATGCAAAAAATAGACACTCTTCATTAAAAACTCATTGATTCAATATATATAAAATCTGGTAATTAACATAAATTACCTAGCATAGTGACGACTCTTTTTCTTGCGGTTACTGACGAGAGATGCTCCGGCAGCTAATACTACCAGCATACCTGCTCCACAAAATAATAACAATAGTAAATAATCAACATAATTGAAGCACTCTGAGCCAGTCCTGAGCCTTTTTAGTTAATTTGCTGATTGAAGTACAAAAGGATTTGGCACTTGTCAATAACTTTCGTCTCCAACAACTTTTCAGAATTGATAGACCAACCAATTGAACTAATTAGACTCAGATCAAACAATGGATCACATAACTAATGCTGACTCAGCAACAACTGGTACCACCATGGTTTGTCTTTGTACCAGCACACTGTGCATAGTTAACCTCGGTTCTAATTGAGGTTCTACAAATCCAGAATGGAAAATTTGAAACTGTTGGGTGGCTTTGGCCTCCATCTTTGCTCAAAAAAAAAAAAAAAAAAAAATGGAGAATTTGTATTAACCTTTTTTAGCCTCAGACGAAGCAATGACTCTTAACAATTTGCCCCAATTTTAGTACGATAACCATACAACAACAGCTCAATCCAATCACTCGAATTGAACACTACTACAAAAACTAACTTACACAGTTAAATCATAGAGAGAGAACCTTACCGATGCTGGCGAGCTTATTGTCCACAATCCAACCTTGTACTGCGCTCATCTCTTTCTAAAATAGGATTCGAGCTCACGATTGCGACTTTCGAACTCAACTTTGCGATTAGTGTTTTCTCAATCTAGTTACTCTTTTGGATTAGAGAAATTTAGATCGAGACATGTTATATAATCTGAGAGAGAGAGAGAGAGAGCATGTAATGTAAGCAAGAACTGAAACCTTGTCCGATTTTGTTGGTTTGTCGCCAACGGATTGGGAACTCATCCTCAGGTTTTTTACCATAATCATCTCCAGTTATATGCAAAAGACGCTCCTTTTTATGTTTTTATTTTATGGCCTGAAGAGGTAAACATAACTGGACTTCTCCAATGAAAGAAACTGGAGAGGACAAATGAATTTTCAAGTTTATCCGGTTATATTTGTTTCGCATCGGTACCCATTATTGGTTGGATTATCCTAAGACTTTTTCTAATTTCGGATTTTGGGTAAAGAGAATCCAGTTAAGATTTTCAATGTTTTATGATTTTATCTATTTCTGTTGTAAAGAGCACTAAAATTTTTTTTATAACTTGTCTCGAGTTTTCCGAAATTGGCAAAAAATGCAACGTGTTCTGCTGTGTAAACTCGTTTTTGCCACTAGTCTTCTAGAAATGCCAATACACTGATTAGAAGATGAGTTGGTTTTATTAAGAAATAAATTATATTAGCAAATTTCTAGCACTTATAAAATAAAAATAAAAAACTAGTAAACATGTGAATCAAAAAGGTTGTGCATCCAATATGATACAATTTGAAAATTAATTAATCAGACATCAATTTAAAACATTAATATTTGTAATTTGTTTTTTTTTATATGGACCAAATAATTTTCAAGTTCATTAAATTAGACGTGTATTCTATCAAAATAATAAAAATACACTTATTCATAATAATTTTTATTAATTTATTTTGGCAAGATAAGTTGTTCGTTACATATATTGTTTACGTACTTTCATTAGTTTTTTATGATGGCCGTAAACAAAATTATAAAGTGGAAGTAGTTGGGATTATTATAATTCTGTCCTTACAATGTGGTGACATTTGGGCCCAAATTTCTTAATCTTATCCGGTGACTTCACCCAAGGGCCAAGGTATTAGACTCATGTTTTCCTCACGTCGTAGTCAGGTAAAAGTTTGGTGATTTATTTATCATTTTATTTTGTATTGTTTCGACTTTTTGGAGCTCATTAACTGTGAAGCTAATTGTGAAGACTTTGGAACAGCACAGTAAATATCCTCATATTACAGTATTAAATATTTATAGACTGCACCTCAACATTTTAAATTTAATGTATATTTTTTAGGGGAAAAATAATAAAATATAAATACGGTTACGTCCCTAACTTATATGAACCACTTCAACTTCTTGTCTTTATTATTGTTTAAAATATCATATTAGGTGACATGCTGTAATACAATTCTCGAAATTGTTCTACACTTATCAGATCATCCCCTTGGTAAATAAAATATAATCCAATGTTTTTGAATTATTATTTTAAAAATATATATCTTATTATTGTTTTTACTTTTTTAATATTATTTTCCAGATTAATGTTCCTTGGCACTAACTTTTCAATTGGGAAATAGGTCCATGTACAACTTCGTCAGTATTCATAAAAAAAATTGTGAACCATTTCTTTCCAAAAAGAAAAAAAGAAAATACGTTTTGATAATGCAAAACTCGACATTGTCAAATGGCAATTCATCATGTAGTTATGTGGGCAATTTCTAATTCAACATCAACAAATAATATTTCTAAATTATTCATCCTCACTCGTCAACTTAATGGTTAACAGGATAATATTTGATAAAACTTTAATTTGGGTCTGCTCTTGATCCATCGTTCTGTCAGTTTCAGAGTAGATCCGGATACCTATCCAACGGTACGTACCATGTTATGCTGCTCATAATTTAATGTTTCAAAAAAGATAAGGAGCTCATATTTAACCAAATTATAATGTTTATTAATAGAAACCAATAAAGAAAAGAAACTTTTAGAGACTGGCCCTGCTTGATCCAACCGTATACTTCTCAAAAAGCATACACCGAACGTTAGGGTCTAGTACGTGTACACTATTTGTATTTCTTTTCATTTCTTCTTTATTTTTTCCCTCCTATTTGCTTACCTTGGCGAATGGAATGGCCGTCTGGAGATTGGAGTGCCAAATTAACCCTTCAATTGATGAAAGGTCAGGCTTCATAAACAAATTTTGATTATTAATTTCCAATATCCAGTACCAGTACTAGCTTAGCATTAAATTAGACATCAGTTCACTTTTCTTTATATATTTTTTTCTCTTGATTTTTCATCAAATAATTATATGGTATCAGAATGTACCAACTCTTTTTTTTCCCCTCATTTTTAACACCCAGCTAAAATCTACCTAGTCCCCAATACCAAGAGTATTGTTTCAATCTATTACTAGGAGGATTTCGCGCGTTGCGCGAACTATCTTTGTTTTTTTTTTTCTAAAAGTTTATGCAATCTATTTTCTAAAATTAGTTTAGAGATATTGTAATTGACAAATATATTCACAAATGTAATAAGAAAGTTTTAATGCTCACATAATGTCTAAAATTATAAGCGATTTTATTTCAATACTGAATGAATTCTCAGCAATAAATTGAAGAGTACATTGATGGAAATAAACAGTTGAAAGACTAACAACAAAAAATTGAGTGTGTAAACGATTATAGTATACTAAAAAGTAAAAAAATCATATTTTATACATCTGTTATATATAATCTACTTATATCCAAGTTAACAATTGACTTCATTGATATTAAGAAAAATATAATGAAAAAAAATTATTAAAGTGATGAAATCAGCGACCATACATCTATTTTTTCTTGTAAAAAAGAAAGTAGCATTAACGTTACATGTTTCACCAGAGAAACAATTAGTACAAATTACTTCCTAAGAGCAGTACCAGTATTGGCACCTAAAAAACTAATGGAAACTGAATTACAAAAACTACAAACACACAATCGAAGTATACTTAAAAAAAAAAACAAAATGCATGTGCGATTCCCTTTTATCATTATATTTCTTAGAAGAAACATAGCAACAAAATGGAGTTAAATGGTAATAAGCAAAGGTATTTATGAAACAAATGCAATTAGCATTGACAACCCAACATACTGAGCATGAGCTAAATACAAATATATACCTGATTCATAAATAATAATACCCGGTCATCCTACATGTTGAAAAATCAATAAAATTGAGTCAAAATCATAGATAATGCAACTCACTAATCTCTACTCTGATGGCACGACAGTTGCTATGCACCTTCCAAATGTGTAGGCTGGAGAATTTGGAAATACTGATAAATTACAGTCACAAATTTAGTAAAGAAAAACAATATGCAATTTTGTCTAGTATTTATAGAATTATTTAATATATGAGTATGTAGCCTAACGCACCTGTTTACATCCTGAGAAGTAATCGAGGATGCCATTTGTGTCTAGTAACAACATTTTTTTTGTTTTGAGAGGCAACGAAGCTAACACGTAGAACACTTCACTGCAGCATTGTCCCCTTCTCTAAAACGGCTCAGGTAAGTTAGGGTTTTAGATCCAAATATGAAAAAAAAAATTGGTATCATTCATCAAAACTAACTCAAAAGGATAAAATTAATTTATGGTTTAACTTACTGGTAAACGACAGTTCCAAATATTGACCACTTTACCCTTTGAACAAAAGGTGACTTTCTACCCACGTATATTTAACCGGTTTGAGTTCAACTCTGCATAAAAATTTTAATAAAGTTTAATAAATTTGCCTTGAAGAAAACTGGATCCTACATGTTAGCTTTGTCAATATCAGAATCCTTGTTAAAATGAGCTGTCAAACAAATGTTAGAATGATAAACAGATGCGAAAAAGTAAGACATCTGAGCCCATCCCACATTCTAAATAGTGAAGAAAAACTACGATCAAAACTATTTGTTACCATAGGTGATTCTTGTTTATAAAATTTTAAATTGATGTTTTTTTTCATCATCCAAAAGTATTTTTTGCATTCCTTCATTTTGAAGGAAATTTTTCCTGCAATGTATTTCAGATCGGATCCAATCAAATTCTTATTAGAACTGCATCTAACATCATTAACGAATCCATGATGACAAATTGTAGAACAATACAATATTGTTATTTTATAACATTTTAACTGACTATTAGAAATAAGAACCAGTATAGCAAACATTACACATTTAATTGTGTCAAACACAATCAGCCTTGAAAAATGATTGAGCACAATTAACCTTATAGACAAAAATAAAATTTCAATTAGATAGGCACAAACCTGAACGCAATGCTCCATGCTCGCTCTCCTACAAAACAAAAAAATAAAATAAAATCAATTTACATCAAATCACACAGGGAGGAGGCACAAAAAAGGGAGTGTTGACAATTAGATAAAGCATGGCAAGAAATGTAGCTTGATTTGCGCATTAACACAATCAGCTCAACTACACAACATATATGCTTATAAATTTCCACAAACAGCTCAATTGTGCTTGTAATCTTATAAAGTTTACCTCTTGAAGAAGATGACAGTAAAAAAGAGGCTGAACCAAAGATGCTGCTCCTCCAGTCGATGTTGCTTCCTTTTATCCTGTTTCAATCCGATCCAGAATCTAGAAAAGAAAATAGAAAAAAAAAAATCAAAGGGAAATACCAGGAAAGAGTAAAAGTACTGAAAACCTCACAAAAGATCTCTTTGAATCCATACACATTTCTAATTTTCTATTGAAGAATACAAAGCTAATCTGCAATATTCATGTCGTGGGCTGTAATGGAGCCTAGGATATTGTTGTGTTTGTCTGGTAGAACAAAAATCTCACAACTGTGTATTTGTAGATGCTAATCAGTTCTATTTATAGGGTAGCAAGATGGTCATAATTGATATTGGCACAAATTACTATAGTAATTGGTGAAATAAACAAATTACTCTAGTTCCTTATTCATATACAAAAACTATGGCAACTCTTTAATGTGCGTGAATCAGACTTGGAAGGTAGCAATTTTGATTATACTCATTGGTTACGGCCAAAGGTGAAATTGAGAAAAAACATATAATGATTGTAAATATAGATATTAATAAATTGAGACCTATCTTAAACTACATGGGTGTTTCTCATGGACATCACTACTAAATATAGCACAAACTACTTTAACCCTGCATATTCAAGTGCTACTATCCATGTTGTAACCAAATATTTCTTCTAATAAATGGAAGGCACACATAGTTACTTGAACAAAGAGGCTGGCAAACTGCCAACACAATTGAATATCAAATTGGTTTGACACATAGAAAAGACAACATAGAAACAACAATATAAAAAATAGCACGACCAAGCAACAAATAGAACTGGACCAAAACATACAGCATACAAAAAAGAAGCAACCAGAAGAATGGAAAAACTACAATAAGAAGCATTGAAAGCATAAACAAACTAACACAACCTACCAGTATACCATATTTCATCCTCAGCAAACCAGGCATAGGAAATAACAATAATCTAGATGGAAAAGAAGACTCACCAAAATAGAAACCATCTGAACTGAGGACAGGAAGACCAGCATAGACAACAGCAGAGACAGATCCAAGCCAGAAATCCAGCAGGACTTACCTGAGAATCCTGCAACAGACAAAATAGAACCACAACAAATCTGAAATAACAGGGAAAAAAAAAAAGAAGCAAACCCAAAAAATAGAAAAAGTACCTACAATGAAAGAAAGAGAGGAAAAAAGACATTAACTCAGATGGTAAAGAGGACTGACAGAAACAGAAGCCAGCTGAAGTGAAAACAGGGTATCAGCAGACACAACAACAGACAGATTCCGTGCTAGAAATCCAGCAAAAATCACCTAGAAACCTGAAATAGAGAAAAGAGACTGTAAAGCTGAAGTAACAGAGAAACGTAAGGGAAAAAAATAGGGAAAAAACTTAGAATAAAACAAATAAGGAAAAAAAATGAAAAAGGAAGGAGAAGAGAAACCCAACATTGCAGCACGCTGTGAAAGAAGGAGAAAAATTTTCTCCAAGTCAAAATCGAAATTGAAAATTTTATTTGTGGCGAGATCCATAGGCCAATAGCGCTAGCAAATTCCCTTTCTCACAGGCGCTAGCAAATTTTCTTTCTTTGGTGAAATTTTTTTTACAAATTAGAAACTCACCAGATCTGTGCTCATTCTGAATAGAGGTGAACGGTGGCCGAAGGCAGCCAAGATTTATAGGCCAATAGCACCAGGAACTTTTTTTTCTCTTTTACATCGGTGGCAGAGAGAGACGACGCGAGCAGATTAAAATGAAGCGAGAGAAGGAAAAGAAGACTGAAAGATGCGAAACACGGAGAAAATCAATTTTGTTGAGTAAACACCGGCGTACACCTTCGATAGAGGAAATAGTAGAGGTGTGCAGCACCGAGACCAGCTTGGAACACAACTCCGTACAGCAGCACATGGCTCCTCCCATTTACCGGTCCGTCGAATGCATCGTAGAGAGAGAGAGCGGAAATGGTTGCCAGCGTAGCGAACTCTCCAGAAGAAGCTCATCGGACGGAGAAGACGCAACTAATCGAATGGCCAGGATCTGCGCACGGAGATTGAACGGACCAGATCGAGTTACTATTGACCAACAGTGATTAACTCCGGATCTAATTGGCCAGGCATATAATATTTTCCGATTTCCGATTTCCGAAGTTAGACATAATTTTGAATTTTTTTATTATTTCGTCGTACCTTGCGATTGTATTGAAAAAAATTCTACCATTCCGATATAATATCCTTTTTTTTATGGCACCGAAAAAAAAATAATCGTAATCTCTCCGCAAATAAACATTTCTGAAACATTGGTAATTAAGATATAAAGCTCACTAATTATTTCTATAGATACAGATACATAACATAATTGAGAACCTCATGGAAACAAGAAGTTCAAAGATTTCTTGTTCCAACCTAAAAAAAAGAGTTAAAATTTTCCAAACAAACTTATTATTCTGGTTAGAGATCTTAGACTCTAAAACCACCAGCCAAATCTTTCCTCCTCGTCAAAAGACATAGAATTAGAGCTCAGATTGCTGTTATTAAAATTGCCAGCGATATCGGAATCGACATTGTCCATCTTGTTGTAGTAATGAAGCATTGCGGCACCTGACAACACTGCCAATGTCAATGCTTGTGCATGCATCCTGGAACAATTTGTATAACTTTAGCAAAGATTTAGCCAAACTAGTATTTGTTAAAGATCAAAAATTCTAAAATAAAAAAAAAGTCATTTCTGATAGGTACATACATGCTGATCGATTGAGAATCATAACCCCTTTTTCCATTTTCTTTAGTTTTAACATTTTGTCCTTTTAGTTGAAGTAGAATAGCGAAAACAACTAATGAAATTTGATATTTTTATCACATTACAGTACATTTTTTTTCGAAATTTCAATATTCAAATTAAAATTTAATTGGGAACATTGTATCTTTGGTTACCTGGCATGGATAAGGCGGAGACTAGGCTTCAGCGGCGTTCTCGCTCCATTGTATGCGAAAGAGGCTCCAACCGCAGTTGCCCAAAGTGCCCCTGTAATTTCAGAACACGAACTAACATACATCAGAAAATGGAAATGTGATTAATTGGAAAAACTAATTCTTAAATTGTTCCAATTAATTAAAAAAAAACTGAATTTCCTTAATTACCAATGCTGGTTAGCTTGTGCTCAGCAACCCATGCTTGCAAGGGAGCCATTTGTATCTTCTTTTTTTTTTTTTTTTGAGGTTAACTGAAGAGGGAAATAAAGCTATGGTCTATGGAAATGGAAGTGGGAATGTATGAGTGGGGTTTAAGGAGAGAGTTTGGGTTTCATTTATAGGAGCCTAGGAGCCGTTGGTTTTATTCTAAACCAGATGCTATGCCTTGGTAACTGGATATAAAATTACTATGGGGCTACACCCAATGTTTTGGGACGCCTGGTTTCATTGTATTAGGTAACATTCAAAAGAATCATGCGTACTATCAGAGATTCATAGTTGGTCGGCATATCTCCGTTTTTTTTTTTTTTTTTGATAAAATCGGATATAAACCCCTCAAATCTTATCCAATCGAAAATAAACCCTCAAATCTTCAAAATCGAATATAAACCCCTCTAACCATTTAAAATCCAGATATAAACCCGTTTGATTAATTTTAATGATATTTTAATTTAAACAAATCAATTTTTAAGATTTTGGACAATAATGCCCCTTTATCGTTCTTTCCGTCAAATCTATTCTTCGCTACTGGTCTAAAGCGTATTTTATATGTGAATGAATTAAACGATTTAATCATTAAATCACTGTGTCTATCTGTCTTATTTAGTCTTTACCCAAACCATGGTAACCGATTATCGCTTGTTGGTATTGTATTTTATCTTTGATGCTAGTCTCAGGAGCGAAATGACCTTCAACTAGGGTGGCATTTTACTTCGTGTGAAATCAAACTAGGTGCGGTGTCGCGCGTTGCGCGACCTACTGGTATTATAAAATTGTGTTCAAGTGATTTGTCAGTTGTGTTGATTGATAGTAGAAAGTGGACTGGAGATCAAAAAAGGGGGGAAACGGGGATGGCTGGATATCTTTTGCGATGGTGGAAAGATTGCAGGCAATATATTTTAGATGGCTCTGCATGAATTGTGTGTACCGATATAAGCGTTTGTTTTTGTATCGACTGCATGTGGGTTTGGTTTGTTATGGAGGTTCTGTATGTTCACAGGAAGACTGTTTTTCGCTGGCATTATATGGTTCTGAATTATTATCATTTTTTTTTTGTGTTCATAGTATGTAATTGACTGGGGTGAAATTTTGTTAATATATGGGTTATGCAGGAAATCGCTGGATGTTGCAATACTATTATAGCAGTGGTTGTTAGAGAAAAATAAAGGGATAGTATTAATAGGAGATGGCATTTTTTTTAATAGATTTTTTATTATTTTATTGGGGAAAAGAATGGCCAAATAGAAATGAATGTGTGCCGAACTAATTAAAGTAGAAAAATGTTTAGGTGTGTGGTGATAAAGCTGAATAAAGTAAAAGAATGTGCGGTGTGTTTTGTTGTTTCTGGTGTGTGCCTCAATTTAAAAATATATATTTGTTTTTGCACAGGTGTATTGGGAGCTGGATGACGAAATAGTACAGTGGAAGTTTGTCTATATATGGTATGTCTGGTCCGGCATGGGTATAAGCTCTTTTGGAAGAGGCAACCAAATATCAGAAGAATAAATTTCTGGAGCATGGAGCGAGGAGAGAAAAGTGCTGTTCCTAAGGTAATATGATGTGCTGTGTCGCAATATCTGTAGGTAGGAGTACTGTATAACGTTCAGTTTTTCTTTCTTTGTCTGTTGCAAAAGTAGGAAGTTGATGTTCTGAGGATGAGTGGTTATTGTGCTGCTGGTTCTGGTGGTGTGAGAGCATGGACCATGCTTGGTAGGGTTGGGGATGTTGTAACTGGCGATGTGGCGGTTGGTGAGGGTGATGTGGCAGAAGAGAAGTGAACGTTTATGCTTGGTTTCAGTTGTGAGGGATTTGATGGCTGTTTTCTGTTTTTTTAATTTATTTTTTTTGTTTTCTATTTGGTGTTTGCTGTGTAAGTGATTGGGTGGTGTTTGTGTGTGATCGAGCTGGTTTGAATGTGTTATTAATGAGATTGTAGAATGGAATGTTGGTTTTCTATGTGTATGTGTGCGGGTTGTGTTTTGCATTGATTCACAGAAGTAGTATCAGATTTTTTTATCAAGATACAGCAGGAAAATAATATGTGACAGTACATTTTCTAGTTTGCATGCTATTATGCTATGATACAATGTGATGCAGTATGCACTGTGACAGACCACACTCATCAGTAATAGCTAGCTGAAGTTTTTGTTGGCATTGTAAATACAGGATTTCCAAAATGATAAGAGACACTTGTAGGTAGCCATCAGTAAGATGTCTTATAGACAAAAGTAGAGATGTTTAGGAAGGTTATAGATACCTTTCTCATTAGTAGGTGGGGAGATGACTGATGATATAAACAGTGGTGCTGTGATGCATGATAGTATTTTACTTTTCTGCTGTAGATTCTGCCTCAGCTGTGTGGGATGCTGATCTGTGTAGGGTTGAATTGTGTGTTAGTGTGCAATCATTTTATTTGTCTAGATCGCAAGATGATATAGCTGTTGTGTTGGTATGATTGTACAGTGAGAGCACCTCTGTGTTTCATCAGATGGAGAGGGACCAAATTCTAGTTTTCTTCTTACTGTTTTTGTAGAGGCCATTGGTGGATCTTCTGTATCTGGTGCAGATCTGCAGAGATTGAATTTGTAAGTTTTATGCAAAGATATTTTAGCTGTTGTCGCAGAGGAATGATAACATCAAATATTTTATGAGCATGGTATGTGTAGAGTGTTTTTTATTTATGGTTGTGGAAATAAATTGCTAAGCAGTTTTTTTTATTGTAATAACAGAAATATGTGTTTGTCTGAGTTATCATGCATCTATCATGCTTGACTGGTGAAGTGAAAGAAGAATAAGACCTCTTTTGAGTGCTTTCTTCTGTGTTTTGTAGTGTGATGGTGGTGGGTTGAGCTGATGTAGGTTGGTGTTGTTCTGATGCAGGTGTGACAGGCACTGTTGGTGCTGCCACATTTTGTTGTTGTGCTGGAGGGTATTGCAACAGGAGGATTGGTTGTGGCAATAAGGGCAGCATGTCTTCTGGAACTTGGTTATGTCGTGTGACAGTGTAGCTGCGATTTGCTTCATAGCCGCCAGGTTGTTTTCCCGAAATTGTGAAAAGATATGCTTTGTTGAGGATAGCAAGGAGTGTCGGTGCTGCTCTATTGTCTTGCTGTCTATCCTGTTCTGCTTTAAGTGTAACTGCATCGGTGCCAACAATCATCTCGCCAGTTTTACCGAGAAGGACGAATTCGGCTGCTCCTGTCTGATCTCTGACATGCACTCTGATTCTGTACCTGTAGCATGGAAGAGTGTTGGTACTAAAAAACTGTATGGATGACAACTATGATAGTAAAGTACACATCTTGGAACAGCATGGTTACCATAGTATGAAGTGTTTTCTAGGAAGATAGCAGTTTGCGCAGTATAAACCGCCTGTGCTTTGTTCGAGTTTCTTGTGGCATTCAGTACATGCTCGATAGCACCAGTCGAATGGATTGATAACATGTCTTATGCGTGCTGCGCATTCGTAGAGGGATTCCTGTTTGATGCAGACATGTAAGATTGATTATGAGAATATCAAGTCAGAAATTTTATTTTTTCTTTTTTTTTTTTAAATTTGTTTATCAGGGAGGGCTGACAGTAAAGTTATCAAGATATAGTGCATTCAGATCTGCTAAGGCGATTCTTATAGGGTTTGGTTTGGGAAGTAATGTCTGCAGTGGTGGAATTCTGTTGAACATCTCTGGAGTTGCATGCAGAACTATAGGTTGTCCATCGAAAGGCATGCTGCAAAAAAAGAGGTAACTAATTTATTGTTATATTTTTGGTATGTTTAATTTGTGAGGATAGTTTTTTTTGTTTGTTACAGTGAATATGAATTAATTGTTCCAGATTGTGTTGAGAAGAATAAAGAAAAAATGTACAACTCCTGAAGATATTGCGAGATCTCTTCCAGGTTGATGTCAAAATAAAATCGTGTTCCTGTGTATGTCTTGAGACCATACATTTCTGTGGAGTTAAAAAAGGAACCGGATTAGTTTATATAGTGATGAGTACATGGATAAGATAAAAGAATGATATCATTTTTTGCAAAACAGTGTTGCAGGATATTGTATGATGAGGAATATTACTTTGGAATTTATTAATCTGCAGGCCACTGCACGCAATAATGACTGGACCCTCTTTTGATTGTTCATAGAGTGTGGTCAGGTTGAATTTATCAATAAATTCTGCCCAGAGTGTGACATCCATCGTGTATCCTCTGTGGAAGAAATAGAACAGTGTATTATTTCTCCTGATGAGGTATTATTTTCAGGTTAGAATAAGGAGACAGTTTGTACAAATATTATAGTTTGTGGCAGCAGTAATACTTTTGATCTGTGAGATACATAGTTTGGATTCTTGTGTTCCCTGCAGATACAACAGTGCGGATATCGCTGAATCCTGAGATTCTTCCTATAATATCTGGAGAAAGAAATGTAATATTTTTGTATTAGGAAAAAGTGTGACATATTATCTAAATTGATGAGAAATAGTTGTAATAGTTACTGATTGATACCTAGAACTGCTTTTTCATGTACTATTTCTTTGCCGACTGCTTCAAATGGTTTAAAATCGAAGTAGTATGATGGTATTTTGTATAAGTTTGGAGGAAGAAGTTTCACTTGTGTTTCTGATGTCAGTTTCAATGAGCATTCATGTTCAACAAACTTGTAGTCTTTTTTCGAATTTTCGATAGTAAACCTTGTTATCTCAACTATGTTGTGTTCAGCAAAAATATTTGAGAGTCTTTCGTAGTCTGGAGTCATAACAATGCCTTGTATCTTGCCGCCTTGCAATAGAAATGATGCTTGTTTAGTATTTGTGTGATACTATGTTGTTTTTCTATATAAATGAATAGAACACTAATTGAGGAAGAAAGGATAGAATATGAAGAGAAAGAAAAGCAAAATATTGTGGGTACTGTATGATCAATAAGAAGGAAGCCCATCTTCCAAACTTTGCCATGGCGAGGATCTGATGCCGGCCAAATTTTGACAGGCCTTGCATGAATTCTGGCGAGTTGTGTTTCAGTCGTTGTTGTTAGTGTGGACAGCAGTACTGGAGCTTGCATTTTGATCTGGAATAATTAAATTGATATTCAGATTCAGAACAAACATTGTATGTGAATGAAGTTACTATTAAATGTAAAGTGTAAAACAAACATGCTGTATTTGTAGAAAAAATAAAAGGATAATGAAATCACCGTTTTGCGTTGTTGCAGGAGGAAGCATACGAAAGATTTCTTTGTAGACGATATTTTTTGTGTAATTTCTATGCTTATTATCTGGATTAATAATGAGGATCTTTAGACCATTTGCAGATGTTGTTCTAGAAAAGGCAACATACAGTTGTCCATGGCTAAATACTGGCTCTGTGAGATAGACACCAACAACATCAAGAGATTGACCTTGACTTTTATTTATAGTCATTGCATAACATATTTTAATAGGAAATTGTTTTCTTTTCATAATGAAAGGAAGTTTTTCGTCCTCATGCAAAAATATTATCCGAGGGATCTGAACATCTCTGCCTTTCGCAGGGCCTGTTATGACTCTAGCAGTGAGGACTCGGTTACCCAACTTTGTTATAATCATTCTTGTACCATTGCATAAACCATTTGTCTGATCCATATTTCTGAGTAGCATCACTGGGACACCAATTTTTAGACTGAGTTTATGACATGGAAGAGACCCTGATGTGATTGCAGCAAGAATATCAGGACCAAAGATGGTGTGTATATCTTCAGGTAGAGTCTCAGAAGCGCCTATTGTGTCAAAACTATAGTAATCATGCTGTTGTCCAGGAACTTGTCTAAGGACAACATCATTTAGGATGTTGGCATGTGAATTTTTGGGAGTTATTACAGCTCGTTGCTGCAAGTACATATCATCCTGAAATTTATGTTGGAAATCAGTATAAACTGCATCAATGATAGCTTGTTCTGGATTGCCTGAACTGGTGATCAGAAATTCATCTGGTATTTGAATCCAATCAGGTTCCGAGCTGTCATAGAGTTTGATTGTCTGTGCTTGACCATCTCCAACTGCCAACAGCCATGCTGCAAGTGTTGCAAGCAGTTCTGTATCTGATAATGTGTGGTTTCATACCAGAAGACGCATGTTTATTGTTAATCTCATCAAATGACAGGACGGCCATAGGTAAGAATGGAGTATAGATGCTGCAATGGTTTGAGATCTGCCAGCATGTGGTATAACTGGGAGTGTTTGTCTAAAATCGCCTCCTAAAACAACTGTGACTCCTCCAAAAGGTTTTGTCTGGTTTGACGGATGAGAATCTGAAAGAATGTCTCGCATTGAATGATCGAGAGCTTCGAAGCAGAGCTTGTTATTCATTGGTGCTTCGTCCCAGATTATCAGTGAAGTTTGGAGCAACAAATGTGCAAGGTGTGTGTGTTTTTTTATAGCACATGTTGCGCCTTCTCTCAGCTTCAATGGTATTTTGAATCGGTAATAAGCTGTCACACCTTCCTGCAGCAGAAGTGATGACAACCCTGACGATGCAACTGCGAGAACAATTTTTCCTTGTCCTCTTAAGTATGCTGTCAGTACCCTCCACAGAAAAGTTTTTCCTGTGCCACCATGGCCATACACAAAAAATAGTTTACCATACTGTGATACAACAGACTGCAGAACGGCATCAAATATAATCCTTTGCTCATTGTTCAGACCGGCCATGAGATGAGGAATCTGATGGCGGAGCTCGATAGTGTTGAAAGAATACTGCTCAGCTAGCAATCTATTCTGATGATAGTTTGTTCTTGGCTCTGATGGTACTGGGAGATGAACATGATTTAAGGTGTATCCTCTATGAAACAAAATGTCTTCTAGTTCATACAAAATATGATCCTTGAGGATGACAGGATTGATGGTCATTTCAGGGTTGTTGTTATCATGTCTGATTCTCTGGATTACGTCGTCTCCTAAATACTCCCAGCAAGACGCCCAGAGTTCGGAGGCATCTGCAATCTCTGAAAAGAGGAGTATATCTACGAAGAGACACCTTAATTGTGGGCTTGAAGCCATTGCAGCAGCCTCCTGCATTGTGGCAACCCATTCAGTATTATTATTTAGTAGGCCGAGAGCATTACATGCTTCTTTGAATGTTGGATACAGCACTCCATTGGCTGTGCGAAGGTGTTGAAAGGACGATGCACCATGAACATAATTGAGGAGCATCCTCACATAATAAACATCACCAGCAGTCGGGTGCACAAAATGCATCCGCGCCAATCTGTCACCTTGGAGTCTGTATCTCCATACTCTTTCATCTTCATGCCATGTATAGTATTTTGTCACTTGTGAATATGTGAGGCTGTGAGCGAAGGGATCTATGCATTAAGTTCGAACCATGCTGTTAGTTTGGTGCACCTGCTAACAGGATTGTTCGCAAGATGCTGAAGAGATTGGGAGTCATGAAAAAGGAGATTGTTTTCAAATGGTAAATGCACTGGAAGTCTTTCAACTGTAGGATTGCTATAATGGATACCAAACTGAAACAAACGCCAAATTGATTCGTGAGATGTGAGGTATCGACAATCTAAATAATCAAGAATCTCATCAACAATTTGATTCTGGTTGTTCTGGAGTTGTTCTGCTGGCATGTTTGGGTTTGAATTTCTATGGATGGCTATCCTAGCACGATCTCGACCTTTGCAGATGTATTTGAAAAGGTATTTGATCATCATTGATGTATGGCATCGCTCAACATTAATATGAGCTGAATATTTAAACAATAAATTGATGTTGTATGGCACGACAAATGTATTGTCTAGCTGAATGCCATTTTTTTCTGCTGTTATGCCTGTATCCCTCCTCTTATAAAGGACAACACCATCCTCTGATATTATAGTTGACTGGTGGAAGGATTTTGGGAAATATTTTGTGCATCTCCGACTCTTCATGCATGGTGAATTCGGTCGTCTTAGACCGCATGGGCCATGCATCATAAACTGAGACACAATTGAATGACCTTCTGGATCATGTGCTGGATCTGGAAGCTCTGCTGAGATAACTCTATCAATGCTTGTGCTGTCTGATAAACTCCCTGGTGTTCCTAACCAGAGAATGATGTGTGCGTGGGGCAACCCTCTTTTCTGAAACTCCACTGAATATATCACTTAATTGTGATAATATGGAGTTGAAGAAAAAAAAGAGTTGATCCCAAGATAGAATAGAAGAAGAATGGGAAAAAGGAAATTTGATCAGAAAATTATGCTTACTATGATGATTGATATCATTAAAATTGAATGAATGAGCTGCAGGACAACAGCAGAGCAATTGTAAATGTACAGAGGGAAGAGAATGCTAATATGATGGAAAAACGATTTTCTATAAGAATGTGCTTACATGCTGATACAGGTCCAAAGAATCTGCCATCCCTGAAATCGCGCACCATCAGATTCAGTTTCATTCTAAAAATACGGCAAACTAAATCAGGTCGATCAGCTGCACGCTGTCCGGGAAATAGATTGCGGGTGATTTCTGGCCATGCAGGATTGGAAGTGAATGTAATGAAGAGGTGCGGTGTACCAAGATGTTTACAAATAGCAACTGCATCTTGGTAATTTTGGAACATGTATCTAGGGCTGCCGACATGTGATGCAGGTAAAATGACACGTCTGCCAATGGTGTCACCAAACATATCGGAGTTCACAACTGCGTTCCTGACATTATTGTAGGTTTCTGATCGCAGTGTTGCCTGATTTGCCCGCACAAATGATAGTCGTGATTGCTCGACACATGCATACATGTCGACTGCGATTTGTTGGAGAAGACGACTGCACTTCAACAATATGTTGCACCCAATAGCGCGTACATGCAGCCTGTAACAATAGTACTCATTCATTGTTACATGCTGCCGTACACTGGATGAAGTTGATGGTGCTGTGGTGCTGTATTCTATATTAAGATGAAAGCCATCTTCTCCGTGGGCAAAAACCAAAGGGTATTGGAACGGCATATATGATGGATGCAAAGAACTTATCCGCTGTAACAAACCAGACCGGCGCTGGACAATGATATCACGGTCATGGTGGGTTGTATCAAGGTCGCCGACAACTAACCCAACAACTTCAGAAGCTGCTGGTGCAGCATACTGTCTGTCATCACCAGATCTGTGAGCGACAATCCTGAGATGCAGATTATCGTCAGGATCTGCTAAAATTCGTTCACGGACAGATCTGAATGCTTGAACATAACAGTTATGTTGTCCAAGCATGGCACTCAGTGCTTGCACTATATGAGAGCGTGGTGCAGAAAGACTGTCATCAGTTGAGAACAAACCAAGACGATTGGAAATTTCATTTTGGGTGTCATACATATAAAGCTGAGCAAACCTAGGCGGTTCATCATCAAGTGGTAATAAAGAACCTATCAAATGGCAGAGCTGCCCTGATACTCTGAAGACATATGGTGCATGCCCTGCATTGATCCTTTCATCTACTTGAACACCCATCGAGGTGAATGCAAACATAGAATTGTACATGCGGATGTTGTCCAGAAAATGTCTTGAGTCAGGGCCTCCTAGAGGATCGAGCAGCTCTGAGAGTGGCGATGGAGTTGGGTTCAAATTATCCAGAACCACTTTACCGCCCCGGCAGCAAAGATTGTACACTGGAGAACCAACACGTGATTCACGGCGGCAGCGTTCATCATACCAATAAAGAGCATGACACTTTGGACACATTTCTGAGAGATCGCCAAAATCATGATAGGACGGTCTATTTCCTACAGACGCAAAATGAAGAGCAAGAAAGAATATAAACGAAGTGGACATCAAGGTTGGATGAATTGTGTACATGTAATGCCAGCATGCCGGCTAAAAGGACGGTAATGAGAATAATACAAACCTAAATCAGGTACAGGGACCGCAGGCGGTGTCTCAGGTGTTGCTGGTGAAGATGATGAAGAAAACAAAGGTGAAGAAGAGTGATGTGGTGACTGAGAAGAATGCTGATGTGAAATCCAAGAAGAAGACTGACCACCAGAAGAGTCGTCATGTAGATCTATTGCTGGACAATGCTGACTGTCTTTAGAGACAAAAGCATTTTTAGCAAGCTAACAGGCATGATTAAGAGAAAGAAATCGATAGAAAAGAAATGAAAACAGTTATGAACAACAAAGTCTGACAAAGAGAGGATAAGATCAAAGTGAAGGAACAAACTGTGAGCACGGAAGTCTGCGAGAGTCATATTCCATTCTGGTGAATTGATCAAAGGCGAAGCAGATTCATCGGAAACCAGGATAAGTCTCCGGCGTGTTTGACGTGGATAAACAATGGTACTGCCTGAAAATGGAACACTGCTACATATAAGGAACAGGAATAGGCAGTAGCAGAAACCAAAGAAAATAAGAGAAACGACAGAACATACTTATAAGAGAAGAGTCAGAACTGCAGCCATCAATAGATTGTTCTGATAAAGAGGATGCCGGAGAAGTAAATGTCTGAGCATGACCGTAGGTCGCAAGACGATGTCTGCGGGTAGCATCATCTTTAAGACAGAAGAAGAGAAAAAGATAAGAATAGAATGCCGACAAACGAATGATAGCTTGTAGCTATCAAGTATAGGAAGATTGAACAATGAAAGATTGGGCGCAAAACAGCATACGAATTGATTGTGTGCCAATGAACAATAAGCAAGAGAAAGAAGATAGGCTGACAAACAGATCCAGAAAAAAAGTGTAGGCAGGGAGTATAAAATTCTGCAATACAACAGAAGGATAGCCAGCATGATAGATTGAGAATAAACAGACGGAGCTGCAGAAATAGTAGGAGAAAAAGAAGAATGAAATCACAGGAAACCACATACCAATATCGTCTAATGGAGTAGAATCATTGTACGGTTCATGATGCAGACCGACCGCAAATCTTGTACCACGCCTCATAACGAAAATGAAGAACAAAACTACATAAGCGCAGACCTCTTAGAACGATGACGAAAAGACGGAAAGAACAGAACGAAAATTACACACAATGCACACAGAAATGCAAAATCCAGGAGCAACACTACACATGGATTGCACTTCTCTACGTAACACTAAAATCGCAAGCTAATATAACTATGAGCAAGAATTCCACAGTTGATTAGTTGCTATGACATTACCAGTAACTATCATAGGTACCTCCACTATCCAAGTTAGATATAGCTGAATGTGCACATGTGCTAAAAAAAAATCCTAAATTTAACCTGATAGCATCAAACCTAACCTGACAGTAAACAATCGATATAATCTAAATTAATCCTAACATCTAAGCGCTGAACAGATATATGTGTGCATCAGAAACGCATGTGTAAAATGTAAATATCAGACAAAACAGCATCAACTAACCTGAAAAATGAACAGAAACAGGAAAGAAAAAAGAATAACAAAACAACAGACTCCTAAAAAAAAAAACCACATCAAACAGGTAAAGACAATCAGAGGAAAACATAACTCACAGAAGAAAAAGAAGAGCACCAAGAGGAAGGAGATTGAGAGCAGAACACAGCAGAACGCAGATTAGAAGCAGAGAAGAAAAGCAGACTGAGTGCAGAAGCTAAATAAGCAACAACCTGCGAATAACATGAAAGGCAGTAAGAAAAGTTCAGATAACAGATTTGTGAACATAAAAAACATGAGCACAAAAAAAAGAATGAAGAACAGAATAAGAGGCCATGCGTATGACAAATGGAAAACATTTTTTGTATAGCAGATAACAAAGATCCCAAAACAAAAGCCTGGTATCAAATGAAAATAGCTATCTATCATCCTGCAGAAACCTAACTGTTTGGCCTACAAACCTGATGATACAATACATTCGAGCGGCAAGAACATCATACACCTAAGTAGCATATACCAACAATCATAACTGTAATCAAATCGAGAAACAGCATGGTAGTTGAGAGTATGGCAGGCTAAATCATAACCAGAATCCATGCTGTAGCATGTAAGAAAAGCAGAAGCACTCAGACTGCGACCAGGATCCTTACCTGTGCAGAGAAACAACAGCAGGAGACCCAGAACACATCGCTAGCAAAGGAAAAGAAAGATAGTAAGCACCAAGATGAAGCTAAAAAGGAAAAAAAAGAAAACCCGGAGCTAAAGCGAGAAAGAAGATTAGCGAAAGAAAAGAAGACCTGGCATGGACGAAAGCAGAGAGCAGGTGAAAGGAAATGGCTGCAGAAGAAGAACAATCAAGAGGCGATAATATCGAGCAACAGCTACCAATGCAGGAGCCAAATAGGAACAAAACAGTCCTGCGATGAAATAGGTGAACACAGATCAGAAAAGACCAAGGCAGAGAAGCCAATCGGAAAGAGAGGAACAGAAAAGACCAATTCCAGAAGCATACCTGAGAGAAAAGCGCAACATACGCCTGACAGGTGTAGGCCAAATACACCGGGGAAAAATCGAGAGAGTAGAGTCCACAAACCAGGCGCAGGCACCACAACAGGTCCGTACAGGCGCACATGAGGAGGCGATGGAGGCCATACCTCCGAAGAAAGGTGGGAAAAAGCAGCGCAGCAAAATATCGCAGCAACAGCGAAAAGAGAAGACATCTAGAAGCATGCTCGGAAAAGGAGATCGGAGGGAGCATAAGACCTATCGAACGGGTGCGATGAGAGACAGCGCATAAGTCCTGTCGACACCTAAAAGCAAGACCAACCGGAGAGAGAGAACCGCATCACAGCCAGCCAATCTGACCTAACCCAAACCAACGATCAGGATTGATTACTGTCCGAACAACTGTAGAGCTATAGTTCGGTCAAAACAAAGTCAGACTGCGCAGCTTAATATATTAGAGGATGTGTAATCCAACCCGTTTGGGGTCTCAAAAGTGATGTAGACATGTAGTCCTCAGATTTTTCACTTTTTTTATTATACAAAATTACAATCACATGCTAAATTTGAGCTCAAGGCTAAACCACACTAGTGTCTTTGATTTCAATTAACGAGTCTCAAGGTAATGGGTTTTGTCTGGATTTGAGTTTTGTCTTTCGATCTTTTCACCAAGTGCTAGTAACTTTGTCTGACATTCAAAAAATCAAATTCGTTGAGAAATAACGCTTTAGACTTAGTAATGGAGTCTAGAGTTGAGGGAGAAGGCCAAGGACATTATTGTCTGAAATTATATTGATTATTTTTCATAAATAAATTATCATTAAAAGGGTTTATATCCAACTTTAAAATGATTAGAGGGGTTTATATCCGATTATGAAGATTTTAGGGGTTTATTTCTGATTGAATAAGATTTGAGGGGGTTACATTCGATTTTGTCTTTTAAAGAAAGAAAAGAAAAGCTGGTGGGCCGGTTGGGAGTAGTGTTATTTTGGTATTTTGGACCTTATAAAGGTCAAGGTCCGAAGAGTGCAGATGGAGATGGGGCTGTCAAAGGTGCGAAATGGCAGCGAAAATATCCTCTGCCGTTTTCGTTCCGTTTCGGTAACAAAACATACTGTTCATTTCGTTTTCGTTCCGTTTCATTAAACGAAATGATTTTTTCATTTCGTTTCTGTTCCACTTTCAATTTTCCATTGAATTCAACCATTTTCTATTGATTTCAGCCAGTTTTCAGTAAAACGAAACAGTAACGTGTACCATTCTGTATCGTTTTCGTTCCGTTCTCAGAAACAAAACCATTTTCCCTTCCACTTCTGTTCCGTTTCGAACGGAACGAAACGAAAACGTGCGAAACGATATGGTATTGACAGCTCTAGATGCATAGTATTATAGTAGGCTTGTTGAATAGTTTTGGACCTTTTGGTAGAACACAAACCCTTTTTTTTTTTTTACCTTTTTTCCCTTAGGTTCAAATTCAATTGGAGCTCGTTCTAAAAATAAGACTAGTTTAGTATCGGACAGTTTCATGCGTTTCATCTAACAACACTGCCAATGTCAATGCTTGTGCCTAGAAGGACTGGATTTAATTTTTGAAGAAGACGGATTTTGATGGGACGGATATCGAAGGACTAGGTCCAGTCCAATCCGACCCGGTTTATTTGGAAGGGCCGGTTCAATATAAGTTAATAGAATAAAAAGTTGTATAAATTTTAGTCTCGTATTATTTTAATTACTAAAATTTATAATCTATATCAAATTAAATTTTATCTTTTAAGTTTTATATATTTAGAATGGTACGTTAGGTGCTGGGGTACGTAAACTATGTATTCAGATCTGCGCCATATTCAGATCTTACAGTGGATTTGCAAAACTATATATTGATTATGTATTCAGCTGTTTTTGTACAGATCAATTAGTAAAGATCAACGTTTCATACAGGAAGAAAACAATCAATTAACAACTAATTAATTAAATAATGGTACATGGAGATATGCCTTGGATATGGTGATAATTTCTTACTCAATGCAACTTCTCATTTCCTATCTTTTTAGATTTCATCAGATGTTATGCCGTGCAATATATCTTCTTAGTTCTTACACAATCCAATTTCAGTGAACATAAAATTTAGTTGTCAAATATGTTCGTTTACTTACCATGATTATTTATGCAATATAAAAAAAAATTACTATGAAATCATGAGAAAAATATCAAAATATATCATATGGAATCCTTTGAGTCCTTTGGATTCTTAAGCCCGACCATTTGAAAGACCGAGGACTTAGAAGGGCCGGGTTTTCAAAAGTCTAGGCTACCTATTCATAAGGAAATTACTATATACCATCGCTGTCATCGCTAAAGCCAGCGCTTTCTGTCCGATGGACCTCTCATCGCGCCCCTCCCTCTCAAGCGATCTCCTCACCCTCTCTCACCCCAACAATAACGACTCCTCACCTCCTCACCCAGGCGCTCCCTTCACTTTATTATTATAAGTGTTTAGTTTATTTATTCAATCTGTTCATTTTATTTTCTTTATTTTTTATTCAACTATATTTTTTGTATCTTTTATTTTTTATTGTTATAAATGTTCACTTTGTTTATTATTACAGTTCACTTTTTTACTATATGTGTTCAGTTTATTTATTCAATCTGTTCATTTTATTTTTTTTATTTTTTATTCAACTATACTTTTTGTATCTTTTATTTTTTATTGTTATAAATGTTCACTTTGTTTATTATTTAAGTTCACTTTTTTTCTATAAGTGTTCACTTTGTTTATTATATTAGTTCAGTTTGTTGATCTTTTTATATTTGTTACCTTTGTTTTTATTAAATGTTCACTTTGTTGATTTAAATGTTCAGTTTGTTTATCTTTATTTTTATTATATTAGTTCAGTTTGTTGATTTAAATGTTCTCCTCTCTCAAGTTTTTCAATTTGTTGATTTAAATGTTCAGTTTGTTGTCATATATGTCTTCTTGAAAAATCGAAACAGTTTTGACCGAGAGGAGAGAAATGAAGAGAAAGGAGAGGATCTGGGGAGAGGAAATCTTGAGAGAGAAGAGAGGAGAAACGAGAGAGGAACGTTAGGAAAGGGAAGAATTGCGACAGGGGAGAGAGGGAGATGCGGAAGAGAGCGCGCGGGAGGGAACGGAGGGTAGCGATGGTAAATTTAGCGATGGTGGTTATAATTTCTATATTCATAAAAATAACCCATCAAACCCGGTCCTTCTTAGATCCTTTTTTGAACTCAGTTCTAAGTAATTTCATCACAATAATCTATATTTAAACTCTTTATACTGTCTAAAATATGATTCTTATGTTATTTATTCAAAATAATTGGATTATACATGGTAATTACGCATATAAAGTGCGAATAATGCAATTCTGAATATCGTTTGAGCATTTCAAATCGTTTCTGGATTCATTCTAAGTCATTCCATTCCAATAATCTATATTTAAACTCTTTATACTGTCTAGAATATGACTCATATGTTATTTATTCAAAAAGATTGGATAATACATGGTAATTACGTATATAAAGTGCAAATAATCCAATTCTGAGTATCGTTTGAGCATTTTAATCATTTCTGGATTCATTCTAAGTCATTTCATCACAATAATCTAAATTTAAACTCTTTATACTTTCTAGAATATGATTCATATGTCATCTATTCAAACTGAATGGATTATACAATGTAATTACGCATATAAATTGCAAATAATGAATTCTGAGTATCATTTGAGCATTTCATTCATTTCTGTATTCATTCTGAGTCATTTCATCACAATAATCTATATTTAAACTCTTTATACTGTCAGAAATATGATTCATATGTCTTTTATTCAAAAAGATCGGATCATACATTGTAATACTAATTACGCATATAAATCAATTCTGAGTATCGTTTGAGCATTTCAATCTTTTCTGGATTCATTCTAAGTCATTTTATCACAATAATCTACATTTAAACTTTTTATACTGTGTAGAATATGATACATATGTCATTTATTTCAAAAAATTGGGTTATACACTGTAATTACGTATGTAAATTGCAAATAATGCAATTCTGAGTATCGTTTGATCATTTCAATCGTTTCTGGATTCATTCTAAGTCATTTCGTCAAAATAATCTTCATTTAAACTCTTTATACTATCTATAATATGATTGATATGTTATTTATTGAAAAATATTAGATTATATACTGTAATTACGCATATAAAATGCTAATAATGCAATTATGTGTATCATTTGAACATTTCAATCGTTTCTGAATTCATTCTAAGTCATTTCGTCACACTAATCTATTTAAACTCTTTATACTGACAAGAATATGATTTATAAAGTATTTATTCAAAAATATTGGATTATACACTTTAATTATGCATATATATTGCAAGTAATTCATTTCTGAGTATCGTTTGAGCATTTCAATCGTTTCTGGATTAATCATAAGTCATATCATTGATGTCTATCAAATATATGCATGTTTTGACCATACTTAGCACCAAAATGACACTCAAACCAACATAATTGCTCATGATTAACTGTGTTTTCCAGGATTTTGGTACTGCCGCCGCCTCTATCTTTGTTTTGTAGAATTCTCGTGGAAATCGAAGACTAAACGCGCCGAATAAGAAGAATGGAGCCCAATTCTCCGCCGGACGACTCATTCCCGGCCCAAACAGACGTGCCTAGGACCAGAGAAGACTCTCATGGGCCAAGACAGATCAGATGTCACGCGAAAACCTTGGTCCCAGCCCAATTCATCTCGCCAGAGCCTGATTTCGGTCCGAAATGGCTCCATTTCGGTCCGAAATCCATACATGGAAAGAAGATTTTGGAAAGTTTCGGGAATGGAAAGAGCACCTCTTGCCCTAGCCGCCTCCTGACCTTCCTGGGGGCAGTATTTAGGCACTTATTTTCGTGCAGAAGGGGTTCCACTTGATTCCGACTTTTGGATACCATATTTGGTATTATTTCGGCGTGTTTTTGGCTTTTTCGACGGATTTCTTCAAGAGGCAGCAGCGTTTGCGTGCGACGGCAGCGACCTTGACTCTCCATCTTGACTCCTCGGCCCGAGAACAGCGAGTATTAGCATAAGGATTCCTTGGTTTCATCTTTTATGCCTTTATTTCATTGTTTTATGGCTTGTATCTCTATTTTTCGCATGATACCTGTTATTTTCTGTTTGAACATGTTAGGCTAGATTTTATTATGTCTTAGGACCAGTTAGTAGTTTGATTTAGTACTTGGATTGACTTGATGAATTTATATTATGCTATGTGATTTGTTTAGTTGAGAAATTAATATTTTTGCTTAGTCAAATTGATTACTTGTTTGATTGCTACCTATTAATGAACTGCAGCATTTATAGGACATTAGACTAGAACAATTAATCAATCAACTAAGTATTTGAGGTAAGCCAAGCACTCGAAAGAGGAGGCTAGTTCACAACCGAAAGGTGTAACTTTTATCGAACCGACAGGACCTTAAATACCTCTAGAAATCCCTCTAAACAATCTTAAATAACTAAAGTCCGACACGAAAGTTTAGGTTTAGTTATTCACGTGGTGAAAACCGAGTTCCTTACCAAATCCAACCCAAAATCGCGACAGCTGAGGCTAGGGTTTAGGTCTGGTCGCCCAGTACCCTTCACATAGTGTTGTGTAATTTTGCCAAGTCGAAACAAGGAATTTAAGGTTCGTTTCGGCCCGACTTGTATAGATTTCGGTCCGAAATCTATACAATTCGGTCCGAAATTGTTCTCTGTCTTGGTGAAAATTAAGATAGAAGCGCTTTAAAGCTAAATCAAATGAACACGAAGTCCTGAGACATTCCACTGCATCTGTTAGAGTCCCGAAAAATATATAAAAAGTAATCCAAAAATATCTTATTAATTATTTCTCTCATTCTTAATCAGTATTTAGCTTGATTTTAATTCAAAACTCCACAAATACTTTTTCTGTCTAGCTTTTAAGAAAGACTAAGTCCGGTCCTCATTTTTACCGTCCCTTGGGTTCGACCCTAAGCTTAACTTGAACGACTAGTGAGGTTAGGTCTAGGTACAATTTTATTTGATCCTAGGGTTTAATTCCTTCATCAATCATCACAATAATCTACATTTAAACTATTTATGCTATCTATAATATGATTCATATGTCATTTATTACAAAATATTTAATTATACATGGTAATTACGCATATAAATTGCAAATAATGCAATTCTGAGTATCGCTTGAGCATTTCAATCGTTTCTGGATTCATTCTAAGTAATTTCATCATAATAATCTATATTTAAACTTTTTATACTGTCTATAATATGATTCATTTGTTATTTTTTCAAAAAGATTGGATTATACACGGTAATTAATCATATAAACTGCAAATAATGCAATTCTAAGTATTATTTGAGCATTTCAATCGTTTTAGGATTCATTCTAAGTCATTTCATCTCAAAAATCTATATTTAAACTCTTTATACTGTCTAGAATATGATTCATATGTCATTTATTCAAAAAGATTGGATTATACACGGTAATTATCCATATAAAGTGCAAATAATTCAATTCTAAGTATCGTTTGATCATTTCAATCTTTTCTCGACTCATTCTAAGTCATTTCATCACATTAATTTAAATTTAAATTCATTATACTGTCGAGAATAAGATTCATATGTCATTTATTCAAAAAGATAGGATTATACATTGTAATTACGTATATAAAGTGCAAATAATGTAATTCATAGTATCATTTTAATATTTCAATCGTTTCTGGATTCATTCTAACTCATTCCATCACAATAATCTACATTTAAACTATTTACACTGTCTAAAATATGTTACATATGTCATTTATTCAAAAATATTGGGTGATACACTGCAATTACGTATATGAAGTGCAAATAATTCAATTCTGAGTATCGTTTGAGCATTTTAATCGTTTCTGGATTGATTCTAAGTCATTTCATCACAATAATCTAAATTTAAACTCTTTATACTGTCTAGAATATAATTCATATGTCATTTATTCAAAATGATTGGATTATACAAGGTAATTACGCATATAAATTGCAAATAATGCAATTCTTAGTACCATTTGAGCATTTCAGTCGTTCCTGGATTCATTCTAAGTCATTTCATCTCAATAATCTATATTTAAACTCTTTATACTGTCTAGAATAAGTTCATAGTCATTTATTCAAAAAAATTTTGTTTATACATTGTCATTATGCATATAAAGTGCAAATAATGAAATTCTGAGTATCGTTTGAGCATTTCAATCGTTTCTGGACTCATTCAAAGTTATTTCGTCACAATAATTTATATTTAAACTCTTCATACTATTTACAATATAATTCATTCGTTATTTATTGAAAAAGATTGGATTATACAAGGTATTTATGCATATGAATTGCGAATAATGCAATTCTGAGTATCGTTTGTGCATTTCAATCTTTTCTGGACTCATTCTAAGCCATTTCATCACAATAATCTACATTTAAACTATTTATACTGTCTAGAATATGATTCAAACGTCATTTATTCAAAAGGATTGGATTATTCATGATAATTACGCATATAAAGTGCAAATAATGCAATTCTGAATATTATTTGAGCACTTCAATCATTTTTGGAAACATTCTAAAGTCAAATCTTCACAATAATCAATATTTAAACTCTTTATATTATCTAGAATATGATTTATATGTTATTTATTTAAAAAGATTGCATTATACACTGTAATTACGCATATAAAGTGCAAATAATGCAATTCTAAGTATCATTTGAGCATTTCAATCGTTCCTGGATTCATTCTAAGTCATTTCATCACAATAAACTATATTTAAACTCTTTCTACTATCTAGAATATGATTTATTTGTCATTTGATCAAAATGATTGAATTATACACTGTAATTACGTATATAATGTGCAAATAATCCAATTCTGAGTATCATGTGAGCATTTCAATCCTTTCTAGATTTATTCTAACTCATTTCATCACAATAATCTATATTTAAACTCTTTATACTGTCTAGAATATAATTCATATGTCATTTATTCAAGAATATTGGATTATACATGGTAATTACGCATATAAATTGAAAATAATGCAATTCTGTGTATCATTTGAACATTTCAATCGTTTATGGATACATTCTAAGTCATTTCGTCACAATAATCTTCATTTAAACTCTTTATACTGTCTAGAATATGATTGATATGTTATTTATTAGAAAAGATTGGATTATACACTGTAATTACGCAAATAAAGTGCAAATAATGCAATTATGTGTATCATTTGAAAATTTCAATCGTTTCTGAATTCATTATAAGTAATTTCATCGCAATAATCTATATTTAAACTCTTTATATAGTCTAGGATATGATTCATATGTCATTTATTCCAAAATATTAGATTATATATGGTAATTAAGCATATACATTGCAAATAATGGAATTCGGAGTATCGTTTGAGCATTTGAATCTTTTCTGGATTCATTCTAAGTCATTTTATCTCAATTATCTACATTTTAACTCTTTATACTGTGTACAATATGATTCATATGTCATTTGTACAAAAATATTAGGTTATACACTGTAATTACGTATATAAGCAGCAAACAATACAATTCTGAGTATCGTTTGAGCATTTCAATCGTTTCTGGATTCATTGTAAGTCATTTCATCACAATAATCTTCATTTAAACTCTTTATACTGTCTACAATATGATTGATATGTTATTTATTAAAAGAGATTGGATTATACACTGTAATTACGCATATAAAATGCAAATAATGAAATTCTGTGTATTATTTGAACATTTCAATCGTTTATGGATTCATTCCAAGTAATTTCATCACAGTAATTGATATTTAAAATCTTTATACTGACTAAAATATTATTTATATATCATTTATTAAAAAAGATTGGATTATACATTTTAATTATGCATATATATTGCAAATAATTCAATTTAGAGTATCGTTTGAGCATTTCACTCATTTGTGGATTAATCATAAGTCAATTCATCACAATGATCTGCTTTTCAACTATTTATACTATCTAGAATATGATTCATATCTCATTTATAGAAAAAGATTTGATTATACAAGGTAATTACACATATAAAGTGCAAATAGTGCAATTAGAGTATCATTTGAGCATTTTAATCATTTCTGGATTCATTCTAAGTAGTTTCATCGCAATAATCTATATTTAAACTCTTTATACTGTCTAGAATATGATTTATATGTCATTTATTAAAAAAGATTGGATCATAAATGATAATTACGCATATAAATTGCAAATAATGCAATTTTGAGTTTCGTTTGAGCATTTGAAACATTTCTGGATCCATTCTATGGTATTTCTTCACAATAATCTACATTTGTACTCTTTATGCTGTCTAGAATTTGATTCATATGTCATTTATTAAAAAATATTGGGTTATACACAGTAATTACGTATATAAAGTGCAAATAATCCAATTCTGAGTATCTTTTGAGCATTTGAATCGTTTCTGGATACATTCTAAGTTATTTCATCACAATAATCTAAATTTAAACTCTTTATAATGTCTAGAATATGATTAATATGTAGTTTATTCAAAATGATTGGATTATACAACGTAATTAAATATATAAATTGCTAATAATGTAATTCTTAGTACCATTTGAGCATTTTGAATCGTTTCTGGATTCATTCTAAGTCATTTCATCTCAATAATCTACATTTAAACTCTTTATACTGTCTAGAATTAGATTCATAGTCATTTATTCAAAAAGATCGGATTATACATTGTCATTACGCATATAAAGTGCAAATAATGCAATTCTGAGTATCGTTTGAGCATTTCAATCGTTTCTGGACTCATTCTAAGTTATTTGAATACAATAATCTACATTTAAACTCTTTATTTTGTCTAGAATATGGTTAAAATGTTATTTATTTAAAAAGATTGGATTATACATCGTAATTACACTTATAAAAGTGCAAATAATGCCATTCTGAATATCATTTGAGCATTTCAATCGTTTTTGGATACATTCTAAGTTATTTCTTCACAAATATCTGAATTTAAAATTTCATACTGTCTAGAATATGATTTATAAGTTATTTATTTAAAAAGATTTCATTATACAATGTAATTACGTATATAATGTGCAAATAATCCAATTTTGAGTATCGTATGAGCATTTCAATCGTTTCTGGATTCATTCTAAATCATTTTATCACAATAATCTATATTTTAACTCTTTATATTGTGTATATTATGATTAATATGTCTTTTTTTCAAAAAGATTGGATTATACATGGTAATTACGCATATAAATTGCAAATAATGCATTTCTGAGTATCGTTTGAGCATTTCGATCGTTTGTGAATATACTCTTAAGTCATTTCATCACAATAATCTACATTTAAACTCTTTATACTGTTTAGAATATGATTTATATGTTATTTATTCAAAAAGATTGCATTATACACTGTAATTATGCATATAAAGTGCAAATAATGCAATTCTGAGTATCTTTTGAGAATTTCAATGGTTTCTGGATATATTCTAGGTCATTACATCACAATAATGTACATTTAAAATCTTTATAGTGTCTAGAATATGAATCATGTTTCATTTATTAAAAAACATTGGATTATACATGGTAATTATGCATATAAAGTGCAAATATTGCAATTCTGAGTATTATTTGAGCATTTCAATCGTTTCTGGATCCATTCTAAGGCATTTTATCACAATAATCTTCATTTGTACTCTTTCTACTGTCTAAAATTTGATTCATATGTCATTTATTAAAAAAATATTGGGTTATACACTGTAATTACGTATATAAAGTGAAAATACTCTAATTTTGAGTATCGTTTGAGAATTTCAATCGTTTCTGGATAGATTCTAAGTCAGTTCATCCCAATAATCTATATTTAAACTCTTTACACTGTCTATAATATGAATCATATGTCATTTATTCAAAATGATTGGACTATACATTGTAATTATACATATAAAGTGCAAATAAGGCAAATCTGAGTATGGTTTGAGAATTTCAATCTTTTCTGGATACATTCTAAGTCATTTCATCACAATAATCTACATTTAAAGTCGTTATACTGTCTAGAATATGATTTATATGTCATTTATTCAAAAATAATTGGATTATACTTGGTAATTACTCATCTAAAGTACAAATAATGCAATTCTGAGTATGGTTTGAGCATTTCAATCATTTCTTGATTCATTCAATGTAATTTCATCACAATAATCTACATTTAAACTCTTTGTACTGTCAATAATATATGATTCAAATGTCATTTATTCAAAAAGATTGGATTATACGTGGTAATTACGCATAAAAAGTGCAAACAATGTAATCCTGAGTACCATTTGAGCATTACATTCGTTTCTGGATTCATTCTCAGTCATTTCATCACAATAATCAACATGTATACAATTTATACTCTCTAGAATAAGATTCATATATCATTTATCCAAAAAGATTGGAATATACATGGTAATTACGCATATAAAATGCAAATATTGCAATTCTGAGTATCGTTTGAGCATTTCAAACGTTTCTCGACTCATTCTAAGTCATTTCGTCACAATAATCTACATTTAAACAATTTATACTGTCTAGAATATGATTCATTTGTTATTTATTCATAAAGATTGGATTATACATGGTAATTAGGCATATAAAGTGTAAATAATGAAATTCTGAGTATGTTTGAGCATTTCAATAGTTTCTGGAATTATTCTATGTTATTTCATCACAGTAATCTACATTTAAACTCTTTATTCTGTATAGAATATGATTCATATGTTATTTATTCAAAATGATTAGATTATACACTGTAATTACGTATATAAAGTGCAAATAATGCAATTATGAGTATCGTTTGATCATTTCAATCGTTTCTGTATTGATTCTAAGTCATTTCATCACAATAATCTACATTTAAAGTCTTTATACTGTCTAGAATATGATTTATATATTATTTATTCAAAAATATTGGATTATAAAGTGCAATTACGCATATAAATTCCAAATAATGCAATTCTGGGTATCATTTGAGCATTTCAAACGTTTATGGATACTTTCAAAGTCATTTCATCACAATAATGAACATTTACACTCTTTCTAGTGTCTAGAATATGAATGATATGTCATTTATTCAAAAAGATTGGATTATACATTGTAATTACGCATATAAAGTGCTAATATTGCAATTCTGAGTATCATTTGAGCATTTCAATCGTTTCTGGATCCATTCTAAGGCATTTTATCATAATAATCTACATTTGCACTCATTATACTGTCTAGAAGTTGATTCATATGTCATTTATTAAAAAATATTGGGTTATACACTATAATAACGTATATAAAGTGTAAATACTCCAATTCTGAGTATCATTTGAGAATTTCAATCGTTTCTGGATACATTCTAAGTCAGTTCATCACAATAATCTATATTTAAACTATTTATACTGTCTTGAATATGAATCATATGTCATTTATTCAAAATGATTGGATTAGACACTGTAATTATGCATATAAAGTGCAAATATGGCAATTCTGAGTATGGTTTGAGCATTTCAATCATTCTGGATACATTCTAGGTCATTTCATCATAATAATGTACATTTAAACTCTATATAGTGTCTAGAATATAACTCATATGTCATTATTCAGAAAGATTGGATTATACATTTAAATTACGCATATAAAGTGCTAATATTGCAATTCTGAGTATCTTTTGAGCATTTCAATCGTTTCTGGATTCATTCTAAGTCATTACATCACAATAATCTACATTTAAAGTCGTTATACTGTCTAGAATATGATTCATATGTCATTTATTCAAAAATAATAGATTATACTTGGTAATTACTCATGTAAAATGCAAATAATGCAATTCTGAGTATGGTTTGAGCATTTCAATCGTTTCTAGATTCATTCTATGTAATTTCATGACAATAATCTATATTTAAACTCTTTGTACTGTCAAGAATATATGATTCAAATGTCATTGATTCAAAAAGATTGGATTATACGTGGTAATTATGCATAAAAAGTGCAAACAATGCAATTCTGAGTATCATTTGAGCAATACATTCGTTTCTGGATTCATTCTAAGTCATTTCATCACAATAATCAACATATGAACAATTTATACTCTCTAGAATAAAATTCATATATCATTTATCCAAAAAGATTGGATTATACATGGTAATTACGCATATATAATGCAAATAATGCAATTCTGAGTATCGTTTGAGCATTTCAATCGTTTCTCGATTCTTTCTAAGTCATTTCATCACAATAATAAACATTTAAACTCTTTATAGTGTCTAGAATATGAATCATATGTCATTTATTCAAAAAGATTGGATTATACATTGTAATTACGCATTTAAAGTGCAAATATTGCAATTCTGAGTATCGTTTGACCATTTCAATCATTTCTGGATACATTCAGGTCATTTCATCACAATAATCTATATTTAAACTCTTCATAATGTCCAAAATATGATTCATATGTTATTTATTCGAAAAGATTGGTTTATACATGGTAATTATGCATATAAAGTGGAAATAATGCAATTGTGAGTTTGCTTTGAGCATTTCAATAGTTTCGGGAATCATTCTATGTCATTTCATCACAATAATCTACATTTAAACTCTTTATTCTGTCTAGAATGTATTCATATGTTATTTATTCAAAAATATTGGATTATACTTGGTAATTATACATATAAAGTGCAAATAATGCAATTGTGAGTTTCATTTGAGCATTTCAATAGTTTCTGGAATCATTCTATGTCATTTTATCACAATAATCTACATTTAAACTCTTTATTCTGTCCAGAAAATGATTTATATGTTATTTATTCATTAATATTGGATTATAAAGTGCAATTACGCATATAAATTCTAAATAATGCAATTCTGGGGATCATTTGAGCATTTCAAACGTTTATGGATACTTTCTAAGTCATTTCATCGCAATAATGAACATTTCAACTCTTTATACTGTCTAGAACATGATTTATATGTTATTTATTCTAAAAGATTGGATTAATAATTGTAATTACGCATATAAATTGCAAATAACGTAATTTTGAGTATCGTTTGAGCACTTCAATCATTTCTGGATACATTCTATGTCATTTCATCACAATAATCTACATTTAAATACTTTATAATGTCCAAAATATGATTCATATGTTATTTATTAAAAAAGATTGGCTTATACATGGTAATTACACATATAAAGTGCAAATAATCATTTGTGAGTTTCATTTGAGCATTTCAATAGTTTCTGGAATCATTCTATGTCATTTCATCACAATAATCTACATTTAAACTCTTTATTCTGTCTAGAATATGATTTGTATGTTATTTATTCAAAAAGATTGGATTAATAATGGTAATTACGCATATAAATTGCAAATAATGCAATTCCGAGTATCGTTTGAGCATTTCAATCATTTCTGGATACATTCTACGTCATTTTATCATAATAATCTACATTTAAACTCTTTATAATGTCCAAAATATGATTCATTTGTTATTTATTCAGAAAGATTGAATTATACATGGTAATTATGCATATAAAGTGAAAATAATGCAATTGTGAGTTTCATTTGAGCATTTCAATAGTTTCTGGAATCATTCTATATCATTTCATCAAAATAATCTTCATTTAAACTCTTTATTCTGTCTAGAATTTGATTCATATGTTATTTATTCAAAAAGATTGGATTATACACTGTAATTACGCATACAAAGTGCAAATAATGCAATTCTGAGTATCGTTTGATCATTTCAATCGTTTCTGTGTTGATTCTAAGTCTTTTAATCATAATAATCTAAATTTAAATTCTTTACACTTTCTAGAATATGATTCATAAGTCATTTATTCCAAAAATTTGGATTATACAATATAATTATGCATATTAAGTGCAAATAATGCAATTCTTAGTATTGTCTGAGCATTTCAATAGTCATTTATTAAAAAATATTGGACCATACGTGGTAATTACGCATATAAATTCTAAATAATGCAATTTTGGGTATTATTTGAGCATTTCAAACGTTTATGGATACTTTGTAAGTCATTTCATCACAATAATGAACATTTAAACTCTTTATAGTATCTAGAATATGATTCAGTTGTCATTTATTCAAAAAGATTGGATTAATAATGGTAATTACGCATATAAATTGCAAAAAATGCAATTCTGAGTATCGGTTGAGCATTTCAATCATTTCTGGATATATTCTAGGTCATTTCATCACAATAATCTACATTTACACTCTTTATAATGTCCAAAATATGATTCATATGTTATTTATTCAAAAAGATTGGATTATACATGGTAATTATGCATCTAAAGTGCAAATAATGCAATTGTGAGTTTCATTTGAGCATTTCAAAAGTTTCTGGAAGCATTCTATGTCATTTCATCCCAATAATCTACATTTAACACTTTATTCTGTCTAGAATATTATTCATATGTTATTTATTCAAAAAGATTAGATTATAAATGGTAATTATGCATATAAAGTGCAAATAATGCATTGGTGAGTTTCATTTGAGCATTTCAATAGTTTCTGGAATCATTCTATGTCATTTTATCACAATAATCAACATTTTAACTCATTATTCTGTATAGAATATGATTCATATATTATTTATTCAAAAAGATTGGAATATACAATGTAATTAAGCATATAAATTGCAAATAATGCAATTCTGAGTATCGTTTGATCATTTCATTCGTTTCTGTTTTGATTCTAAGTCTTTTCATCACAATAATCTACATTTAAATTATTTATACTGTCTAGAACATGATTCATAAGTCATTTCTTCCAAAAGATCGGATTATACACTGTAATTATGCATATAAAGTGCAAATAATGCAATTCTGAGTATCGTCAGAGCATTTCAATCGTTTCTGGATTATTCTAAGTCATTTCTTCGCAATAATCTACATTTAAACTCTTTATACTGTCTAGAATATGATTCACTTGTCATTTATTAAGAAATATTGGATTATTCTTGGTAATTACTCATGTAAAGTGCAAAATAATGCAATTCTGAGTATGGTTTGAGCATTTCAATCGTTTCTAAATTCATTCCAAGTAATTTCATCACAATAATCTACATTTAAACTCTTTGTACTGTCAAGAATATGATTCAAATGTCATTTATTCAAAAAGATTGGATTATACACGGTAATTATGCATAAAAAGTGCAAACAATGCAATTCTGAGTATCGTTTGAGCATTACAATTGTTTCTGGATTCATTCTAAGTCATTTCAATACAATAATCAACATATAAACAATCTATACTCTCTAAAGTAAGATTAATATGTCATTTATCCCAAAAAAATTGGGTTATACAAGGTAATTACGCATATAAAGTGGAAATAATGCAATTCTGAGTATCGTTTCAGCATTTCAATCATTTCTCGTCTCATTCTAAGTAATTTCGTCACAATAATCTACATTTAAACTGTTTATACTGTCTAGAATATGATTCATTTGTCATTTATTCAAAAATCTTGGATTATACAAGGTAATTAGGCATATAAAGTGCAAATAATGAAATTCTGAGTATGTTTGAGCATTTCAATAGTTTCTGGATTCATTCTATGTCATTTCATCACAATAATCAACATTTAAACTCTTTATTCTGTCTGGAATATAATTCATATGTTATTTATTCAAAAAGATTGGATTATATAATGTAAGTACGTATATAAAGTGCGAATAATGTAATTCTGAGTATCGTTTGATCATTTCAATCGTTTCTGTATTGATTCTAAGTCTTTTCATCACAATAATCTACATTTAAATTCTTTATACTCTCTAGAATATGATTCATAAGTCATTTATTCCAAAAGATTGGATTATACACAGTAATTATGCTTATAAAGTGCAAATAATGCAATTCTTAGTATCGTCTGAGCATTTAAATCATTTATGGATTCATTCTAAGTCATTTCTTCGCAATAATCTACCTTGCAACTCTTTATAATGTCTAGAATCTTATTCCTATGTCATTTATTCAAAAATATTGGATTATATGTGGTAATTACACATAAAAAAGTGCAAATAATGTAATTCTGAGTATCGTTTGAGCATTACAATCGTTTCTGGATTCATTTTAAGTCATTTCATCACAATAATCTATATTTAAACAATTTATACTGTTTAAAATAAGATTCATATGTCATTTATTCAAAAAGATTGGATTATACATGGTAATTAGGCATCTAAAGTGCAAATAAAAAAATTCTGAGTATGTTTGAGCATTTCAATAGTTTCTGGAATCATTCTATGTCATTTCATCACAATAATCTACATTTAAACTCTTTATTCTGTCTAGAATATGATTTATATGTTATTTATTCAAATATATTGGATTATAAAGTGCAATGACGCATATAAATTCCAAATAATGCAATTCTGGATATCATTTGAGCATTTCAAATGTTTATGGATACTTTCTAAGTCATTTCATCACAATAATCTACATTTAAACTCTTTATTCTGTCTAGAATATGATTCCTATGTTATTTATTCAAAAAGATTGGATTATACACTGTAATTACGCATAAAAAATGCAAATAATGCAATTCTGAGTATCATTTGATCATTTCAATCGTTTCTGTGTTGATTCTAAGTCTTTTCATCACAATAATCTAAATTTAAATTCTTTATAGTGTCTAGAATATGAATCATATGTCATTTATTCAAAAAGATTGGATTATACATGGTAATTATGCATATTAATTGCAAATAATGCAATTCTGAATATCATTTGAGCATTTCAATCGTTTCTGGATCCATTCTAAGGCATTTTATCACAATAATCTACATTTGCACTCATTATACTGTCTAGAAGTTGATTCATATGTCATTTATTAAAAAATATTGGGTTATACACTCTAATTACGTATATAAAGTTCAAATTCTCCAATTCTGAGTATCATATGAGAATTTCAATCGTTTCTGGATACATTCTAAGTCAGTTCATCACAATAATCAATATTTAAACTCTTTATACTGTCTAGAATATGAATCATATGTTATTTATTCAAAATGATTGGATTATACACTGTAATTATGCAAATAAAGTGAAAATAAGGCAATTCTGAGTATGGTTTGAGCATTTCAATCATTCTGGATACATTCTTGGTCATTTCATCACAATAATGTACATTGAAACTCTTTATAGTGTCTAGAATATAATTCACATGTCATTTATTCAAAAATATTTGATTATACATGGCAATTACGCATATAAAGTGCAAATATTGCAATTCTGAGTATCATTTAAGCATTTCAATCGTTTCTGGATTCATTCTAAGTCATTACATCACAATAATCTACATTTAAAGTCGTTATACTGTCTAGAATATGATTCACATTTCATTAATTCAAAAATATTGGATTATATTTGGTAATTACTCATGTAAAGTGCAAATAATGCAATTCTGAGTATGGTTTCAGCATTTCAATCGTTTCAAGATTAATTCTAAGTAATTTCATCACAATAATCTACATTTAAACTCTTTGTACTGTCAGAAATATGATTCAAATGTCATTTATTCAAAAAGATTGGATTATACATGGTAATTACGCATAAAAAGTGCAAACAATGCAATTGTGAGTATCGTTCGAGCATTACAATCGTTTCTGGATTCATTCTAAGTCAATTCATCACAACAATTAACATATAAACAATTTATACTCTCTAGAATAAGATTCCTATGTCATTTATCTAAAAAGATTGGATTATACATAGTAATTACGCATATAAAGTGCAAATAATGCAATTCTGAGTATCGTTTAAGCATTTCAATCATTTCTCGAATCATTCTAAGTCATTTTGTCACAGCAATCTACATTTAAACTGTTTATACTGTCTAGAATATGATTCATTTGTCATTTATTCAAAAAGATTGGATTATACAAGGTAATTAGGCATATAAAGTGCAAATAATGAAATTCTGAGTATGTTTGAGCATTTCAATAGGTTCTGGAATCATTGTATGTCATTTCATCACAGTAATCTACATTTAAACTGTTTATTCTGTCTAGAATATGATTCATATGTTATTTATTCAATAAGATTTAATTATACACTATAATTACGTATAAAGTGCAAATAATGCAATTCTGAGTATCGTTTGATCATTTCAATCGTTTCTGTGTTGATTCTAAGTCTTTTCATCACAATAATCTACATTTAAATTCTTTATACTGTCTAGAATATGATTCATAATTCATTTGTTACAAAAGATCGGATTATACACTGTATCTATGCATATAAAGTATAAATAATGCAATTCTGACCATCGTCTGAGCAATTCAATCGTTTCTGGATTCATTCTAAGTCATTTCTTTGCAATAATCTACATTTATACTCGTTATACTGTCAAGAATCTGATTCATATGTCATTTGTTCATAAATATTGGATTATACGAGGTAATTACGCATAAAAAGTGCAAATAATGCAATTCTGAGTATTGTTTGAGCATTAGAATTGTTTTTGGATTCATTTTAAGTCATTTCATCACAATAATCTACATTTAAACAATTTATATTGTCTAGAATAAGATTCATATGACATAAAGTGCAAATAATAAAATTCTGAGTTTGTTTGAGCATTTCAATAGTTTCTGGAATCATTCAACGTCATTTAATTACAATAATCAACATTTAAACTCTTTATTCTGTCTAGAGTATGATTCATATTTATTTATTCAAAAGATTGGATTATACACTGTAATTACGCATATAAAGTGCAAAGAATACAATTCTGAGTATCTTTTGATAATTTCAATTGTTTCTGTGTTGATTCTAAGTCTTTTCATCACAATAATCTACATTTAAATTTTGTGTACAGTCTAGAATCTGATTCTTATATCATTTATTCATATAGATTGGATTATATATGGTAATTACGCATATAAATTGCAAATAATGCAATTCTGAGAATCTTTTGAGCATTTCAATCATTTCTTGATACATTCTAGGTCATTTCATCACAATAATGTACAATTAAACTCTGTATACTTTCTAGAATTTGATTCATATGTCATTTATTCAAAAAGATTGGATTATACATGGTAATTACGCATATAAATTGCAAATAATACAATTCTGAGTATCGTTTGAGCTTTTCAATCCTTTCTAGATATATTCTAGGTCATTTCATCACAATAATCAACATTTAAACTCTTTATAATGTCCAAAATATGATTCATATGTTATTTATTCAAAAAAATTGGATTATACAAGGTAATTACGCATATAAAGTGCAAATAATGCAATTGTAAGTTTCATTTGAGCATTTAAATCGTTTCTGGACTCGTTCTAAGTCATTTCATCACAATAATTTTTTTTAAACTCTTTATAGTGTCTAGAATATGATTCATCTGTCATTTATTCAAAAGTATTGGATTATACGTGGTAATTACACATAAAAAGTGCAAATAATGCATTTGTGAGTATCATTTGATCATTTCAATCGTTTCTGTGTTGATTCTAAGTTTTTTTATCACAATAATCTACATTTAAATTCTTTATACTGTCTAGAATATGATTCCTAAGTCATTTATTCCAGAAGATCGGACTATACACTGTCATTATGCATATAAAGTGCAAATAATGCAATTCTGAGTATCATATGAGCATTTCAATCGTTTCTGGATCATTCTAAGTCATTTCTTCACAATAATCTACATTTAAACTCTTTATACTGTCTAGAATCTGATTCAAAAATAGAATCTGATTCATATGTCATTTATTCAAAAATATTGGATTATACGTGGTAATTACGCATAAAAAGTGTAAATAGTGCAATTCTGAGTATCGTTGGAGCATTACAATCGTTTCTGGATTCATTTTAAGTCATTTTATCACAATAATCTATATTTAAACAATTTATACTGTCTAGAATAAAATTCATATGTCATTTATTCATAAAGATTGGATTATACATGGTAATTAGGCATGTAAATTGCAAATAATAAAATTCTTAGTATGTTTGAGCATTTCAATAGTTTCTGGAATCATTCTATGTCATTTCATCACAATAATCTACATTTAAACTCTTTATTCTGTCTGGAATATGATTCATATGTTATTAATTCAAAAATATTGGATTATACACTATAATTACGCATATAAATTGCACATAATGCAATTCTGAGTATCGTTTGATAATTTCAATAATTTTTGTGTTGATTCTAAGTCTTTTCATTACAAGAATCTCCATTTAAACTCTTTATACTGATTAGAATATTATTCATAAGTCAATTATTGAAAAAGATTGGATTATACACTGTAATTATGTATATAAAGTGCAAATAATGCAATTCTGAGTATTATCTGAGCATTTCAATCGTTTTTGGATTCATTCTAATTTATTTCATCGCAATAATCTACATTTAAACTCTTTATTCTGTCTAGAATATGATTTATATGTTATTTATTTAAAAAGATTGGATTATACATGGTAATTACGCATATAAATTGCAAATAATGCAATTCAGAGTATCATTTGAGCATTTCAATCGTTTCTGGATATATTCTAGGTCATTTCATCACAATAATGTACATTTAAACTCTTTATAGTGTCTAGAATTTGATTCAGATGTTATTTATTCAAAAAGATTGGATTATACATGGTAATTACGCATATAAATTGCAAATAATGCAATTCTAAGTATCGTTTGAGCATTTCAATCATTTCTGGATTCATTCTAAGTCATTTAATCACAATAATCTACATTTAAAGTCTTTATATTGTCTATAATATGATTTATATGTTATTTATTCAAAAATATTGGATTATAAAGTGCAATTACGCATATAAATTTTAAATAGTGAAATTCTGGATATCATTTGAGCATTGCAAACGTTTATGGATACTTTCTAAGTCAATTCATCACAATAATGAACGTTTAAACTCTTTATAGTGTCTAGAATATGAATCATATGTCATTTATTCGAAAAGATTGGATTATACACTGTAATTACGCATATAAAGTGTAAATATTACAATTCTGAGTATTGTCAACCGGGGAAGGCCCCCATACATCATAGTGAACCAAGTCAAAACGAATAGTATTGTCATTATCCAAGTTTTTAGCAAAATGTGCTCAATGGCTCTTAGATTTAATACATACCTCACAATCAAAAGATTCATTTTCACATTCAGAAAATAGACTTGGATAAAGTTTCTTAAGGTACCTAAATGATGGATGGCCTAAACGCCTGTGCCATATCCAAATCGAAGACTTCCTACTTGAGATTGAGCCAGCAGATAAGTGAGCTCTTCCAGCAGTTATGTCTTCCAAATGATACAATCCTCCTCTCTTAGTACTACGACCAATAATCTCAATTATCATGTGATCCTGAAAGAGGCAAAATCTAGGATACATGAGTACAACACAGTTAAATTATTCACACAATTGACCTACAGACAATAATCTTGAAGAAAAAAAAAGGAACCAATAAAGTGTTTGAAAGAGTTAGAGAAGAGGAGAATTGAACATCTCCAACCCCTGTGACTGGATAAACTTCCTTATCCTTATTTGCATTTGTTGAGGATGAAATTTTGGTGGTAAATAGAAATGGAAATTAAAGGCATACATGATAATAAGAGACAAAGGATGAAAGGTAATGGTGGTGAAGCAATGATGTTTACATAGTTCAGCCCAATTATTCATCAATTAGTGAAAGAAAAGAATGTAGAATGAAATAACAGAAGAGATAGCAACATATTGTTGAAATGTATAGATAAACAGCACCCTCCATTCCTCTCAGCAACAAGAGAAGAGGCGAAATCAGTTCAAAGAAACCTTCCCTCCGTACAGTACCAAACTTGGCCGCAGATGGTGTGTGAACCGAACGCCAGAGAAGATCGAAGCGCAGAATACGGCTCACAGTGAAACAGGTGTACGAAATAGGAGCAATAAAGGCGTTGAAAATCCGACAGTTGGGCCCCTGCATCTTCTTCCACTGACTTTTGGGACCCATGAGCGAAGGGCTCTTCTTCTCCAAAAGAAAACACGAAAAAAGGGGGTTTAAAAGAGCCCAGCTGCCGCAATCATCCCAAAACTAAATTCCATTCTAACCTCACCCGAAGTGGACCCCAGCGTAACACACTGGTGGCCGTCGGATCAAACCTCAGAAGATCGACGATTGAGATCAATTGGCGCAGCAACAAACTTCTAACCGCCATGGTCAAACATTCCCCTCCCCTTCGGTTGACCATCCAAAAGAAACACAATGCGGCGCAATTGTAGCCCTTGGATCAGAGGTCGATCCGTGTGCCTCTGATCGAACGACGGAGATCAAGTTGAAGATGGAAGAGAACTTGAAGATTGAAGCCAGAACCCTGCCTATAAATAGGCCATTCCAAGACTAAAGATGGATCCATCAAGACAGGCCTCCAATTCTCACGGGAACTTCGTCTTCCTCAATTCTTTCTCACATTGAAACCTCTGTTGATCTTCTTCAGAGCTTTCATGTACACACACATACATCCAATTCGAAGTTTAGGTAGGATAGTTGTAATAGGCATTTCAATGAATAGTTGAAGCATAGGCATAGGTTAGCGAGATTAGACGGATTGAAAGCTCAATTGCTTCTTGTAATCGAAAAGAAAGGTAAGAAGAAAGGTAAGAAGTGCATTTGTAAGTCGGATTTGATAGTGAATTTGCAAAGTTTCGATCTTGATTTGAAGAAACTTGATTGTGTTCTTTTATGATTATACTTGAAATTAAACTGTAATTGATCTCTTTCTTGATCGTAATTCCCTTTCTCTTTATTCAAGATTCGTGAAATTAGTAATAGTCTTAAAGTTAGCACTGAAATTGATCCTCTTCTTGATCGTGATCACCTTCTCATCTAGTAAAATGTGAAATTGAATCATAATTGAACTTCTTTTTTATTGTAATTGCATTTCTTGCTTCGAGATTCATAAAGTTGATTGCATCTGCACTCTTTTCCTCTCTCTCTTTCTCTATTTCTTCTCTCTCTATCATACATCACCTGGTTACCTGCCAGCTCCATCTGAGGTCTCCTCAGATCTGAACTCTCTCTCTCTAAGCTTTGGCTAAGGTCTCCTTAGCTCTAGCTCTTTACCATGACTATGGATTCCATAGTTCTGGCAGCACCCTCCTCTTCCAATGGCCATGGCCATGGTGGAAGGGATCTTGTCAATTGCACAACGAATAGGGGAGGTGCTGTCGAATTCGTGACAAATTGGTTTAGTTTAACGTGAATCTGAACTTAATTAAACACAAAGGAAGGGATTAGAGCAATTCGATTGAATCTTGACATGAACAGCAAGAAATAATAGTATGACACATAATTATTCAGAATTTCTGGACTAAAGTGCATAGTTGTGATGACTACAGTGGACATGGACATGAGAATTACTCAACAGGTTGATAGGATAGTGCAATGATATCTTTGAAACGTGATAATTATAAGTTGCTGGACTATAACACATAATTGCAATGTTTGCAAGGATGTTGACATAAGGATTGCTCTTAGATCATAATTCTTTAAATGATAATAGTAAAGTGTAATATTCAAAGTTTGCTGAACCTTAATGAAGTCTTGAGGAGTTACAATTAATGGTGTTATGGCTCTTTCTTCTCAGATACAGTATAGAATTCCAGTAATTTTAATTAAATCGTGACTTTTAGCAACATATGACGCAAGATCCAGGTAGTAAAATTATCATGTTCCTGTTAGTAAACCTTGTCAGTTGATGTTCACAAGTCAGGGTCACATGCAGTTTTGTAAATTTATTGAGAAATTAGGAATTAAGAGGACTGTTTGGTAAAACCCATACAAAAAAAAAAGACCAGTGTCAAATCTTGGATCTCATGACAATCAGGCCTTACTCGATTTAATGAAATTCTTAGCTGCTTTTTTACAAGACACCTTATTTGATAAGTATTGCAAGATCATGTACGAAATAGGTGAATAGCTGACCAACATTCCTCAATGCATGAATGTGGTAGGGTATGTGAAGTGGTACCATACTAATGCCTGTACCAAGACCTGTGTTAAATCATCCCACCAATATGAACTGTACATAACCCCTTGTACCTAACTACATGTGCAACATAAAAGTGAAATTCAAAAAGGAAGGCGCTATCCAGAATTGCCATATGTTAATTTCATAAGCAAATTATCAATTAAGACATGTACACTTTAAAATCAACCGAGTAGGCTAGACACCATTCATTACTCAGGACTAAACTAGACTGTAACCCCTCAATCTCCTTCTCGGTACCAACTCAAGGTACCACCGTACCAAGTCAGTGACGTTCCCATGAAATTAGATCGAAAAAATCTAAGCTAATTATACCCTCGTTATCTCCTTTCTAATGTGATTCTAACGAGACCAGTCTCACCGATTTTGGTTGCGGCAATCACCGGAAAACGTGAAAACAAAAACTGCGAGGACTAAATCGAATAACTGCTTGTTGCTACCAAATGAAGGCGACGCGACAGAAACCAAGACAGCCATCGTCTTCCTCTTTCCCTCACGACGCCGATGAGCGCTTCCATGTGAGCTGCGATGGCCGGAGGACTTAGCGGATCCAAACCCGCCACTTCACGAACCCAATAACGAAAGAGTGAACTCCGTCTTCTTCAATTGAATTCCAGCGCGAGAGGCTCTTTGATCTTTTGTGGCTAACGAATCATTTCACTTGTCAGTGATTCGCTACACAGAACCTGCGTCAAAGTAAAAGAAGAAGAGGGCCGACAGCCCAACAGACCTTCAAGGCCCAAAACAAATAACTGGCCTTTGCCACCTCACCAGGCCCAGTCAACGCAGGATCAACTCATTCGTTTACTTGGACCAATCGGAAGGCGCCACGTCAGCAGAAACTTTAAAAATCACTAAAAATAGTATACAACTAGGAAAAATATAAATAAAATATCCATAAAATTTTAGAAATCAAAATAAACCAAATTCACTGATACTTTGATATGAAATTATGTAAAACTAGTGGCCTTTTGTATTTTTGAAGTATTTTCACTATAAAAATAAATTTTAGAAATTTTAGAAATATAATAAAATCATCTAATATTCTCTTTTAATAACATTTCTAAAACTAAGTACTTTAAAAAAGTCAAACATTTTCAAATACAAATATTTTTCATAATTACAAAAGTCAAAATAATAAACTCGCTTAATGTCACTTAATAAAATTTTCAAAACTAAAATCTAAGTATCTTCAAATACCAAATGATTTTATAACCGATATTTTCAAAAGTCAAATATTTTCAAGAATAAGTATTTTCCAAACTGCAAAAATGATTTCTAAAAACCCAAAAGTATGAAAGACCAAAGTGAGTAAAAACTATAAAATCACCAATATCCAAAGAGAAACGTCAGAAAATTAAAAAGTCAAAACGCAAAACCCAAAAACAAACCAAAACTTATTCGTTTGAGGAAAAGTCACTCGCTGGGGTTGAGATCAACCTCAGATGACTTGAAATTAAATTTTTATCAAATGACCCCTTTATCTAAATAATTCAATTTTGTTCTCAAAAGAAGGTCAACTAAGGTCCCCGAGAACCAACTCTTATTAAGAAAGCCACCCAAAGGCCCCTAGAGTTGTAAAAGAATCAACTCTCCTTAAGAAGGTCACCGAAGGACCCCGAGGGTTGTAAAAAAACCAATTCTTGTTAAGAAGGTCACCTAAGGACCCCTAGAATTGTATTGTTTTGTTCTCATAAGAAGTCGCTACAGGGCCTAAGAACCAACTCTTATTAAGAAGGCCGTCCAAGAGGCCCCTAAGGTTATAAAAGAACCAACTCTCCTTAAGAAGGTCACCGAAGGACCCCGAGAGTTGTAAAAGAACCAATTCTTGTTAAAAAGGTCACCTAAGGACCCCTAGAATTGTATTGTTTTGTTCTCATAAGAAACCGCTAAAGGGTCCGAAAACCAACTCTTATTAAGAAGGCCGTCCAAGAGGCCCCTAGGGTTGTAAAAGAACCAACTCTCCTTAAGAAGGTCACCGAAGGACCCCGAGAGTTGTAAAAGAACCAATTCTTGTTAAAAAGGTCACCTAAGGACCCCTAGAATTGTATTGTTTTGTTCTCATAAGAAACCGCTAAAGGGTCCGAAAACCAACTCTTATTAAGAAGGCCGTCCAAGAGGCCCCTAGGGTTGTAAAAGAACCAACTCTCCTTAAGAAAGTCACTGAAAGACCCCGAGAGTTGTAAAAGAACCAATTCTTATTAAGAAGACCGCCTAAAGGTCCCTAGAATTGTATCCTTTTGTTCTCGCAAGAAGCCGCTAAAGAGCCCAAGAACCAACTCTTATTAAGAAGGCCGTCCAAGAGGCCCCTAGGGTTGTAAAAGAACCTACTTTGACAAGAAGGTCGTCTAAGAGGCCCCGAAGGTTGTAAAACTCCTCTTACTCTCACAAGAAGGCCAGCCATTGCCTCAAGAGCTATCAGATAACTTCGATCAATCTTAAACAACCTTAAATAACTCTAAAACAATTTAAAACAAACATAAAGAATCTTAAATAATTTTAATCAATTTAAATTAGCTTTAAACAGCCTTAAACAACCTTAAAACAGCTCTTGACGACTTTAAACAACCTTAAACGACTCTAAAATGAAGAAACTCTTCCTTTCAAGCGAAACCAAAACTAACCCTTTTCTTAGAATCTTTAGAATTATAAGAAGTTCCTTAATTGAGTCCCGTCAATTAGGTTTGGTACCGCCAATTAAGTCACTTTAAGATACGATTCTTCCTAGCCCATTACATATTTTCTTCAGACCCCTTAATCAGAGGTTTCCGTAGGCAACTACGGGGTAATTAACAATAGGAGTTTGCGCCTATTGGAAAGAAATGACCCGCAAAATTAATAAACTCTCGTAAGAAGTGACTCTTGTTCCGGTTCTCTTGTTGTTAAGAGATACTCGGCGCAGAGATCGAACCTTAAGGGGGGTGAATCTAAGCCTTATTCTAATTTCTCGAGAAGACCCTTTCACTCTTCGAGAGATGACGAAAAAGCCCATACAGCATTAACGATCTCAATCTTCCTTGGATGAGATTCTCTTATCAAGTCATCCTTGTTATAAGTCATATGATCGGTTTCTCCTGAATCTATAATCCAATAGTCGATTAGGTTTTGGACAAGGATCATGGTCTCTGGTACTTTGGTTGCTAGAGATTTTAAGGTCGGTTTCATTGTTATAATTCAAGGTATAGGTCAGATTCAGGAAAATTTCGGTCCGAAATTTGGATTCTCGTCAAAGTCAAGATCTTCGCAGAGGATTTCGGTCCGAAATTTGGTTTCTGGTCGATGTTCAGATAAGGTTTGGTCGAGGATCGAAGGTCGAGATGATGTCTGGTTGGGAAGAAGAGCCTACTACACAACTCTTTTGTGCAAGGATCAAGAAACCACTGTGCAGTAATTCGCACAGGGACAAAACACACAAATCTCCGGCTGTGCAGTAATTTACACAGGGATGGAACTGACTGTGCGGTAACTCGCACAGAAAAGCAAAAAGAGGAAAAGAAAGAAACCTTTGTGTAGATCTCAGAACCTACAGCTTTGATACCATGTAAAGAAAAGCAATCACACAAGAAACACATAGATTTTTACGTGGTTCGGTACAATGTGTACTTACGTCCACGACTCACACACACCACTCTTTTTATTTCTTTTCAATAATTCTGTTATGATACAATGCAATGAGAGAAAGCCTATATATAAAATATATTTTTTTGACGACAAGTTAATTGTTTTTTACACACCAAGTCAATCATGACTTGTATGCCAAGTCGAACATTTCTTGTGCTCCAAGTCCGACGAGTCTCCAAGTCCGACGAGTCTTCCTTGTCAAGTCATGTGTCACAGTAGATCTAAGTCAAGATCTTCTGTGACATTATATTCCAATAGTGGACGTACGAAAATAAAGAGAGAAACATTCTCCTATACATGGAAATTAAGCCAATTATTATACACAAGGACAAATGCAAAAAAAATAAATATTTAAGACTTATAAAAAACTAGTCTATGTGAATAAATGTGAAATATTTTTATGGTACAAGAGGACTTCACTAATCCTAATGGTTTTATATAAAAATATGTACAGCCGTACAGGTGAGTTAACAAACTGGAAAAAACAATTCAACATAATTACATGGGAATATATAAACTTCCATACTATATTTTGTTTTATATAAGAAACAGGCAAGTAGGCAGTAGCATAAGCATAAGCATAACGGCATAAGCCATCCTCTCCGAGGAATCCTGTCCTTCACGTCGGCGATCGAGGAGACTTGGGAGAGAGCAGTCAGCGACTGTTGAGTGTTGACTGCTCCCTTCAGGGCCTTCAACAGATACGGTTTTATTATATTTCGGAAGGAAATCCCAAATTTTTGCTACTTTTACATGCTTTTTGACTAAATTTCCCTTAGCAAAATTCGTAATTTACATCTTTAACATAACACTATTTAATGTTCAGTTGGCGGAGGGACCCACAGAGTCTTGGAATGAATCCAGATGAAGATCAACGGCTCCTATTGTCTCACCCTAAATCTCTGCGTTCAAACCGGTAATTAGTATCGCGAATGATAATCATCATCCACAAAAAAAACATCAACGCAATCCACCACTTCCCTCCCCTCCATCTTTCGCTTTTTTTTCCGCACACTCGGATGAACGCCCCTCCCTCCCTCACACGAATAGCAAGCACCCCTTTCTCCCTAGCGCGCCCTTCCCTCTTCCTTTTCTCTACCTCGCCTCCATCTCCTTCCCTCTATTCCTTCATTCCATCACGCTTCCTTTTCTCTGCCTCATCTCCTCTCTTCCTTTTCGTCAGTTTTTTTTCCATAAACTCCACCTTTTAAATGACCATATAAAACAATAAATTGAACATATACTAAGATAATATGAACATATAATCAAAGTGTATATATACATGGACAAAAATGAACATGCATAATAAATAAACTAAACAGATATAACAACTAATTGAACATAAATAGCAAATAAACTGAACAGATGTAACAAACAATGTGGACACAAAAAAAAAAGTAAAAGTGAGCAAATAAACTGAACAGAAATGACAAATAAACTGAACAGTTATAACACATAAACTGAATAGATATAACAAATAATGTGGACTCATAGAAAAAGTAAAAGTGAGTAAATAAACTGAACATAAATGACAAATAAATTGAACAGTTATAACAAATAAACTGAACAGATGTAACAAACATGTTAACTCGTATAAAAATGAATAGTGAACATAAATTGAACAGATATAACAAATAAATTGAATATATACAACAAACAAATTGAACAGATATAACAAACAATTGGGACTCATAAAAAAATAAAAATTGAATATAAATTGAACAGATGTAACAAATAAAATGAACAGATGTTACAAATAAATTGAACACCTTTAACAAATAAAAGTGAATATATATAAAATAGATATAATAAATAAAATGAACATATATGACATAGAAAATGAACATAATGAACATATATAACAAATAAAATGAACAAATATAACAAAATAATTTAAACATATATAACAAAATTCAAAAGAACAAATGAGTGGAGAATAGAAGGGCAGAGGAGAGAGAAAGAAGGAAAATGAGAGGTTGGTGCGAAAAAAAAAGAAGAGAGGGGAGAGGATGGAGGATGCACGGAAAAAAAAAGAAAAGGAGGGGAGGGGAGGGGGAGACGCGATGGAGATCGCTGGTTGGGTGCGGAAAATTGACGCACAAGATGTGTTGGATGGCTCGGATGATAGAATGGTGGATGGTAAGTAGTAATTACCAATTAGTATATACCATCCAATTAGATAACATCTAATCATCCACAGCCTCCAAACAGGCCTTTATGGACCCAACGACTGGCCCAGTCTATTTATATCGCTCTAAACCTGTCTCTCTCACTCCAAACCCTAGCCGAATCGCTACCATTCGCACCTCTTTCCATATTTTAAATTTCAGTTTCAAAAATGGCGATAGAATTGGCGATGGCGACAATATTGGCGAAAATGATGACGTCAGCGCGTCTAGACAGTCCGGAATGATCCAATTTCAACCCTGGTCCAGTTGGATGTTTTGGATATTTTTTTATTAGATGGTGCATATCACACCTGGTTTAGACCCCTTCTGCCTACAGAAATTACAGGCTTATTGCGGGCTATTATAGGCTTTCCTTTCCTATTACGGGCTTTTAATGATGATGAGTGTAAGGCTAAACCCTTTTTAAAAGGAAAATTGATTATTGTCATCTGCAGTTTTGTCATCCTTTGCCATTGTCGGGCTTTTCTTTCCTATTACGGGCTTTTAATTATGATGAGTGTAAGGCTAAACTCTTTTTAAGGAGAAATCGATTACTGTCATATGCAATTTTGTCATCCCTTGCCATTGCTAAACAGAAAGTGAACACATGAAACAGATAAGATGAACATATATAGTGATCAAAGTGAATACATACAAAGTTACAAATAAATAAGTTCAATAAAAAAAAGTTGAATGTGCATATAAAAATCTGAACAAGAGATGACCAAGCTTATTTGTTTGTAAGTGTTCACTTTGATCTTATATATGTTTATCTTGTCTATTTTATGTGTTTATTTTGTGTTTTGCGATAGCAAGGGATTGCAAAACTACGTACAGACGTTTTCCGAATAGATCATGTGCTTCATCTCATTTTTTGTTGCTTTAATCTCTCCATTTCTTTTCATAATGGAGTTTTTTATGGCCAATATATTTATTAAATTTCAACGATAACATGAAAATGTGAGTTCTGTAGTGCATTTTGAAAGAAACATGTTTTTAGCATATATTCATTCAAGCCTTTAACCAGAGACTTTTTCAACTACTCGACTCGGTTGAGGTTTCAAGCATGGGATCATATAATTTGAAGCATGAAATTGTATAATGCTTTCGTACAAAGCTTCCTTGAAACTCTTTTTTTTTGTTTTTTTTGTGAGCTTGTCACAATATAATTACATTCCGTGTTATCTACCTTGATATTTGTATTAATCCTTTATAATATTAAATATTAAATTAATATGAGCATGTGAGGTGCCACAATAATATTAATAATATATCATGTCATTTTAAATCTTGAATCCTCTTCTGCCTCTAGCAATAAACCCTCTTCTAGTAATATGGATTGACATGTCCTTGTGGGCTCCATATTCCACCACATGATGAATTTTTTAAATTTTGTTATGTTGCAAAATTTAGAGGCAAACAATTAATGATAAACAATGATATATCTTATAAAGAGTTACATTACAAAAAAGTCCTTTAATTTATTTACATTGTTCGTTGGCAGCTAGCCAACAGGCTTGGGACAAAAATATATAAAAAGAAATATAATAATTTATTATTTGAAAAAGAATTAATATTATACAAGACTGCAGATAGTTGGCACATAGTTGAAGATGTTTGTTATAGGTTTTTCGGGGATACCACTTACCTGCGTTCACAAACTTTGCAGCCTAGAATACAAAAGTTAACACACAAGTTAAAATTTGATTTACTACTATTCTCAAAACAGAAGATCGTACATTTACGATGGCACGATTCTGGCACCGTCATCAAGCAATCCTTCTTCGGGCCCGATGTTGTAGTTGAGAGTGAGCGAGCCTTTGTGATGACTGGACCTATATATAGCAAGATCATAAATTCATAATTGATGTTGATAATTAACTAATGAAAACGACAATAACAATAGCACGAATAGGTGTAGCTAGCTACCAGTAGTAATGATGATAATGATTGATGAATTAATTTCAATTATTTATTTTTTAATTAAAGCCGAAATAGTGAATCGAAAAAGAAATCATCAAAGAAAAATAAAGGGAAAATGTCTATATATATATATATATATATATGTACATGATGAGATCAGCACAACAAGAGCAAGCAGAAGCGACACCATAATTGAAATCTTCATCTTGTCTTTTGTTTAAAAATGTCCCCTAAATAGATCGATTAATGGGATATATAATCAGTTCATATATAAATTTTAAGATTTGATCGAAAGTAAGTAAGATGACGTGACATTTATAGTTTCTATGATAGATGTATATATTCTAAAGAAAGTTTTGCAGTAGTGGTTAATAAATACCTTAATTGATTAATTGGTATCTGTCAACCCCGTGCAACAAGGCGGCGTACAGTTAGATATATTATATTAAGGCAATTTATCTACCAAAAATAGAATAGATTACTACGCAGTGACAATTCTTAACTGACCTGACCATGTAGAAAAACAATCTCATTCTCCTCTCTGATAAGCCACAGACGGTCCAAGTCCGTAACGCTAAATCCTTAAGATCTATGTCGTATGGATATGGATATGAGTATTGTATACGATACAAAAATTTTAAAAAATCTCCGATACTAGTATGGCGATATATAAATATATATATATATATATAGAGAGAGAGAGAGAGAGAGAGAGAGAATGTCTAACGTGCCATCAAGTTATTTTTCGAGATCCAAAATTCAAATGATCAATCCGAACCGTTCAAGTTGTTCTCCATATTGAAATATCCTTGAAGACCAAATTTTATATTTTTTCGAATTTTTTTGCTATTTATTATGATAATTTTTAAAAACATTATGATTAGAGTATTTTAGGCCCTTCAATTTGAAAATATCATAATAAATAGCAAAAAAATTTGAAAATAATGTAAAATTTTGTCTCCAAGGGTATTTCAATATTGCGATTGACTTGAACGGTTTGGATTGACCGTTTGAATTTTAGATCTCGAAAAACGAGTCGATAGAAAATTGATGACACGTGCCATAATATCTATTGTGAACTATCATGCATAGAGGGCTCCGTGTACCATGACCGTTTGATCGGTGATTTTGTAAATTGACAAATCTAGATCAACCAATCCAATCTATATATTGAAATCTCATAGAAAATAAAATTTTACAATTTTTGAAATTTTTTATTATTTTTTTTCGAATTTTTTAAAACTTGCCATTTTTGCTACAAATTAGTGTAAGAATATAAAAAAATGGCCGATGGCATATGACAACCAAACCTAATTTTTGCCATTTTCGTAGAGGTAGCCAAACCTTGTACCCAGAGCAGAAACCCAATTCTTGCAAATGGCCGATCACAACAGCTCGATTATAAAAGAGGAAATTGTCACATTTAAGGCAGGGGAAGGAGATAGTTCCATTATCTACCGTAGACTCATTCTTGAAGGCTACCTCTACAAAGTGTTCCACACCAGCCACAAATAAAAGGTGGAGGTATCGAAATTTATTCGGTCCCAACTCGTACATCCAACTACGGTTAGAATTCATTGTTTTAAAAAATGCTCCTGCATTTTGGCATTTTTATCAGACTTTGAATGGTACAGAATTGCCAAATTTTGTCAAAAAGTCACACTATCTTAAACTAATTTGGTACCAAATTAAGAGCAATAATTTGGGGTAATAAATACCAACAACTAATTCACAGCCATCAATTTAAGAAAAAAATGCGAAAGTGTACCTTGTGCCTTAGCTAGGTAGGGAATGGAATTAGCGGATAGGGTTTTGGAAGGAGTTGGTAAGGAGGAAAAAGAAAGGAAAGGAGCCACAGTGAATATCTTTCCAATAGTGATTTGTCTTTAATTAGCACCTATTTTATCTTTCCAAAATATTCAAAAGGGAAGAGCGCCTTTCCTTAATTAGGAGGGAAAAGAAAAGGAAGATGACACATGCAGTGAATATTTTTCTAAAATAGATGTCAAGTTGTCTTTACGAGCCCCCACAATGAAACTCTATTAAAATTCCTAACTTATCTTATAGGAATCCATGTTTGCATCTTACCTAAATATGAAAGTAATTAAGATCTAGTTAGCATGGATTATTTGAAAATGATAACCAACTTGATCATATATATCTTTATTTATCTTTACTACTTATAAAAGAACGTAGAGAAATAACCCCTTGTAAAACTTACAAACTCTCCTTAATTAATTCAAACAACAAGCATGGATACCGTTTAATAAAATAAATCCAAGCAGTGAAATGAATACAATGTAAATTAATTCGCATATACATATATAATAACTATTCAAATAATCCCTTGTTAAACTTACAAACTATCCTTAATTAATTCAAACAGCAAACATGCATGGATACCGTTTAATAAAACACAGAAAACATACATAACAACTATATATACAATGTACAAGTAGTAAAATGAATACCATGTAAATTAATTAACGTGCATATATATATATAACAACTATACACACAGTATTAACAACTATTTATATATACAATAATGTACAACATGCAACTTCTGAACACTGACTTTAATGTCAGTATGCCACAAATTAATGGTACCATCGTCTGCTTGATCATCGGTGGAGCATATAGCATCACCAACTAGCTAGCTAGACCACCAATTAATCTCTACAAGAACACAAAATAGATCAATATAAGATGGAGATCCATTAACAGTTATAAATGAAACGAGAAATGCGTTAGGGACTCCGTAATTAATTAGTAATGCCAAATGTTAGTAAGCAAAGACTGAACTGTCCACGATATATATATAGTATACGTTGATATATATATAGCAAACAACACAATATTAGTAATTCAACTATAGATAGTGAAAGGCAAAAGGGCCGGGTCGGATTTCAAAGGACCGGACTTGACGGGTTTGATAGAAGAGCCGGGTCGGACCGGGTTGATAAAAAGGTTTGAGATGGACAAGGTTAGACGGATTTGTTTTTTGAAATATGAGACCGGCCCTTCGAAAACCCGACCCTTCTAGGCCCTTGGCCCTTCTAGTCCTTCTAAAATAATCCCAACGTCTAATTTTTTTTAATAGTATTTTAATCTCAACTGTGTCATCATGATTAAATGATCGCTATGATTGAAGGGTTAGGTCGGATCCGGTCCTTCAAAACCTGGCCCTCAACATCCGTCTTTGAAAAAAATTAGACCTGGCCCTTCAAAACCACGCCCTTCAACATCCGTCTTTGAAAAAAATTAGACCCGGCCCTTTCGAAATCAGGCCCTTCTAGATCCTTGTCCGTCATAAGCCTTTCAAAGGGCCGGTCCGGTTCGGATTTTAGGACGGTCTTCCAAAGAACGGACCAAGGGCCAAGGATTTTTGGACTATCACTAACTATAGATTGATCACCATGCCTTGTTGATACACAAAGAAAAAAGTAACAATAGATGTTCGAAGAGTACCTTGCCTCTGTTGTGTTTACCTTGCCTCAAGTTATAAGCATATACAACATATATTTTGTCAAAGGTGTGAAGTGTAAAACCTTTCGACCAGGTCATACCAAAGTCAATTATCAGAAACCACATAATTAACACAGGATGACAATGGCCGAAAAGTGTTACACGCCACGCAAATAGCAAGCATGCAAACTCATCATCTGTCAGATCGATTGATTGGACTGAATCATGTCTAACTCAAGTTACAATCTTAAACCTGCTCCCATATAAGCATATACAACATATTGTGCCAATTAAAGGTGTGTGATTCGAGAAACATCTCTGCCCTGTCATACCAGAGTCAATTATCAGAACCACATAATTAACAGAATGTCGACAGGAACAGAGATGCTACCCGAACCACACACAAATGAAAAGCATGCAAACTCATCATCTGTCAGATCGATTGCAAGGACTGGATCTAGTCAGGTCTAACTCAAATTACAATCTTAAACCTGCTCTCATATATATAAGCATATACAACATACTGTGCCAAAGGTGTGTGATTCGAGAGACATCTCTGCCCTGTCATACTAGATCGAGTCAATTATCTGAACCACATAATTAACAGAATGTCAACAGGAGTAAAAATGCCACTTGAACCACATACAAATAACAAGCATACTCATCAGCTGTCAGATCAAGTGCTGCCCCTTGCAAACTTCTCTCTCTCTCTCAGTCAGCCAGCCGTTAATTTATTGTACCTTTTTCTACAATAAAGAAAAAAAAATTAACCAAAACAGATTGAACCACAAGAAAGTTTAAAATTAAAAATAGAAACTGAGAGGTAACGAACCTTACATTCTCTCTGTCTCTCTTTCACCTTTCTTCCTCTAATCAAGGCGTAACCACGCGAGCAGGGGCGGATACAGGCAGGGGCAGGCATAGGCCTGGCCTACGCCGTGAAAAAAAATTTCAGTGTTAAAATATTAAAAATACAGTGGTAATTCGGTTATTTAATGTATCTGGCCTACTCTAGTATTGAAATTTTAAGTTACTAATGTCTAATTGAAATCGACCTCGTCAATTCGGCCTACCCTATCCTCCAATCTTGGTTCCGCCCCTGCACGCGAGCTAGGGTTTCGAGAAAATAAGGTAAACAAATGATGATGATTTCATCTCCCTTGACATGCCTGACTCGTGAGAGAAAGAGAGAAATCCGCAAGAGGTAGATGAGAAATGATGTGTAAAATATGGAGATTTCTCAGATCAAGTTCGATAATTAAAGACCGAAAAAAATTAAAGACTCCAATAACCACAGCACGATAAACAAAGACAGAAGTAAAGCACTATACAATATACACTATATACTAATAAAATATAAGAAGTTTCGCGATCGACCATTAAATATAATATAATAATAATAAAATATATATGATACAGAAGCTTCGTGACCCTTTGAAAAAATTAAAGACTCCAACAACTAAGCATGATAAACAAAGACAGAAGTAAAGCACTACACACTATTATACTAATAAAATATAAGAAGCTTCACGATCGACCATTAAATATAATAATAATAAAATATATATGAAACAGTAGCTGTGCGACCCTTTTTATTATAATAATGAAATCAAACTAATTTATTATATATATACACCTAGACATCAAACTAATTTATTAGGGTATAACCCTAGCTAGAGCCACTGATCATTCCCTTCTTCTCATTTGAACCCAGCCACTTTCTTGCTGATCATGATCGATTCTCTTTTGAAATAAACTTGCCTAGGTCGGAGCATACTCCAATCTAGCTAGGGTTCCTGGTCTGATGGATCCATGATACTAGCTAGATCGGTGTCTGCTCCGATCCATGTGATTTTGACTCAAAGTTAGTTCAAACCACCTTGAACATGCAGAGTATAGACTTTCCTGATTATCGATTCTCTTTTGAAACAAACTTGCCTGAGTTGGAGCATACACTGATCTAGCTAGGGTTTCTGGTCTGATGGATCCAGGATACTAGATCGATGTCTGCTCCGATCCATGTGATTTTGTCTCAAATTTAGTTCATTTGCACCTTGAACTTGCAGAGTATTTTGATTATTATATAAGTGTGTTTTGATCAGGTACTTTTATTTTTTTTTATTTAGGGTTTTGTTTTTCTTTTTTTTTAGGGTCGATTTAGGGTTTTCTTTTACTTTGTGAGTTTTACAAATTAAGTAACAAATCTGATGCATTTAATTAATTGGCAATTAGAGGAGATTGATGTCCCAGAATAGCTGGAAGATGAATGCATTAATTAGAAATTAAACATGGATTGTCATAAAGTCTGGAGAATTTAATTTGCCAAAGGAGATTGGTATGCCAACATAGTTGGAAGAATTAAAAGGCAGAGAAGATGGTGTTCATGATCGGGAGGGAAAAAATTATATATAGTGATATGTATCTTCTGTTATTTGTATTTTCTTAATATGTACCGTGTATATATGCTTTAATTTTTTGTAAATTAAATGGAGAAACCCACCACACTTAAATAGCATCCATATATGTTAATTAAGCATTACAAAAATCATCCACATGATACCAGCATACATTGCAAATATTAAAGCATGCATTACATATAAATTAATAACCCCTAGCTACATCATCCATTAATTAGTACTACCTTCAAATTAGCAAGAACCCTAACTAAACAACATTAATTACTACATCAGCCATACCAAAAAAGAAACCCGAATTATGAAGACAACTAAAATACAAATTACAACCAGAATTAGATATTTCAATTGTTTCAACATCTTGATAGTTTCAGTGGGACAACACCATCCATTAAATTCTTTACAACATGCTTTAGTACATTTGAAGAACTCACGTTTAGGGTTTTTGGTTGATTTTGACACCAGCACTACTGTGTAACTACCGCACTCCTTGCATGGAGGATTCCAGGAGCCATGAGAGGTTTGAGAGCATTGAGAACTCATTCTGTGCATTCATGAGACATAGTTAAACTGTACATTAATTATAAGTCATTAAGCATGCCAACTTAATTAGCTAATACAATTTGCAATTCTTGCCTAATTAAATCGCAATTTGGTACGCTGCAAAGCAATATATAACTAACTATAATATTAAACCCCTAGACACTGATTCAACGACAATAATTAAGTTGAGACAGAATAATCTAATTAATTAGACATAACATTATTGTTTAATTTCATAATATCATTCCTCTCGTTCAACTTCAAATGTACATCCCGAATTTCATCGTAAACCCTAAATCAGTCATTGACATTGATTTTTAAGTGAATCCAAACTGGGGAGGGGGTTTCCGATCGATCAAAGATTGCAGATCGGCTGCTCGACGAGGTTTTGCACGGGGTGTGATCGGGATTCTGCTGTATTTTGAAATTTAAATATGAAACCTTCTTCGAGAAGCTTCGCCATCATCCCTGTAATTAGCTTTTGGAAATTCAATGATATTACGATTTTACATCATCCGATCTAATATTAACGATCTAGATTTGTTGTATTTCATCGATATTTCTCTTCTCATTGAATTGTTCGGTCTTAAAATTTGCACATTCTACCAATCCACCGAGAATTTCACTTCCCACATTGACCCCCACCAGTTATCGAAATTAGTGGAGATCTCCAGTCTTAATCACAGCGGTCAATAACAGATAAGACAATTCTGATAAATCTGTCGAACGGCTCAATGAAAAAAATTAGGAAAATATAAATTTTCCAGGAATAAAAACTTGAAAATTTTGTCATACCAGACATATATAAACTACTGGTAGCTTTTTCTCTTACTTTTGTTCGAAAAAATTGTTGATTTTATCAACAATGACGATCAAATGGTTTATGACCGTTCGTTTTCACATCAAGAGATGTATGATGAAACAACTGTTTCTTTCAGTAAATTTTTACTGTGAAGATCTGCTAGATATTGTACATAAGTACATTCGAAAATTTTTCCTTTCAACAATGTTCGGCCACTCGATCGGCGTAAATATAAATTTTGGCCTTTGGATCGACAATTTCCTTCCCATCCGATCGATGTGTAAACAATACCGAATTGTCTCCAAATTTGGTCCTAAGGTGGAGCGCGTCGATGTCTTCGGATTCAAGGTCTTGGATTGTGCGTTCTTGATACTTCAATTTTAGACCCTTACTTTGCCCATGGAGTGAGTTCATGCATGTTCTATAATTAATTACTTAATTAGTTGCTATATATATATATGCATGGCTAGTCATGCATGATGCATACATAGTTAATATATATATATGGCTCTGTTTTGGATCATATGAGATTAAGGGAAAGATTAGTTATTCAGGATTAAAAATTTTAATCCTAAATTGTTAAGAATAAGCTGAAGTAATTACTCTCAGAATAAGACATTAATTAATTTTGTCTGGACGATGAAAGGATTAACTAATCTCACTTCTTAATTACTCTCAAATTTTTAATCTCACTTCTTATTCTAATTAAGATCTGGTCGGATTAATTAACTAATCTTACTCTGATTCCGAATAAGCCCTTAATCCAAGATTGTTAATTAATATCACATATGCATGTACGTCTATATATATATATATACACACAGCCATATATATACAAATTGAAACTATATAGGGTTGTTTGGATGAGGGGTTGAATAAGAAATAAGAATAAGAATTTCGAGATACGTGCTTGTCCAAATTCTTTATTCTAATTCCATGGTTTTGTTAGAATATGGATAAGGGTCCAAATTCCTTAATTATTCTTATGTTGTTTGGATTTCACAAGAATAAGGAATTTGGAGCTTATTCTTATCTAATTCCTTATTAATATCACATGCAATATGAAGCCATTTTTTGAATGTTGACAAAGGGATTAAGAAAATTAACAGTATACAAATTGTATTACTAATTAATTAAGGGGGTGTTTGGATCATCTAAGAATAAAATTAGGATTAGTTATTCAGAGTAAAAAATATTATTCCTAAACGATCAAGAATAAGCTTTTTGGGACCTTGAGTGTTATTTTTAAGTAGTCCAACATTAGGAATAAAAATTTAATCCCAATGTTAGACTACTTAAAAATAACACTCTAGCTAGATCCCAAAAGACTTATTCTTGATCGTTTAGGAATAATATTTTTTACTCCGAATAACTAATCTTAATTTTATTCTTAGATGATCCAAACGCCCCCTAATTAACTATACACACACACATAGATACACACATATATACAAATTGTGATGCACTTGCAACAGCAGTCAATTAATGAAAATCATCATATACAAATTTTGACGCTGCAAACATTACAGTATTACACAGAGCAAGCATAATTTATATATATCCAATGAATAATGCTAATTAATAATTTTGTTTTCCCTGAAAATTGAAAAGGCAAATCGCCATCAGCGAAATTTTTCAATTTCGCGCCTGATGCACACCAAATTTCAGGCTATTGAACCTCTTACCCTACAATCTAGAGCAATTCATATCCTACCCTACTTCTGTACTCGCACGCATCTCAAAATAGATCGAAGAAATCTTATGTGAATTCTGTACGCTTACAATTTCAACAAATCATCTCCTCCGAATTAAAGCCTTCGAAATCCCTCACCTGAAATTATAACCCAGTCTAGTCGCCCAAAACCCCAAATCCAAATTAAAGCCAACTTCTTCGATGGAAAAGAGAACTCCTCGATCTTCTCAGGGTGAAAATCTCTTGTCCAGCAAAAACTCCAAATCCACACTGATGAAGTTGCGAGAATGATTGAAGTTTTTGGATTTGGATTTTATTTTGGAGAAAATAAAAGAAAAAAAACTCCTAATCTAAAAACTTCAATCATGATCGCGATCTTCTACCAACGTAACATTTTGAAAACTTAGTTTAGCATCGATTTTAGCTTGGTTCGACTGAAATTGGTACTAATTATAAGTTGCTAAAGGTATGCATTTACTTCTTCAAATTTGTGGGGAATCTCACTTGGTCTAACTTTTGGTTTTTAGCTAGGTTATTTCAAGGAAGAAATCTATGGAGAATCTTACTCGATTTCAATTTTGGTTCCACTGGTAGCTGGATGTTGGGGCCTATTTGTTAGAAAGTCCATGTTTTTAAATTTTTTTGTTAATTAACCATTAATTAACCATCTAAATAACAAAGATCTCGATGAATCTTGTTCAAACATCAACACATCATGAGAAGGAAAGGAAAAATTATCTCTTCTAGACTTGCAACTAAGAGGTTCGAATCCGATGCGTGGGAGTCGGTGGCGTGCTCTCCTTCACCACCAAGTCGCCGGCGGCCGCCTCGAGTCCACCTAGAAGTTTAATCACCTTCTTTTTCAACTTGTGCTAGCAAGGAAGAGGAGAGCAACTAATCCCTAAGGTTTTCTCTCTTCTACTTCTTTCAATTAACTAGTTTAATTAATGAAGAAGGGAGAAGGCTCAACACATAAGCATTTGAGGTGGATTAAGAGCAAGAGAAAAAGATGAAAATTCTGAAATTTTCTCTCTAATTTTCTTTCTAGGAGGAAGAGGGAGAGAAAAGGCTATGGTGGTTAGGGTTTCTCTCTCCAAATGACCTTCTATTATAGACCAACCACTCCACAAACTTTAGGGACCTTTTTACCCTTATTAGGGCAACCACTATATGGGCTATCAAGTCCATTTTGTGATGTGTTAAATGTCCACTAATTCAATTAATTAATGGACCTTTCTCTTGTACTCAAACCGGACCTTTAATTTACTAATTAAATAAAGGTTCATAAGCTCTATTTAATTCCTATAATTAAATTGCGTTGAACAAAATTAATTATTAACTTATTAATAATTATTTTGGGATTAGCAAATGCGTTAATTTATTTCTATATGATTTTCTTGACTTAATTAATTATAACGGTTCGCAACGGTATATAATTAATTAATCAACTTAACATATTTTCGCAATACACTGCTGCGAATAAATAAATAATGCACCGTGTGATTAAAGTCATATTTGTGTGACCCTTTGAGGATTTATGCTATGTTGGCCATGGAATTAAATCGCTTTTTAATTCCAATAATCATAAGCGGCATCTAGCAACACGTTATGATTCCCAATTCGCATAAATAGTGTACTGCTACAATATCTCAATCATGCATAAGAAATAATAGTATTTCATTGTCTGATTCTTATGTCACATGATACCATCGTATAATCCAAGATAGGAATGTGTCATTCTTGCAGATTATACGTTTCTTGATCTAGAAATAATTGTATCAAGTTGCTAGCAAACAATCTATCTCCATCAAGGGGCCCAAACAGATATCATCACTCACTAAATAAATTAATGATGGACATACGGTTTTCTTGATGAACAATTTTTTTCCCGCACAATTCAAGAGAACATTAATAAAGTCCGTATGGCAGCCCTTATCAGAAATCAACGGTAGACGATATTTATCGAACCTATCCTCATGTGGAAAAATTGAACCATCTCAAACTTAGAATCAAACTCAAATGAAATAAATAATGACACATAACACAATCCATATATTTATTTCATTGGGTCGTGTCCTGTATTATGTTCTAATAACATATACATATGCAATTAAGTTGGCAACTCCTTACCTATGATTTGTAGAACTTAATTATCACTTAACTTGCATACTAATCTTATCCGATAATTAATGTTCTTTATTAATTATCAAGATTATGGACCTTTTAAATTTATTATTGTCATTTAATTATAAATGAACTACAGAGATCTACAATTCAGATCCTCAACTTGAATGATCTGTCAGTAATAAACTCTAGGAACAAATGATCAAATATCATCAATAACATAAACTAATATTTAAGTCATTAAACCATTGACTTCTAGGACATAACTCCAACACTATTATTAATTGAAATCGTCTTCGACGGGGTGTAGAGGTAAGAAATCAGATTATACAAATGATTGGGATAATGAATTGGTGATTTTTGTTTAGTTCCTCTGAATTTTGTCTTTGTTTACTGTGTTGGTAGTACGAACATTCTTGCAAGGGGATGACCATTCAAAAATTATTTATATATATATGACCACCTACCCCACTGAATTTTGTTGCTATTGAAAGTTTCACGCACAAGGTGTCGGTAGCGCTAGCTCAGAGCAGCAGAAAACAGGCAATATATCGATCTATACCAGGTCAGTTACCAAATGCATGTATGTGTTGGACTTATGTCCTAGAAGTCAACAGTTTAATGACTTAAATATTAGTTTATGTTATTGATGATATTTAATCATTTGTTCCTAGAGTTTATTACTGACAGATCATTCAGGTTGAGGATCTGAATTGTAGATCTCTGTAGTTCATTCATTAGAATGACAGTAATAAATCTAAATCATCAGTAATCTTGATAATTAACAAGGAACATTAATTATCATAAAAGATTAGTATGTAAGTTAAGTGATGGTTAAGTTCTACAAATCATAGGTAAGGTGTTACCAACTTAATTGCATATGTGTATGTTATTAGAACATAGTACAGGACATGACCCAATAAAATAAACATATGGATTGTGTTATGTGTCATTGTTTATTTCATTTGAGTTTGATTCTAAGTTTGAGATGGTTCAACTTTTCCACATGAGAATAAGTTCAATAAATATCGTCTACCGTTGATTCCTGATAAGGGCTGCTATACGGACTTTATTTATGTTCTCTTGAATTGTGCGGGAAAAAGTTGTTCATCAAGAAAACCGTATGTCCCTCATTAATTCACTTAGTGAGTGATGATATCTGTTTGGGCCCCTTGATGGAGATGGATTGTTTGCCGGCAACTTGTACAATCATTTCTAGATCAAGAAACGTATAATCTGCAAGAATGACACATTCCTATCTTGGATTATACGATGGTATCATGTGACATAAGAATCAGACAAGAAAATACTATTATTTCTTATGTAGGATTGAGATATTGTAGCAGTACACTATTTATGCGAATTGGGAATCATAACGTGTTGCTAGATGCCGCTTATGATTATTGGAATTAAATAGCGATTTAATTCCATGGCCAACATAGCATAAATTCTCAAAGGGTCACACAAATAGGACTTTAATCACACGGTGCATTATTTATTTATTCGCAGCATTGTATTGCGAAAATATGATAAGTTGATTAATTAATTATATACCGTTGCGAACCATTATAATTAATTAAGTTTAGAAGATCATATAGAAATAAATTAACGCATTTGCTAATTCCAAAATAATTATTAATAAGTTTATAATTAATTTTGTTCAACATAATTTAATTATAGGAATTAAATAGAGCTTATGAACCTTTATTTAATTAGTAAATTAAAGGTCCGGTTTGAGTACAAGAGAAAGGTCCATTAATTAATTAAATTAGTGGACATTTATTTTCGCAATACAATGCTGCGAATAAATAAATAATGCACCGTGTGATTAAAGTCCTATTTGTGTGAACAAGATCTATCGAGGTCTTTGTTGTTTAGATGGTTAATTAATGGTTAATTAACAAGAAAATTTGAAAACAAGGATTTTCTAACAGTATGGGTGATTTTCCTTAAACAATGTTCTGGCTTGTTTTAGCCAGAGTGTCCACATAAATAATTCAAATTTTTGTTAAGTGGCCTGCAATACGTCTTACCATAAACTATGTTCTTCATTTCTGTCCTCTTCAGGCACAAATGCACTGTATGTTTCTAGCTCACAGGAACAGCTATAGGAATGACTGATGTGCCAACAACCATGCCATATATGCCAGGTTAGCCCTCAAGCATAATTTACAAAATAATTTACCTAAATTAGGATAAAATGTATGGTTTACCCTCTAATTCACTCAAACCGTGGTCTTGTGACCACGCCTTAACAGGCCACACACATGTAGAAAGCACTAGCATGATAGGACAGCAACAAGACCAGGAAACGGTGTGGTTGTTGGAAATATAAACTTAATTATGTTACGAGTCAAAGAGTTTAATTTCTGTTTAGAGTTTCAAAGATAGTTATTATGTTTAGAAAATTGGAGTGTTAATTGTCTAGAAGACTATGCCATTAATTAGGTAGTTGAGTGATGGCTATATAAATATTGTAAGCGTGTTTTAGAATTCAGAACTTACAAAGAGAGAAAATTTGATCGCAAGAAAGAATTATCAAGTATATATATGAATGAAAATATTTCAGAGTCTAAGTTTCTCATTAATCTCCACTTTATTCCACTAAACCTCATATTAAGAAGACGATCCTATCAGATTGGTATTAGACAATCCTATTAGTGGAATTAACCGGTGGTTGCTGGCTCACAGGAGCAGCTTGGAACGATCACTGCTGGTTTTCCAACGACCAATCCATGCCAGGTTAGTACTTATTAGGCATATATATATATATATATATATATATATATATAGAGAGAGAGAATGGCTAACGCGCCATCGATGGCACGGAGGGTCCCGTGCCATCAAGTCATTTTTCGAGATCCAAAATCCAAATGGTCAATCCTAACCGTTCAAGTTGTTCTCCATATTGAAATATCCTTGGAGACCAAATTTTATATTTTTTTCGAATTTTTTTGCTATTTATTATGATATTTTTAAAAACATTATGATTAGAGTATTTCAGGCCCCCAATTTGAAAATATCATAATAAATAGCAAAAAAATTTGAAAAAATATAAAATTTGGTCTCCAAGGGTATTTCAATATTGTGATCAACTTGAATGGTTTGGATCGATCAATTAAATTTTGGATCTCGAAAAATGAGTCGATAGAAAATTGATGGCACGTGCCATCGATGGCGCATTAGCCATTCTCTCTCTCTCTCTATATATATATATATAATGAATAATTCACCTAAATTAGGATAATTAAAATGTCTGAATTAATTGCTCTTTATTAATTAATTTAGGGCATGAAGAATTGCATGCCAATGCGGACGACTTACCCAATAAATACGCCGATGTCATTCAGCCAAGTCAGTGTTTTTGACATTAATAACCTCTATTAATTAGCATGATGACAAATCTATCAATGATAACATCACCATTCCCTGTCAATACTTACATCCAAAAACACCATTAGTTAATTAATTTGTATTTCTGGTATATATATATATATATATATATATATATATATATCACTCCCATAAAGATACAAATTGATTAATTGAACGGATGCTAATTAACAACTGCTTCTTAATTAATTATACCCTTAATCGGATGCTAATTAAGTTTGCTGGCCTGTTATATAATTATCATGCACTATCGACGCTAGCTACTTTTATATTAACAAGTCTTCTTTCCAATACATGAGACAGGGCCAAGGAATTGTCACAGCTGGTTCAACCATATAACCCGGTATGGTCAACAATATCTCTAAAACAACCTAGCTATTTTAATAATTCTACTTGGCAACTCCTTAATTAATAATTTATAACTAACGAGAGTACGGTCTCGGTCTATTTGTATCCACACTGTATGTTCAGCAGTCAGCCTCTGTACCAAACATTGGTTTACAAGACCTCCTCAAGGAAGAAGACAATCATAATACAGACATAGCTGCTACAGAGGCTGCGATCAGTAATTGGGGTACTGCTACAGCAAATGGACCCCCCACATCATCAGATAATGCTGGACAATTATAAGGTTGGAGAATATTTGAACATTTTGGGTATATATGTACATGTGATTTTGTGCTTGGTGACATTTTGGGATGTAATCATAATTAAGTGGTTTGGACAGATTGATAGTAATGTTATGGGTGTACATATATGTTGTGACATATATAGCTGTGTGTTGATCTGAAGATACAAGAAGTGTCCTAGACGTCCAGATACTGTTGTTGGTATATTTTTGGTGAGTTATATATGGTATCTATACGCATGTTGGTATATTTTTGGTGAATTATATATGGTATCTATATGCATGTTGGTATTCAGGCTTTTGTTGCTTTTAATTCTGCTCTATTAATGCTTTTATTTCATTCGTCTGTATTAAACAATAATGGGCCCAGCTGTAAGAATTTAAAATTAATCATGCGTAACATGCCCTTGTTTGTCCCAATAACATACGCTTGCAAATAAACAAGAATGACCCCACATGTAAGAAGTAAAAGTTTATCATGGGTATACATAAGCAACGGTAACCCGACGTTTGCACCACAAAATACGCTTGCAAACAAACATCGGGTACCCTTGCAAATATTAAACATGGGCCCGCATGTAAGAAAGAAAATTGAATCATGGGTATAATATACTACTGTAAGCGCTTACAAATAAAGTGTGGGTCTAGTAAAATACGCCTGATAACAAACAATAAGTACACTTGCAAATAGAACACATGGCCGCCGCATGTAAAATCATGCGTATAACATACGACCGTAAGCTCTTACAAACTAAATAGTGTGTCCAGTAAAATACGCTTGCAAATAGAGCACATGGGCCCCGCATGTAAAATCATGCGTACAACATATGACCGTAAGCGCTTGCAAATAAACTGTGGGCCCAAAGGAATACTCTTATAAATAAAGGCACGATGGGCCCACAACATCGAACAAATTCATGAGTTCTTATTCATGGGTATTCCCATATAATATGTGATTTGCAAGAGGCCCATGAAAATAATACATAAAATCGATGAGGCTTTATGCCGCGGCCCATTTGCAACTGTATACTCTTGCAAATGGGCTAATGCGACGGCTCCCCGTTGCTTATACTCCTTACAAATAACCTGGATTCTAGTAGTGATTTCGGACACACAAGCAATTACGGAATCTAATCTAAAGTAGTAATTAGATCCCGTGGGTGTCCGATTCCATTTTTTTTTTCGATTTCGACACGGCATCTAAGCCATCCCTCTTACGACAATCTGACCGTTCATTTTGATCTTCGTATCCTCCGTTCTCTCTCATTCGCTAAAACTCGCCTCATCTCCTCCTCCGCAAACCATCCCTTATCCTAACCCCTCCTTCACGCCTCTGCCTCCCGTCCTCCACGCGGCCATCACTCCCTCTTCATCGCCTCTTCCTCTGCCAAACCGACCCCACCTCGGAGCACCTCCGCCTCCTCTCGAACCAACCGCGATCAGCACTTCTGCCTCATCTCCTTGGTCAATACCTCCGCCTTCCTCTCTAAGCACCTGATCAACACCTGAAATGAAGTAACCTCAGTGAATGATGCCTAATCCATGTATGATTTAAAATTTTCAAACCCAGAGCTAGCTCTGGCACTAAAGATTTCAATGGGGCCGGGAATTGGGGAAGAGCAAGCAAAGAAAGCGGTTGCCAAGGAGGCTTCTGCCAAAGAGAAATGAGATACTCAGTGCCTCGGACTCAACAAATGCCATTATGTCCAATAAGGAAGCTCATGCAAATTTCTTGATAGATTGATAAAAAAAGATTGGCAGTGGCGTCTACTAAGAAGTTGTTTCCTCAATTTTTCAATTATTTTCAGCTTTACAAAATTTGGCCGCTAATTTTCCACTCTAGATTGAAGTGATTTGTTTCATTTTTAAAAAAATTAAGCTTATTTGAGCCTCCAACTTCAGATAGTTCAAGTAGTTAGAAAAATTAGTGATTCATTTGTGTCAGAATTTGTTCGTTCCAGAGGTGATTTTCAAATAACTCGCAAATTCATAAAATAAAGTAACCTCAGTAAAATTCATTGATAAAAAAAATTAGACATTCTAGGTTGCCGCCTCAGTGAGATGCTTATCAATGAATGATGCGCAACCCATGTCAGACATTCCACAACTGACTCAAATTTGTCTCTATGTTATTTTATTCCTGAACGACGAGCTGATTTTTTGTCAGTATCTGATTTCAGAGATGGCTCTAAGTACCATCAGCATCCTGCCTTGGTTGCCGCCTCCATTGGTAGTTATGGAGCTTATCTCGCTGATGGCTCTGAGTAATGGTACGTTTCATCATGATCATCTCCCATGCTTATCAATTTTACTTCAATTTCATATGTCACTCTATTAGTTTGTTCAATCATTTGTACTGGGGATTATGGCGAGAGGGGTTCAAGTAACCGACTCAATTTCATACGAAGACATGCCATTAAAAAGTCTCTTTATAAAACTATAACTGGCTCAATTTGGCCATGTGCGGTACCATTGAAGAACAAATGCTTCATTCCTGCAGGCTGGTTTTTAGGGACATTCTTTAGTTTGATTTTCAATTTTTTTATTTATGTAAGTAAGTTTAGGCTTTTACCCGAAATTTAGCATGATGCTTTTTCAACAATCTCAATTGACCAATTCAACAATGCAAAACCATGGTATGCCTGAATAGAAGATGTGGATTTTATTGTTCTCAGGATCCAAATGCTAGGAGGGAAGTTGCTAAGATAAACAGAGGGAAAAATGATCATGAACCAAATTGGGCCCGCAAAACTCTTCATGATTTTGCTGAGAGCAATTATCTTACTCTGACTCAGTTTTGTTAGAACAAGAGCAGCTCATTAAGTACCTTTGAAGATCTCTCTCTTTAAGCACCAAGTACATTATATCCCTCATTAAGCAATTATTTTAGTCTATCATGTTGGGTGTTATGACCATTTATCATGATGGTGTGATGTATCATGATACACTCGATGTTATTAATATTCCCACTTTGTTCCACTCTTTTGCCTTTGTTTTCAGGGCTTTTTTTGATATGACACTGCTTACTTTGTTGCAGCATGGCAGAAGCTGCCGGTAGATCATGGTTATTGAAAATATATATTATTTTATTTCATTTTTAGCATCTCTTAAGATATCACATTTTTAACCATATTTGCAGATGCTGAGAATAAGCTAAATAGCTTATTTATATATTTGTTTATTATTATTATTGTTTATTTTATTTTTTATGCCATGATGTGGGTTATAGTACATATTTCATGCAACTTTTTATTTTACACCATGTACATCTTTTGAAACTTTTTAACATTGACTGCAGAACCAAAATTCAGTAGAGGTGCTAAAAAAGGATTACCTGAGGCTGGGATTAAGGAAACTAAAAGCCACACAAGGCATGCAAACTGGACGGATCACCAGACCAGTGTGTCGGCCGAGTTGCTGATAGAACAACATGAGTTGGGATAACTGAACCTAAGAATTCTGGAAACAACTTTGCAATATTTTAAATGAGAAAATCCAGCCTAATCGCACGGCCAAAGTGCTTTGGATGAGGCTGAAGAGATTGAAATATGATTTCAGTGACTACAAATTTTGTGCAGAGATGTAGGACTGGTATTGGGACAACGAAAAGAGCCTCCCTGTTGCCCCCAATGAAGTATCCTGGGATGAGATAACTAAGGTATAGTATATGACATCCATTTGTATTTTCTATTTTCTTATTTAATAATTTATTTGGTAGTGCTTGCCTTTTGGTATAGTGTCTATTTTGTGCATTTGGGCCTGAAGCAGCAAGTACATACTAGACCACCTATAGTAAAAAAATAACAATTAATTTTGATGCAAAGCACATAGCTAGACCACCTATAGTAAGGCATACCTTGAGTCAAATACTGCTGATATATACTTGATAGACGAGACAAGACAGTAAGTAAGAAGAAGTTCCAGGGTATTTTCGGAAAAGAAATTGAAAAAATATTTTTAGGTAATCTGCTGCTCCAATGAAGGATATAATTTGATGATGTTGTTGTGTATGATGTAGAAGAAATAATTGAATTACATAAACTAAGTTATTTATTTGAGAACCAGATATTTAACTATTATCCGCTTCCTTTTCTCCTCTATATGAACGCCAAAATCCTAGACAGATTCTCTGGCAAATCTCTCTTCTTTTTGTTGTACTATTGTGGTAAGTTTATTATCTATTCATGTTTTGATTTATGTAATATAGTTGTTTATTGGTATCCTTTTTGAGGATAGCAACTTAATTTGTCATCTGAGTTTAACAATAGAAGACAAAAAAGGACATCTTGATTTGTATTTCATATGCCTAATATAAAGCCCATAAGGTGAACAAAGTTAGGCCATTGGCTCATTAAAAAGCAAAAAAAAAAAAAAATCACATATATCGGCAAAATAACGAACTTGAAGACATCATTAAAAATATATATACTTCTTTAAATGAAAATAGATTTAGCAACATTATTAATTGAAAATTGATATAGTGGTTTATTGGTATCCTCCTTGGTGATTGATTTGCCATTTAAAAGATTGATATAGTGGTTTATTGATATCCTCCTTGGTGACTGATTTGCTATTTAGCATCAATATTATTTGAAAATTGATACAGTGATTTATCCCGAAAAAAAAGGTTTGCCATTTAAAAAAAAAAATGAGTTTTGTATATAACACATTGGTAGTTTGGCACTCAAATGGCGGCGAAGCCGTCTCCCTCCACCAAGTATTATTTTTATCCTGTTAGATTAGTACAAGCTGGTCCTAGAAAAAGACGGAGGAGAAAAACAAATTTGTTGGTTGCTTTTTGTTGCTGCTACAGAGGCCTTTGGTGGAAAAAAGAATTCCCCTTTTTTTAAAACCAACTAAGGCAAATCAATTGGAATTGCCGAGCATTCCAGTGAGCAGTAGATACAAGCTTAACCAGATTCGGGTGTTAGGAATAGGATTCCAATCACCAGTAACAATTTCAGGTACATGAAGAGAGGCGAAGTTATAGCGCATATATCACTTTATGACATTACATAAAATATATCCTAACTTGCATTGTTCTAGAGGTGTCAAATCTAAACATGCAATGACGTTCATCATATCATAGATTTGTAATATTTAAATGAACTATCAACTCTAATGCACTGTAATTAGGGATGACAACGGATCGGATAACTTCCGCTCCGATCCGTAGATGCAGATACGGTCTTCAAACGGATATGGATGCGGATGTGGGAACAGATATGGGTACGGATGCGAATACGAATAAATATCTGAATCTGCAATATTTTCTAAACGGATATCTGAATTTGACTAGTCTAGAGCTGGATCCGCAATATCCATCCAACTGTACAAATAGCAAAAATAATTTTTGCTTAACGTCCGAACCGTATCCGTATCCGAACAAATCCATATTCATATCCGTATCCAAATAATATATAGATACGGATATGATTTGACCTCTATCTGATTCATATCCGATCTGTTTTCATCCCTAACTGTAATGCATCGTGGTGTTACATACAAGCTGCCACAAATATTTCACCAAAAACCATGTATGTTACACTCTTGCGAATTTGCGATTGTTGAAAATACTTTAATTATTCACAATGAGTAACGGAATCCAATTACTTTGATGAATCCTACATCAAATGTAAATAATCAGTAATTAACCGGAAGGAATATATTGCTTTATTTATTCACCAAACAAATAACAAGTATCTTAGTTGACAACATGGCTGTGAATCAATAAACTTAGATGTCTTTTAATAATTAATACAAATCAGCAAGCTGGTACCATCTTCTCCACTGTAACAGTTTGTTACATTAACCACAATAGAAGGTAAATTGAGGCTAATTGGCTAAATAAGACCATGCCAAGATTATGGTTCGCTGCAAATAAAAAAGTTATAGGTAATCCATACACTACCCTCACCTGTCAAGCAACAGTCTTACCTGTACCAATACGGTCACAGGACAATTGCACATATGCACAAAGGCGCATCAATGTTAGTGGTGTAACACTTTTTGTCAGAAGGGATAGGTTCAACAGACAAGTGATTTAATGCGACAAAGCACAAGCAATATGGACTGTTATCTTGTAGTTTGTTTGGTCATATTTTAGCATATATTTACTCTATTTTGGAGATACTAGATAGAGACTACCTAATGGACAAACACAAACGAAAGGAAAGGAAAAAAAAACAGAAACAAAACTAGAAGAAAAACACTATTAACATTTAACAGAATCACCTGAAGAGCTTGGCCTCCTGTAGAATGCAGTCATGTATTGCCTGCACCTGTCCTGTGAATTTTCTAAAAGTTCATCCGTTCCGTTCTATCCAAATTCCCAAACAGTTGAAGCAAGCCTTATAGCTGTGAAATCAGTGTTAGTGTTACCTCCTATATGATTACATATCTCTTGTAATATATCCTGCACAGGGTTGAAATGTGTAAGATGAAAGCCCAGCATGACCCATATTTCCTTGGCAAAGATGCAGTCACAAAAAATGTGTTGAGCTGTCTCTAGAATGTCCGTGTGACAGAGATAACAGTGATTAACTACCAGTATATCTCTTCTCAATAGCTGGTCTTGTGTGAGAATTCTTCACTGTGTTAGAAAGAGGAGGAAATGTCAGCGGGTTTCATGGCCTTCGATGCGGATTTGAACACATCCTACCCACATATAACTCTCACCGCTCTGTCAGTCATTGGTGCAGATCATACTCCTTGATCACCAATTTACTCTATTTTGATACATCCAGTTTCTTATCTGCTGCTCAGATTGGAACTTCTGGTTCTCTTATACTCAGGTTGGTTCATTAATTGATTTCAGAGCTTCTTTTTTATATCTCCTAATGAAATATTTTTTATATTGTTTATGTTTAAATATTCAGTTTAGGTGCTCATATCACGGATGAGGAGGTTAAAAAGAAGTTGGAGGAAAAATAAATTGCTAGATTTTTAAGGAGATATTAATAGAAAATTGAGTCTTGCCGAAAAAATTCTAGATTTAGTGCATCAAATAAATCTAGCAATAGAACAATGTTCAACATAAATAAATCTAGTGATTTAGGTGATTGGTTTTGTCATGAATGGGTAATAGGCTGTCTTCATCTGTGCTCTAAATCAAGGATACAATGATGCTTTCAGTAGTGAGTTGCTCAATGAATAGACTTAAATCAGAGTTGTTTTTTTTTTTTTTTTTTTTTTTTTTTTGGACAAACTAGGCAGTGGCTACCTAGTGATTCAATAAGAGTTGTTATATTTCCTTTATATCAGTTTATTATTTTGCACTAAGTTTATTGAATAGACTTCAATCAGTAGCTAAGTTTATTGTTTTGCGCTTACGAGTTTGATTTCCAAAGCGATTGTGCATCTTGTATTCTTAATTTTAATTGATGCTTTATTTTGTTCTGCAATACATCAATGCATGCTTATGAATATATATTGGATTATGTGTAGAAGAATTAAGGTTCCCTTTTATTTGATGTAATAGTCCGTGATTTTATCGAGTTTCTTAGTCCGTAATTTTATTTAGTCCAAATTGCATATGTTTTCATGTTTCAGTCCGTAATTTTGTTTAGTCCAAATTTCACACTTTCACTTTACGTAAATAGATGCCTCTTTAATCGAGGGCTGGCTCGAGCGGGTATGAGTATGACTTCACAGGATCGAAATTTGTGAAGAGGGCCGAACTTTTTCAGGAAACGAAGGGCTGGATATGAGTTAGTCTTTATATTCTTAAGTGGAGGGCTGGATCGGATATCCGGCTTGACCCAGCCCAATCCCAACTCTGGACTAGCAACCGTACTGAAATAGTGAAATCTGAAAAAAAAAAAATTGCATCATTGGATTTCATTTTCTGGTTCTGTGTCCTTCATTTTGTAACTTATTTTGAAGCAGTTGGACTTCAACTGAATAAATCTAGTAAACCTTAATTAAGTTCAATTCTACTTATCTCTGAAATAGATAAATAACATAGACCAACATAACAATGAGTTTAAAAGAAACACAAAACTTTGAAAGCATGCCCAACTTTATTCTAGTTAACATTTTGATGAAATTGAACCCTGCAAAATAGCAGTTAGAGCATTGCTTTTCAAATAATGTATTTGCATATTTCGAGTTCCCTATTTATGGAGTTGGGATTTCACCGCATTTATCTTGGCTGGTGAAGCCCTAGCAATGTGGTTCAACCATTTTAGGAGAGCATTGCTTGCCCACCAACTTCGTAAATTCCCTGTGCTGTCTTAAATGAAGATCTGTGAAATGAACGTAGTCACAATTGCCACTAGCATTTTGGGGCAATACTGATCTCCAATCATCCCTGTTCCTCTTCCTCTTTCTCTTTCTCGCTGTAGAGATTGAAGCCTGAAACAAAGAACATGAATAAATGTGTGGTTATTGACAATAAAATCAAAACGTTTGGAAATAAATATAAGAATGATGGAAACAGCAACAAACCCACATCCTGTACATCGTACCTAATTTTCTACACCTTCTACAAAAGTTATCCTAGAAACTTACATTAGTTATCTAAAAGTTCATTGAACTAGCTAACACTCCATCCTAGATGGAACAGACTTTTGAGGGGCATACAACATGGACGTGATTCCAGACTAGGAACAGATAGAGACATAAAGGAACAGCACAAATAATCAAAAAAAAAAAAAAAAAAAAGCTGAAACCAACAGTTGTACATTTGTTCAGAAATTAAGGTCAGGTATTTAATTGTTTGATGAATTATGCACAAAAAAAAATGAAATACAAGCTGGAGAGAAACATTTGAAAATGGCCCCTGAACTTTCCCCATTTGGTATATTTGATCCCCAGAACAATTTATGGGGCAAATAACCACTTCTTATTTGGTATAATTAATCCCCACAATTTCTGGTTCAAATAAGCACTTCACTCTTCAGTTGGGTTCAGTCGAGTCGAGCCTCTATGTCAATTAATGACCAGTAATATTCTGAAGGGGCTAATCTAGATGCAGTATCTCGGGACCCACAATAGTCGATAAAAAAATCTTTCAGATATTATGGTGTATCTCTTTCTTCAGTTCTGACAACTCGACCTACATGTCTGAATTCTCAAGTACAACAACACCTGACTCTTCTATTAAGACAATGCAATGCAGTTGAAATTCAAGCGAACATCAGTCATTGAGAAACTAAAGATAAAGTGCTAGTATAAGGTATCCTATCCAATCAAATTGTTCTACTCTTTTTATTAATAATTTGTTTATTTCAAAGGTTCATCCATAAAATTATGATTATAAGAAAATGTGTACAATTAACTCGTGCATATTTATATACAGACATTTTGAGAGGTCATTTTGCAGCATTTCAGTGAATACATGTACTAATTTCATTTCATCCATCAGTCTCCTTTTACCATCAAAAAATAAAGTTGCTCTTACCAAGATTGAGTAACCCAGCTATATATTTGATTTCCAATTTTTTTGATACTACTCATCAAAGTCGCATTTACACTGAGAAAGTTAGTACACCGTATTAGCAACTAAGTAGACATGGTCAGCACCACGATAAGTAACAGTCCGAAAGATCACAAAAACCCAACTCAACTTGTAGAAGGGGTAATTTGAACAAAAAAGGACAAAAGAAACCTTGAAGGATAAATATAGTTCAGGCATTATTTTCATATTACTACAAAGATAAAAACAGACATGTAAATGAAACTTTCTACATTGAAAGGAAAAGACAACAGGATCAACAACAACCCATGCATGTCTCATCTGCAACCAGATGTAGAACAAAACAAAACCAGGTTCTCTCAACCTTGCCTTTACTGATAAAAAGGAGACTGAAAAAAGAGAACTGAAAAAGAAGATAGGTTGTAGATAACATACTTCAAAATATTGTGTCAACACAGTCTAGAGTTAGAACTTGCTGGGCCTAATAAAGGTTGGCTCAAAGATCATGTGTCAAAAATAACATTTTCAGCGAGCAATTACCAACCATTCATATGGTAGCATATTTAACATAATTCAAACACCAGACACAAACAAGATAAGACCACGTGTTTAGAAAGCTATGTACCTCATGAACCAGCTTCACTGATTCCAGAGCAGGGGAGTGATGCAGCAGAGATACAATGGCTTCAAAATTGTGCTCATGAAAGCACATGGTCACCTCCAAGTGCTTTAGATTAGGAAATTTTGGCGGGTCTTTGCCTGCTTCCAACAAGATAGGAAATGGATACCTCTCATACTGTACAAATCACACAAAAGTCAAGTCAATAACTATAGCATGAACCTACAATACTACCCAATATTTACCCAAATAGGTGTTAAGTTGCCATACTTTGTATAAAATGACTAGTTTTCAAATTCCAATTAAAAACTCTCTCATCATTTATCACATAATTCCAGTCCGTACAAATGGAAAAATAAAATCAAATAATTTCAGAAAAAAAAAACAAATAAATTGCAGAGAAAGAAATGAGGGATAGAGCAGATTACATCGCTCTCCTTGATATGCAGGATTAGATCCTCAACATGTGAGATAAAAGTCAGCAGCCCAGCTACAGCACTGCAATCTTTCTTGCGAAGGAAAGAGAGGTTAAGAACAGCTTTTTGGAGGGAAGGCATGTCTCCACCAATGTGAGGTAATCCAATTCCATCATATTGAACATGAAGCAACTCGAGTGAAGGAAGGGACAACACCGCTGAGTTTTTTTTTTTACTACGAGAAAGTATGATTTTGAGTCTTCTGATTGTCTGATTGAAAAGGTTAAACGCAGGGACGTTGCCAAGTCCAAAAGAGAAATCTTCCAAGGAACACAATTGAGAGAGAAGTCGGTTAAGTCTATGAGGGTCACCAATATAATGTTCAATGGAAAGACTCTTCAGGTTGGTGAGAGTGACCGCAGAGGGGAATAGAGAATCATCACCCTCACAAATTACCCGGGGAAGTGAAAGGAACTCAAGCGAGGTGATGGAGAAGATGAGGGGGAGAGTCCGGCAGGAAGGTGAGAAACCGCAACCTTCAATGGTGAGTTGGCGCAGGCCGAGGGAGCGGGCCTTGATGAATAAGGAAGGAAGAAAGGATGATTCACTCGCAGATGAGAAAAATGTAAGATGCCTGTCAAGCTCTAGGCGTAAGCAAGCGAGGGGTTGGGAGAGACTGCGGCGGAGGAGGGTTTGTTCGGCCATTGTAACAAAGCGAGCAGCGGGGGTTCTGATGAGCTCGAGGGAAGGAACGAGGTGGCGGAAGCGGCGAGAGAGCACCGAGGTGCGAGCGGCTGCACGAATCGGGAGGAACGAGAAGATTATCACGAGCAGCTCGTCGGGGAGGCTGGAGAGCCGGTCGATTTGCTCTTCGATTGGCATTGGCAGGATGGCAGCCGAGCGAAAATCTAGTCTAGGTTTTTAGCCTTTTTATTTTCATCTCCCGCTACGCTTCAGCGAATCAGCGGGCCTTTTTAGTTTTCCGATTGAGCGCTCGGCTCGGCTCGGCTCGGCTAACGTCGGTTAGATCGCCTTTCTAACAAAGAAAATAACTTTCATTAATCAGGAAATTCAGAACACAATAATCTCTGCCTCTGATGTATGTAGAACATTCCATATCGAGACAGCTTTCCTAATACAATTTACTGAGTTATGGAAATAAAAGATTATCTTTCTTAATTAATATTACTTGCTGAAATAAGATATTAAATATTATTTTGTTCCCTACTACAACATATACTAGATTAAAGAAATATAACATTCTAACAAGTAAGAACCAATGGCAGATTTAATCTTTGACTAATTAATCTTTTCATATTTGAACAAGTTTCTAAATTTTAAAAGATTACTGTTTATATCTTCTGGCTAATTGTCTAATTTTTCTTCGTAGGTGACTTTTCAACTTATCCTTCATATTACCCTTCAACTATGTAACTTGACAAAATTAACCTGTTACAGATGTCCCAGAAACATTTGTTTTACTCATGGCATATGATATTATTTCAGAAATTTGCATCGCTGCTCTCTTTTTTCTAGTTCTATCTTCTTCATTTTACAATTTGTTTTAAAACAGTTGAATGAAACTTGGACTGAATTAAACTGGCAACTATGTAACTCGGTTCAACTATGTAAACCAACATAACAACGAGTTAAGATAAAATACGACTTCAAAAGCACGACTAACTTAATTCTAATTTACATTTTTATAAAGTTGAACCTAATTAATAACAGTTATAGCATTGCTTTTGACACCTCCATTTTCCGAGTTAATAATTATGAATATACCAATTTTTTTACGTACAAGTCCTAGTGATCTTCCTCAACCAGTTTAGGAGTGCATTTGTTGCCCACCAACTCCATGAATTCTTTCCTGTGCCGTCCTAAATGAAGATCCGTGTAATACACTTCACGAGCAGTACAGGGCAGCATTGATCTCCAATCGTTCTTATTCCTCTTAAATCTTTTCCAAAAATTATAGAATGAAACCTGAAGCAAAGAATGAGAACAAATATGTGGTTACTAGGAATAAATTCATAAGGTTTTGAATATATGCTTAAGCCTTATGAGCAGCAAATAAGTAACAAACATGAAATAACTACACAAAACCCAAAAAGAAGCTGGAACACCTTTTATGCTAATTGTTCGGCTCAGTGATTTAATAATTTGATGCATTATGCCAACTTAAGAGTATTCATGAAAATGGGGTGGGCAAAACATTTTAGAAAAGTACCCTGAACTTATTTTAATGTTATAGTTGACCACAGAACAATTTCTGGTTCAAATTAATGCTCAACTCTCCATTTGGCTTCATTTGAGCCTCCACGTCAGTTATTAGCCAACATTCTGAGAAAGGCTAACATAGGTGCAACATTGTGGGACTCATCATAGTCATTAAAACCGAGCTTTCATACAACACAAATTGCCTTTTCTTTAATTTTGACAGCTTGACCCAAATATCTTAATTTCCAAGTACCACAATGCTACACTGTTTTTAGTCTTTTCTAGTAAGGCAATATGTAATGCAGATGACATTCAATTGAGAAGAGTAATAAAGAAAGCACAGACAATGAGTAAGCCAGTGGAAAACACATTATCAGGATTGGTTGCAGCAGTAGGTATGATATACTCAGAATATTGTGTCAGCTTGATCTAGACTTAGCTATTGTTGGTGCTAGTAAAAAACTGGCTTAAGGATCACACATCAAAGTAACATCTTCAGCAAACAATTATCAACAAAATTCAAGTGACAAATGACAAATGAGATAAGAAAAAAGTTTAAAAAGTTACGTACAGTATGAACCAACTTGAGTGATTGCAGAGCAGGGGAATGATGCAGCAATGTGACAATGGCATCAAAATTGTGCTTGTGAAAGCACATGGTTACATTCAAGTGCTTTAGACCAGGAAATTTTGGCAGGTCTTTGCTTGATTTCATCAAGATAGGAAATGGATACATCTCATCCTGTACGAATCACACATGAATCAAGGAAACAAACTAAAGCATTAATCTACAATACCACCCAATAATATAGGTGTAAAATTTATATAATTACATCAGATGTGTATCAGACACTTGAACTGACATAGTCACTACATTTTTCTTTTTCTTGAAGCAGCTCCATGATAGGGTCAGATACATATCCAAGACAAAAAAAAAAAAAAAGATGTAATTGAACTTCCATTTACTGCTTAATTGTCCTAGAGTCCTAACCCAGTTTTCATCAAAGCTTAGTTTACATATCCCCCAAACCATCTTCTTTAATAAGATTGTTGGGTTTTTGCGTTATCCAATGCAACGAATCATTGGGTTGATAGAACCACTATCAAATAATCAGAAGGACATTTTTGTTAGGAGCTAGAATGGATTAAAAGAACCAAAGGACTTTGACAGTTTTCTAGAAATAGCTTTTGCATTTTTATAATCTCACTGTATTCAGCCTATTGTACTCTTCTGAGGCAATTTATGTGCAATTGAACCTAGTAAGCTATATTCATGCATCTAATTCACTCCACCTACCATTTGGTTCTTTTCTAAAAATAACTTTGTATAACAGGACCATTGTTAGCGCGATCTCATGAGCTAAAATATGTAGCAGTCTCTACAATGTGTCATGCCTAATTTTGACTTTTGGATTAGTGAAATTCTCTTTTACCAATATTTTTTTTTCACATTATAGAACAGGGACTTGATGTTCATAAGAAGTCTTTAACTATCACTACCTAGTCCATTCACCTAACTATCACTACATAGTCTGATCACTTATATGGCTATATATGATTATAAGGATCATTGATGTACTTTAAGTCTATGCTATGTGTTATGCGACTTATGCCTAATTTTGACTTTTGGAATAGTGAAATTCTCTCTTACCATAAAAACTTTTCACATTTATGAACAGATATTTTATAGTTATAAGAAGTCTAACAATTCATCTTTCTTGCATTTATGCTTGCATATATAATTGAAATTTATTGTCTTTTATTTGGCTTAATTTCCATATATATAGGAGAACAATTTCTGGTATTTAGGACATCCACTGAAATAATCACACAAGGGTTCTCAATAAATCTGTGAGGCACAGCCTTAGGTGTAGAGATAGCACATGGAGATATCGCACTGCTTTGACAATCTCATAGTTGACCAGCCCCAATTATTCCAGAATGAACCTATTCTTATTGTACTCGAGACAACACGGATTTCTCCAGGCTTTTTGAAAATAAACTCAATCAGTTTTGCATGCCAATTTTGCAGGGACAACCTACTCATTTACAGGTTTGAAGATGTAAAGTATTTCCATTCTCTTCCATTATATGAAGTAGTGGAGCAAGTAACTACCAATTTTTCTTTACCCTCACTTCTCTCCCCTCTTTTTCTGTTCGCACCTGCTATGGAAGATAACCATATAGATTATCTCTTGTTGTGCAGCTCTTTTTTTTGTTTTACCAAGTTTTTCCATGGTGAAAAAAGTATATGTTTGCATTACAAAAAGCAACGAATTGGCTGGTGATAAGAACTTAAATGGCAATAATCTGGCTCCCTCGAGCCTAAGTGTAATGCTAAGACAAATTATATTGGACTGCCATCTTTCATCCACAAACTCTCAACTGAAACAGTTCTTGCCTGAAAACATAACTTTCTTGCCTGCAACCATGTCAAGTTTTCTAGTTTACAAGTTGCAAGAAGAAAACTATGTTATTATTTAGTTTGACCATGCACAATCAGCAAATTCAAATGGTCAATGGAGTACGTGTTATAACTATTTGGTGATATTAAGAATTAAGAAATCAACTAAATAAAAGAAATAAAAAACAGACAGATCTTATTACCATACTCTCCTTTATATCCAGGCTCAGCTCTTCAGCACTGGAGACACAATTCAGCAGCTGTGCAACCGCAGCGACATCACCCTTATGAATGCCGCGAAGTACAATGACAGCTTTTCTGAGAGAAGGCATATCCCCTTCAATGCAAGGCAGCTTCGGAGCATATTGGATATCGATATACAAATGAAGTATCTCTAACAAAGGTAGGTATAAGTCTAGAGAAACATATTCTGGGGAAGGAATATACAGATCAAGCATTCGGATAGTGGGTGATGACAGAGTATACTCGTTTTGTAATGAAGGATGATCATCATAGTCATCCATGCGATCGAACCCAATAGATAAATTTTCAAGAGAAGGCAATTGAGAAAGAAGTTGAATGATTTCAGCTAAGCAAGTTCGCAAGGAAGATAAGGAAAGGGTTTTCAAGTGGGTCAATGTGGCATCAGAGGGAATGTAGTCGAACTGATAGAAAATTGGAAGGTGGAGGGAGTGGAGAGAGTGGATGGAGAATATGGTGGGAATAATAGCCTCAGGGATTCCCACATTGTCAGTCTTGAGGGTGAGGTGGCGGAGGCCAAGTGAACGGGCTTTGATCAGCAAGGAACACAAAAATGAGTCAGATACATTCCAGGTGTAATCCACGGCAATGAAAAGGTGGAGGCGGAAGAGAGAGTTGGTGGGTTCGCGGCGGAGAAGAGCGGACGTGACCATGGCCACGAAGTTTGAGTTCTTGGTCTTGGGTTCGGGTTCTTCGTATTCGTATTCGTCGTAGTCGATGAGGTTGATGGCAGGGGAGGCCTTCCAGAGGTGGCGAAAGCGGCGGCAGAGGACGGAGGTGCGAGCGGCGACGCGTATGGGGAGCAACGAGAGTATGGAAAGGAGGACCTCGTCGGAAAGGGCGGACAGACGGTCGGGTTGGTTCGCATCTGCATGCCGCCGACGGCGGTTCGCCTTCTTCGCCATGGCTCAGGCCTCCGGCTCCAAGGGAGGGTTTGGAATTTGGTATCGAGATTCGTGACTTGGGAGTTGGAGTGTGGTGTGACTGTGTGAGACTGTGGGACTGTGACTCTGTGAGTCATGAATCTGTGACTGTGATTCGGTCAAAATGATTTTTTACTATTTCTCAAAAAAAAAAAAAAATGATTGTTAGTAACGTTAGTAGAAATTTTTTTAGAGAAGGTAGTGGCTACCAAGGAGAAAATTGGTTTGGGTTTCCAAATAGGAGTGCCTTTTGGACTTCAGTTGTTTGTATAGGGAATTGTTTTCTATACATCTAATTTTTAGAGATACACTCCACATGACCAAAATGCCCTCTGCACTCCTCTCTTTTTTTTATTATTTTCTAAGTAGGGCTGTCAATTGGTACGGTACGGTACAGTAGAAGGTATTTTCATATCCGCACCCGCTAAATTTTTCTTTACCCGTACCCGTACCCGTTAAGAATTAACGGTACAGGTAGGGTAACGGTACATAATGGGTAATAATAATATTATTAATTTAATAAAAAAATGTATAATGTGCTAAATAAATAGTATTAAATAAATATATAGATAAAGTAAAACATTTAGATAATATTTTAGATATAACAAAAATTATGAAATTTATTCTCATATCAACTGAATTCGAAAAATCTATATAACTAATTATAAATTATAATATAATATAGAGTGTAAGTTAATTTTTTCATCATCATAAATAAATTTGGATGATTTGGATGAAGATCGAAATGAATAACATATCTTACGAAATATGCTAAAAACGTAATTATATATACATATATGTTTGTAAAATATTACCCGTTAGATAATGGGTACGAAATAGCCCTTACCCGTACCCGTACCCGATAAGTTAATGAAAATTTTTCTTTACCCGTACCCATACCCGTTAGTCTAATGAAAATAAAACCTTACCTATACCCGCCTTATGGAATACGGTACGGGTAGAGTAAACGGATAAACGGATTTCATTGACAGCCCTATTTTCTAAGTGACAAAAGAACCTACTAGAAATTAGATGGATATCCACGTTTCCTCTCAATTTTTTCATCTCTTCGCCAAAATAATCCAAACTCACTTGCTATAACCAAAACAATCTACAATGCAAAGAAAAAAAATTTCAAACTGATGATTTGAAAGGTAAAACAATGATTAAAGCATTATTTTAAATGCTTGGATAATTTATTTATTTACTAAACAATTATGTCTCTTTACATCCTAATAGGTAAATCAATGATCCAATCATTATTTGAAGAACTCGGGCAAGGAGGGTTCAATTTTAACATTCTGCGAGATGAAGTCGGTCATATTACTCATTTATTTCTTGCTCATCCTCAATCAATTGTGCTAACCAAAAGTTTTCCAAATGTATTTGTTATGGATTGCACTTACAAGACAAACAAATACAAAATACCATTACTTCAAATAATTGGAATTACAAGTTTCAATACATCATTTTACTCTGGGTTTGCTCTCTTAAAAAGGGAGACTACTAATGATTATATTTGGGCTTTACAAATGTTCAAGGAGACTCTCGAACCTGAGAACCAGCCATTAGTCATTGTTACAGATAGAGAACTAGCACTAATGAAAGCCATATCAGTCGTTTTTCCATCAACAACTAGCATTCTTTGTATATGGCATATAAATAAGAACATAACTGCAAAGTGCAAGAATCTTTTTGAAACTAAAGAGGATTGGGAAACATTTCTGTCAGATTGGAATACTATAGTATACTCATCTACTGTTGAGGAGTATAATGGTAATTGGCACAAGTTTGAATCAACATACAAGGAGAAGAGAGATGCTGTAGTATATATAAAAGGAACCTGGTTACCGTTGAAGGAGAAATTCATTACTGCATAGACAAAAAGGCATCTACATCTCGGCCATAGAGCATCATCAAGGGCAGAAGGAGCACATGCTAAACTCAAAAAGTACCTACTGGTGTCAACAGGTAAGCAAAATTTAAGTAGACAAGTTAAAAAAAATTAAATAGTAAGTACCTACTGATGTGAATTCAATTGATCCTAACATTAATTAATTCAATTAAATTTGTTTACTAAATAATTTCATCTCTTTACATTCTAATAGGTGATCTGCAAACTATCAAGATGAAGATGTGCCTAGCTATTGAGAATGAATTTAATGAAATAAGAGTGCAACTTGCTAAAGAAAAAAGACAAGTGCCTCATGTTTGCAATATTCCATTTTTCAGAAACCTCATACATCGCATCTCATTTTTTGCATTAAAGGAGTTACACAAGCAGTATGAGATGGCCAAAAATTGTACCATGCATCCTATTTGTACAGGTCAGTTTATGGCAACAATGGGTATGCCATGTGCACATCATATGGAAAACTGGCAATCTGGTTCACTCTCTCTTGATCAAGTGCACCCACAATGGAGAATTGACACAAGAGTATTGCATAATATGGATACTAATTCAAGTGCAGATCGTGCTCAACAAATGAAAAATGTACTTGATAATTTTTATAGGGAGTATCTCAATTGGCCTCTTGACAAACAAAATTGGGCCGAGGAGAAAATTTAGCAGATTATGAACCATTCAGATGTTTCATTTGAACCAACAATTCCATTACATGAAAACAGATTTCAAGTAGCCAAAAAGAGAAAAGCAAAGAATTCTACCAGACGAGATCCATCGCAATTTGAGATTGTTGAAGCGAGATGGCAATGTAGTTCTTCAAGTGGAGTTACTTATCCTACCTCGATGCAGCAAGACACCAACATATCTAATATTGAATTTGAAGTTCCTGCAACAATAGCAGATGATAATGTGTTAGACTGGATTGACTTAAATAGTTAAATATGTAATTTTCATATTTCTGTTAATTGGATCTTAACATCCTTTTGTGACCAAGACTAATTAGTATCAAATGTATTATCGATTAATCAGTATCATTTTGCTTCACTTGTATTTTTGGTATGCATTATTCATCCTTTTACTCATCAGTATCAATTTGAGTTAATAAATAACAGCAAAAGCTTCACCAAGCTAAAACTCAAACCAGGAGCTTAATTTTAAAGATAAGTTTATTTGGTACTGTAAAAGACTTCTCTGTTTTAAAGAGAACCAATACTATTGCACTGTAACCACCAAACACAGCTTTTTATTGCTTATAACTCGTAAAGAATGACAAAAGGAAAAATAGATGATCCAAATTTTATTTGGAAAAAAAAAAATTTAGGAAGGAGTAAGGGAAAAATAAAAATCAGCTAAGAGAAACTTGCTTTGAGTAAAAACCTTATCAATCTTCTCTGGCGACAGCGACGATTTGAGTTGAATCAAGTTGAAAAGGGAGATTGGAGAAGCCCTATCAATGGACGGGCTCCGCCCATTGATAGCTTCTCTGGCGACCGCGGCGAGCCACGGCGGCCACCCCTCCTCAACCTGCTCGCCACGTGCCCAATTAGAGAAGCTTGCTTGTTTTGGCTGTTGCGACGCTTGACTGTCCAAAGTCAGAAACAGATCTCACGATTCCCGTTCCAACTCCTATCGCGCGAGAGAGAGAAAAAGAGATGGGGAGACTGGTGACTGCGGTGGCGGTGAGCCTATGGGCGATCCCCATTTCTATACTCGTCAAACGCTTCGTTCCCCAACCCCTCTGCCGTCTCCTCTCCTTCTTCGACTGTATGCCGTATGTCTATGTGCTAGGTACCAAGCCAATCTTAAGGCGTCTTACCACAAAGCGGTAAAAAGAATTTTGAGATAAGTTAAGAGTACTCGAAACCTAGGTCTTTGGTATGGTAAACAAATCGAGCTTGACTTAGTAGGGTATACTGATGCCGACTTTGCCGGTGACCGTATGGATCGAAAGAGTACTAGTGTAACTTGTCAATTTCATGGTGGTTTACTAGTTTTATGGTCAAGTCGCAAGCAAATCTCGGTTGTCCTTTCAACCGCGAAAGCCAAGTATGTAGCGGCCGGTAGTTATTGCACACAACTACTTTGGATGATGCAAATCTTTAGGGATTTTGAGTTAGATTTCCAAAGAGTACCAATATTGTGTAACAATACTAGTACCATCCTTATTTTCAAAAACCCGGTATTGCACTCTAGAACCAAGCACATAGAGATACGACATCATTTTATCCGAGATCATGTTGAGAAAGGTGATGTAGAGTTGGTGCATGTTGACACGAAAGAGCAAATTGTCAACATCTTCACCAAATACCTACGCAACAACACCTTGAACTTAGGTTCAAGCTCGGTATGCTTGAACTTAAAAATTAAATTCTATGCATATTCTGTTCATGTCTGCTTGATTGTTGCTGTTTGAGCTATTTTGGTTTGGATTTCCGTTAAAAATCATTCGTTTTTTGATTCAATTTAGTTTTCTGGTCTGAAAAACTATTTTCTGGTCAGTGCGTTATACAACGCACCAGAGGCATTGTGTAACGTACTGGCTAACAAAATGAATTTGATTTGATTTAATCCTATTTTCTCTGATATGCGTTGTACAACGCTGTACTGCGTTATGTGACGTCTGTCAAACGTTGCACAACGCCCTATAGCGTTATACAACACAAATGATTCTGCATGCTTTATAAAAATTAAAATCTTTGTTTTCCCCTTGCGTTGTACAACGGTTTCTTTGTGTCACTTGACTCTCTCTCTTGCGTTGTACAACGTGGCGTATGCGTTGTTTAACGGATTTTTGAAAAAACTGTTTTTATTTCCGTTTAATTATGCATTGTGTAACGCACGTGCTGCGTTGCTTAACGCACTGTCGCTGAGAATGTTTATTTGAGTCTTTTCTTCTTCCTTCTTTCTTTCTTTCTTCTCCAACCCGATAGCCCATTTCTCTTTTACCTCTCTCACACCCTTTTACACCCTCTACTCTATACTCCCTTACTACTCACTCTCTTACTCAACTAAGACCACTTCTCTACTCTCCTCACTCCCCTCTACAACCGTCTAGCTTCCCCTTCTTCTTTCTCTCTCTTTCTTCCTCAAACCGCAGAAACCCTAGCCTCCGACATCACCACGTTTTTCGGCGATTCGACCGTTGATTTCTCAATCGGCTTCGAGTTCGAGCTCTCCAAGGCTTCCTCTTCACTTTTCTCTCTTCAAATTTCAAGGTTACTCTTCTTTTCTTTCTTCTCTCAATGGCACCACCAAGACAATATAACAAAAGGCAAAAGGGTACCAAAGAGGCTTCTTCCTCTTCTCAACCGGAACAAACCGAAACCATACCAATGAATATTGCACCCTCTCATGAAGTTGGATGGATGGCTTGGATGACAGAATGGTAGATGGTAAGTAGTAATTACCAATTAGCATCTACCATCTAATTAGATAGCATCCAATCATCCATAGCCTCCAAATAGGCCTTTATGGACCCAACGACTGACCCAGTCTATTTATATCGCTCTAAACTTGTCTCTCTCACTCCAAACCCTAGTCGAATCGCTACCATTCGCACCTCTTTCCATATTTTGAATTTCAGTTTAAAAAATGACGACAGAATTGGCGATGGCGATAATATGGTGAAAATGATGACGTCAGCACGTCCAAATAGTCCGGAATGGTCCAATTTCAGCCCTAGTCCAGTTGGATGTTTTGGATATTTTTTTATTAGATGGTGCATATCACACCTGGTTCAGACCCCCTCTGCCTACAGAAATTACAGGCTTATTGTGGGTTATTACAGGCTTTCCTTTCCTATTACGGCCTTTTAATGATGATGAGTGTAAGGCTAAACCCTTTTTAAAAGGAAAATTGATTATTGTCATCTGCAGTTTTGTCATCCTTTGCCATTGTCGGGCTTTTCTTTCCTATTACGGGCTTTTAATTATGATGATTGTAAGGCTAAACTCTTTTTAAGGGGAAATTGATTACTGTCATATGCAATTTTGTCATCCCTTGCCATTGCTAAACAGAAAGTGAACACATGAAACAGATAAGATGAACATATATAGTGATCAAAGTGAATACATACAAAGTTACAAATAAATAAGTTCAATAAAAAAAAGTTGAATGTGCATATAAAAATCTGAACAAGAGATGACAACGCTTATTTGTTTGTAAGTGTTCACTTTGATCTTATATATGTTTATCTTGTCTATTTTATGTGTTTATTTTGTGTTTTGCGATAGCAAGGGATTGCAAAACTACGTACAGACGTTTTCCGAATAGATCATGTGCTTCATCTCATTTTTTGTTGCTTTAATCTCTCCATTTCTTTTCATAATGGAGTTTTTTATGGCCAATATATTTATTAAATTTCAACGATAACATGAAAATGTGAGTTCTGTAGTGCATTTTGAAAGAAACATGTTTTTAGCATATATTCATTCAAGCCTTTAACCAGAGATTTTTTCAACTACTCGATTCGGTTGAGGTTTCAAGCATGGGATCATATAATTTGAAGCATGAAATTGTATAATGCTTTCGTACAAAGCTTCCTTGAAACTCTTTTTTTTTTTTTTGTGAGCTTGTCACAATATAATTACATTCCGTGTTATCTACCTTGATATTTGTATTAATCCTTTATAATATTAAATATTAAATTAATATGAGCATGTGAGATGCCACAATAATATTAATAATATATCATGTCATTTTAAATCTTGAATCCTCTTCTGCCTCTAGCAATAAACCCTCTTCTAGTAATATGGATTGACATGTCCTTGTGGGCTCCATATTCCACCACATGGTGAATTTTTTAAATTTTGTTATGTTGCAAAATTTAGAGGCAAACAATTAATAATAAACAATGATATATCTTATAAAGAGTTACATTACAAAAAAGTCCTTTAATTTATTTACATTGTTCGTTGGCAGCTAGCCAACAGGCTTGGGAAAAAAATATATAAAAAGAAATATAATAATTTATTATTTGAAAAAGAATTAATATTATACAAGACTGCAGATAGTTGGCACATAGTTGAAGATGTTTGTTATAGCTTATAGGTTTTTCGGGGTTACCACTTACCTGCGTTCACAAACTTTGCAGCCTAGAATACAAAAGTTAACACACAAGTTAAAATTTGATTTACTACTATTCTCAAAACAGAAGATCGTACATTTACGATGGCACGAATCTGGCACCGTCATCAAGCAATCCTTCTTCGGGCCCGATGTTGTAGTTGAGAGTGAGCGAGCCTTTGTGATGACTGGACCTATATATAGCAAGATCATAAATTCATAATTGATGTTGATAATTAACTAATGAAAACGACAATAACAATAGCACGAATAGGTGTAGCTAGCTACCAGTAGTAATGATGATAATGATTGATGAATTAATTTCAATTATTTATTTTTTAATTAAAGCCGAAATAGTGAATCGAAAAAGATATCATCAAAGAAAAATAAAGGGAAAATGTCTATATATATATATATGTATATGTACATGATGAGATCAGCACAACAAGAGCAAGCAGAAGCGACACCATAATTGAAATCTTCATCTTGTCTTTTGTTTAAAAATGTCCCCTTAATAGATCGATTAATGGGATATATAATCAGTTCATATATAAATTTTAAGATTTGATCGAAAGTAAGTAAGATGACGTGATATTTATAGTTTCTATGATAGATGTATATATTCTAAATAAAGGTTTGCAGTAGTGGTTAATAAATACCTTAATTGATTAATTGGTATCTGTCAACCCCGTGCAACAAGGCGGCGTACAGTTAGATATATTATATTAAGGCAATTTATCTACCAAAAATAGAATAGATTACTACGCAGTGACAATTCTTAACTGACCTGACCATGTAGAAAAACAATCTCATTCTCCTCTCTGATAAGCCACAGACGGTCCAAGTCCTTAACGCTAATTCCTCAAGATCTATGTCGTATGGATACGGATATGAGTATTGTATAAGATACAAAAATTTTCAAAAATCTCCGATACTAGTACGGCGATTTGCAAAATCTAAAATTCATACTGTCGATCCGAACTGTTCAAATTGTTCTCCATATTGAAATCTCCTAGGAAACCAAAATTTATAATTTTTTGAATTTTTTTGCTATATATTATGCTATTTTCAAAAAACACTATAATGGTATCTTTTTAGATTTCGTATAGAGATAGACTAAATTAGAAATTTTTATAAATCTATACCATCAATATTTTTATAATATTATGCTATTATAAAAATAGCATAATATTATGCGCCAATATTTTTACATTTCGTATTTATGGTATCTTTTACTCATATTAATTTTTCTTTATATACTTTCAAAATTTTCATACACGCCATATGCATCATATTTAAAAAAATATATATATATATATATTAAATGCTTTTTTTTAAAAAAAATTTAAGTATTGTTTGTCGAGTCCAACTTTAAAAGAGAGAAGCCACTAGTTAGCAATTTCTGATATGATATGCTGTTCCATGGGTAAAACAAATATTGTTGTGGCATCTGTAGCATAAGATGTGGACTTCAAAATTATCAAAAACCCGCATCTCAAAGTGCTTTTAAGATATTGTCTCTGAACTCTGATTAAAATATTAGGGCAGTTGTGGCACACGGCACAAGCAGTGCCGTTAAGGCTTTAATTGCTATGTTGCAACTAAAGGATGAGTATCTTTCAAAATATAGTAAGTCATCAAATTGGGTCACGAACTCACGATTGCTGCTTACATTGGTGTATACTTGGCATACCTGTCACAAGGATTACGATTCTTTTTGCACGAATAATCAAATATAGGTCTAGGATAGCATGTATATTGAGGCAAAAATAATTTGTATTTTCGCTTGTGGAGTCGTTTAATTTGTCTTGACCAATTGTTTGCTAATTTCTTGAGCAGAGAGCTTATCTTTCGTATGACATCTATGTGTGGTTAACTACCAAAAATTAATAAAGTGCGTTAGGAGTCTGTGCGTTCGAATGACAATTGACAAGTCATGTACTCTTTATTTTAATTACTTTTTCCCTGGAAAATCCTAAATACTACATCTTAATTATTTCTTTCGTTTTCATGTCCACTCATGGTGTAAATATGTATTAAAAAAATTTAGATGGTGTAGTTAAGAAAGTATAATTTATTTTTGAAATAGTGTAAATAGGAGCTCCGTTTGTTGCTGTTCGTACTGTATTTTATTGGAAATGATAATTAGCAAAAAAAAAAAAAAATTTTGAAAAAATGTAAAATTTGGTTTCCAAGGGTATTTCAATATGGTGAACTAATTGAATGGTTTCTTTTGACCGTTTGAATTTTGGATCTTGAAAAATGATTCGATGGTACGAGCGATGGTACATTAGCCTTTCTCCATATATATCAACGAAAGTGAACACTTAAAACAAACAAAATAAACTCATAAAAAAAAGATAAAATGAACATATACAATAAACAAAGTGTACAGATAGACCTATAGGATAATTTTTAGTATTTATAAATAATAATAGATACTCTATTGTTATAACTTATAACTAACTAAATACATACTTATATTAGATACCCTTAACAATACTAAGTAAATATTATATATTTTTAGTATATAATAAATCGAACACTTCTGCATGTCAAATTCTTTATTTACTGAAAGAAAAAATAAAAAATGTCAATACATAGTTTCAGTCATGTTTTTATCCTGTCAGACTAATATACAATTTCGGACACACAAGTAATTACGGAATCAAATCTAAAGTAGTAATTAAATCCCGTGGGTGTTCGATTCCGTTTTTTTTTTTCCGATTTCGACACGGCATCTGAGCCATCCCTCTTACGACAATCTGACCGTTCATTTTGATCTTCGTATCCTCCGTTGTCTCTCATTCGCTAAAACCTGCCTCATCTCCTCCTCCGCAAACCGTCCCACCCTAACCCCTCCTTCACGCCTCTGCCTCCCGTCCTCCACGCGGCCATCACTCCATCTTCATCGCCTCTTCCTCTGCCAAACCGACCCCACCTCGGAGCACCTCCGCCTCATCTCCTTGGTCAATACCTCCGTCTTCCTCTCTAAGCACCCGATCAACACCTGAAATGAAGTAACCTCAGTGAATGATGCCCAACCCGTGTATGATTTAAAATTTTCAAACCCAGAGCTAGCTCTGGCACTAAAGATTTCAATGGGGCCGGGAATTGGGGAAGATCGAGCAAAGAAAGAGGCGGTTGCCAAGGAGGCTTCTGCCAAAGAGAAATGAGATACTCAGTGCCTCGGACTCAACAGATGCCATCATGTCCAATAAGGAAGCTCAGGAAAATTTCTTGATAGATTGATAAAAAAAAAGCTTGGCAGTGGCGTCTACTAAGAAGTTGTTTCCTCAAATTTTCAATTATTTTCAGCTTTACAAAATTTGGCTGCTATTTTCCACTTCAGATTGAAGTGATTTGTTTCTTTTTTTAAAAAATTAAGCTTATTTGAGCCTCCAACTTCAGATAGTTCAAGTAGTTAGAAAAATTAGTGATTCATTTGTGTCAGAATTTGTTCGTTCCAGAGGTGATTTTCAAATAACTCGCAAATTCATAAAATAAAGTAACCTCAGTTAGTGAACGCCTTCCAAGGTCGGGCCGGGTTCTCGGGAGGTCGGGTCTAAAAGGACCTACTCAAGGGCCGGACCGGGCCGGACTTATGGAGACTTTTGGAAGGGCCAGGTTTAGAAGGTCTTAAATATAAAGATCGAGCCTGACCCTTCTCAAGCCTGATCCTTTTAGGCCCTTCGGGTTTCGAGAGGTCGAGCTTGAAGGGCCTGAAGGGCCAATGTACAGACAATATATTTCTTTAAATATTTATTTAAATTATGTTTAAAATAATCAATTTTTTAAATCTACCAACAACATTTTTTATTGGATCTTTTCAACTCAAAAGGCACCTTTGCCTTTTTACCTTTCCCGGTACAATTTAGAAGAGGTTAGTGCTAACTCGAGGATAGTGATTATTGTTTGGAGTGGTAAGTTGAGGTTAGTAATTATTAGTGCTATAATTATTAATTATAATTATAGTTATTATTATTATATTAATAATTACATTAATAATTAATTAATTATATAAATTTGTATAATATTATAAACTATTAATCATGCTAATTTGTAATTATTAATAATTCTTAATTATTATTAGTTATCATTATCATATTAATAATTATATAATTATTAGAATAATTATAAATCCTATTTTTTTCCCTTTCTGGGAAGATGCTAAATAGTAAATACAATCTCCTTTCTTTGGGCTCATGAGTCTTAATGTTGTCTATTTATAAAGGATCACACGAATTATGCTATATATATATGAATCTAACAAAAATTTGGCACGCACAAAAGTAAATTCAAATTTGTTCGTAATGGATGACTCATCCCGTCCCGTGCGTCGGCAGCGCGCAGGTCGCCAGCAAGCCGACCTTCTCTCGAATCTCTCCGACGATCTGCTGGTCACAATCCTCTCGTTTCTCCCGACTCGCATCGCGGCTCTCACCTCCGTCCTCTGCCGCCGCTTCCGCCACCTCTGGAAGGCCTCCCCTTCCGTCCACCTCGACCTCACCGCCGACAGTGCCCGCGTCATCAACTTCGAAAACTCGAGGTTCCTGGCCATGGCCACCAGGGCCCTTCTTAGCCGCCAACTCTCCGACGGACCTGTCCTCTCCCTCCGTCTTGACCTCAACAATTCTTCCCTCCTTCTACCGGATCTACCTGGCTCATTTTTGTGCTCTCTGCTGATCAAGGCCCGTTCTCTTGGCCTCCTCCACCTCACCATTGTAAGCATGAAAAACATTCAACCTATTCTCCCCACCATATTCTCTATCCACTCTCTCCTCTCCCTCCACCTTACTAACGTAATTCCATCCTTCCGCGTTCCTAACGTAATTCCACCAACTCCAAGCACTGTTTGCTCTGTAGTCACTCTGACCCAATTGCAAAGTCTTTCCTTAGCTTTAAAGGCGGCCGACTCAGCTGAATTCAACCAACTCCTTTCTCAGTTACCTTCTCTTCAACATTTGAAACTTTGGTTGATTTTCAGTGGCGTGTTCCCTCTGTCATCGCAGACTATCCGAAAACTGGAGCTGGATACGATTTTCATTCACCAAGCTGAATTATTGGCCTTATCCACACCTTCATTAGAGATTCTTCATTTGAAAATCACTCAACATTATCAAAGGCTGCCACACATTGAAGGAGATATGCCTTTTCTGAGAAAAGCCACCATTATACTTCACGGCCTTCATAAAGGTGACCGTTTTTGTACGGGTGACGTAGTTGCTGTTGCTCACCTGTTGAATTGTGTCTCCATTACTCAAGAGCTGAACCTGGATATAATGGAGACTCAGAATGTAATAAGCTCCTTCCATCTCTTTCTTTTATCTTATTAATGTCTTAGTTGTTAATAACTTAATAGTACTTAATGGTTAATTGGTTATAAAAAATATTGTGTTGACTATTTAATTTTTGCTTTCCGTGCATGGCCAAACTAAAACAGTAAAACATATAATAGTATTGCTGTTGAACCTCATAAACTAGACATGATTGTATTCAAGAATGACTGAAAAAGAAATGTTTCTGGATGATATGGTCCTAAAAAGCTGTTATATTTTGGAAAGAGGTTTCAGTAATGTGAGAAGTATTTAAGTTGAGAGAATGTAGCTGAATAGTGATTGTTGTGTTGCATATAATTTGTCTTTGCATGACACATAGGCTTGAGGGAGCTTTACGGAATGCTATCTTCGAAACTTCACGTTGTTACAGCTATTTAGTTCTTATCCACCAGTTAGTTTGTTTGCTTTTTGTAATGCAAATATTTACTTCAAGGGCCTAGCAAAGTAGCAGAGCAAAACTTGTTCCTTTCTTTTCTTTATGGCACTGTTGAAAAAAAAAGACAAAAAAACCCCACCATGTGAATCCTTGATAAATCAAGAAAAAATAAGTTTGCACAATAAGTGGTAGTGTTAATGATTTAACGGTACATTCCCTAATTAAAATGGACAAGTGTTCGTGGCTAGAATCTATGTTCTTAAGATACAGATGTGAATATTATCAGATTCCATAATAGAACGGGTCAATGAATTCAAAATTTTAAGATGCAATGTGTGTATAAATGTACATTTATGTGTTATTATTTTGCACACATTTAAAAGCATTCTCAGAAATGTAAATGAATGACTTGTGGATTATAAATATAGAATTGTACAAGTTCCTTAGAGATGAAAGCACTAATTACGTATATTAAATTTGTACAGCTGGTAATGAATTGTACTGTTAAAAGTATCACTAACCTTCTGTTGACATTTAGCCACTGAAGCACCTGAAAAGGTCACTTTTGTCATTTCATTCTAGCCTTTCAAGTTTAAATTTTTTCAGACAAGTTGGATTTGATTAATCCAACAAAATAAGCCAATGTTACTGATTTAAAACATTTGCCCAGTAAAATCTGCCCCGATCTGCAAAGAATGTTCATGTAACACTCAAATCTCTTCCTTCTTTTCTTCCTGAGCCCCTTAACCTTGTTAGTTAGAGTATGCCATTTTTTTTAAACGATATTTGCTAATCTTTATCAATTTTTTATTTAATTATGATTTTCTTTATTTAGTGAGTATTATTTTTTAGTTGTTTTACAATATGAATAAGTGTCATTGTTCAATAACTAGATCTCATCAACTATGAGATTCTACACCTAAAGTGGCGGCTCATGAGTTAATTGGGAACCCATGCATGATTATTTCAGTGGATGTCCTAAAGATTGAATAAATGTTCTCCTAATTAAAGGGTAATTCAGATTCAGTGAATAACATGAATTTTATAGTACTCAGTTTGTTTGTTAAATATGCACATTATATTGGTGCATTATTGAGATATAATTTATTTTTGGGTTTATATAGGTTAGAAATTGAAAATGTAAATTTATTCTTTAGCTGAAATTCCTTAACTGTTTTGTGATTTCTGCAGGGGAAGTACCCATTTCCTGTTTTGTTGGAACCAGGTAAAGAGGTGCCAAATTTTCCTAATTTGAAGCACCTGGATGCGAACATGTACTTTCACAAGTACAACTTTGAATCCATTATTGCATTGCTTCATCATTCCCCTGCTCTAGAATCACTGAAGCTGGTTCACAAGGTGCATAGCTTTTTCAATTTTCTCTCTCTTTACTATAAGTTTATTAGAAATGTTATTGTCTGAATGGTCGAAAAGTGTTTGATGAAAATTTCTCTTCTGTTATCTAATGACTTTGGTCTTGGTGGGTTTCATGTCTAGTATGCCTATCCCAACTTGTTTGGGACTAAAGGCTTTGTTGTTATTGTTCTTATATGTGATCCATATGCCAATCTTAATCACAACCAACAAGATCTAAATCTGTATTATATGCAAGTATGCAACTCACTTTCCTTTTACATTTTTCTATTATTGCTTGTTTTTGGCAATGATTCTGGTTTGGATTTTTCACTTTTTGAGAGCAACGTGGAATCATTTTAGACAAGGTAGGCATAGTTCCCACCCCCCTTTCAGTCTGTAATTACAGCTGAGATATCCATGGTTTGTTCTTTAGAGGAAGGTTTTTTTTTTGGGGGGGGGGGGATGAACTTCTGTAGTTTGGTTTAACTTCTTGAAGTATTCCTTTTTCTAGTTGAAATGTCCCTTTGAACTTGTGAGTTGGTTTACATGGATTTGTTGTTGTGTGCTGATGCCAAGCACAGGAATTAAAAAGGTGAATTAATGTTCTTCTTTTCTTCTCAACCTCCATTTTGCAACAGCATTTGTTTTACCCCAATTCTCAAGCGAATGTAATTTGTTTGTTTTGCCTCTCTTCTATGTGCTTGTTTGATATCCCTATTAGAAAGGTTTCACTGAAAATAGGAAGTCGGGTGAATAATGTCAGATGGGTACAAGTTAGGTTTTGATGGTGGAAGAAACTGTGTATTTTCAGAAAGAATTAAAATGGCAAATATTCTTAGAGAAGAAGTGAAATTAGAAGAAATATTTTGTTCCAGTGGATTGCAAATAGATCTGTTAAGTTTACATTAAAACTATGCAAGACAATTACAATGTTTAGATTAAACTATTACTCCCATGAATGAATCTTTATTAATAAACAAGTAGAACAATAGTAAAGATTATGCTAATACTTAATTGGTAATTCAATCTCATAAATGAATTTCAACTGCACTGCATCTTGTCTTTGTAGCGGGGAGTCTAGCATTTTTGTCTTAGTGGCAAGGAGTATAGTATTGCGTATCTATCCTGCAGAAGTCCGATATGATTGGTCAGGATGTCAAGACAAAAAGGAGAAATATACATTAATTTCTGAAAAATAGGTTTTATGACTTTGTGGGTCGCACAATACTGCACTAAATTGACCCCTTCAGAAATAGTTCTTTTGAGCTGACAGACAAGGCTTGATTAGGAAATGAATTTATTTGAGCAAAAAATAGCTCTGGGGTCAACTTTACCAAGAGCAATATTTCAGGAGCCATTTTCAAAATTCTTCCCTTGCTGCTATGGGCCTGTTTGGATTTCATTGTTTCATTCTCTGTGTGTGTAATACTGCTAACTTGTTTGCTGCTTATTTGTGTCTCATTAGGCTTGAGCATCAGATAGCCCTATAAGATTAACTAACAATTAAAACATTTGTGGTATTTCAGCCCTAGTGGAAGTTTCAGCTTCTTTTTGGTTTTAGGTACTCCTGGATTTTGTATATTGCTTCGTTTTGTATCCATAACAATAAAGAATCAAATAGGTGGCCTGTAAAACAATGAACCAAAACATAAATTTTGCAGCTTTTCCTTGCTGGTGCAGACTGTACATACTTAATGTAGGTGTGTAGTTAATATTTTTCTGCTTAATGTACATACTTAATATACATAACATTTTTCTGCATTTTCTGCTTTTCCTTGTTTGTATCCATTCCTTTTCATACTGTACATACTTAATGTAGGTGTGTTGTTCTGTTTAATTTTGTTGTTTCTCTCTAACTTAATATAATAATAAAACTAACTAATATGTACAGTTTGGGCTGGTGTGCATCTGAGCTGATATTTGAAATTTTGGATAAATTGATAAAGTTGTTGTACTTGTGTTAACATTTGTAGGATATGCAGTCAATTAGTGTGAGAGATGCATCAACATAGTTGGAATCTCTTCTGTTTGCATTGTTATTTTTCATTTTAAAATTTCTGGACTTTATTGCCACTAACCAAACATTTATTCCTACATTTTGCTTCAGGCTCCAGCGTATTGGAGATCAAAGCTGCCCCGTAATGCTGCTGGTAATAACAAGTACATTCACTTGACAAATCTTCATTTAGGGCAGAATAGCAAGGAATTTATGAAGTTGGTGAGCAAGAAAGGCACTCATAAGTAGCTTCAGGCACATTATTAGGACTTCTGCAGCCAAAAGTTAAATGTTTTGATAATAGAAACTTTGCAAACAGGAAGCTTGTCAAAAGCATTGTTGTTGTATCAGCTATTTTTCATGGTTTGATTCTACGTAATTGTTAATTACAATTAGTTTTGGCATGGCATGCTTGCAAAGTTGGTATAATGTGAAATGGGTTTCTTGCGCTTCTATTTTGTCAATTGGTCGCCGTTACTTATTTAATTTGGAGAAAGTTAAATTGAGTTGCATCTCTGTTGATTAATTCATTGAAGGTTGAGAGGAGATGGAAGTAGTGTGAAAACTTTGTAAGTGCTGTTGTAATTCTATCCTAGATTACAAATGACAAGTTGAATCTAGTAGGAATATATTTCTTTCTTCACAAGACTTTAGAAACAGAAGATATTATAGACATTCGTTAAAAAAAAAAAATTGATTTTACTGCAAAAAAAAAAAAAAAAATTAAGCTTCAATAATCGAACAATACTATATTTCTGGCCGAGTAGATCCGATCCGCTACTATTCATAAGCACTGTTGGTTAACAGTGTGGTTGACAAGTGGGGCCCACTAACAATTTATCGGATGCGGATCTGACTCCCACCTGCACACTCTCTTCTTCACTGCATTGTCCGCTGCTATTTTGTTCCTACAGGTTGAAATTAAAAAAAAAAAGATTCTTTCTCCAATCACATGGCTAGGGGCCCACACAGTTTTACAATCGTTTACGCCCGGTCTAGATGATCCTTCTTTTCCTTTCCCATTCCTTCTTCCTTCCCTTTTCTACTCCATGTCCATTCCATTATTTTTCTTCCTGCAAGCAAGCGCGTGGCGTGACTGAGAAAACCATCCTTTCCTTTTTTTTTTCCTCTCCATTTCATGGATTGATGAATGACTCCATTTAATCAATTTCCATATAAAATATATTTGACTCTTTACATTATTTGAGGATCTTAGCAACTTTATTTTTATGTAAAATTTTGCTCGCATGATTACAAGATTATAATGATTATGTGATATAAATCTTACTTTTTTTTTACTTAATATTATTTTAAATTCTCATGTTATTTATTTTTTATAATATGAAGAATATATTTTACGTTTTTTATTGTTTGAGTTCCTTCCCAAACTTTGTTTGCATAGATAGTAGACCAATTGACAAGAGAGGGTGAGACTGCTATCTATACATAAATAAAATTTAGTATTGTCTATACGTATCAATTTGAAACTGCAATTATTATAATCAACAATTTGGACCTCTAAAATTTTAATACAAATCAAGGTTTTTTTTTTTTAATAAGAAGCAAGCAATTACCCGTTTATAAAATGCGTTTTTCTCTCTCCAATTTAGCGCGTTTTATAAACGGGTAAATAGGCTGCACTCATTTCTAATTTCCGAGCGGAATTGGCGCTGTATTAACGCGTTTATAAAACGAGTAATAAAGCTAATTACCCGGTTTATAAACGGGTTATTACACCTGTTTAATATACTTTTCCACTTCGATAAAAATTTATGTCATTTCAATCTAACTTTTGTCATTTCAAAAACTTTATGTCGATAAATTTGTGAATTTATAAACGCGTTAGTACAAGTTATATAACACTAGCCCTTCTCGCAGAAATAAAATCGTGCAATATCCTTAAATCAAATTCTCCTCCCTTTAAACCTAACCCTCTAAATAAATTCCAGAAATGTCTATAATTACCATATATGTCAACCAATCTCCAACTTTTACTGGTTGTTTTTTCCACATAAATTGTAGTCCGCAAACCACATTTGCTGCTATTCGAAATGAACTATACAACTATCTCCTGATTTTAGAAACCCAATACACTTTCAATATGAATGGCCGTTATAATGATATAATGAATGGGAGATATGAATCTCTATTTCTTCCCGTCAATTCTGAAGATGAATGGCGATATTTTTACCAGGAGGCATTCGAGAGGAGAGGATTACCCATTATTGAGTTATATGTTGATTTCATTCCCGTATACGGCACGGGACCAGATCTGAACTTAGCACCGCTTGATGAACCCAGCAACAGCGAGCCAAACACTACATTGAATCTTGGGTTTGGTCAGCAATACACTGGCGAGTAGTCTGTTCCTGTTGGAAACCAGAGTTATGGTTTAACTCGACATGTGGAAGAGAGCAACACATCAGGCGATGATGTAGAGGTGGTCGATGACGATGAAGAAGGTCCAGCGAGTTACTCTGAACTTCCAACTGGAGAAGAATATACCGATGTGGAGCACTTCTCGGAGAGAGAATTACCTTTTTATGCAAACTGTGATCAGCCATACATTTCAGGAAGAACGGACTTGCACCATCCTGTAAGTGCATTGTGTGATATATCGATGTTTGAGTATGTTGGTAGGCCGGAGCCTAATTTAGGGCCGGAAGGCGAACTCGCTCCTGGTAAAAGATTTGGTTCCAAAAATTAATTAATTCTAGTCGTTTGTGATGCTGCTTGTAAAAGAAATGTTGAAGTCAGAACCGAATCTAGTAATAGACAAAAAATTATAATGGTTTGTATGCAAAAACCAAATTGTAAGTGGCGATTGTATGGAAGACTTGAAAGTTATAATACCAATTGGAAGATTTCTACCAATCCAAATGAGCATAGTTGTTGTAGACCGCCCGGCGAAAGAGGTCACGAAAACCTTACGGCTAGCCTAATTGCTGAACATGTCAGAGATGAGTTGAAAAAAAATCTAGCTAAAACTGTAGACGATATAGGAGGTTTTATTAGGGCTAGATATCCACGTATTGAACCCACATATAATAAACTATGGCGTGAGAGGGAGCGAGCACTGGAGCAATTGTTTGGGTCTTGGAAAGGGGCCTACAATAAACTTCCACGGCTTCTCGAGGCAATCAAGGCGACGACCCCAGGGACGAAGTACACAATCATTTCTTGGCCTACAGGCGTTGCCAATGTGAACCTCTTCAAGATGGCGGCCTAGGCTTATGGTCCGTGTATAGAATCACTGAAATATGCCAGACCCGTTATCTCAATTGATGCTAGTTTTTTAGCGGGCCGATACAAGGGTAGGTTGTTTACGGTGTGTGGTTATGATCCAGAAAATCGTTTAATTCCGGTTGCATTCGGATTGACCGAGAAAGAAGATAAGGATTCTTGGGGATGGTTCATGTCTTGGGTTAGATAGGAGGTTGTAGGAGCGAACACCAGGTATTGTGTCATATCTGACCGTCACAAGGCAATAAAAGCAGTATTTGCTTCCACAGAGTACGGTTGGAAGGCACAAGGTCCGCATGCAGTAACAATGCATCGTTATTGCATGCAACACGTTGCTGAAAACTTATGGAAAGAGGCTGGCGGGTCGGAACATGAAAATTTGAAAAAAAATTTCAAGTGTAGGCTTGCAAATAAGAAAAACCCTAGACGTTTTAGACATAGATGGCAAGAATTGAAGAATACAAATGACAAGGCATATCGGTATCTAAGAAATTGTGGTAAACATAATGAAGCAGACGAAAACGAGCAGCCAAATTATATAAATGGGCTCAGAGCTTTGACAAAGGGCATCGATGAGGTCTAATGACAAGTAATGGATCGGAGAGTCCGAATAATATTTTTAGAATAGAACGAAGATTACCGGTGACAGCAATTGTGGAAGGCACGTGGTATAAATGTGCCAATTGGATGAACAAGAGAACACAAGAAGCACTTGAAAGGTTGAGTCTAGGAGAAAGATGGCCAAAAGAAATAAAGAATAAATTAATCAAGCACGATACAAAATCACGTAAGTACATTAAATTAATTATTTTATTTTTACATCTATTTTAATATAACATTTTAGTAACTTCAAATGTTGATTGCATTGACAGAGGAGATAAGCACTTTTGTGCTGAGATTAGACCTTAGAGAATTTAGAGTCAAAGTTCGCCATGGTTACCGTGATGGTCAAGGGTATGAATATTAGCACTACGCTGTCCTAATTCCACCTGATATGGAGCCCACCGATGTGCAGTTGCCATGTACTGGTACCACATGCGAATGCCAAAAACCACAACTGATTGGTATACCTTGTGCACACCTCATTGCTGTTTGTAGGGAGACAAATTACAATGTAGATCAATTTGTGGATCATCGCTACAGCCTACAGAATCATCATATGATATCGTCGGTTGGGAAATTTCCCTGTTATAAAGATGAGGATGAATGGCCACGGTACAATGGTCCGACAATTGTACCAGACAAGAGTTTGATGAATCGCGGAAGGCGCAAAGTAATTCGTGCTGAGATGTGGATGGACAAAACGGAAGGCAGGAAAGGTAAAGGTCCCAAAAAAAAAAGAAACAAAAAAGAAGTCAAGCTTCAACAAGTCAACAGCCGCAACCGCCCCAACGTCAACCACAATATCCGATGGATGCATTGCAATCTGGTTGACACACTAGCAGACCACCAACAAGGACCAACAGTCCAATTAGGAGAGTGACCTTTGAGTCTTTTGTTCCGACTGTTGAAACGACTATTCATCCAGGACGAAGGTCATTGCATGTTGATCCACGAACCATTAACAATCGGGAGGACCCAGGATATGTGCAACCACGGCGAAATTCAGTCAGCATTGATCCACGGGCCAGCCATGTCGCAACTGGGAGTACCGGAACTGAGTCAGCTAGATTTTCGACCGAGCTACTACGTCTGGGGATAGAGGAGGAAGAGGATTTAGGGCAAAATTTTGCAATGCGTTTTCTTTTGGAAGGAAGAAAAAAATGAACCATCTGTAATAATTATTTTTGTTTGTTTCACGATTTTTTGTTTTTATTAAAATTTTATGTATTGTAATTTCGGGATTGAATGTTTCACGGATTGTACTTTTAATTTAAATGTTATGTATTGTAATATGGATCGTACTTAAAAAAAAATGTAACTTAAAAATGAAAAAAAATCTAACTAAAATGTATAATTATTCAAATATATTTCTAAAAATGTAAGTAATAAAAAAATGTAACTTCAAAATGAAAAACAAAAATCTAACTAAAAACTATAATTATTCAAAAATATTTCTTAAAATGCAACTAATAAATGTAACTAAAAAATATATCTTCAAAAAATTAAATTTAAAAAATGTAAGGCATAACAAAATTTTTTTTATTTTTCTTATCTCTTTTTTTTTCTTCCTTTTTTCTTTGCTGCTCTCTTTTTTTTCTGAGTGACGAAGAAGATAGACACACAGAAGGCAGCAACAGTATATAATAATATTGCACCCTTATAACCCGTTTATAAAACGGGTAGTAAGCCTATTTATCCGTTTTATAAACGCGCTAATATATGTAGCTGATAGAAATTCCCGCCCAACAGAGTGTGTCAGATGGGAGTATAATTAATTTCCTTTTTACATGTTTATGAAATGCGTTAAAAGGCTATTAACGCGTTTTATAAACGGGTAAAGAGGAAAATTCTGTCGTTTCAGTCAGTTTTTTTTAATCACTTTGTGAATTTATAAACGCGTTATTAACATCTATAAAAGAGCACCTACGAGACCTCAAACCTCACAATCTTCCCCCTTTCTCCCTTTCTCTCTCTCTCAAAAATCAAAACATTACAAAAAATAGAATCCATTAAAAATGTTAGTTGGTGCGAAATTAATAGCCATAAGGGTTGGGTGCGGCACAAGTATTTAGCGATACAGGGTCGCACACAGTCCTTATGGCTATTAATATTCCACCAACTATAAATAAAATATTTCGAAGTGGAATTCGTTATTATGTGCAGAGTTGGCCCAGATGCACAGCTCGGAATTGTCAATAATCATCTCAGCCAAACTAACATTCCGCATGCAACGGGTTTGGGTCCTCCACTACCGAGTTCTGCCACCCCAAACTAGGGAAGAACTCGACGACTGTTGTTTGTAGATGAAATGTTGGTTCCTCTGCAAATATAGCGCCTATAACCTTTACTCTTGGGTTGAACACATTTTCAAAAAATAGGCCAAGAGGGAAGCTTCCTTGCTATAGTGTTTTGCTGAAATTTAGATGGGCGCATACATGGTGTTTTATCCAAATTGAGTATTGTAAGTTGTAATGGAGAAAACTTGTAATTTTTTATCCAATTGTAATGTGCAATTATCATTAATGAGAATGATTGTTTTTTCTATATTAGTGATTTCTTATTTTCTTTATGATTAAGAATGAAAATTAAAATGTAATTACAAATTATAAATAAAAATCTAACTAATAAATGTAACTTTAAAAAAATGTAACTTAAAAATGAGAAAAAAATCTAACTAAAATTTATAATTATTCAAAAATATTTCTAAAAATGTAAATAATAAAAAAAATGTAACTACAAAATGAAAAAAAAAATCTAACTAAAAACTATAATTATTCAAAAATATTTATAAAAATCTAACTAATAAATGTAACTAAAAAAATATCTTAAAAAATGTAACTTAAAATTCTATTTGGAGTTTGCATGCAAACATTTATAAATGTCTGCGCGGTTCGAGGTGGAGAAAGCAAAAACAGTAAGTAGAATAAAGACAACCTATTTACCCGTTTATAAAACGCGTAAATAGGCTATTAACGCGTTTTATAAACGGGTAAATAGTCTCTGAAAAAGCTTCCCGCCCAGTTTGCTTGACAAACTGACAATTGAATTAATAACTAATCCAGTAAATAAATATTGTGTCCATGCTATAAAATTATAATCGATCCAATAACACTAAATTTTTTTTTTGGAACTAATACTTTATATAATTTTTTTAAATTACATGTAATTGTATTATTGTATTTAGTCTATTTGATCATTTTGAATTACATTTTATAAATTTATATATTATCCATAATTAACGAGAATAAGTTTTCTTGCGGAACGCACGAATATAACAAAATATTATTTGGTAGCAAATGAAGAGAAAAAAAATAAAGATATTGCGTAAATTATGAAAAATAGTTTTAACATATAATATTTTCATATTTGTTCCAACAATATACTATTTTATAGATCCAATCATAAAAAAAAATAGATCGCGCAACGCGCGAGTTCGAAGCTCCGGTAAAAGTGGTCTTCTAGTTCCCAGCGTAAATGAAAAAAAAAGTGAATCCACATTCTCTTTTCCTTCTGAACCACAATTTCCAATAGTGTCTGAGCTCTGTTCTAATTGTTCCTAACCCCAATTCTAAGCAGCATTGAATTGTTTTACCTCTTTTTTCTATGTTCTTGTTTGATATCCCCAGTAAAATGTTTTCACTGAAATTAGAAAGTTGACTACTTGTTAATAATTTCAGATTGGTACGAGTTAGGTCTTGATGGTGGAAGAGGATGTAATTTCAGAAAGAATTAAAATTGACCATTTTTTAAGAGAAGTTAAAATGCCAATATTATCTGAAAAGTAGGTCTTATTAACTGTTGTGGGTCCCACATGGCTGCACTACATTAGCCCCTTCAGAATTTTAGGAGTCCACAACTGACAAAGGGGCTCGATTAGCAAAAGAATTCATTTAGAATAAATGATCCTGGGATCAATTTTGCGAAGGGCAAAAATGTAGTGCAATTTTTTTGTTGAATTATTTATGTTTCTATAATATTCTTAGAAAATATCTTCTGGCATCCTTAGAGCAAATGATAAAAAATCTCATGGGTTTAATTCTCTCTTCTTGAATCGAGTACCATTATGAAATGTTTTGAATGCAGTAGTCTCCCCTACCGGTCACTGAGCGAAATCTATATTTTTCCGATATTTATCGATATTTTTATCTCTTTTTACCGATATTGCTGTTCTGGCCATTGTTTTGTTTTCTACTTTATCGGTATTAGGAACACTGCCATTTCCAAATCATCTGTGAGATGTTGGTATCAATCGTTGTAAAGAAGATTAAAGGAGAGCCGTGAATGGTAATTTTCTGTACGCACAGAACCAATGTACAGTTACCATTTTTTTGCAACTAGCTTGATGTAGAGAGGTCATCTTTTGCATGACTTTTAAATGCAACAAACCACCAAAAATCAATAACGAGTAATGCTCTGACTGTGCATGAGTTGGAATAAATTTTTTTTTTTGGGGTATGCATGAGTTGGAATAATCTTTTTGGGTCGGTGAGTGTTTGCTGGAGGGGATTGTAATTCTCCAAAACTAAAACAAAATTAATTGTTTGCTAATTTAAACATCTTCCATTCATAATAACACATTCATATCACGTCCCTCGTCAATTGTTTCCTAATTTAAACTAAAACAAAATCTTTCTATGCAAACAAATGAATTATTGAGGATTTTAGATATTTGCTTTCTATCCTAAATTCGATCTATACTTTATCTTTCTGTTCATGCATAAAGTTTCAATATTGTGTTTATAATTTGCTTTTCATCGTGCAAAAATTTCCTGTGTCCAAATTTATAATTAAATAGTTTCAATTTAATGGAAAAAAGAGCAATCCCCATTTATTTTATAGTCGGTGCCTAGTGCCTACGCACCAGTAGTACAAGATTAATAATTGAAGTCACTGGAGAGGGTGGTCTCTTGTTTAGGTTACATAAGTTTTATGTATGGAGGGTCCTGAACTATGTATGTTTTACTTATTAATGCAAAGCCTACGGGCGGTTTAAATAAAAAAAATAATAATAATTGAAGTCACTGGTCCCTAGACTCTCCAAACGGAACTAAAATCACTTTCAAATTCCACACACATAACATACTTCAGTACGTAGTTCACACTCCCAAGTACGATCGATTAAGTCCGTGGCAGTTGGCACTCTTCTCTCTTTCAGAAATCCCCAACCCCAACTTATTTCCAACACTCCCGTACGTTCTCTAGATCGAATTAATCTCGACGTGCACAGCGGCCATGCCGAACTCCTCCCGAACAGATTCTTCCTACCAACCCGACCATCTCTCCAACCTCCCCGATGCGCTGCTCATCATCATACTCTCATTCCTCCCGACTCGCATTGCGGCTCGCACCTCTTTTCTCTCCCGCCGCTTCCGCCACCTCTGGAAGGCCTGCCCTGTTGTCGACCTCTCTGCCGACAGATGTACCAACATAAAGACCTTCGAGGACATGGCCAACAGCGCCCTCAGCCGTGATCCCTCCAATCCTTTCCTCCGCCTCTGCTTTCACCTCGTACCTGGGTTCTTCCATAAGCTACCTGACTCATGTTTGTCTTCTTTACTGGCCAAGGCCCATGCACTTGGCCTCCACCACCTCACCTTTGATCACATTACCTTCGTTGATGACCTTGATCCATCGACTGTCTCCACCATATGCTCCATTGATCCTCTCCAGTCCCTCAAGCTTCCTATTGTACCTCCACGGAGTCTTCCCTCTCTTGTCAATTTGCCCTGCTTGAAAACCCTTTCCTTAACGTTTGATGAGACTGCAGCTGAGGCATACTCATCCGATTCTGACTCTGATTCAATACATGAGGACTACTCAACCGATTTCAATCGATTCCTTTCTCAAATTTCTTTCCTTGAAGATTTACATCTTCGATTGAATTTGAATGCGGGGTTTACTCTGTCATCACAGACTATCCGAAAACTGGAGCTGTTTATTGATGAAATTTTCGATCCAGATGAATTTGTGAACATATCCATGCCTTCGCTAGAGATGCTTCGTTTGGAAATGTGGAATATTGATTGCGACGGCCTGCCTCGCATTGAAGCGAATATGCCTTCTCTGAGGAAAGCCGACCTTAAACTTCGCAAAGTTCACGAGGGTGATGTTGGTGTTGTTGCAAGGCTACTGAATTGTGTCTCCAGAGTTGAAGACCTGAGGCTGGATATAGTAGAGTATTTGATAATAAGCTCCATCCTTGCCTTGCTTTTATTTAGCTGATGTCTTAGTTTTTACAAGGGACGCATTGCACTGAATAGGAAATGACGCTAGGCGAGATTGTCAAACAAAGTTACATGTTGGGAAGCGGTACTACCGTACTAGTAATATGGAAAGTATTTTAGTTGAGAGAACGTATATAGCTGTAACCTGTAACTGTAAGAGCCAGATTATCAGAATAATTGATTGCCAAACCTTGTCCTGTGGTTATATTTTTTTAGTATATCCACCAGCAAATTTGTTGCATTAAATAATGCAAGTATGTACTTATGTTTATCATTTGTTCGTCATGCCAGTAAAGCGTAAATTGGATAGTCGTACCAGATACGATGGATGAACGTTTACTTACCAAAACTTGTGAAAAAATTCAAGTTTGAGATTTCATTCTGAATAATCTGAGTTTATTCCTAAGTTTGGGAAATCCCTGTATGGAGTACAATAACAATAAGTATCTAATTTTGGTCTTGTGAACTATTTTTGTTGGTTAATATAGGTTATAACTTAAGAACTACAGATTTGTGCTTTAGTTAGATTTTCATAACTGTTGTGTAATTTCTGCAGAATGTGAACTATCCATTTCCTGTGTTGTTGGAACCAGGCAAAGACGTGCCTTACTTTCCTAATCTGAAGCACCTGGACGTGAATATGTGCTTTCATGAGCACAACTTTGAATCCATTATCGCAGTAGTTCGTCGTTCCCCTGCTCTGGAATCACTGAAGGTGGTTCATGAGGTGCATTACTTTTTTGAAGTTTTTTTACTTAGCTCGTTTGTCACTTGAATTTTGTTAATTATGTTACCAATCTTTATTAGATTTGAACATGTGCTTTCCTGTCTTGTTCCTTTTGTTGCATTAATTATATCATTGTTAGGCCTAACAATAGCCGAGTCTACATCAAATTGGCACAAAATTCTGAAGTATATTATATACGACCCATTTTCTTTGTTGTTTTTACATTCTTGGAGTTGTGTGTGTCTAAGTTGGGGGTGTAAATTTGGAATTTTGCTTTCCAAGAGCAATTGGAAGCTTGGAATAAATAAGGGCAATTTAACGGAAGTTGGTTTTGTTTTGTCAGCCATTAAATTCTAATTACAACTAGGATTTTCATGGGTTGTTCTGGATCCTGTTCCATGGTTAATTTGTATTCTCTGTTTCTCTCTGTTTGTCAAAAATATGACAATGAAGTATGAACTAATGCCTTTTATTAGTAGATAGTGGTATCAGTAAAATCAGAAAAATCAAATAAAGCAGGGTTTTCAATCTCGGTAGGAGCAACTGAGGTTTTGATGGTAAAAGGAGATTAAGATAATTGAGAAAGAACCAAATATTACAATATTAGCATATCTAAAAATATTACAGTATCCTTAGGGAAGAAATGAAATTAGAAGACGTTTTGGCTGAAAAAAACCTATATTTCTGACTATTTTTGGTTTTATTTGTATTGTTCTTATGTGTTTTGTTGGTTGTTTGTGCTTATTAAGCTTGAGAGTAAAAATAACCCCAAATAATGAACTAAAGATTGGAAAAACTTAACCAGAAGAAGTTCATAGTTGGTGAGAAGAAGAGATCTTCCCGGAAGAAAATGCAATCCAAACAACTAGGAATAAGAAGAGAAGAATCATTTCTTCCAAGATAAACACTTCCTGGAATAAGGAATTAGGAAGAAAAAAATTGAATAAAATAATATTATTTCTCAAGGGTTATGATATATTTATTATTAATTATTTTATTATAATAATATTATTACATTATTATAATTTATTATTTATTTTATTATTTAGATTATTAGTATTAAATAATAGTAATTATTTTTATAATATTATTATAATAATGTTATTGTCAATAATTATTTCATTATGATATTATTATTGTAATATGATGATATTACAATATTTATTATATTTATAATTTAATTATAATAATATTATTATTTATTTTATTATTTTGATTATTATGAATAATTAATAGTAATTACTTTTTATAATAATATTGTTGTTAATAATTATTTCATTATGATATTATTATTATAATATTATAATATTACAATAGTTATTATTTTATAATATTGTAATATTCTTATTATTACTTATTTTGCTATTCTGATTATTATTTTTAAATAACAATATAATTACTTTTTATAATATTATTATTTAATATATTATTCTTAATATTAGCATTTGATAATAAACATTATTTTATTTTACAATATCAAATATTCAATAACTTAAGAAAGAATAATAAATCAGAAATTGATTGAAAAAAATAAAAAGAATGATTATTTTATTCTCAACTCACCATTCAAACAACATTTCTTTTTCCGAAATAACATTCTCCTACTCTTTTTAGAATAACACTCTTCCTAATTATTCTTTCTAGAAAAGTTCTTCCTTGCTTATTCCCAAACCATCCAAACACACATGTGTTTAATTCTTTGTCTGTCTTTATGTCCCTCAAACATTGGAAATTTGTGCTCTTTGGAATAGAGAGCTAGCTACTTCATTTGAACTTTCAGGTAACTAATAGCTGTACATCTTCAAAAAAAAAAAAAAGGTAACTAATAGCTGCTTTTAGGATAACTTTTCAAGGGCTTATAGACAAATTAGTTAGGCGATGTTAAGGAGTTGAGCTGGGTTTATTGCTGTTTGCTTCTTACTTTTATCTATTTTCCAAATCTTTTAGGTGGCGTTTAACAATATTATAGATCAGTGAGATTAAGGATTAAAATTAGTACTTTTAAATAATTATAGGTTGATAAATTGGTTTACTAACTTAGAAGTTAAACTAACTTTATCCATACCAAATACTCTTAGGCGTTTGGATGGTGTGGGAATAAGGGGAATTGGGCGGAAATTTCCGCCTAGGCATAAATCCTTCATATTTCCTTCACAAATTTACACACTCCCCAATAAAGTTACACACTTTCCAACGTTATTCCTTATTCCTTCCTTATTCCTAACTCATCCAAACGAGCCCTTAGGAGTTTATTGAAACCAACTGCACCTTTGTTCCTATTCTTTGCTTTAGGCTCCAGATCCCAAGTATTTGACATTATCAAAGGAAGGAAAAGTTGTGCGTGTTAATGCTGATGACGACCATAACTAGGGCTGTCAAACGTGGCCCAATAGCACGGAATGGGCCCAAACTGTTTCTGTTTCGTATAAGGAAACGGAACACCAATTCATTTCGTTAACTGTTTCGTTTACGAAACGGTACAAAATTCCGTTTCGTTAACCGTTCCACTTCAGAAATAACACATAAAACGGTTTGAAATGAGGCTGAAACAGTCGAAACGGCACAATTCCACGTTTCGTTTACCGTTTCGTTATTGGAACGATATAAAAGTTTATTTTGTTATTCGTTCCGTTTCGCTTAACCGAAACGGCATCACGTGTTTTTTTGTCACGTTGACAGCCCTAACCATAACTGCATTCGTCTAAGAGATCTTCATTTGGGACAACATGGCAAAGAATTTATGAAGTTGGTGACAAAACGAACCAAGACTATTAACAGACAGCAAGAGGCAGACTTGTTGAAGAATCTTGTATTCGTTCTCTGATGTAATATGTGCTTGCACAAGTATCGGATTAACCCTTCACCCGGATGCAGTACCTTATCTTTTCTTATTATTGTTATCTTTTTTTTTTCCTTTCTTATTTTTTTTGTTCTTTGTACTCGTACTTTTTCGTTTATTTAAGAAGTGAACTTTTGAGCCTCAATTTCAAAATATATAATAATAATAATAATAATAATAATAATAATAATAATAATAATAATAATAAGACATCTTTATCATAAAAACAATTAATTTAATTGGGTTCTCCCATGCATGTCAGTTCTTTATTAAAAAAAAAGAAAGGAAAAAATCAGTCCGAACAACTTTGCAAATTTTTGTGGCATCATCCTACTGGTAATATTAAAAAAAAAAACCATCTGGAAGAGACTCAACAAAAACTATGGTCCGTCCACTGGAAGAGACTCAACGGTCACACAGTCGTTGCACTAATTGCTCATATTAAACAGACTTTGGGCTCCTGACTCGACCATATCTGTTCGCAGTTGACACAAGTCACAGTATAGGCTCTCCTCCTTCGCGGCTGGCATGGCGACCACTCCGAGTCCAATCGACTCACAGTCACAGCTTCCCGATCCCAAGTCCAACCAAATCGAAACCGACCATCTCTCAGGTCTCCCCGACGCGCTGCTCCTCACCATCCTCTCCTTGCTTCCCCTCCGCGTCGCCGCTCGCACCTCCTTCCTCTCCCGCCGCTTCCGCCACCTCTGGCGAGCCCGCCCTTCGCTGGAGCTCATCAGCCGAGACCTTCCTCCTCCCAAATGCGACAACGTCGTCGCCATGGCCGACAGTGCGCTCCTCCGCCGCGATCCCTCCCACCCCCTTCTCAGTCTCCTCCTCGATTTCTCCAGCTATGCCGGTTTCAACGACTCCTTTTTTCCTTCCTTGCTTCTCAAGGCCCAATCCCTCCGTCTCCGCCACCTCTCCATTGGTGACACTTGCAGCTCTTGGGATTTGTTACATACCCTCCATATTATTTTCTCTATCCACTCACTCCAGTCCCTCTCACTTCCTACTCTCAGGCCTCCCATTTCATCTCTTCAACCATTCCAATTTCCATCATCCATCACCTTGACCTGCCTCAAGAGCCTCTCCCTCAGTTTGGTAGACATCAACCCGGCCGAAATCAACCGGCTTCTCTCTCAACTGCCTTCTTTGGAACATTTACATCTTCACGTGTGTGCTACGGATCCAATAATTCTTTCCTCCCAAACAATCAGAAAATTGGAGTTGATTGTGGTTGTGGGTTGTGAAAACTTTGATTCTCTGCAACTATCAATGCCTTTATTGGAGTTATTTTGTTTCGAAACTCATGGGCTGTCCATCAATAAAAGCCTACCTCGCATTCATGGAGCAATTCCTTCGCTCAAAAAAGTTGTGATTAAACTTGATGAGCTTCACAGAAAAGATGCCAGTGCTGCTGCTGGGTTGCTCAAATGCATCTCACAAGCAGAAGAATTAAGCCTGCACCTCAAGGAGAGTGAGGTAATCCGCTCCACCCCTGTTTGTCCGGACTTGAACTTGGCATTTTTATTTTGTTTGGGTGAAATTTGGAACTGGCCATGCTGTACAGAGTTATACAGAAAAGAAACAAAACGTCTGTGAGATTACCAGGATGCATGAATAAAGCTTAAAATTGGATTGGATACAAATTACCTTAGCATGATAAGATAGACTTGAGATAGTGAGATTAAATGAATGTGGAAATTTTAATTTTTGATAGAATTGCTGGAGTTGTAATTGCTATATAACTTTTTTTGAAGTATTCTTGCAATTTTTTGATGGTGGCTGAACACTACTCTCTGCTGGCAACCAATTTAGTTGTAAAGCAGTTCAACAATTTACTTGGACACCTAAGTAGCTACATTTTCGGTGCAAGCATATTTTTTTCTTGTTCTTTTGGCTTAGACATTTGTGTCAGAAACCTATCAGCTAGCTCCTGCTTTTCAAGATTAATAATGATGTAGTGATATTCTAGTTTATATGTCAGGTTGGCACTTGATATAAGTATAATAGGTTACACTTATTTTGGTTATAATGGTTAGTATTGTTGGATTTCAACACTTTTGTCTGATTCCTACAGGATGAGATGGTTCCATTTACTATACTGTTGGAACCAGGCAAAGATCCCCCAAAATTTCCTAATCTGAAGAACTTAGATGTGACCATGTGCTGTCACAAGCACAACTTCGAAGCTGTTGTTGCAGTGCTCCATCATTGCCCTGCTCTGGAATCACTTAAGCTTGTTCATGAGGTGCATAACTTTTCAAGAGTTACTATTTTTTTTTGTTTTTAAATTGTGTGTTGGTTGAATCTCACATGTGCTACCATATAATTGGTCCAACCCCATATTGTGAAGTGTGATAGATAGAGCCAATTTCTTTTTATTATTTTTTGTCTTGGTATGTGTGTGGGGTATTGGTAGGGAGTTCAAAGCTTTTGTTTCCTTATTTTTTGAGAGGACAACAAGGATAATTAGGGCATGGATAGTACCTGATATTATTCAATTCAATCCTGTAATTTGAGCTGAGAGCTCTATATTCTGTTTTCAGTTGTGTACTTTTTTTAAAATTATTTTCTATTTTTTGTTAATGCATTTTCAGATCTTTTTTATCTAGTTTTTGAAGTAATGTTTTTGGAACTGAACCCTGAACTTCTTTGTTAAGTTCAATTGCACTCCTGATCTTTTATCTTGTTGAGTGGCCCCTCAAATTTTGAGTCGTGCAGCTTTGCTCAATTGAGCTCTCAGTTATTGGCCACAGGTGCTGCTATAAATGTTAAATTAAGTGTTATTGCAGCAGGATGGATGAAAAAGTTGAAAGGCCCTGCTGCACAATTGCTCTTTTATTTTTATTTTTTTTGGTTGGGGCAGAAAGCTAATTTAGCTGTGATGTAAAAAAGCTAGCTTCCTTGCTGTTAGACTATCTTTGTGTTTGCTTTTACAAATTCAGAAGTATAATTTGACTGACCATATGTATTTTCATTATTTTGTTTTAGTTTCCAAAGTTCACTTATAGGTCAAGATTGAGGAACTGGGAAGATTGGGTATCAGAGCTGCCGTGCAGTGGTTGCCGCTATGTTTATTTCAGAAATCTCCATTTAGGGGAGAACGTTAAAGAATTTGAATTTATAAAGTCGTTGAATAACAAGTATACCTCTATTAGGCAAGCAAGTAACTAGGACTATCAGCTTTAAGTTATATGAAGTCATATTTGTTGCTTTTTTTGTATCAGTGTTTTTTAGCAAAATTATCTGTGGATGTCTGGTGTTCTCATGATCTCATTTACTAGTAGTTGCTAATTTCTGAAATTTTGAGAATCCAGGAGCATTTTTTTAAATGTAACAATATGAAATTGTTTTGTTTATAACTCATGTTTTTGTAAATGAAATTACACTTGTGTACGCTGGTTGTTTATTTTGAATGTCTTCGTTTTAGCTTATTGTTCTGTGGGCCGTTCATATTATTTTATTTAGATTAGACATAATTATAAGTCTATGATATATTGATATTGGTTTTCTGCATTAGTTAATTGATGTGTCAATTTCCAATTGTCTGAAGAAATGATAAAATGAAGGGAATAAAACCCGAAATAACCTAAGATGATAGACTTATAATTAGTATAGTTTCAGTTCTGACTGACGCAGCAAAAAATCTGCATTTAGTCATTTTTTTGAGAAGTTTGACAAATATATGGATGAAAGGGTTGGGCATCTTAACAAACTAATGAGTGTTATTTAATAATGCTCAGTATGTGACCGCATAACAATCCGATTGTTAACTTCAGACATTACCTTGCAGTGAAACAATTGAACAACCTCCCAAAGCTTCCAGACAATCCAAGAATTGTGGCAACTGGAAAGGATATCTGTGATGTTTATTACCGTGCATTGTATGTTGATGGTTCATGGACTCCTCAGCAAATTGGTGACACTTCATTGCATGTTAAGATAAAGTTTTATGGAGCTGTAAATTTGATTGAAATTAAGCCAGGTTGGTCGCATTTGCATGACCAGCTTTTGGTTTGTGGCCCTTGCGCAAATCAGTCCCATCATTTCATCCTCTAACCAACGACTGTCCTCATTTCAGGAGCTCTGAACAGCCATATGCAGTACGGTAAAAACTGTCGAGAACCAATCATGGATATAGAAAACACAATATTGTCATGTAACTGCCCATTTGATTATATTAATAAACAAAAGGGCAACCTTATGCAAATAACTTGCAAGTTAGTTGCTTGTTTTCGTGACTGAACTGTATTTTGATGAATTTTGACAACGAATATTTTGGTTTCATTCAATTAGTCCTCTACAAGTCATGCTTTAGGTTGCATTTTCTTAATAGCTAACATTGATAATCATCAACTACACATGATGTGTAAATTCACGATTTAAGAAACTATAAAATGCCACCAGCTCTTTAACTAATATCAACTGAATTAAAAAGACAATATAGTGACACAGGCGATTTGTAATACATCTGGAATGCCCTTTTTAAGCGAGATATTGGAGATAACTAAATTCAACATTTAGTAATCAACTATTCTTTATTATTTACCTTTGGCAGACCTCTTGTCCCGAGGGACTCATCAGCACCCCTATGGCGACAAGTTTATTGACATGGTCGATTGTGCCCTTCTCCACTGCAATCCTTCTCACCCCATCTTAGATTGTGCCTAGAGCTCTACTTTTGACACCCATTACTTCCATGACTCCTGTACGTTTGGTTGGAGGTAAAGTTAGAGAATTTTGAAGTTAGTAATTGAAGTTGGTGAAGTTGAAAAAGTATGAAAAGTTAGTACTAATTTGAAGTTAGAGAATATCGTTTGGTGTGGTATATTGAAGTTAGAGAGAATAAAATATGAATAAAATACTAGTTTAGTTTCTTTCTTTTTCCCACTAAATCTTATTTAATTATTATTTCGTTCAATTATTTGGCTCTTGATATCTTAATTAATTTAATATTTTCATCATTAATGATAAAGATATTTATAAATATTTATTATCAATACGAAAAATATTAATTTAATATTATAATCTATTTACGTACTAACCATCATCATTAAAAAAATATTTTGGTTGTAAACTACCATTAACGGCACGAGGCATTGCTATTTGGTCCTGCCTGCCTATTGATCTTTACCTTTCGTTCCAAATTGCTTGGCACATTAGAGCAAGTTAATATTCTTCCACGGAATAATCTTCTGTTGGTCAAACAGAGAGGAGCGCGGAGAGCGTGAAATATATTGAATATGGATCTCTATAAATTTGTCATGAGGCAGAGAGTTCAGATATGGCCTCGCTTAGTTGAAATTATATCCTCATCATCAAAGATTTAAAGGAGAGATGATCGGCAAAAGAATTGAGAGGCAACAGTGGAATAAAGTAAACTATGTTTCTCTCTCCTCCTTTTGCTTATTTTAGTCTTTCTTTTCTATTTTATTATAATTTTTAAATGAGATCACATGAGTACCAAAGACAAACCATCTCTAACTCAACTATTTGGTAAGTTTGAAAGTTAGAGACAAGTTAGAACTAACGCGGTCTAACTCTCAGATGTTTGGTTGCACAAAGTTTGTAAGTTAGACCTCTAACTTCAAGTTAGTCTAACTTTGCATCAACCAAATATCTATGGGTGCGTTTGGCAACGTTGGGGTTAGTCCTAACCTTGGTTAGTGACTAACCTTTTCCAAGGTTAGTTTGCCAAATGAATCAAGGTTAGTTAGGTTAGTTACTAAACTTTCACTACCCAACTAACCTAGCAAAATGGTGAGTTAGTTTCCCTTTGCATGAGAAATGATATAAAAGTTATTCTTTTCAATAATAAGTAATAATTAATAAATAATAATTAATAATAATAAGTAATTAATAATTAATAATAGTTAATATAATAATAATTAAAGTAATTAATAATTAATAATTCAAAATAAATAATAGTTATTGTAACATTAATTATTAATTAATAATTAATGAGGATTAATAATAATTAGTAACTAATAATTAATAATAATAAGTAATTAATAATTAATAATTCAAAATAAATAATAGTTATTGTAATATTAATTATTAATTAATAATTAATGAGGATTAATAATAATTAGTAACTAATAATTAATAATAATAAGTAATTAATAATTAATAATTCAAAATAAATAATAGTTATTGTAATATTAATTATTAATTAATAATTAATGAGGATTAATAATAATTAGTAACTAATAATTAATAATAATAATAATAATAAGTAATTAATAATTAATAATAGTTAATATAATAATAATATTAATTAATAATTATGGTAATATTTATAATAATTAATAATAATAATTGTAATATTAATTATTTATTAATAATTAATGAGGAATAATAATAATTAGTAACTAATAATTGGTAATAATTAGCAATTAATAATAGTTAACAAGTAATATAATAATAATTAAAGTAATTAATAATTCAAAATAAATAATATTATTTATTAAATAATAATAATTAATAATTTATAGTTAATAATTAATAATAATAATTTTTATTAAAATTAATAGTTATTAATAACTACTAATTAATAATAGTTAATAATAATTACATCACTAATAGTTGCTAACCTTAAAATACTAACCTCAACATACCGCGCCAAACAATATTCACTAACCTTAGGTTAGCACTAACCCCATCAAATCACTCCCCTCACCATTCTACCCCTCTAACCCCAAAAAGTACTAACCTTACGCCACTAACCCTACTAAACTTAACAATGCCAAACGCACCCTATATCTATACTACTTATAAATACACCAATCCAAGAGTGTAAATCTTCAAACAAGAGTGTATCCAACTCTTCAATTTTTTATTTAAACCGTTGATAGCATCATTTGTGTCCCAGATGTCTCCAAACGAAGAGTTAAATTGTCTGTTGACCTTTTATCTAAAACAAGCGCTTCAGTCTCCAAAATTATTTTACCATCCGGTTCGAGTCTCCGCCAACACAAATTAATTTTCCATAGCGAAAATAGGGTTTGGCTTTCTGGTTCGATTACGTTGCTTGCCGCCTCTCATTAGATACAAAAGGATCTGCTTTCTTACCCCTCCGAATTTCGACCGAGGCATTTCAAAATTCTCATCCAATCCAAAAGGCACAATTTTTGAGTCCCTCTAAATAAATATTAATTTAGTTGGATTAATAGACATAAGTATTGCACACTTATTCAATAAATTATAATTTAATTGACATTGATTGCTTTCTATTACATTCCGGTGCAAATGAAAAGACTTTTTTTTTTTTAAATAACGCAAATGAAAAGACTTACCCTATCAGTCTAATAAAGAAAGCAAACATTTGAGGAAATAAACCATATAGTAATTAATGTATTTTCTTACTTAATACCTTCCATGTATTTTCTTACTTAATACCTTCCATGGCATTGCAGCACTAATTACTAGAATGAATTCTAAAAATACTCATCTCATCCAACCATCCAGCAAAAACTTTCATTTTTTATTTTTTATTTTTTTTGCAAAAATTAGCATTTGTCATTAACTCTAATTATTTCTTGGAAAGAAATATTTGCCCATCTTAATCCATTTTCTCAACCTGGTCCGATCCGGTCTTTTTATCAAATCTATTGAATACGGTCTTTTGAAATTCGGCCTGGTCCTTTTGTCTTTCACTAAACTAGAGGATCTCAAGAAATATTTGTTTAAATAGATGAATATTGTTGCTATCTTCAACGCCGATCATGATAATATTGACCTTAAATATTGAAAATGGACAGCACATCCATGTCAAATAATATGTTCACAAATTAAATTATGCCCACACAATGAGTAGGCTCTGCTGCTAGTAGATATATATATTAATATATATGCCTTTTGTGTTTGCAAGTCCCACTTCCTGAATCCAGATCCTGTGTCGCACGGACCGTCCAGCGCACAGATCTGGACCGCTCGTCTAATCCAAGGGCTGGGATTTTGGCTCCCCCACTCGATGTTTTGGCTCCGTTTTTGTGCGTTCTTTCTCAGCCGGATCCAAAAAGCATCGAAATAAAAAAGAAAGAAAGAAAATGGGAGGGAAAATTGGAGTCGCGAGAGGGCCAGGAGTCGCACCTCTCCTCTGCCGATCGACGTAGGATCTGGATTGGGTTGAGAAATCCCTCGTAGCCACAGAGAGCGAAAACAGTTCCCAACAAAGGACGACAAATTAATTAGCCACTGACCACTGTGTTGAGTTCCCTTCACACTCTCCTACTCTTCAGAGATAGAGAGAGAGAGAGAGAGGAAGAGAGAAAATGGCGATATCAAGGATAGCATTTGGGACGAAAGAGGAGGCGACGCACCCGGCGGCGCTCAGAGCAGCACTCTCCGAGTTCGTTTGTACCTTTATCTTCGTCTTCTCCGGCCAGGGCTCCAGCTTGGCTTTCAGTATGTGTCCACTTCTCAATTATCTTGTCTCAATTCAGTGACTTCTCTGGTTTCTGGGCCACAGACTGGGTTACATTGTTTTATTTTTAACAGCTATAGAAGGAAATGACTGACTTTAAGAGTAGAATTCAGTAAATGTGCTATCCAATTGTAGTAATCTCTTTTTTTTGAAGGCTATCCAATTGTAGTAATCTCACTTCATTTGACAGATTAAATCAGTCTTATGTAAGAAATTATACCGATTTGCACCTTCAATTAGCTGATATTTGATATATTCTTAGGCAAATTGACTGGAGGCGAAGCAACCACACCTGCCGGTCTGATAGCTTTGGCACTGGCACATGCATTCTCACTTGTTGTTGCAGTTTCCATGGGGGCCAACATCTATGGTGGTCACGTCAACCCTTCCGTGACCTTCGGTGTGTTCTTTGGTGGAAAGAGTACTCTTGTTTGAGGCCTTATTCGCTGGATTGTGCAATTGCTCAGTTCTACTTTTGCGTGCCTTGTACTTCTCTTCTGTGCCGGAGACCTTCCCACTGGTACATTGGTTCTTTCTGGAACTGATACTACTCAGGGACTTGTGCTTGAGGTTGCCATGACGTTTGGTTTGGTCTTGACTGTCTTTGCCACAGCAACTGATCTGAAAAAGGGTAAATTATCAGTTTTAACATGTTTGCTGAATAACATATATTCTGTGTTTTGAATGATTAACTTTGCAATAATGGCTCAGAAAAGAAATACTGTAGGTCTCATACTGGTACATTTTATGTTGTATACAGGATTTTTAAGGCATGGCAGGCCAGTGTCTAACATGTGGTACAATACATGTACTCACTAGACCCTAGTGTTAGTACTCTGAGATTAGGCAAGCAAGATATTGGAGACAATTAAATTCAACATTTACTATTCTACAATCCTCTATTATTTAGCTCTGGGCTCTGGGCTCTGGGCGGCTCAACCCCTTATTGCGACAATTTGTGGACAATCCACTGCTATCCTACTCATCACGTTCTTAACTAGCGCCCAGAGCTACACTTTTATCACCCATTCCTCCATAACTCATATGTTCCTTCTCTGCTTATTGCAAGTCTCACTTCCTAGGTCTGCGCCACCTCACCATTTAAGAATTTTCGCATCATGTACACCTAGACCTGTCAATGTTCTGCCGTTTTAATGTTTCCGTTTCGGTTCCGTCGAAACGGAACGTTAAACGAAAGATAAAATGAGTTCCGTTTTCAGAAACAGAACGGAAATGTAACTGTGTTTTGGAGACGAAACGTTAAACGGAACACGGAAATGCAAAATTATAATGGAAAATTGAGAACGGAACGAAAATCTGTTTCGTATACAGAAACAGAAACGGAAACAGAAGAGTAATTTCGTTCCATTACTGAAACGAAACGTTAAACAGAACAGCTTTTTTCCGTTCCGTTTGGAACGTTTGACAGGTCTATAGTACACCGGCTCCAGGCAATATTCTCGATTACTCTCTCAAATCTCTCTAGATAATCAGAAAAAAGGTAGATTTGTGTGAATAAAGATCATAGATTGTTTGATGGAACTATATTATACTGACTTTTGACACTGGTTATATTGATATTGCATTTCATCTGTCCTTTGAAGCTACTCATGCTCTAATTTGTATTTTCGTAAACTAACATCAATTGCTTGTAATTTACCACTTAAGAAACTAAAAAATGCACAAGATCTTTAATTAACAATCAAATGAATTAAAAAGGACAAATTAGTTAAGGTAGCGAGTTATAAATATCTGGAATCTAGAATGCAATAAATGTATACAATACAAGAAGTGCCATAAAAAACATTTTGTTATTTATAATTGGTAATTGATTCTTACCATCCACCAAAATGTCATCAGCGCCATCCACAGAGCGCTCTCTCCCTCTCCGCGCATTCCCCTCTCTTCCGAAGTAAAGCGCATTCCCCCTCCCTCTACGCGCATTCTACTCCCTCCCTTTCGCTCCCACGAGTGTCTCTGCCCTCCCTTCACCGTCTCCTCTTTCTTCTATCTCTTCCTTGGTGAGTTTCCCCTCCCTCTCTCTATTCCCTTCTTCCTTTTCTTTTTTTCTTTCCTTCGTTTTTTCCTCTATTTGTTTTTTTCCCTTTCTCACTGGCTCTTCCTTTTTTTTTTCTCTCTTTCGTCTATTTCATAAATTTAGTTGTTATATCTGTTTTATATATGTTCACTTTTATTTTTTTTTGCATGAGTTCAAATTGTTTGTAATATCTATTCAATTTATTTGTTATATATGTTCAATTTATGTTCACTCTTTATTTTTTTATACGAGTCAACATGTTTGTTACATCTGTTCAGTTTATTTGTTATAACTGTTCAACTTATTTGTCATTTCTGTTCAGTTTATTTGGTCACTTTTATCTTTTTTTATGAGTCCACATTATTTGTTATATCTGTTCAGTTTATTTGTTATAACTGTTCAATTTATTTGTCATTTTTGTTCAGTTTATTTGCTCACTTTTATCTTTTTTTATGAGTCCACATTATTTGTTACATCTGTTCAGTTTATGTGTTATAACTGTTCAATTTGTTTGTCATTTCTGTTCAGTTTATTTGCTCACTTTTATCTTTTTTTATGAGTCCACATTATTTGTTACATCTATTCAGTTTATGTGTTATAACTGTTCAATTTGTTTGTCATTTCTGTTCAGTTTATTTGCTCACTTTTATCTTTTTTTATGAGTCCACATTATTTGTTACATCTGTTCAGTTTATGTGTTATAACTGTTCAATTTATTTGTCATTTCTGTTGAAAGTATTCGCTCACTTTTACTTTTTTTTTATGAGTACGCATTATCTGTTACATATGTTCAGTTTATTTGCTATTTATGTTCAATTAGTTGTTATATCTGTTCAGTTTAAGAGGGCAGGATAAAGTGTGAGGGAGGGGAAAGAGAAATAGAATGCCATGGAGGAAGGAGGGACATAAGGGAGGGCTGGCAAGGAAGTAAGACGTGTTAGGGAGGAAGGGGCACGAGGGAGGAAAGGCACGTGAGGGAGAGAGGGCGCGTGAGGGAGGGAGAGGCATCTCCAGAGGCGCGCGGAAAAAAAAAATCGGAAGTTGGAGGGGAGAGAGGGAGCGCGAGTGCAAGGGGGGAGGGAGTGTGCGGAAAAAAAGTACTGTGGATGGCGTGGATGATTTTTTTGTGGATGACGCTTATCATCCCTGTTTATAATTAAGTTAGATAATTGCAGGCAACTAAAATCAGCGAGTTATTATGGACATTGAAATTTCAAAAATAAAATAGAATAAATCGTATTAGTGGGCTTTTGGCCCACCTTAAGTCCTTAACCGAATATAAGTGGAAATTAAGTAAAAGCAGTAGAGCGGGAATAGAAATAGAGCAACCTCTTTCGCCGTCGATGCCCTAATTAAGACTTTCAGAGAAGGCGCATGATGAGTGTCCTCCTCCGACGTCCACGCCTTCAACGCCAGGCGGCTACAGCCATGTGGTGCTTGCAAGCGGACACCAACAAAATCGACCGTCTCTCGAACCTCCCCGACGAGCTGCTGGTCACAATTCTCTCGTTTCTCCCGACTCCGACCGCAGCTCGCACCTCAGTTCTCTGCCGCCGCTTCCGCCACCTCTGGGAGGCCTCCCCTTCCGTGCAGATCATTTATCGCAATCCCAACCATCTCGACAAGTTCCTTGCGCTGGCCGATCGTACCATCCTCCACCGCAACCCTTCTTTCTCCCTCCTCAGCTTGCACCTAGAGCTCTACTATTTCGACCTCTCTCTCCCTAACTCATACATGCCTTCCTTGCTCGCCAAGGCTGCCTCCCTCGGCCTGTGCCACCTCACCATCGTTGGTTATTTGCATCTTCAACCTATTCTCCCGATCATCTTCTCCATCAAAACTCTCAAGTCCCTTGCACTTCCTAACGTAGTAGGAGATCATCATCATGTGTTTCCCTCTGGATTCGCTTTCACCTCTCTGACAAGTCTCTCTCTTGGATTTTCTAGCATCGACCTCGACCCATCCAAATTCAACCAACTTCTCTCTAAATTGTGTTCATTGGAGGAGTTACAACTTAATATTTGCTCCATAAGTAGCCTTATCATTTCCTCCCAGACTATCAGAAAACTCAAACTGGAAATTACTGGTTCAGAACTCGATACATTGAGCTTGTTTCTACCTTTATTGGAGTCGCTTAATTTGAGAACTTGGCAAATCTTTCCAAGTCTTCACATCCATGGAGAGGTTCCTTCGCTGAAAAGTGCCGTGATTGGCCTTGATGAACTTCATGCACAAGATGTCAGTGCTGTTACCAAGCTGCTGAATTTTATCTCACATTTGGAAGAACTAAGACTGCATTTAAGGGAGAGTACGGTAATAAGCTTCTCTCTCTCTCTCTCTCTCTCAATTCGGAACAAATTAAAAAATTATCAAATTTAAAAAATCTCCGTGTCAAATCAGCAAAGCCTGACCCGATTGAACTCGACTATTTAATTCAAACCCGATATTTTGCAGAATATGTTTTTGTTGAAAGTTTCATTGTCTTTGCCAAATTGCCTATGATATTATTCTATACCGAATTGGGGAAATTTTCACGTTTAAATATTCTAAAATTGGAAGCAACGAGGTTTCGTCGATCATAGTTTTTTGCTTCTGATGGTGAAACATGCTTGAAAGTTGTACCTTTTTTATACTAGAATTGGTGCATACTTTTGTTTCAGTTAGAGGCTTAACAATATTTTAGAGTCTGACTGAACCAAAAAAAAATGGCTGAGATTCCAATGTATAATATCATTATATTTTTTTCTTAATTATTGAAGAAATAATGGTGTTGCATTAAATAATAAAATCAATCGATACATTTGGTTATCCAAACCCAGAACACCTACAACCATGAGTCACATTTAATATTACCACTTCACAAAACAGGCCCTAAAACTAAACAATCCACAAATGCACAAATAATATTTTTTGATAATTAAGTCTATGAGTGGGCCTGGCTTGTTGAAACAAACCACGCTATATGTGGGTAATATAGAGGAGAAATGCAGAGTTGTGCTTTACTTGGATAACCTTGACTTCTTTGTGATTACCACAGGATGAGAAAGATCCAATTCATATCTTATTGGAGCCTGGAAAAGACGTGCCCAATTTTCCTAATCTGAAGCACTTGTATGTGGGCCTTTGCTTTCATAAGCACAACTTTGAAGACGTCATCATGATGCTCCACAATTGCCCTGCTCTGGAGTCACTGAAGCTTGTTCAGAAGGTGCATAACTTTGTTTACTTTTTGGACTCATGTATTGTTGGAATTTCCTTACGTGCTGACATATTAATGGGTGAAGATTTATTTGATGAAGATGTTCCTTTTTTGTTTTATATCTCTTGGTCTTAAGCCTTAACTATAACAATATCTAATATTAGATTGCAGCGAGAACACATTCTGAAGCATACAACTGACCCATTACTTTTTATTATTCTTCTTCTTCTTCTTTATATTTGTCTTTGCAAAAGGATATTAGTCAGGGAAAACCTCTGTTTCTTTTGTTGGGGTGTGTGTGTGGTGGGGGGGGGGGTGCGACCCTCATAATTATGGCTAAACTTTCATGCCTTGTTGTAAATCCTGTACCCTTTTAAGGAGTCATAATTTTTGTTTGTTACTTTTTATGTTTCATTTAGGCCCTGATCAAAATCTTATTTTTTTAACATGTGATTTCATTTCATTCATTTTCATTAGAAATTTGTTTATCAAAATGAATGGATTTGGTATCATTTGATTGGGATTTTAATGTAATTAAATCCAATGAAATCCTGCGAAAAAAGCATTTTGATAAGCCTTAGTATTTTGAGGAAAGCTTGGAAATAAACGCTGTACTATCTAGGTTCAAGTGACCTCAATGCCTATTGTACTTTTAGTTGGGGCTCAGTTAAATTCTTTGTCAGTCATTAATTACCGGTACTGTGTTAATCGAGTTGCTAATGTGGCTTGATTGGATTTTGAAAATGAAATAGGTAAGTGCAATCCATGCTCTATATATATGCCAAAATCTCAACAGGTCAGGTACTTTATGCTCAACTTTTCATATCTCAATGGTCAAAAATTAAACCATTAGCCATTGATTATCTGAATTTCGCATGTTCTTCTTCTCTCTCCCACTCTCCCCTCTCCCAAACTCTCCAAAAATAGTTGGCAAAATGCCATTCTATAGTACAGTGATCATTGAAAACTGAACTACCTGAGCACCCATGTGGTTTCAGCTCGTTCATGGTTATTCAAAACTTCTGGTTGCACTTTTTTTTGTGTTATTATTTCTCTTGGTTCATGGGACTTGGGTGTAAGAGCGGTCCTATTAAATTAATTGAAGAACCAGGTAATTTGTACAGTACTTTGCAACTCTTTTCCCATTCCTGATCATAATGTATATATTTTTCCATTGGTGGTATTTGGCAAACTTATCGCAACATTTTGCAAGTGGATTAGAATGTTAGCTCCATTAATTTCCTGGTCAAAGTTTTGGATAAGCAGTTGGTGTTCATTTACCAAGGTTGACACTTGCAAAGGATGCAGTAATTTGTTTTACTTGTGATGAATAGGGGCTATGTTTCTTGCAGGTTTGCATCATTTTATCTGTAAATTATGAAATTTACATTCTTTTTTTTTATGTTTTTTTTTTCCCTTTAGAGTCCAAAAATAACTTGGCGGGCAAGAGGGAGGAAGAGAGAAGATTGGCGTTCAAATCTGCCACGTTGTCACAATGTTAATTTCAGAAATCTCCATTTAGGAATGAACAAAAGAAAATTCATGAAGTTGCTGGGGGGGAAATGTACCGCTAGGACACATGCACGGAACTAGAACTTGTTGAGTCAATTAAGATTAATCAAGTTGTTTTCTAGTCTGCGCAAGCTAAAATATGCAATGTGTTGTGTTGACAATGGAGCTTGTTGCCAAAAGCAATGGTACAAATGTCCTTTTTGTGGCTCACTTTTTTTTTTTTTTTTGTAAAAGATACTAGTGTGTATTTATCTAGATGCAGTGGATGTAGGATGCATGAATTCGTTTCAACTTTATTACTGTTTTATGTTGGTTCTTCTTCTTCTTCTTCTTATTTATTATTATTTTTTTTGAAAAAAGGGGGGAGCGCCACCAGTTTCATTTTGCTAAATGAAACGAAATTACAAAGTTTAAAATTAACTGAATCACCACTTGATCCAGCCTACTCGCAGAGCTACTGCTCAAATTTTAAAACTACATCTCATAGCTAACACTGATCTAATCATCAAAACAAACACATATAACATCAAGATAGCAATTAACCAAAGCTAAACGAACATTAAGAAATTCCAAATCTCTTCTTCTTATTTATTATTATTATTATTTTTTTGGACAATCATAAATCAACTGAGTTCGATCACCAGTTGGAGTTTTAACGTTTAACAGTTTAAAAAACAGCTAAATGAAGGGAGATAGCCCAAAAAATTTGAAAAATAACGTGGACTGAACCCAGAGCTGATTGAGAGTCTAGTAATCAACCATTGTTGACGAATGACGATGCATGTGTGAAAGAGGTTTGATAAATAAATGAAAGGAATATACGAGCACTTTGAAAAAAAACACACACACACACAAAATAACATTATGCCAAATCAAGTGAATACGAAAATATAATTTTCTTCAGACGTTGCATTGCAAAAATTAATTAAACCACAAAACTTTTCTATCATCTACTTCTTAACTGTGGCTTATTATATCAACAGAAAATGAATCCTTAATTTCATCTTTTCCCTCAATATATTATTTCATTCTTCCTAAATGATCCCGCTTACCCTGTCAACTGGAGCTTTTAAAAATAGAGCAAGAAAAACCACAGTTGAATGTCTCAGAATACGTCTATCAATTAAGTTAATCGGTATATCTATATAATTGTTCTAAAGCTGGCATCATCACAAATACAAGGGGGAGGCTGAGAGCACAGCGCATGTCAAATTCCATTTAAAAAGTAACCATTAACCATTAATTTATAGAAAGAAATACATAAACAACATTTTGCTGCTCGATGGATAAATGGTAATCTAAAAGTTAAGTATTAAAGTGTTCGGATCATCTTTTTAATCCGGATTAAAAGTGGTCCCAATCACTTCTTAATCCACATTAAAAAAGTGATTCAAACATCGTAATAATAAAATTTAATCTAGATATTGGACCATTCAAAAATAACACTCTACATCCCAAAAAACTTATTCTTGATCGTTTAAAAATAATATTTTTTTTTACTCCGAATAACTAATCCAAATTTTATTCATAGATGATCCAGACACACCCAAATTAATTAAATACGAGAATAAGAAAGGGAATCCGAACAGGGAGAGGAATGAAGAATGAAAACAAGAACCTCTACAAGAAAGGTTAGATAATAAGTAGAAAAGTTTGAAATTTTGCACACACAAATAAAAATAATGACAAGTTATCGATCGTAGAAATAGTTTATGAAGGGTGTAATTGTCCAATTAGCATTTTTTTTGAAATAAAATTGTCCAATTAGCATAAAATAAAATTTGAACGTTCCATTAAATACTGTAAGATTAAATTTTAAATTAACAAGATTTTAGGTGTAGGTATGTATAGATTTTTCCCAAAAAGATTTTAAGGAAAAAATGAAACATAAATATTATAGGCATCGGGAAAGGATCCCTGATCAATTGCAAGTTTGCAGCCAGATTTGTGTGACCCAGGACTCCTGATATCAGCGCTATTTGATTCCATTATTTGGTGAAATAATCCACATGGTCTTAAATTTTTTACATGGAAATATTTTAGTGGAATGAAATTAATTTTTGGTTTTTATAAGAGTAACATGATTTTGATTACAACAAAAACTAAGCTTCTTGTCCCAAACAAGTTGGGGTAGGCTAGAAAAGAAACCCAACAACAAAAAAGGATCCACGAAAAAAATCAGAGTCTTTTTGTCCCAAACAAGTTGGGTAGGCTAGAAAAGACTGAGTTTTTACGCTGGCTCGCCAAGCCTATCGCAAGCATACGGTCTTGAATCCTGGAACTCCTAGAAGAGAGCCCAGTGCTCTACCTGCTAGACCACATGCAAGAACAATAAAAATAATATCAATAATACCAATACTACTAATAATATATATAACAATAATAATAATAGTAGAAACCTACACCTCAACAAAAAACTAATAAAGTGACCTACAAACCAATGATTTTGATTAGTTCGTAAAAATCGCTTTAATTCCAACCTTCAGTCCCTCACCTTAAATTTGACCGACTTATGCATTTGCTTAGCATTGTCGGTACAGAAATTTATTGATTTTGAGATCAACACACTAATGTTTAGAAGCTTGTTAAATACTATATTTAATTTGGCATTTTGTTGACTCTGAATCGACATGTAGGTTTAGTTGGTCATCTCTAAATATAAAAGGTCAAGGTTGAATGGACGTGTTGATTTTGAGTTTAGAAAAAGCTCATACTCGTTGAAAAATATGTTGAATTGTTTACACCTTGTGTGCGACTACTACAGTGCGAGTGCGACTAGCTTTTGAATTTGAGTTCGATATAATTTTTTTATTTTATCTATTATATTATTTTATATTGAGGTACAAATGTTGTTAGTTCATGTTTTCCATAACACGAAAAATGATAATAATATAATAATAAGAAGAAAATCTATCAGCTTGCAATATTAATCTGATTTGGTCTGAGAAGTGAGAAATGTACAAACATATATATTCCTTTTAGTGGGCCGGCTGTTGGCCCATCAATGTTGCTAAGCAAAAAAATTAGTTATACTGCTATACCATGCTATACAAGAAATCTCTCTCTTCCCTAGTTCTTAATTGACAGTAATTATGCCAAAAGCAGTCAACGTCATTTATATTTTTTCTTAATTTTGTTTCTGTGACAATGCTTTCTGTATCCATTATCGAAAAAGGGACAATTAATTCTTCTTGTATGAATTATGCTGTGTAAACTATAAAGTTAGTGCCATCACAAGTAAAAGGCGATGTTTTAACTCGATATTAGCGATGTACACTTGCACACGTTACCCATTATAGATACTAGATAAAACTAGATAAATAACGTTAAATGACTATGTTAAATAGTTCATTACATAATTATTTCCGTCAAACATCAATTACTGGGCAATAATATCACCATACATGCAAGTTCTTAAGCAAAGATAAGATAACTTCTCCCTTCCCATTGGAAATCAAAAGTAACCAAAAAAGAAAAAAAATGAGTTCACTGGCTAATTTGAATTGCCCGTAAGCAAAATAGAGAAAAAGAACCAGTATTAGGCCTCCGAAGAAGATCCTCAATTGTTAAGTCAGTAATTATATTGACTTTAATTATAGTCTTTCGTTTTTTACCTGTAATATTCTTAGGAGAATATCTGTTATGCACCATGATGCATCGTGATCGTTTTGGTCGGTCGTTTCGCAAATTGACAAATCTAATTGAACCAATCTTATCTATATATTGAAATTTCATGGTATACAAAATTTTACATTTTTTGAAATTTTTTTACTATTTTTTATGAATTTTTTAAAGTTTGCTATTTTTGTAATATTTTTCCTACTAATTTGTATCCAAAAATGGCAAGGTTTAAAAAATTCATAAAAAATAGTGAAAAAACTTTAAAAAAATGTAAAATTTTGTCTACCATGAGATTTCAATATATAGATAAAATTGGTTAAATTAGATTTGTCGATTTGCGAAACGACCAACCAAAACGGTCACGATGCACAGAAGGCTCTATGCATCATGGTGCACAATAGGTGTTCTCATATTTCTAGTGGAATGATATTTTTTTGTATTTGACGAAATTTAACATTTATTGATTATAAGAGAAACATGATTTGATTAGTTCGTTAAATAGCTTTAATTTCAACATTCACCTTAAAATAGACTGGCAAATGCATTTGTTAGATTAATGTTGTAGTGTGTAACTGTTGGTACAATATTTTAATTACTGTTTGGGTCAACACACAATAGTTAAGAAGCTTTTAAATACTAAACATTATTGAATGTGACATTTCTTTGACTCTGAATCGAAATAAGTGGAACACAAAAATATTGGCATTATTATATCCAAACAAAGTTGAAACGTACGTTCATATGTTTAGGAGCTTGTTAATACTAAACATTATTATTTAGGATATTGGCATTTTTGTGGGCTCTGAATTAACATGTAGGTTGAGTTGGTCATACCTAAAATATTGACGATCAAGGTCATGTCTAAAATATTGGAAGGTTTAATACATTTTGTCAGCGGGCTCAATTCGTTGAAGTGGGATGTTGGCCTTGTTAATAAACAGTAATTAGATGGAAAACACAACTCCCAGAAAGAAAGCACCCTTACCTCCCAAATCTTATTCATCAAAAAAAAAAAAAAACACAGAGAATGCCGTGTAGTTTTATATTCTATACAGCCATCAAATCCTTTCTATCACAATCACAGCACAAAACTTGTCCCGTTCGAGTACAGACTACAGACTACAGACTAGTGAGAGTCTGAGACTAACAGCAGCCAGCCAGCCCCAGCCTGCCAGGATTCTCGACATCAAATCTTGCGCTGTTGAGCGCCGGCACTTGCAATCTCCACGAGCACGGCGCGCGCACTAGCACAAGCGGATCCCAACCAAAGGGACCGTCTCTCGATCCTCCCCGACGAGCTGCTCGTCGTAATCCTCTCTTTTCTCCCGACTCCAACCGCCGCTCGCACCTCCGTCCTCTGTCGCCGCTTCCGCCACCTCTAGAGGGAGGCCTCCCCTTCCCTGCACTTCATCCCTGCAGACCTCCCTTCAAACTCTATCGACAGCTTTATTGCCATGGCTGATACTGCTCTCCTCCGCCGCAATGCTTCCCACCCACTCCTCTCCTTACACCTAGACTTCTCCAAATTTTTTCTCCGCTCTCCTCTCCTACACTCTTATGTCCCTTCCCTGCTCGCCAAGGCCTGCTCCCTCGGCCTGCGCCACCTCACCATTGAAGGTTATTTCCATCTTGTACCCCTTCTTCCAACCATTTTCTCCATCCACGCTCTCGAGTCCTTCTCACTTCCTACCAGCAAGTGCTATTCATTTGAATTCCCCCCTGATTTCGCTTCCACTTGCCTGAGACTGAAAAGCCTCTCCTTTGCTTTATATCGGTTCAACCCAGCCCGAATTCTCTCTCAATTGTGCTCCTTAGAGGATTTACACCTTGAGATTAAATACATCAGGAGCCTTAGCTTTTCCTCCCAAACCATCAGAAGATTCAAACTGATAATTGCAGTTCCTGATTCAACACTCCGCACACTAGACTTGTTTCTGCCTTCATTGCACTCGTTCCATTTGGAAAGCTCTATACTCTTTTCTGATCATTTTGACATCTGGCTAGAAGTTCCTTCCTTGAAAAGAGCTGTGATTATCCTGGAAGAAGCTTGCTCCTCCCGAGACGTCGGTGCGAGACTGTTGAATACTATTTTGCATGTGGAAGAACTAAGCCTGATTTTAAAGGTCAGTTTTATTATTTTTTTTCTTTTTCCCTTTTTACTCCAGGCCCACTAATGTTGTTTATGAGAATTGCTTCATACACGCCCCCTCTTTAGATGTCCACTCCATTTTTTTTTAAAAAAATGACTCAAATGTCATTGGTAAAGATACAGCACAAGAGACAAATTGAAGGAGTGTGAAGGGCATTTTAGTCCAAATAGGAGTGGGTCTCCAAACTAGGGCGTGAGGAAAGCAATTCCCGTAGGTCATATAGAAGAGAATAGTATTTAGGTCGTATAGAAGAGAATTGTATAATTATGCTTTCAGGAATATCATCGCCTCTATTTGTCTTTTCTGCAGAATGACAAATATCCAATTTCAAGACGCATCTTGTTCGAACCAGTAGAAGATGTACTGAAATTTCCTAATATGAAGCACTTGTATGCGAAACTTTCCTTTCATGAGCACAACATTGAAACTCTCATCATGATGCTTCATAATTGCCCTGCTCTTGAATCACTGAAGCTCGTTCATAAGGTCCCTCACCATTTTTCCCTTTCTACAACTCATATGTTGTTAGAATTTTATTACTTGTGCTAACATATGGATACATAAAGATTCTTTGATGAAAATGTTCCTTTTGTCTCACAGCCCTTGGTCTAACCTCAATTATGTTGCACAAGATCTGACTCTAACTTTCAATGAGAGCACATTCTCAAGTATTTTCTACCTAACCAATGTATTTATTTTTTATGATTTTATTATTATTGTTATTTTTTTATTTTTTTTGTATTTCTGTCTTTGCAAAGGAGCTATAGTTAGAACCTTTTTTTAAGTAAATTCCATTAATCAAACAAAGGTAATACAGAAAGAGGAGTTACAAAGAAAATAAACCGAAAAGATATTAATTTGCAATAACTCAAGACCAACAAGCCTATTCTCCAACCGATACTGGTATATGTCGTTCTCTGAATAGCAGCAGTAGCGGGCCGGTATCATATGAAGGGTGACACGTTTATTACATAGAAAGCGCGAGTCCCAGGAGGGAGCTATACCAGATTGATGCCTTTCTATCGGGGCGGCATCATTCCTTTCTGATGTATATTTAAAGTCAAACTCCTTTATTTCTTTTCAGGGCGGAGTGGGGATGGTAATTACCACTATGCTTATTTCATAAATCTCCATTTAGAGGAGAACAGAAAATAATTTATGAGGTTACTGGGTAAGAAATTATCTCTAATAAGCGGGCATAGAACTACGACTAGTGTAGACAACTGAGATAATTAAGTGGTTTTATGCTTTTCTTATATCGATTATTTTTGTGGATGCTAAATGTCCTCAGCATTGTATTTGGTTGGCATGATTTAGTTTGGCGTTGCTAGTTGAGAACACAGAAAAAGAAGCTTGTTGCCAAAAAGATGGATTTTGTTTTTTTTTTTTTTTTTATGGCTCGCTTTTTAAGTGTCAATGTGAATATACTTGTTTTAGCATTCTGTTGTGTTGGTTCTTGAATTCATTTATTTTTCTTGAACATAATTATACTATACTGCCAAAGAATGCAGAGAGAATCCAAAACTGATACAGAGTTAGATAACAGTCATTTTTTACAATGTCTAGAAGAGGTCAGAAATCAACTAATCCACTGTAACTGTACTACTAGACCTGGAATTTTTCTTTCTCCGGTTCTTAATTTAGAATATTTGAACCAACAAACACATCCTTAATTTCATTTTTTTTATTAATTTTGTTTCCTTAATTAGCAGTCTTCTGGTAATTAAGTTTATCGGTATTATATCTTTAAAGTGTGCTCTAAAGTTTACATCATCAGTACAATCGTGAATGAAATTAAAGGAGTCGCTTTCATTAAACGGTACCAACTTATATAGATAGAACTGCATAAACAACGTTTACATGGAGGATGAATACAATGTTAAACATTTAAGTACATTATTATTTCCTTCAAACATCAATTACTTAGTGATACAAACTACTACAGCTACAAAAGAGAACTTCTCTCTTCCCCTAGATTACATCATAACCATTATGCAAAAGCTGCTAATTTTAGAAAACTGTCTTAATTTGTCTTCCTGCAATTCTTTCTGATTTCTCCACTAGTACCAGTCAATGGGCTGATGTTCCCCATGTTGATCATTGCTGCCTTGAAATCGGCATAAAACTTTGACAAATCTGAAGAATAGCCTGTGACTTGCGAGTCAGTCGAGCCGCCACTGTAGAGTTGTTGATCGGAGTGCAACAATCCTTTGCTATTCACCAAATTTTTATAGTAGTAATTGTCAAATGAGTTAGGGGTAAAAGCATCGAGGGGTGAGAGTTTGTCATCCCCTCCTGTACTGGGGCAGTTCGATTGGAGGGATGTGGCAAGTGAGGTCTCAATGTTTGTTTCATTGTAAATACGGGTCCTGAATGTTGTACATCGTGCTTGACCAATAGTATGGGCCCCTAAATGAGAGTGAATTCTGTATGAGTATACAATGGCAAATACTAATTTGAGATCTTTGTCAGGACTCAGGAGTGGAGATGCAGTTTATTATTATTCTTCTTTTTTTTGTATTTGTAATATTGTTCATTATGTATAATTATTAATACGTGATGCAGAGAAATATTGCATTTTTTTTACTGATAACTCATAATCATGGAGAATACCATGTTAATAGAGCTGTGAATGTTTCTACACTTTGGTGGGTTTCAATTATATATAGAGGGAGGTAATACCTGACAGAGCTATTAAGTCGGTTGCACTTAAACCTTTATTTGAAAAATCAGAGATGAGAGTGCTCAGATCAGATGTGGGCTTTGGGATGTTGCTGTTCGCGTCACTAAAGCTTGCAGTTGTGGCGTCTCTTCTGCCCAATTGAACTGTCCACGTGGGACCTCCTAACTGAAAAACTCAACCAAAATTCTATGATATATTCGTATATATTTAAAAAATAAAAGCGACTACAATTTCTTTCTATCATTATAAATGTTTGTAGTACAAAAGATGCATAAAAACAAGAAACTACAAAATAAAAAGGATTTGTCTATGCACCATTGTTTTTTTTTTTTTTTGTGTGAAGAAAAGACAGAATCGGAATTCAAATACCCGATTATCATAATATATATGTTCAATTATAATCATTTACAACAAAGAAATCATATATATGTTGAATTTAAAAATTGAATTCATAAAATTTCTTTTGACCAAAGTAGCAGATACATGGGGCATTTTATGTTTGTTTTCTTCCTAATGTGAATAGTTAATTAATAAATTATACAGTGCAAGATAAGCATGCAAGGTGATGTAACTGTACCGCAACAACTGAGTCACGTGCGGCGATGGCCAGTATATCGGCACACGACACGACTTGTGGGCATATGGCTTCTAAATTCGATTTAATGGTGTCGATCACTTCAAAACCACGAATCGAGTTGTTATTTGGAGCAGCAGTCTTCTCTCCTGTGAATGTTGGAGTGTCATCCAGTAGAACTGACCCGTCACAGCCCTGTAGTAAATATTAAAGTTACCACAAAAATAGCAAGCTTGATTCGTCATAGTATACACTTTTTAACATTTTTGTCAATATTTTCTTACATTGACAAAGCAGTCGTGAAAATGGAGGCGTAGTAGGGATGCACCCATGCGGTGCTCTTTCAGCACAGCAGCATATACAGCCGATCTAATGCTGCGAAATGCACCGGGACAAGACTTGTCATAGAAGCTAGGAGATAGCTGTGCTGAAGCAATTGCAATTGCTAAGAAGAAAAAGAGAAAGTGATAAGATTGTGCTCTAAGATGAGCCATTTTGGGATTGAAAGACCAGTGAAAGAACTAAAAGGAGCGTGTTATGTGTTGTTGTGTTAGTGGTGCATGTGTGCTATGGTATTTATAAGCAGAAAAGATGGTCGGTACGCATGCATGATGATAAACTTTTTTAGATAATTGTAAACTAACAAATGCTGGGACAAGGGTCAAACTATTAATCCTAGGTCGGAAAGAAACATATGCAATTCGTGTGCATGCATGTGTAGAGATAGATGGAGGATAGGGGTTGGTGGAGAGGTGTTCATCTATAAAGGCTGAATTAGTGATTTGCTCATGTAGTTTTGTGTTTGCTTGTTCTTTGTAAATTCAGCTAGTTGCAAATAATATTTGGTCTTCATTAACTTTTCCAAGTTAGGTAAGTACATGATAAACCAAAACTTAGTAAGATGGTCATTTTCTTCTTGGGCTAAATCATTCACCTAGCTAATTAATCAGCGCTAAGTTGAATTCATGAATATTTAACATTAATCTTGTTCTATGCTTATTGCTAAATATGTCGATATTATAAATCCTTGAGGAATTAATTATTTTTATCGTACTATACATATGTGCATATATATACATATATTTTCCACCAGATATTTCATCTAGTCACAGCAAGACATGGAAGGCTTTTGTTTCAACCAATGTTTTGAAAACCGACCCGGATATTGAACCGTTGGAGCTAAAGGTTCGATGGTTCAACCGGTTGAAAGAACCGGAGGACATTATCATTACTATATAGTTTATATAAACTAAATGTCCATTTATTCACAACAAAAGCCCACTAGTCCAGTGGTATTGCATCTCTTTGCTATTCTAAACATCTCAAGTTCGATTCCCACACTTTCCATTTTTTGAGAATTTCATTGAACCACTTGAAAAATATTTAAAAGATATAAACCGGCCGGTTCAGTTCAGCGGTTCAGACGAAAATCGGACCAGTTTGGCCGGAGAGGCGTCCGGTTCGCGGTTGAACCGGTCGAACCGGCCGATCCGGTCCGGTTTTCAAAACATTGGTTTCAACAACCGCAGAAATAATTATGAATTCTAAATAAATTGTTGTCAAATATAATTCTACATATGTATAATAATTTGATTTTTTCTGTAAAAAATTGACATATATGAATGAAAATACAAAACAACATGGTGAGAACTATAATTGGTGGCCAATCCTGAGGTTCCTCAAGCAACCGTCAGTATTAATATTTTTATTGGCAGAGTGTACAGTAATAGAGCTAGACAATTCTTAATACGAGTCACTCAATTAGCTAAAATTAAATATTTTTTAAAAAAAAAGTAACCTCAAGGATCACCGTTTCATTATATGAAACAATATATCAAAATTAAATTATTAGTTTTTAACTATATATGGAATCAAAAGATGGTCCCAAGCTATAACGACAAAATATACAATAAATTAATGTTGGATGATAAAAACACACACACACACACATTGCACTTTATATATATTTTGTATTTAGATCCGCCCTCGACAGTGTCACTGTCACGTAGGAATGTCAAACGCAAGGCTAATAATTTTTGCACTTCTCATTTCGTTGTGTAATCGTTCCCATAACAAATGCATTGTTGTAAAGAAAGCATTGACTAATATTTCACCCTATGGAAGTGCCCAAAAGATTGAACGCACTGTTGTGTGTGTGGATCAATCAGCCAACACACTTTGATATATATTTTTAAAAAATAAAGGAATTTCTAATCCGAAAATTGGGGTGGTTGAAGTGAGGTATGTTAATTTGAACCTTTTTCTTTCCCCTTTAACATGTGAACATAAGAAATTCATAGAATCTTGGCAGTCAACAAAGTTAAACCGCACCTTCTTGTTGATTTTTAAAATATATATATAGATATTGCCGAACATTTCAATTTCCAGTGATCTTGTCTGCAGGTCAAACCGATGTTCTATAAACAAATATAATATTAAAATTTCAAAATTTATCAGCCATGCTATTATCCTTTCGATTATGTTCTCTTCTTATTCCGATTGGATGGTTCATTTTTATACTCTTACGGTAATTATTCATGTAAAATTACGTCTGACAGCAGAGCTCAAGTAATATAACTTGTATATCTTCCTTAATATGAAATATGATGTGACTTATAATCGCGTATTGTTAATCATAACTTTTTAGCAATTTACAAAACATTATCACATAAAAAAATTCTTAAATGAAAATTTTTATAATAAAGAGTATCTGATTTGAAAATTTAAGTTCTCTTCTTCTTCTTTTTTTTTTTTTTTGGCAAAGCCGAAGAAAAGTCCAGTTTTCTATAATGCCTTTCAGTAATACTCCATTAGATAATTTGAGGGGAACAATATAAGTGATAATCAATTTCAAAACTCTCCCTTTTGTTCGTCATTAGTAAGTTGACTCCGTAAATTAATGGAGGAAAAACAAAAAGAACAAAACATTAGTTGAATTCTCTTTTGCTGATTTTCTTATAGGAAACGAAGCAAATTAAATTACAGTTCTTAGTTAATAAAATAGTTGTATTTCAATAAAACCAACTAAGGAAAGTTGGAATTATATTATTTCTCTTTTAATACTAAAATGTTATTTTAATAACAGTGCATCAAATCATAATTGGTCATGATTTGAAACCCTTACATTAGCTGAAGAGAAAAGTTAGGCTTTCTAGCATAATTGTTCGTATCCGAATTCAGAAAAGTACCCTTTAAGGAGTTCAATTGGATTAGGTAAATAACTGGAGTGCTGCATAGCAACAAAATTTGATTTCTTTTAGTCCCGCGAGGTGGCCCTTTTTGTGTTTATCTCATGTTTCTCATAAAATGTCGATGTCGGGGTATTTATGTAGAAACTTTTTACAGTATGTACACGATGTTGTTATGTTGCATGGCGCACCTTGCACATAGTATTTATATACTAAGGAATTCTCAAAATGTAATAGTGTTTCCATCTGATTTGCTAGACATCATCAATATCCCAAAAATAATGTTTACCAATTGGCAGGGATAATGCTGGTCACAATCAATAACACTGAATAAATATACTATTATTGCATTCCAGTAATGCAAGAATACGACATGCGCCGAACTGTCCAAAGTCAATATTTGACTTTAAATCGTGCGCTATTCATCAAGTAAAAGTTATAAAGCTGCTAATTGGCATAATCCTGCCTTGACAAATGACAAACACGGATCAGTTAACTTTTCCCATTGAGTTCCCTTGTAAAAATATATTTTGCTTATTAAAGAGGTACATTACAACAGCCATTCATTACAATTAAATGAAGAGTAAAAAAACATATTAATACTAACATGACAGTATTGTTTCGACCATATAGCTAATACGAATCCAAAAAGGATGATGAATAACACAGAACATCAATGACTAATTGGTACTTCACATAGTGACATAAGCAAATGGCCATTTATATATGTACTAGCTTTATTCATGTAGTTATTTGTACGTGGTCAATCACAGATAATTTGAATAAGCACCAGTAAATTAAAATGTTGTCTATTAATATAAAAAGCGTTTATACAACAACAAATTTTTCAAAAAGACCAAGTTAAAATTTCTATTTAAATGTAAAGCAATGCTGTGGAAGTCTTTCATTGTCAACTAAATTTCTACCTAGTTTGAAATTATACATGCATGCTTCCAAAAAGGCCTAACTTTACTAGAAGAACGTACTCAGTAGTGGTCTGGGACATAAAGAAACAAAACATAAAAATAAAAAAAGATTTTGTATTCAATGAATTAGTAAAGGATTGGGGAATTAATCCTTAGATTCCATTTACTAACAAGTCCAATACTTTGACCCCACTTGTATGGATGAAAATGATTGGGATGGAATCCTCAAAGAAAATAGGCAATAGCCAAATTACTGTAATTTCCTCTCATCTCTATGATTGAAGCCAGAATTTTCAAAGAGAAACTAACTCAAAAGGATAGTTTTTATTTACATATAGTCTGAGGCTAATACAAGCAACTACCACTAATGAGTCCCAAAATAAATTTGAAAGAGGCCTGGTTTTACCTCTTTCCTAGGCTGTACAAGGATTAGTAACATTAACATTCTACAATATATTCAAAATATGTCAGGATGCCACCAGATATCTTTCTCCCATCTTTGGATACCTGTAAATCATTCACTGTCGGCTTCTTCTACTAGAAGCTCCTCTTCATCTAATTTCGCAAAATACTCTCTTTCTTCCTTCAAATAATCTTCAGGTAATTTAAAATCCTCTTGCTGCACCCAAAAAGAAAAAGGACAGATGTTATTGGCCACCATGCACCGTGAATACCCTTTTTGTGTAATGGGAAAAGCAATCTTGTTTAAACTCTGAAGAGATATGTTTTAATAGAGGAATTAGATCAGACTATAAACTGGTACACAAAAACACATAAAAAGTGAGGGAATACCATGACTTTCACATGCCAACTGGTACACACCAGTATCTCAAACAAGTCCACTAGAAGTGATAAAATAATAAAATAAATAAATAAACACCTTTTTACGTCGTTTGCAAGGTGCTGAAGATGTTATCCTTCGAGTAACACCATCATCACCTTTTTTTGACTTATTTCCTCTGCTTAAATATACAAATACACCAATTAAGAAAAAACAAACGAGTCGAGGAAATAGAAAATTTTATCAATATTTTATCCAAGTAGAATTTGGAAGTATTTAGTAGCAGAACTTAGTGAAGATTAAAAGAGTGGATTTATAGTTTTTACTTGCTCTCTTAGACAAGTGGAATGTAAATATATGAACATAGTCCAGATAAGTATTCCAATGAATAATTATAAAATAAATCCTTTTTATAACTAAGGCTGACCAACAAGTACCTATTTTGTTTAATTTTTCGTCTAGAAGGCGGGTAACTCAATGAAGCAGAGGTGGTAGCATCTGCTGTATTCTTTCTCGAAGTTGTCTCTGTGTTATGATTACTCATATTTCTTCTTTTATAAATTGTAGAATGCACGGACATGTCTAAATAATTAGAATCACCATTAACTGCCACAAAAAAGAAAAAAGAAAAAGAAAAGTTCAACAAGGAACTTCACATTTCATTTCTGTGCAGCATATCATCTAATATGGACTCGAGAAGAAGGCAATATTTCAATGTGTTTGAAGAAGAAACTATAGGCAAAATTACAATTTGAGACCAAAAATATACCACAAAGACTAAATCAAACTGGAGTTCAGTTTCTACAAAATTTGGCTGTCAGACTTGAAAAATAACCAGATTATACCCATAACCATTAGCCTACATTCCAACCTTTCTAGTTCTCTTCTCTCTCTCTCTCTGTTTCTGTGTTTAGCCTGTTCTCTAATATATCAGACACGTTAGGAGAGCCAGATGAGAAAGGCATAACAGAAAAGGCAACTTCTGTTATGTACAGCAACATGGTATGGAGGAGAGAGAGAGAGAGAATAAAGAACTGCTGTGTTGTATAGCAACATGGTATGGTTAATCCTTCAATTGCTACTACATGCCAATATGGCATTGTAAGTACAAAAGAACTTCACAATAGGTCAAACCGAATTAAAAAAAAGTTACATTGTAAACCATTCACTGTGAAAACACAGCTGTTAACCAAGGTAACAAAAGACAAGTACTAAAATATACTGTTAGGGTTTTAGGTCAAAACATAGGGTTTAGTACCAGCTGCCCACTTTTCTTCTCTTTATAGTACCAATTAACTTGCGCTGTCTTTAATTGAAGCTATGTACAGAAATATAGGCTTAAGCATCAAGTTCCAGAAAATGAAATAAATTAAAAATTTCACCTATTGACTGGAAGCTGTACCAGTACCCACATTTCACACATATTTCACATTAGCTTGTGGCAAACACAAATGCAAGCATTAGAGTAAGTAATTTTAAGAAATTAAGTGGCTTGCGCGCAAAAGAACAAAATATAAGAAGAAAAAGACGAAGAACTCACCTGAACCAAGATCTGAAGGTCCCGCTGAAGAACAAGTAGCAATTTCGCGGTTCACTCTGACAATGGCGGTTTCGGATCGGGCAAGAGCTTCGTGTTGGTCCGAGTCGGGTTCCAGCTGCTTCGATTTGGATCTCATTTTGCGCTTGGGTCTGGAATTCGGGAGGGGAGCCGACGAAGAGGCGGCGTTGGAGAGATCGGAAAAGGGTTCTCTGCTCCTAGGGTTTGCTCCTTCGTCGGGTACTTGGTTGTTCTCCATTGTCGATTGATTTTAGTGTTTGAATCCGAGACGCGAGAAACGAAGCGGGAGAAGATTACAGAAGAAAAGAATGGTAAATAATTTCGGATCCAGATCCGAGTTGGAGATTAGTAGGGTTCCGGATTTGGATAGCGTTTTGTTTTCTTTCTAGAGATGTTTAGATATCGCCAGATGACTGCATTGTGATTCGTGTAATACTTTTTAAAGTTATCTAAGCCGTTCGTTAATGAGTTTTAATCTGTTGTTGCATCATGCGGTGTTAAAGCGTTAAAAATTAAATATTTCATATTCGTCTCCCTTCGATCTAACCAAAAAATAAACCAACTCGATCCGATCTGTTTTGCATATGCATTATTTCAAAATTATTGTATAGGAATTAAGGCTATTTATATAAAGAAATAAAATAGAATGACGGATAAACATATTAATGTTTAGGTTGAATTGTTGGAGGTTTTTTTGTTGCATGCTTCTTTTAACTTTTTTTTTTTTTTTAAATTCCATCAAACTCGATATAGAGTGGTAAAAAATAGTTAAAAATAATTTTAAAAATAGAGCCAGTAAAATGTCACTTGAGGAAAACAAGTTATGACTCACCGAATATGTTTATAAATATATCAAAAACTTTAAAATGTACCCACTAGATTTATCTACGGTGGTACTTACATAGGTCATCTATAAGTGGGGTCAATAAATATTGACATCTTTTGTTATAGTTGTGATGCCGCTATAACTACGATTTAAACCATTTGAGTCATATGATTCGAATCGCATGATGCATTAATTTCAAAACAAAGTTTAAAAAATTATGACCAATTTAAACAACAAATTAATATATAATATAACGTTTTTAAGACAAAATGCAGAAGAAAGAAGATAAATAGGTTGACTGTGCATTGCAATGATGAGATGAGCGTGACCTGTTATGACAGTACAACTGGGGAGATTAGGAAGACTTCTAGGAAAACAAGCTCAACAAAAATCTAGTTTCCAAGTTCTCTTCTTCGTTCTGATGCGTCTTCTCAATAAGCAGAAATCTATTTTACTTGATTAATAATTATGTTAAACTCCATAAACAACACCATGGATGAACACAAAGGACCAACGGAATAATAAGTTACAAGAACGCATTCCACAGCAACATACATACAGACCAAATTTAAGCCTAATTTACAGATGAGCCACAAATAACAGCACTATCGATTTCCATCACACGCTTCTGCAATCTTGAAGTCTAAGGATATGTTTAGCTTAAACAGAATACTCGAGAGTCGAGACAAGAAAAACAATGAAAATGACTTCATTTAGCTCAACAACAATATCTACACCAACTCCTAGCTCTCTGCATGCCCCTTAGAGCTACATTTCTCAGCCAGCCACTTCATGAATTCTTTCCTATTCTCCCCTAAACGAAGATTTCTAAAATAAGCATAAGGGTATTTACCATCGGCATTACACGGCACCTTTGATTCCCAATCTTACCTTTTTCTCCCTCTTGATGCACCAATGAAATTCGGGATCTACAAGAAAAAGTTAAAATGAAAAACACATACAGTTGGTAGCAATATACTAACAGGGTGTTATGTTTTTACTTAGGTTTATTATTAAAAGGGTGAAAAGGGAGATGGTTCACAAATTGGAACCGAAGAAGGATACACCATTGGGAGCCAATATACCATCAGTTACCTTACTGATTATACCTGGTATTTCTTATAATTTACTGTATCTATTTGCTTTTTTTATTGATTGATGAATATAGTGAAGTCCAAAATAATTTATATATTATAATCTACAAGAACCATCTTTCACATATTCTCATATTTGGATGATTTAACAAATTTCAGTCTGTTTTCTTTACTTCATTTTGTCGGAATGCAAATACCAACGTAATATCACTAAATCCTCCAGTTGTTGCTGGATGTATCCATATCTCTTTCTACTTGACTCTTTTGTAAAGAATTTGTACCTTTAGGAAATTGCAGATTACATGGTTACATTTAGAATTACAAGTAAATTAGTTCCTTTCGACATATATTGCAATGAATAACCCTTGAGATAGGGGAAGGTGAAAATAAAAAAACCTATGGTGTCAAAATCTATTTCATTTTCACACCATAAGTTTAATCATATAACATAGGATCCACTTATCTATATCATTTCAAATCTAGGTTTAATCATATAACATCAGAAACCCATTTAGCGTATTACCAGTAGTAAATGACTAAGAAAGAATTTATTTTAACCCACTAGAAGTCCAAGGTTCTTTTCAACAAACGAAAGAATTAGGGGCTCAATTGAATCTCAGATAGTTCAAAGTTTATTTCCATGCTTTCCTAAAAACTTAATATAGTTCAGAGTTTTTTTTTTCCTCCCATGGTTTCCTCAAAAAATTAGAATGAAACAATGAGAATAAATAAAACATTAAATACTAATAAAATTATAATTCTTTATAAACATACTGGGTTGAAAACAACTCATGGACGTCTCAGCCAGAATTATAAGGGTCAATTGAATGAAATCAGGTGCATAGTCAAAATTAGACCAAGACCAAGGATTGTAAAACAGATCAAGGAACCGTTCCATCAAAGAACCTCCATGCATTCACATGTTAGCAAACAGAATGAATTCCAGCAGAATATGAATTGCAAAAGAGAAATAAACTGTAACCCCCCCCCCCCCCCCCCAAAAAAAAAAAGGAAAAAAAAAAAAAAAAGACATGCACCTCGTGAACAAGCTTCACTGATTCCAGAGCAGGGGAATTATGTATCATCATGGTGATGGCTTCAAAGTTGTGCTCATGAAAGCAAAGACTCACATCCAAGTGTTTAAGATTAGGGAACTTCAGCAAGTTTTTTCCTGGTTGCAGTAAGATAGGTTTCGGACACTTGCCACGCTGTAAAAATCAACCAAAAAAAAATGTCAAGGACAACCAAGCAAAATCCTAGAATTCCCATATATACTACCTAAATACAGGTGTTGTCCTAGGCATAAGCAATCCAAGTCCATGCCTAGACTTGATTCCAATATACATTTACTTGAAAAAATAGGATTCAAATTATCTTGGATCAGTTCAGTCGGTATTGGCTAGGGCGCTAGGCCAATATAACACTAACATTTTAACACACAGATCTAAGCAATAGAAGATTGGCTTGCGCTAGAGATGCATAAAGAGCTCAACATAAGTGTGCATGGACAAAAGAATAAAAAGAAAAAAATTTAAAAAATTAGCAGAGAGATAAAATGGGTTATCACCTCTCTCTCCTTGATATATAGGGTTAGTTCTTCCAAATGCCCAAAAGAATTCAGCAGCTTTGAAACAGCATTGACATCTTCTCCATGAACTTTAAAAAGTTTAATGAAAGCTTCTTTGAGCAAAGGAAACTCTCCATGGATGCAAAACATACTGGAAAAGGATCGACATTTGTTTAAATGAAGCGACTCCAATGAAGGTAGAAACAACTCTATGGTATGGACTTGTTCTCTAATTATCAGTTGGAGTGTTTTTATTGATTGGGAGGAAAGGCTTAGGGTATTTATGGAGCGGGTTACAAGGAGTAGATCCTCTAAGGAGCACAATTCAGAAACAAGTTGGGTGAGACTGGCTGGGTCAGCACTACAAAATCCAAGGGAGAGGCTTTTCAAGCAGGGCAAAGTGAATGGAGAGGGAAATTTAAGATATGGTTGGGGACGACCCGGAAAGGGATAAAGTGGTAACATGAGTGAGAGGGTCTGGAGAGAGTTTATGGAGAAAATGGTTGGGAGAATAGGCACAGAATCCAAATAACCTAGAATGGTGAGGTGGCGAAGGCCAAGAGAGAGGGCTTTGGTGAGCAAGGAAAGTACATATGAGTCTGAGACTGAGGGAGATCGGAAATCAAGATCTAGACGTAAGCTGACAAGGGGGTGAGTGCGGTTGAGGAGGACGCCATCGGCCATAGCAATAAATTTGTCTGGATGGTCTCGGAGCCCTCCGCCGTTGAGCTGCACGAAAGGGATGGTCTGCCAAAGGTGGCGGAAGCGGCGCGAGAGAACGGAGGTGCGAGCGGCGACTCGAGTCGGGAGAAAGGAGAGGATCGTCACCAGCAGGGCGTCCGGGAGGATCGACAGACCATGCATTTGGTTGGGGTTCGTTTGCGATCACCAAGTCGCCTGGCGGAGTGGAAGGAAAGGGGAAGGAAGGGACTGGCTGTGCTTTATAGTATTATAAAGGAAGAAAATGGAATGGAAATTGGAAAGGTGAAGAGAGAGAATAATAAGTTTTTGAAAGAAAGAAAATTATCAGTTTACTAATTTAACTTGTTCAAGTCATCAAGTGCTTCATACCAAGGAAAGCGGATGCAAAGAGTGGTGTTCTGTGTATAAATTAAAGTTAAAATTGGGTCCATACCAGTCTTCTTGATTAGATCTTCTCAAATCATTAAAATTAGCCTCGTACCCTTCAATTTTTGATAAAATTAGATATATACCATCCTCAGCAATTTTAACTAATTTTTATATGGTATGCATATAAAAATCGAACCAGAATCCTCTGCTTGTTCTTTTTACGAGCGCTAGCTATGTGGTTTTTACCATCAGCCGTCCCATCTAATTTCGACAGTCAGATTTTTACGGGCCGTGCGAATTTTGACGGCTATGATATTAATTACAGGACATCCATTATTGATCAATCCCTTGCTCTTCTTTTCATAGACATTGATTCACCTCTCCTAACTACCAATTCATTCTAGATCTTGGATGTCACTTTTTATAACATTCAAGTAGGCGATTATAGATGATCAGTGCTTTTTGATTCGATTTGTCCTTTTTTTGTGTTAATTTCTCTTTATTTTGCTTAGAAAAACAAGAAAAAGCGGGAAAAGGAAACAGAAAAACAAGAAAAAAGAGAAAACAAAAAGAAAAAACAAAAAAAAAGGAAAAAAAGAGTAAAAAAAAAAAAGAGAAAAAGAAAAATTCGAAAAATAGAAGAGAAAAGCCGTGTTTGGCCTATTCGAAACTTTATCCATGGCGGAAAGCCCAACTGTGTGGGCTCAGACTGAGCGATTGAAAACAGTTAAGATCCCCTTTCAAAGTTTACAATATTGGAAAAGAAAAGATGAAGGAATAGCGAATCAACAGCCCAAGGATCGAAACACAATTGTGAAGGAGAAGATTGCGAAGTTGAGAGCACTATCTTCTGCGAAAAACCCTGTGTGCTTCAAGTGCACGGATCGAGGACACGTGGCATACCAATGCCCTAATCTAGTTCTATGCTTCATATGCAATCGATTGGGACACGTGGCATACCAATGCCCTAATCTAGCTCTACGCGTTGCTAAGAGGATTACGCCCCAACGAAAAGTAATTGGATTTCATTTCCATAGAGATGACTGGATTTTTTACGTTGGCTCGCCTAACCTATCACAACCCTCCTTTTACTCGGGCTTGGGACTAAACTATACTAAACAATGCAAGCAAAACTTAATATAGGCGGAGTTAATTTCTTAACAAAGTTAAAAAATTACGACCAATCGAAACAAAGCTTAATATATGAATCGAATCACATGATGCATTAATTTCTTAACAAAGTTAAAAAAATTACGACCAATCCAAACAACAAACAAACATAAAAGTATTAACTTTTTAAGACAAAATGCTGAGGAAAAAAGATATACGTCCTATTTGGTTAACTTTAATGTTGACTGTGCATTGCAATGGTAAGACGAGTGCTACCTGTTTTGACAAGTACAATCGGGAAGATTGGGAACAATTCGAAAACAAGCTCAACAAAAATATAGTTTTCCAAGGTCTATCCTTCATTCTGATCCATCTCCTAAATAAGCAGAAATCTATTCCAGTTGATTAATAATTATGTTAAACTCAATAAACAACACCATGGATGAACACAAAGGACCAACAGAATAATAAGCTACAAGAACGCATTCCACACAGCAACATACATCATACATATAAGACAAAATTTAAGCCTAATTTACAGATGAGCCACAAATAACAGCACTATTAATTTCCATTACACGCTTCTGCAATCTCAAAGGCTTAAGGATATGTTTAGCTTAAACAGAATACTCGAGACAAGCAAAACAATGAAAATGACTTCATTTAGCCCAACAACAACATCTACACCAACTCTCAGCTCATTGCATGCCTTTTTAGAGCTACATTTTCTTACCCAGCAACTTCATAAATTCTTTCTTATTCTGCCCTAAATGGAGATCTCTACAATAAGCATAACGATTATTACCATCAGCATTACGCGGCAGCTTTGATCCCCAATCTTTCCTTTTCCTCCCTTCTGCCACACCAGTGAACTCTGCGATCGATATGAAAAAGTTCAAAATAATAAACACATAAAGAAACCTGGCTCCTATGGATCACATAACTGAAACTAATCTAATTTACGGCATCCTTGGCAGGTGTCCTCCTTGGTAAAGAAAACCCAACTGGTTAACCCGAAAGAAAAAAAAAGACATGCACCTTATGAACAAGCTTCACTGACTCCAGAGCAGGGCAATTATGCAGTATCAAGATGATGGCTTCAAAGTTGTGCTCATGAAAGCAAAGACCCACATCCAAGTGCTTCAGATTAGGAAACTTCAGCAAATTTTTTCCTGGTTGCAGTAAGATGGGTTTTGGACACATTGCATCCTGCAAATATCATCCAAAAAAAATAATAATAATAAAAACAAAACAAGGACAACTAAGCAGAAACCTAGAATTCCCATATATACTACCTAAATACTGTCCTAGGAATAAGCAAACCAGGTCCATGTCTAGACTAGATTCCAATATACATTTACTTGAAAAATAGGGTTCAAATTATCTTGGATCAGTTTAGTCGGTTTTGGCTAGGCCAATCTAACACAAAGATTTTAAAGTTTATTTTTTTCAGTTTATGCCGATATTTTACAATTCACTTGTTCTGCCATTTCCCCAATATACAAATATAGATACCATACAGTTATGAGAAGCGTATCTGAGATTCTATAACATCTTATTTAAATTTAGAAAAGTAATGGTCAATTGAAAGGTTTAATACACAGATTTGCGCAATAGAAAGATGGGTTTTAAAACACAGATCTGAACAATAGAAGACAGGCTTGCACCAGATATGCATAAAGAGCAGAACATAAGTGTGCATGGACAAAAGAATAAAAAGGGGAAAAAAATAGCAGAGAGATAAAGATAGGCTTATCACCTCACTCTCCTTCACAGACAGGGTTAGCTCTTCCACATGCCCAAAATAATTCAGCAACTTTGAAACAGCATGGACATCTTCTCCAAGAACTTGACCAAGTATAATTGAAGCTCTTTTCAGCAAAGGAAACTCTCCATGAATGTGAAAGATGCTAGGAAAGGACTGATTTTTGTGTAAATGAAGTGACTCCAACGAAGGTAGAAACAACTCTAAGGAATGGAGTAGTGAAAAATAAGGCCTAATTATTAGTTTGAGTCTTTTTAGTGTCTGGGAGGAAAGGGTAAGGCTATCTATGGTGCAGGTCTCAAGGTGCAAATCTTGCAAGGAGCACAATTCAGAAACAAGTTGGGTGAGACTGGCTGGGTCAACATTAAATAATCGAAGAGAGAGGCTTCTGAGGAAGGTCATTTTGAATCCAGAGGGAAATATAAGGCATTGTCCGTGCAAGAAATGAAAATTTGACATGAGTGAGAGGGACTCGAGAGATTGAATGGAGAAAATGGTTGGGAGAAAAGGCAAAAGACCGAAATAACCTTCAATGGTGAGGCGGCGAAGGGAAGAGAGAGGGCTTGGGCAAGCAGGGAAGGTATACAGGAGTTTAAAGAGTAATAGAGAAGGGTCAGAAGAAGAAAAGATATTCAGGCACAAGCTGAGAAGGGGATGGGAGGGATTGCGGCTGAGTAGGGCATGATCGGCCATAGCAATGAATTTGTCTCGATCCACTCGGCCGCTGAGGTGCACGGAAGGGGAGGCCTCCCAGAGGTGCGAGCGGCGATTGGAGTCGGGAGAAAGGAGAGGATTGTGAGGAGCAGATCGTCCGGGAGAACCGAGAGATGGTCGGTTTTATCGGGATCCGCTTCCCAGCACGCCATGGCTGTCGGCGGAGTGACAGGGATGGGAAATTAGGAAATTATAGGAAATTAGGGAAGGGAAGAGACTGAAAGAAAGAAAGAGTGAAAAGGAAAGCGCCGACTGAGTACCGAATCGGGCCGAAAAATTAGGCAAAATTGGGCCCATACCCTTCAAATCTTTCTTAATTACTTAATTAGATATTTACCCCTCAAATCATTGAAATTGGCCACATACCCCTCAATTCTGAGGAGCAATTTTAATTAATTTATAAATACAAAAACTGATTTTTATATTTTATGACAAAATCGCCCCTGCCCAAACTCTTCCCTTCCAAAGAGACATATCTTCCTGCTAAACGATGGTCAAATAGAATTAAAAACAAAGGATTTTGAAGATAATGGTCGCCCTGACTCCATATAAAAAAAAATTGAAAGTTAAATTGACGCAATTACTATGTCTGTTTCAAGTTCACGGAAATCAGGTATGTATGAAGAGACCAGTTGTGCTAAAATTAAAGTGCTTATAAAAATTGTTTTTATGGTTTGGTGTTATTTTCAGTCTCTGCTAATTGAAGAGATGAGAAACGTGGGTTTCTATTTAGAAATGTGATAAAAAGCTATGGAGTAGTTTGAAAATTATTTTGAAGATGCACCATAAAACTACATGCTCAATAATATGTGGAACCGAGGAAGACAGAATGGTGTTTCGAGATATTTTATGATTTTTCTAATAGTCCAATTTTTTTTTTGAAAAAAGGTGGGAGCGCCACCCAGTTTCATTTTTGAAATGAAACAAAATTACAACTTCCTTAAAAGCAACTAAAAACTCTACTAGTACCACTATACCAGTTCAAAAGAAATGAAACAAAATCACAGCTACCTAAAAATCAATAAAAACCCCACTGGTGCCATGGTACCAAACTAATAGTCCAATTAACATCGCTTTTGTTATTAGGAAGGAAGAAAATAGTTACCATCTAACAATTAGGAAATATGTAGAATAAAAAATCGACGGATTTATCCATATTTCTTATATTGCTGGGAGATAAATTAGCAGTAAGATGGAAGGTCTTACGGTGCTGATAGGGAAGAGGAGTTTGAGTAGGGACAATTTGGTCATAAAATATAAAACTCAGTTTTTTCTATTGAGAAATTAATTAAAATTGTTAAGGAGGGTATATATCTAATTCTATCAAGAATTGAGGGGTATGAGGCCAATTTTAATGAGTTGAGGGATAAATATCTAATTAAGAAAGATTTGAAGGGTATGAGCTCAATTTTGCCTTTTTTTTGCATCTAACTGAACATTTATACTCAATTAACAGAACATTTGTACTTATCCAAATAAACTTTTGTACTTACTAAACTAAACATTTATATTTAATAAAATGAACATTTTTTCTTATAATATTTATATTTTTTGTTGCAACTAACTGAACATTTATACTTAAATAACGGAACATTTGCACTTATCAAACTGAACATTTAGATACAAAATAAGTGCGCTAGGTGAGAGACATCGCTGAGGCGCTCCTCTCAGCGATGGTAAAACCATCCAATGACACTAATCAATTTTCTTATATGCTATCTTTGTGGTTTATAGCATAACAGGTTTTTGTTTGATGATTTATCGAATTTCAAGGTTCACTTAGAAAGCTTCTCAATCAATTGAAGTCTCTCATAGGCTCATAGCTCACCAATCAAAGTTAGGTTTGCGTTTTCTTTTAATTAGGGTGTGTTTGGCAAATTGAGAACTAAAACAAGAATTAGGAACAAGCCTTGTTCTTGTTTTTAGTTTCATGTTTTTGTGGGAACTAACAACAAGGGCTTGTTCCTTGTTCTTCCCATGTTTGAATTTGTTGGGAACAAGAAATAAAGGCTTGTTTTTTGTTCATGAGAGATCCAAACAAGAAACAAGCCCTTGTTCCTCCGTTGAAACTAAATTAGACAAGTGGGAAGAATTTAGAGGAGACATGAAGGTTATTGAAGGTTATTAAATGGTCGCATCATTAGCAAAGATAATTTCCATAACTCTCAAGGTAATCGACGGGAGATGCTTTGGGCAACCGAGTTTTTGCTGCGAGCAACATATTTTTTTTAGAAAAGACTAAATTGCCCTTTTAAAATTTAGTAAATTCTCTTATACACCTTAAATCTCGTCTGTCCTCTCTTACCTCTCCACTGAATTTTGAATTTTACCATCTCACAAACTCATTAGTTCATTTCTAGGCAATGTGAAAGTGCTACAGAGCAAAAACGAAGAAAAGTTGGGTAAAATATTTATGCAAAGGAACCATTGGTTTCTTTAATGTTACATAAGTCAACAAAAAAAATTTCGTGCATGATCAATTGATCAATTTTCGTACATAAGAAGTCTCAAGAGGAGAATACATTTGTTTTTTAGCATAAATCTTAGAAGAGAAGGAAAGCACCGTTAAGAAAATAAATTAGGATAAATGATAAATCTGATTGATTGACGCTAAGGGCAATTTAGTCATTTAGAAACAAAAAATGTTGCTCCAAGAAAAATACCAGTTGCCCAAAGCACCTCCCCATAATCGACATTAGAAGATATGCTGGCTCTTGGTACATAAATGCATAGCATGAAACTGAGAGGAATAAATGCACAGCAATTAATTATTAAAAGCGCATTGAATGTAAATGGAGTTTTATCGTCTTAATAAACATATTAGATTAAACTTTTTGATGGACATACGGAGCACAATAATTTGTTGTTTTTTTACCAAGGAGCTTATGTCATATCAGGATGTACTACCTTAGTTGAAATGAACTATATATGATATTTTTACATAACTAAAAACTAATCTTCTACATCTGATAAGCATGATTGGATTATAACAAATTAAGTTAGTGAAAATTCCTATATTAAGCGAATTTATTTATTTGAGAGTCAGATATAATTGAATTATATAAACTAAGTTTTTTATTTGTAAGTCAAATATCGAGTGAAGCTCGATTAGCCCTCTAGTTAAAATAATATAGAGTACGTACAGTCAGCTCTTTCGTTAGAAAAAAGTCAGCTAAAAAAACATGATGCATGCGGTGTAAACAATAATACCCATGTTCCTTATCTCTTGAAAAGGAAAAGGGAAAAAGCGAGCTCACGCTGTGATATTGATTAAGGCTAGTATCGGTTTTCCAAAAACCGGTACTAGCTGATATCGGATTTTGGAGTATCGGTCTTTGAAAAACTGATATTTATATTGATTTTTCAAAAACCAATACGCAATACTATTTAAAAAATTTAGATTATTTTTAAAATATTTTCGAAATTCATGAATATTTTAATATTATTTTTAATTTTTTCGGAGCTGAAAGTTTACATTCGGAATCGGAGCTCCACATATACATATGTTGCGTAATGGGGTGTATATTGCGAATCAATTAAAAGGAAAAAGCTACCAAGTCAAAGGCTGTCACCAGAAGCAAGTCACTAAGCATGCTTCGACAATATGGACTCCACTACCCCTTGGGCAATGGGGTGGTAGCAGTTGCGGGCCTCTGCGTAAATCCGGCGGGCCAACATCTTGCCTTCATCAGAGCACTTGGCCAGAGCAGTGTAAAGAAGCCTGAGGTACCTCATCCTGCCTACTTGTTTTAGTGACCTCTCGGCCTCCGCATAGTACTCCTTGCACCCGGCAGATATTGCCAGCTCTAGGAATGCCACCTTCACCTCCCAATCCCTGCTCTCTGATAGCCTGTACCGTGCATCCAGTGCCAATGCCTAAAGTGCAAAGATATTAAGAACTTTTTTTAAGTTAGGGTATTCTCAATGATACAAATAACTATTGGTTTCCAAGCTATGATAAGCTGATATTCAAGGTTTAAAAAAATTGATGCATACAGGACAATAGAGCCGCATATTTATAACATGAAACAAATGAATTGAAACAATAAACAGCATTTAGCAAGCAAGAGGTTTCAATATTCCACCATGAATCATTTGGGAGCTTAGAGAATGCAAAGGAGAAAATGTCACATAAGCAAAATCAAAGAGAAAATGTACAGAAAGTTTATACATTTTAAGTGAGCGCTTGTTTGATCAACCAATACCTGATATCAACTATGTCAGCCAGGCAAATTACAAAGGTTGCTGATAAATAAAAAATAAGAAAAAAAAAATAGAACCTGTGAGGGGTCGATATTAGAGGACAAATTCTCCAAGTAAAGCTGCCACTCCTGGCCATTCCACTGGGCCACCTCATCATCCCCCGGCATCTGTCCATTTTTTAACTCTGAGGCCAGAGTCTTAATCTTGTTGTAGACAGCTGAGATGGGTTCCATGGCATCAGGTGGGATTCCAATTCCTTCAACCCACAAGCGAAGGTCGATCTGATTCTCAATTCCAGGCACGTTTGCTTTTAGAAAGTCAATAAATGTCTCAGTGTCAATGGACTGGAATTTGAAGGTTGAGATGTACTTCTTGGTGAACTCATCAAATACTGGCCTCCCGACCTACAAGAATGTTATCAAATGAGCTATTTCATTTGTAAGACTAGAAACTGTAATGCTATAGTTGAAGTAGCCAAATACAGATGGTTGAAGAACTGAAGAGACCTGAGGCCCGAGACCCACTATCCTTTAGTCAGATAGAAGGCATAAGAAACACAGCAAGAATATCATGGCATTGCCAGTACCTTCTGTTTATAACATCACCAGTAGCATATTAATAGCTACTCACTATTCTACCTTATGTTACTTGTATTTATCCTCTGCCATTTCAAGATAGATATCCATGTATTGAATTCTTTTTTCATTTTTTTTTCTTCAACTTCATTTATATTGGAGAACAAAATTCAACAAAGGAATACTACATAGGCCACCAAAAGTAAACTGCAGTATCCAACCCCTACCACAATTGATGTACAAAATTAAATATAGTAACACATGACGAAGCCACACTCATTAAATGGGGTTCAATGTCACCCATTTAATTTTCTAGTTATGTACATTTACAACATAGTTTCTGTATTATACAGGTATTTTCCTTTATAAATATCATATTTGACCGCCATAAAAATATAAAATAATTCTATAATTAACCCCATAAATTATAATTTATGCTAAATATATAATCATGTATTCATGTGTATAAAAATCAATTAATATGGTTCTTGAACCCCATTACAATTTTTTCTGGCCTCACCTATTTACATAGGTCAGGATAAGAAATGTTAATACCTGGCGTTCAATGCGCCAGAAAAACTGGAAGCCCTTCTCATATGGGATTTGAGAGTGGACATCATCAGGGTCGATGCCTTGCATGCAGGGCTTGAGCTTGGTGAATTCCATGTTGTCCCTGAACCTTTCCACTGCTCGATTCAGCTCCCTCCATCCTCTGCCCATACTCAGTGCTGCCCTCTCCTCTCCCTGCACCACCTCCACTATCCTCCTCTCAGCATATGTAGTGAACCCCTATTCATCACATCTCAGGATGTTAACATTGAATAATGAACCAATTTTACAAAATTAATTGTGGAGTTGATCAAAATCAAGCTTGAATTGAATGCAAACCTCACCTCATTGAGCCAATAATCCTCATTGGTTTTGTTAGTAATTAAATTCCCAGTCCAGCTGTGCGCAAGCTCATGTGCCACAACGTCAGCACCGGCAGGATCCCCTTTGATTACTGTCGGAGTCAGAAAAACCATCCTCGGGTTCTCCATCCCGGCATAAGGGAAACTCATGGGCAACACCAGCAGATCAAATCTCTCCCAATCATACGGGCCAAAAAGCTTCTCCCCGGCTCTAATCATCTCCTCGGTCGCAGCAAACTCCCTAGCAGCCTCATCAACCACATCAGGCCCAGCATAAACCCTAGTTCTAGGGCCAATGTCACGGGACACAATATGTCCAACCGCAAAGGCGAAAAGATAAGGAGGAATAGGTTGGTCCATGACGAAGTGCTGGACGATACGGCCGGGGGCGCACCAGAGTGAATCAGGGCAGGACAGGCCGGCTTCAGAAGGAACGGGATGACGGCGGGCGTGGTGACGAGCAGCCATGACAGCAGAAAGGGAAGAAGGAATGTTAAGGAGAGCGGTGAAGCGGAGGCGCGCGGCTGGGGTATCATGGCAAGGGAAAAGCGAGCGAGCATGGATGGAGTGGCAGTGAGTGTAGGCATAAGGGAAAGGGGAGGAGAGGAAGTGAAGAGCAGAGGAAGAGGCGGTGGAGAAGGAGATGAGGACAGAGGAGAGAGGCGTCTCGGCTGGGCCTGGGCCTGGGCCTGGGAGGGAGAGGGAGAGTCGGGAGCCGAGGACGGGATCGGGTGGGGAAAGAGAGAAGGGGATCGGGGAGAGAGAGGTGGGGTCGATTGCGGAGTGGATTGTGAGGGAACGAGTGTCGAGGCAGAGTGCGCCGGAGTGGGGAGCGGAGAGGGTCAGTAAGACGGACCCGTGGAGAGAGCAAGTGGCGAAGTCTAGGTACACAGTTAGTGCCACGTGGGTTGTTAGGGGTGATTCCCCGTCTGCGTACGAGTGTGGGTCCAGTGGGGCCATTGCCTTGCTCGCGGGCTCTCGCTCGGTTTCGCTGTCTCTGTATGTGCCTTGGAGAGAGGATGATCAGTTATATATTATCCATCATTTAAAGGTCGGCTGAAGTAGAGGATGAACATCTTCTTGCAACTAATTTTTAGCTTTTTTTTTTTTGTGCTCTTTATGTTTTGAGCTGAGTGACTTGTATTTCTTGTGGTTTTGTTGTTTGTAGTTTTAATATTTTAGGCTCCCCTTCTTGGTAATATGAAGGATTGAAGGAAAATAAAAAAAGAGAAAAAAATATAAAGGGTTAATTAGATTTATACCACTACGAAAAATTGAAATTAGAAAAATATCATCTGACAAATTATTTTTATGCCACTGCAAAATAGTAAAAATTAGATTTATGCCATTGGTTTATTGATATGACAATTTTACCATTTTAAATATGACACTAAAAAATTTTAAATTAGAAAAATATCATCACTAAATAACAAATTAGATTGATGCCACTAAAAATTAATAAAAATGAGTTTTATGCCATGTAAAAATATAATCTAAAAATATAGACATCGCTATTGGAGTGACAGCTATTTCCTTTCTTCATGATAGTAAATTTTTTAGGAAGAAAGATTGAGTGGGTATTGCATATTCTGGTTGATGAAGGATAATTTTATAGACAACTTTAGAGGGTACCCAAAAAAATAAAATTAGAATTACTCGATAAAATGATACATTTTCAGTCTTTATCGGGACATCAAGTACGACCTATTGTAGAGGGCAGTAGGCTGTAAATCCTAACTAAACGGTAATAACTCAGTTTTGAAAAAAAAAAAAAGGTCTTCTAAAGCATTTATAAAACGGGTAAAAAGGCTAATTGCGAGTTTTATAAACGGGTAAATAGCCTGAACAAGCCTCAAAAAGCGTTCCTGACGGCGGAAATTTATTTACCTTTCTACCCATTTATAAAACGCGTTAGAAGGCTTTCTATCCGTTCATAAAACGGGTAATTAGGGGAGAGAGAGTACTGCATTTATAGAATGGGTAATTTCTTGGTTCTTATTAAAATTAAAAAAATCTTGGTTTCTATTAAAATTTTTGGTGTACAAATTCCTTATAATAATAATTTTGGCTATTTATTTGTTCCTTTCGCCTATCTTTAATCGGAAAGAAAGAGAGTGGAGTAATCGTACTTTTTACCCGAGTCTGCAAATGCATGAAAGTCATTGGATTTAGTTGATTTAATCTGTTGATAAATTTTTTTTAATATAGGGTCATCTACATATATGTGACAAATTAATGCCTTTCAAATGCGAGTGAAAGATCGCAGATTTGAAACTAGGTTGGAGGTCTTTCATAGACATTTAATTTAAAAATAAATTAGATGGTTTAGACTTTCAATTTATCTAAAAAAAATGACTTTCAAATGCAGGCCTATAATTTTTTTCGAAACTGGAAGGTCACCAATTACAGGCCTATAATTTTATTTCCTAGACTGAATCAGTATTCGCTATTCGGTACTACACACTCATTGCACTGTCTTACTGAAAAATAACCCAAAAACAAATATATAAAAGCGATTGTCATCACTCTGCTTTATTACATCCGAACAAATTATACAAAATAAAGATAAAATTTTTTGAAGTATCACTCTGTTAGCCTCCCTTTGTGTTGCGATTCAGCTGCATTTTTGAAGTGATGCTTGGAGTGGTATGATGTCCAAGTCATCAGGCATCCAACGTGTCGGTGCCTCTTTGACTCTATCTGTCAAAGCAGCTTCCCTATAACTATAAGTGATTTTATTGCAAAATTAGTAAATTCATTATTCATATCCTCTTTCAGTTTTTTAATTAATATATTAAATCCTCTGATTTTTCATCTCTCATCCGAATTAACATTTGGTGTAGTAAACCGTTTCTCGTGACAAGTGCCCTTCAAACTTGTAATTAATATAATTAACTCATCTGAATTTTCTAATACTGGTAATTATCTTCCTATTTTTTTTTATTTTCTCTGTATCATTAATTTTGAGTCTGAAATAACTATATACTTGGATGAATAATTTTGCTCTTAGCTGAACCCTCTTTATGTACTTATTAACTACTATATATTCTCAATATCAATTTCAAACAATTAGTATATAAAATTTTAGATTATTTTACATTGTCGTTAGTAAAATGACAATTAATTACTCTAAATTTGATTGCTCGTCATGAAATAAATATTTTTCTATAAAATAAATTGAATGAAATAAAAAAAAATAACAGAAAACAAACATTGGTGCTTTCGTATGTAAACCAGATTGGTACTTTATAAACTAATCTTACATATAATAAAGATGCGTGGATAGTCCCAAAGGGTGCGAATGAAAATGTGTCTATTTTAATATATATTTCATAGGATGTCATTTGAAAGATATCTCGCCAAAGGATGCAATCAACTTGATGCTTTAAAAGATGTGATTAAAAATGTGCATATCTTAAAAAAAAAAAGAAAAAAAGAAAAGGTGACATGGTGACCATAGGGTGTCATCTCAGGGATGTCTCGCCAAAGAGTGCAATCAAATATATACCTCCTCCACCAAAGGGTATCGACATTTCATTTATAAATAGTGCTCATTTTTTTATTTAAAAAAAATAGTTTGTAATTTTCTAAGATTTTCTCAAAGTCCTAATCAGTCTTATTTATAGACTATAGATGTTTCCATTAAGCCTTTTCAATGCAACTGCTCATGGCATCTGCTCTTGGCACTCTTTCATGGCATCTGCATATAGCATCCGCTCATGGCGCTCTTTCATGGCATCTTCACATGGCACCTTTTCATCGCGTCTGCACATGGTACTTTTTCATCGCATCTTCTCAATGCAGCTCTTCACAATCACACATTTATCAAACTAATTTCAATCATTTCCTACTTATTTATAGACCACATATGTTTCCATCAAGTTCTTTTAATGCATATGCTCATGGCACCCTTTTATGACATCTGATCATGTCATCTTTTCATGGTATCCGATCATGGCACCCTTTTATGACATTTGCACATGGCATCCACCCATATCATCTTTTCATCGCATCCGCTCATGGCACCTATTGATCGCATTTTCTAAATACACCTCTTCACACATTTATCAAGTTATTTCCAATAATTTCACACTTAGATTGATAAATAATAATAAACTAATCTATAAAAATGTCAGACAATGACAGTGGTGGAGAAAATTATCTAATGGAACCAATACAACCACATCGGATTAAGGTTAAAGAAAAAAAAAACCAATCTATACAAATGTCAGACAGCGAAAGTGAAGGAAAAAACTGCATAATGGAGCCAATGTCTCTTAATCATGAAGATATATAAGATGAAGAATTTGAAGACAAATCGATTATAAAGTAACAAACTTTACTTTTCATTTCTATTACTTAGTAAATAGTTAATGTACATCTATGTATGATTTTAACAACTCCTTATATTGTTCATAATAAACAATATCATGTGTAAAATATGTAATGGAACCACTATTTAATGTATTATTGTTTTCATTTTTTGATTCACTTTTCACTTCAATTCAATTTGAATTTACAATTTTATAATTATTATTATTTTTCTTTCCTGATCAAATATTAGTTTATCAAATTGTTTTATATGGTCCATTTTTGGAGGGATTATGTGTTATTAAGGCAATCAGAACACACCGCTCCAAGAATAAAATGCAGAACACTAGACTTCCTAAAGAAGATCATTTGAAGTGTTGTTACATATTTCTCACTAAATGATTCTGCACCGACCGTGAGTTATCCACTATATGACAAAATGATTCCTAATTAACCGCATAACTAATATTTATTAAGCAACAATAGTGTACACGATTATGTGGGAGTAGTAATGCAACTATCTGTACAGTTTTTTTATTAAGAAATACCAATAGATAGTTTCGGTTGTTCTGTCCAACACACACACACACACAAAAGACGCCAATAGAACAACGAGATATATAGAAGTCGCAAAAGGCAAATTAACATGAATGCATATCCAAATTTGAGTCCATTTATGTAACAATGGCCCTGAACATTAGCAAATTTAGTATTGCTATCAAAACATCCTTCTGCATTCTCAAAGTTCTCTATTACTACGCGCAAGTAACTTGAAAACAAAACATAAAATTATAGTAAAAGGATTTTCAGCTCCAATGTTTGAAGCACTAAAAACCACTAAGCTTGGCTGCGCACGCAAAGCCCTAGTGATGAATCTTCTGCTTCTTACGAGTAGATTTCTTGTTCAGCAACTTCATGAATTCTTGATTATTTTCCTTTAAATGAAGATTACTGAAACAAGCTTGTTGATTATTGCCATCGGCATTTCGTGGTAGCTTTGATCTCCAGTCCTTCGGATTCTTTTTTATTCCATGAGTATGACTGCGTGCAGCCTACAACAAATAATACAAAAAAAAAATGATTAAACACAAAGTTCGAAATACAAATATGCCATAACCATAATAATAATAACAACAACAACAACAACAACAACAACAACAACAATAATAATAATAATTTGTAGCTGGATACAGTTTATTGCCTCTGTAATTTTTTAACTATTAACTACAAGTGTTGCGACAATCAGCTTTGGCGGTAAGATATTCTCTTTGATTCCGATAACTTCCGCTAGAGTTAAATTCCCAATAATGCTCTCCTAATTAAAATGCAGTTTTTTTTTTTTTACTACATTGTTACTACTATAGACAGGTTCATCTGTGGCAGTATGATTATATGGAGACATGCAAAATTGAGAATTGACACTTGTATTTTAATTCATACAGATATTGTCAATTCTCTGCTCCCAAGCTCGTTATCTAATCATTTTACTTTGCCAGTATTTAATATATATAATCTCTACCACAGTCAAAGACGGCATGCTCCAATGACAATTAATAGGCTCATTTTACTAGATTCTCTACCTAGCTAACTATTAATAGGCTCATTTTATCAGAGGCAATACAACATCATTCTAACCACCAAATTGACCAGGAAAAAGAAAAACAAAAGAGAGAGAGATGTGAAACGAAGAGATACATTTCTGATTTCTCCATGATTTAATTTAAGCACAGAGGAAGCAAAATGAAAACGGAGCAACAAAATGAGTGATAATCGAGCCTCCTAAAGGTAAAGAGAGTATCAAATAGGTAGCTATTTAATTTGCTCTTATGGAAGCTTACTAATCAATAGCATCTAAGGGGATCCAATTGAAGCGAACTCAATATGGTCAAAGGGTCATTTGAACGGGGGAAAAAAAGATCTCTAGAGCATGGTTCTGAAACTCGGAATCGGACTCGGACTCGGACTGTTGGTCAAAGGAGTCAACTCGGGTGACTCGGAAAAACTCGGATGACTCGGTATGGAAACTCGGATTTTTTATGGAAACACTTCTAATGTCTTTAAAAATCAGAAAAAAATGAGAAAAAATAAGAAAAATATAATTATAAGAGAAAGTTACAACATTTAAGTTTGAAAAGCATCAAATTAACTAAAAAAAAATAGAAACAATACAATTCTAGAATATTACATAAGTTTATAAGACAGAATGTTAAGAAGTTCATTGTATCTTCTAAATTCTAATTATACATTAAATTAAAAAAAATTAATTGTGTATGATCATTAACCTTTTATTTTCTAGAAATGTTTGTTTTAGACACTGATTTAAAAAATATTATTTGTCAGCTTTCCATTCATTTTTTTGTCATTTGAGTGAGGTAAAAAAAAACGAAATAACCTTGAATTGAGAGATAAAATGACAAGGACATTTCAGTCTTAAAATGAAGTTGAGAGATAAAGGCAAGAATAAATTTACAGAAATAAAATTTCCGTACCTCCTCTTCCCCTTCACGGCATCACCTGTTCACCTCTCCCACCCACTTTCGAGTTTCGAAAGTCGAAACCTTCTGCCTCTTCCCCGACCACCTCTACCTCTTCTAACTTTCTAAGTCTTCCCCCTTCACCTCTCCTCTTCCCCTTTGAGGATCGAGACTCGAGAGGCGAGTGTTTACTGTGTGCGAGAGAAGTGTGTTTCGAGACCAATAATTGAGAGAGAGTGTGAGACTATGAGAGATGTGAGCGAATAATGGATGCAATTATTGGTGAGACTGCGATTATCTTATCGATCCAGCAAATTTCAGTCGATTATGACCAATTTCGGTCACAAATCAGTACATTTCGCCCGATTCCAGCCGTTTCAGTTCAAAACTCGACCGATTCCAGCCGATTCAGTTCAAAACTATGCCGATTCCAGTCGATCCAGCCGATTCATGAGGTACGTATCGCTAAATCGCCTCGTTAAGCGCCGAGTCCGATCCGACTCGCCCGAGTCAACTCGGAATCGGCCGAGTTTTTAAACCATGCTCTAGAGTTCAACAGAAATCAAAGGCAAAAGGCAAAAATTAGTATTGCAAACATTCCTGAGCTGAAAACAAATAAACATAGTGAAGCATCAGCCAGAATTATTTTAAACATTAAATAGAATGAAATCAGGTCGTGTAAGCATTGTCCTAATAATATCTCAAAAAATAGAAGCTCAAACCCCAAATGTAGCTCCGTTGCAAACACAAATCCAAAATGTAGTTTCACCTCAATCTAATACTTAGATTAGTTTTTGCCTGCTTAGAATTAAAGATGCACCACATAAATGGCATTCTCAAACAAACAATTAATGTTTATGCATTCATTCAAATTATTTCTAGCAAAATTGCAGCGATAAGTCAGAAAGAAAGGAAGTATACCTTGTGAACCAACTTCAGTGATTGCAGAACAGGGGATCGACGTAGCAAACTGACAGTAGCTTCAAAATTGTGCTCATGAAAGCACATGCACGCATCTAAATGCTTCAGATTAGGAAAATATGGAGCTTCTTTTCCTGGTTCCAACAAGACGCCAAATGGGTTCTCCCAGAACTGTAGAAATCACACAAACGATCGATACAGACCAACAAGTAATTATATTATAAAAGACATTTATTACAAATTATATTATATAAGTACATTTAGAAATTGTATTATAGTAATTATATTATAAAAGTACATTTAGAAATTATATTATAATTTCTTTGAATGGTTGCACATGCCTGTATCGTGCTATAGCAAGTAAATTAAATATCGCCTTCTAACTACACTCACATCTTCACGTATCATTTATACCTCTTTCTAAATATTTTTGTAAGAACATATTATTAAATTCAACAAAAAGAAAAAAAAAATTAATCACTTCATTTGAGCGTGCAAAAACCAAATGGCAATCAGAGTCCTTTTAATAAGATTGCAACCTCAAGGCAATAATATATAGAATTAATAAGATACATAAAAGAAAATAAAAGCAACTGAATATACCAAATTATCCTCCCCCAAATCCAGACTTAGCTCTTCGGCGTGTGAGATACTGTTGAGCAATTGAGCAACACTGGTGAGATAATGGGGATCAATATAATGAAGGGTTATGACAGCTTTTCTCAGCGAAGGAATGTCTCCATGAAAGTGAGGTAGAGGTATGCAGGATCCATCTCTATTCGATAAATAAAAAAACTCCAGTGAAGGCATGAAAAGCCCCACAGAACCACGTAAATCACAAACAAGTTCCAGTTTTTTTATTGTCAGGGAGGACAAGGACAGTGTACCCTCCATATCATGTAAATAAGGTATAATTTGCAAATGTTCTAAATAAGACAACTCTAAAAGAAGGCGATCCACATGGCCTATTTTGCTAAGCGAGTGCAAATGGATCGAAAGACTTTTTAAACGGGTCAAATTGGTGGCTGAAGGAAAATTAGTCACTCTAGAAAAGATGTGAATGGAAAGGGACTCGAGAGATGTAATGGAGAAAACAGAGCTCATAGATGTTTCAAAATGGCAAGAGCTTTGCATGGTGAGGTGGCGGACACCAAGAGAACGGGCATGGGCCAGCAAAGAGGAAAAAAAAGAGTGGGTGAGGCCAGGTGGGAGCGAACCTGGTATGTTTAGGTGGAGGCTAAGAAGAGGGTTATCGTTGGAGGGTTTGCGGCTAAGGAGAGCGCTGTTGGCCATGTCAATGTATCTTTTGGCCATGTTAAAGTAGGAGTCTGATTTCTTGGTGAAATTGCGCTTGAAGGAGATGTCTACTGCATGACATGCCTTCCAGAGGTTGCGGAAGCAGCGGGACAGAACGGAGGTGCGAGCTGCGATGCGAGTCGGGAGCAACGAGAGGATGGTAATCAGGAGAGCTTCTGGGAGAATCGAGAGACGGTCCATTTGGGTCGCATCTGTTATTGAGGAGGGCGCCATATAGTCGCGGAGAATAGAGAAGATTGTGTAGGATATGGTTTCTTTTTTAAAAACAATTGTGGAGACTGGAGAGTATATGGTGGAGAACTTCTTCCCTGTTGTTGGTGTTTGCATTGTTTGTCTGGAAAGCCGAGCCGAGAAGAGAAAAATGGACGGTCGCTTCACTAGCTAGTGCATTTATCGTTCATTAAATTAATGAAAATCACGAAGATTATCTGATTATGTTACCATTACTTTACAGCATTAGCATCCTTTTATTTTACAAATCCTTACAGGACGGCAGATATGAGTTGCTCTATTTTTTTATCACACTAAGTGGACAAAGCTGAACGTTCTGAGAATGTATAGTGTATTTGTTTTTCATGCACAGAATGAATAAACGATATTCAAAATAATTCTTTCTTTCTATAATAATAAATATTGCATAGGATATGACAAAATTCAAGTTAGATTTTCTCAAATTACTATTCGAAATATCTAGATCATATTAAGACTATTGAAAATATCCATGAATTAGTTATCAACATGTACTCACAAGTCACAAATTCAGCTAACCGATTTAGCTACGTATTTTTGCTAGTTAAATCGAAACGAGAATTAGAAAGAACAACTGTCCTCTATATTTTTACGCTGGTTTAACAATGCACACCCATATGATCATATTTAATTTCCAAAAATCATGGAATTTAACGTACTCTTCATTTTTATATTATGAATTACAAAATAACATGAATTAAAAAAATGAAGAAATTTAATAATATATAAGTAGGAACATAATGAAATTTTAATTATACACAGTGAAGTATAGGCATGTCTATCATCCACAACGGATACGGGATCTCTCGTTTCGTTTGCCGTTCCGTTTCAGCAGCGGTACGTACCAAAATTTTCATTTGTGGTTCCATTTGGACAGAACGTGACGGAACGACCAAATTTGAACTGTATTCTACATAAATGTATGACGAAATCCGTTTCGTTTTTGAAACGAAATAAAAAAAATATATACCATTATCTGTTCCGTTGGTACGGAACGGGCACAGAAAACGAATGACGATTACTCCATGATCAAGCCTAGTGAAGTGTGAACTTGCTTGCAACAAAGAGGAAGCATGTACTTTTTATTTAATTGTTTAGACAAAGTTTTGAGTTCAAAAAACAAAATAATAATTATAGAGAAGGGTTCTAGTGCCATAAGTTTTTGGTGCCACAAATGTCACAACTTCACTTTTTTATTAATATTTGAAAATTTAAAAAATCAATTTTCAAATCCAAATCATTCATCTTGTTAAATTTTACAAGCGATGCATTTTTATATAATTTTTATAAATTTTTACAAGCGATACAAGTTTATTTGATATTTTATCACGAGGCCTAAAAATGAACGAATGTTGTTAATTATAACAGATTAATTTTAATACATTCATGTATTAGCCTCTTGATCGAATATCAAATAAACTCTAAAATTTATAAAATTACATAGAAATGCATCGCTCATAAAGTTGACCAACATCAAAGGTTTGGATTTGAAAATTGAATTTTAAAATTTTGAAATATTAATGAAAAAGTGAAATTGTGACATTTGTGGCACTAAAGTCCTGCTCATAATAATAATGATGATGATGATGATGATGATGATAATAAGTGTCATCTTTTAGATATCGTGTTAGATTTATGTGTATTTAATGATGGCCCACAACAATTATTCTACCCTAACGGGCCATTCAATTTCAAATTCAAAAAGGGCGCCACTGCCACCTAGGGGTCAAGACATCAATTAATCTTGTCAAACCAAATTTATTACGTTAAATTACCCTTATTTTGAAACTTGTAAGAAGTAATGATGGTCAAAGAGCAAGTCCATGGTTCCGTTTGCAGATATGCTTGACAGCTAAAAGTATTTACTTACCTGCCATAATTAATTGGGAAAATATTGACCCTTCAATATATATAATACATGGCTCAAAATATTGACCCTTAAATACTCGACAGAATAATTAACGTTGGCGAATCAAATCCAAACTGTAAGTAAAAATGTGTGGGATCGAAATCATTTCGTCCAAATAGCATTTTTTTTTTCGATTTCTGCAACGTTATACTCTGTAATTGTTTGTGTGTCGGACAAGTTATTTTTTTTTTTTTAAAAAAAACTATGTTTTATTCATTTTATCTAGGTTTTCGTTCATACAGCACAATTGTTTTATCCATTTTATCGATGTTTTATCACCGCACAACTGTTCTATTGCCGTTTTATCACTGTTAAACGCTAAAATCACCTCCTAACCACTAAACCGCACAAATCACATTTTAAAACATTGGTATCAGTAGAGCTGTGGACGATGCGTTAGGTGGTGAGGCCGGTGCATGAGATAGTGCGTTTGGCACATTAGAGGTGCGCTCGATGGGCAATAGGTGTTGTTAGTGCATGAGGTGGTGTGACCAACACACGAGTGTGTTCTACTAGGGCACGTGAAGTGCGGCCGACGTGCGGAGATGTTCGGCTGGCGTGCGAGGTACTATTGTGGATGTGTGGCTATGCATGAGGTGTTAGAAAGTGCTCGTTTTTAATTTTTCTTGCTAATTATCATTAATTAACTCAATTAAACAACAAGCATCTCGATGGATCTTGTTCAAGCATCAACACACAAGAGAGAAAGAATAGGAAGCTATCTCTCATAGACTCGTAACTAGGAGGCTCGAATCCGTCGATGTCGAGGTTGCACGCACCACCACCATCAAGTTCGTCGGCCACCTCGAGTCCACCAAGAGATTAACCACGACCTAAGAGTTGTGCTAGCAATTAGAGGTCAATACTAATCCCTTTTCTTATCTCTTCTTCAACTAACTAACTTAGATGTAGAAGAGAAAGGCTCAACACATGAGCATATGGGGAGAGAAAGAGAGAGGGGTAAGGTGGCGGCTAGGAGAGAAGAGGTTAGGGTTTGCCTCAAGGGACCCCTTTATATAGAGCATCCAATCTCTACCTACCACTACTTGACTATTTACAAGAATGCTATCCCACCTACCTCCTAGGCCTAGCATGGGCTTTATGGGCCACTCAACTCTTTCAATTGGGTCTTTAATTCTATTAATTAAAGCCTCTCTTATTTGCTCCTTAATTGGACTATACATTTGCTATTTAAATTACGACCCAATTAATTAATATAACCATTTATATTAAATTGTGTTGAACCAAATTAATTATTAACTAATTAATAATTATTTTGGAATTAGCTAGTACACTAATTTATTTCTATATGATCCCTTTGACTTAATTAATTATAACGGTTCGCAACGGTATATAATTAATTAATCAACTTATCATATTTTCGCAATACTCACTGTTGCGAATAATAACCTGGCCGGGTCGGTGGCCAAACCGAAATACCGGACGGTGTATCAATCCATTTGATATGCTTGCTTTAATAATATCTATTAAAGTCCGATTCTTCTATCACGAATTTAAAATCAAGTGATAAAGAATTTTACGGAAGTCATTCCAGTCATAATCAAGCCTGGTAATTATCATTAATCAACGGATTCGTATCCAGACTTTTGCAGTTTCAACAAATCAAACGGAATTCTTATCAACATGCAGTTTCATTTTTTTTTTTTAGAGTTTCTATGTCTATATGACACAATAAAATGCATAGTTAAAATTTTCAACATGTTATGCACAAATTTAAAAATACCGACTGTTCCAGATTCTATTAAGAAACCGCATAATCCGCACCTTCGCAAAGCTCTTGAGGTTCTGGGTCACGGGAGGTTCCTGTTCATAATTCACAAATCAAGGTCCGTTAATATCCATTTAACGGGTATCCAAAATCTTATTGGGGTGAATTATCAAGTTAACAGTCTGGTTCTGGCAATTGCCTAATAGACGAACATAATTCCAAGTTCCACTCTTACTTTATTAATTGTTCTTATAATTATTTGCTTTGTATTCTAATTAATTAATTATTTAATTAATTAATTTCTTAATATCAAAGTCAGAACAGATAATCAGAAAATTATATCTCAGAAGTCAGAAAATCAGAAATTACGTAAACTCATAAAACAAATAAAATCAGAAATTATATTTAATTTGGTGGGATCAGATTGTCTGAGTTATTTGCCATAGTATCTGCTCAATCTTATTTTCAGACGTGTCATCATATCCTTAATTTTCGGCCAAAATAAGTTAGACTATTTAAATGAGTCCAAGTCTTTAGTCTAACATCATCAAGCTCAACAGAATTATCATACAATTAATTACTTAATTAAGTTCTTAATCGAATCCGAAAACTTAATTAAGTCAAAGCCCACAACATAATTTATTTCGAAAGCCCACAGAGAATTTAATTTCAAAAAGCCCACATTTTATATTCATAAGCCCACACATTTTTTTTCAACATTTCTTTCTCGGCCCAAAAAGAACACAGCCCACAATTAATTCAAAAACAGTCCACAGAAAAACAAGGTCGAACCCAGTCAACCTGACTAGTTGGCTGAGTCGATCTTAACGGGTTCCGACAAATCCGATATCCCATCAAATTAAATCTGAATCCATCAACCTCAGATTTTGCACTTAAACCCTCAGAAAATTTATTTCTTTGCATTTTCATACCTAAACCATCGAATACTCATACCAGAGGCTATGTCCATGTACCAGAAACTGGTACCATGGTTCAATATGTCTCAAATCAATCTTACCAACTTATATAATTAATGGAATGCATGATAAAACACTCAATATGCTTTAAATATGCCAGATATTCCTAAAATGCCCCTGAACTAATATGTACAGCCACTGTCACCACCATTTCCAACCAACAATTCACTGAAATGATATAACAGATACCTACAAGTTCCCATAAATTCAATTAAACCTTGCACAACTCAGATATATGCATACACACATATGAAATGCCAAACTTCATCAATTTTTTTTTTCTTTATGCATATGAAATGATACTCATTTCTTTTATTAAACAGTTATGCCAGTTTACAAGTTCTAGATCCTCTTAATTATATGCAATTACAATCATACATCTTTATCAGTGAACTATTATATATGAAACAGTTTGCATAGCCTCAAATTAGGCCACCAGACTTCTTTCTTACTTCTATTTCCCATAAATCATGTAACTGTACAACTGACTCAATTCCAACTCAGCATTTAACAGTTCTTGTTTCATTTACACAAGTATACTACTATATGAATTAGACATACAAGTCTTCAACTCATGCAATTACTCAAGCATACAGATAATAGAAGACATATGCATGACAGTTGCAAACCTTACTTCAATCACAGTTCTAGTTTTATGTCAGACTCATATCTTCACCAATACGCAATTATGTTACATGCTTCACTTCTCAGTTTCTAGCAATTATTCATGCTTTACCAGAGATAACAATCAACTACTTATGCAACTACCTGCTTACTGACAGATGCTACACATTTCTAGCACACAGAGATAGCCTCAAAACATAGAAATTCATCACATCACAGATCAGATGGGCTTCCAGAATCCCTAATACTAACAGTTAGCTTCTATCTAGCTGTTACTTTATCACTAAATCAAACATATTCAGTTCACCCCACAAAATTAAGCCTAGCATCAAGCAGAATCAAACAAGCACACACACACACACAGTTCATCAGCCACAAAATAGAGAGAGAAATTATACCTATCTCTTGGGACTTGAGGAATCTCCTCAGAGATTCAAGAAAGACCAAGGCAAAGACCAACGATAAGCTAATCAAAAAGAGAGCAAGATCCATACACAGCTCAACCTTAACGGAAACAAACCCTAAAATTAGGATCAATCGATTCAAGTAAAATTAAAAATCAATTGAAGAAGAAAAGTAACAATCAAGCACGATAATACATTCCTTAGCACCAGTCTCCTCTCCTCTTCTCCAATTTCAAACCCCCAAGTAATTACCCAATCTCGACCCAATATAAATAAATTACCTCTGTCAGGAATAGAAGGAGAAGAGAGGGATAGAGCAGAGGAGGTAAACAAGCCACGCCAGAGTTCATTCAAGGCGTTAACAGCCGCCATCGATCGGAACAAAGAGGAGAAGCTCTCCTCGTGCGCGACGCAAGAAAATCAGAAGCATCAATCTGAGGTGCTTGGCTCTTATTCGCCATCGAATAGGTGGCACTACGATCCTCCAATCGCAGCGCACCACGAGACAGAAGCCACGAGCTCAAGAAGAGGCGAGCTCGAGACGAACAAACGGAGAGAAAGAGCGACAGATCAGAATAGGGGACGAGGCAGAGAGAGAAGGCGCCTCGTCGCCTCCGCCTTATAAATGAGGCTCGGATCGATTGTGGCCAAATGATGTGGCTAATTGTGTGGCAACTTGCTGACAAACCTATTTTGTAAATTAGCTATTTCATTTAACTAATTTTGATAATTATTTCAGAAGTCAGAAAATTATGGCAAATATACAGAATCATTCAGAAAATTGTAATGAATATTCTTATATTATTTTCAGATCAGACATCCTATCAAATCTTATTATATTTAATTTCTGGATCATATAATTCATTAATTCTAATTCAGATGATTTGGAACTTGGATTACTGTTTAATTAAACAGAGTCGTCACAGTTATGCTCAATGATGCTTCGGTTAAGAAAGATTAATGGCTACAGGTATTATTTCAGGTAATTAACACTTTCCTATTATTCTTCTTGGTTTTCAATTTCATTAAGTCAGATTTTGGCCCCCACCATTCCTCAGTCCTGGCTCCGCCACTGGGTGGTAAATACAATCTCATAAAAAATGGTTCCAGGCACTTTCCTGTATTATAGGCATGAATTCGATCTTGTAAACATGGTTGTATGCAAGGTTGCATATTTCACTCAAATTTACAACATTACAGAAATGTACATCACAAATTTCTTCAAATCACCGAAACTTATTATGCAAAAAGCATCATAAATTTACAAAATCCACATGAACCATAAAGTCCTGTAAAAGGGCAATGCATCGGAATGATTTCATCCACTACCATAATGTAATTAACTTTAGTGAAAGAAATTCAAAAGATAAAATTTGTATGTCTGAGGACATTTCTTTAGAAGTGCTTCAAGTCGAGCCCCAGCTTCAGTTCAAATTGAAATATGTGTAACACTACAACGCACTTTCGGGTTCACATGTCCTTAATTTGCAGTTTGTTTAAAAATTGAAAGCAAATGCAGAACTTTCAACTTAATCCAAAAGACATATATTCAGCTAGGCTTTTAAAAGTAAATAACTAATAGTAAGGGCCAAATAGAAGAATAAGCTAGAAATTCCAAATTGCAAATTTTAACATCACTGCAAATTCAAACTCAATTCCAATTTAAATAAAAGTCCACCTGAACAATAGCAGTTTTGGTATGCCATTTAAACACGCTTCTGTATTCTCAAACCCTCAAAGTTCTCTTACTAAGATTTAAATATAAACTTTGAAGTTTAAGGAAGCTTTGCTTCAATGAATGAAGCACTAAAATCCACTGAGTCTTACAGGCCTTCAGCTCCATATGAAATGAAATCCCATGCTAAAAAAAAGGATTTTGATCAGGCCTAATTGTGTTGTTACTTGACTCGCATTGTAAGGATTTAGTGACTGTCTTAAAAATGCCCAACACTCCCCTCAAATATATTTTTCCAACATCCATAGACATCTCAAAAAATGACCGAAATCTATCAGAACAAATTGAAAATATGAATAGTATTTTATCCCACTATTTCGAGATTACTCTCCTCTCATTTAATAAAAACTTCTCAAATCATTAAAGTAAAACTTAAATCAACCAAAATCTACGTCATTTTGATTTGTTAGCATGCTTAAACTAAATAAACAACACGAAGAACGAACAGAATATTCGGCTAGAAGGAACACAATCCCATCAATCTGTATTGCTTTGGACTAATTTAAGTCTTTAACTTCACATAAAAGTGAGCCACAAAAAAAAAAAAAAAAAATTCTACTGTATTGCTTTGGATAACATGTAATGCGTATTAAAAGTTCTCTAGTTATCAACACAAAGTTCAAATCATGGAAACACAACACATTGCCAAGGATATTTAGCCCCAACAGAATATGGATACCAGAAAAACCAAATACTTCATTTATCTTAATTGGTTCTCTCTGTCCTAGCTCCGTTTATGCCTAAATTCTTTTCTATTGAGAAACTTCATAAATTCTTTTCTATTCTTCTTAAAATGGAGATCTCTGAAATAAGCAGAAAAGTGATTGCCATTGCTAATACTGGGCAGCTTTGATCTCCAATCTTTACGTTTCCTCCTTGCCACATCAGTGAACTTTAAATTTAAAGGGGCAAAAAGGAAAAAAAAAATGTACACAGACTTGGTAACAATATACTAGAGAATTTTGAAAAAACAAACAAAAAGAAGATGAAAACATGCAAGAAACCTAAATTCTTTACGTCACACTATCAGCAGTGGAGCTGACATTATTCACCAGTGAAATAGATACCGAGAGTGTCAAGGCCAATAATTTTACAAATAAAAGAGGATCTAAATTGGCCACATCCCAGCAGTAACTGAACCACTGGGTCAAACTGTATATTTGTATGAGCTCTGCTCGACTTTCTAGCAATATTAATGGTAAATGTAGTATAAGTAGCCCAAATTAAAAGAAAATACTATGATCTATGAATAGTAATCTAGTATACAGTATTAAAATATTACCTATGTTTTCTGAATACCAATTTTTTTAAAAAACAAATACCATGATCAAGATGGGCATAAATTAGCAAAAAAAGAAAAAAGTGATGCACCTGATGAACAAGTTTCACTGATTCCAAGGCAGGGCAATTATGGAGTATCATAATAATGGCTCCAATATTGTGCTTATGAAAGCACAGACTAACATCCAATCGCTTCAGAGTAGGAAAATTCAGCATATCTTCTCCTGGTTCCAATAAAACGGAAAATGGATAGAATTCAACCTGTAGAAATCAGAAAGAATTTTATTAATGGTATTATCCAAGTAAAGCACGAATATATGATTCTCCTCTATATTCTCCTAGGCAAGGGAAGCCCATGGCCTACCTAGACTTGATTCTCATTACACTTTGAAACTTGAATTATTTTCTCCTGGACTTCACAAATTAACCCACGGCTTGAAATTGTGCCAGGGCTTAACAGTGTTGCTAGAAAAAAAATTATGGCATTAGTTCTTTCAGTTTTAGGGCCTGCTTTGTGAACAGAACATTAACCATGACTCATGGTTGTAGCAATGCAGTGCTGGTTAATCAAATGTATTGATTGACACTATAACTAAGCAATAACGTCATTGCTGCAACAGTTGAGAAAAACACAGCAATATCATACTTTGAAAATCTTGGCCATGCTTTCACTGCTCTTGTTGGTTCAGCATAAACCACATATTGTTAGAGCCTCTAAATGGAACAAAAAATATAATTGACTCTAGTCTAGTAACGGGGCAATTTTCAAGCATGTTTCTCCTGTAGCAAATACTCTGCCTTAGTTTCCTGTCACCAAACAATGAAGAAAGCACTTTTCAATTGGTATAGTTTGAAGTTGAACAATATGTTGATCAATTTGGCGAAGTCAATGAAATACATTTACTTGGCAATAAGGTTCAAATTAGCTTGCTCAGTTCAATCAATCTGGTTTGCCTGATTTGGCACAAACATTTTAAAATTGGTAATTCTTATTTTATATTGTAGCTTGCGCTCATGCTTTACAATTTCACTGGATCTGTCATTGCCTAATAGATAAACAGGTGCATATTGGAAGCAGAAGCATACATTACCCCACATTATATAACATCTAATTCAAAATTTGAAAAGTGGCAGTTAACTAATAGGTTCAATACACAAATCTGAGCAACATAAGATGGGCTTGCACCAGAGGCGCACAAAAAAAAAAACAGGATAATTGCACATAAAAGAAAAAATAATAATAAGAAAAAAATAAGAGAGAAAAGTGAAGTTTGTTACCTGATGCTCCTTGATATGCAAGCTTAGCTCTTCCACATGTGAGATGGAACTCAGCAGCCTTGTAACAGCACTGACAGATGTTGTCATAACTCCATCAAGGCTAATCACAGCTCTTTTCACCAAAGGAACATACACATCGATATGGACACCAAGGAATTTCCAATTTGTGAAATAAAGCGACTCCAATGAAGGCAAAAACATGACCAGATTATGGAGACTTCCGATATAAGTGCCAATCATCAGTGTAAGTTTTCTGATTGTGAGGGAGGAAAGGCTAAGGTCTTCTATTCTTCGGGTCACAAGGTGTAAATCCTGTAAGGAACACAATGCAGAGAGAAGTCGGTTGAATGTGGGTACAAATTCGTTGTCACATATTGTAAGGGAGAGGCTTCGTAGGCAAGGCAAGGATATTCCAGAGGGAAATTTATGACCTGAATGGACCATAGGGAGTGAGAGAGACTGAAGAGAGTCAATGGAGAAGATGGTTAGAAGCGCAAGATTATTATGCAAGCCACTTTCAACGGTGAGGTGGCGCAGGCCAAGGGAGTGGGCCTTGGTAAGAAGGGAAGGCATATAGGAGTCTAGTATCGATGGAGGTAACAGAGGAAACAAATTATCTAGACGTAAGCTGATAAGCTGGTGGGAAGCATTGCGGTGGAGAAGGGAACGATCAGCCATGGCAATGAAGTTTACGTCACGGGGTGCAGGGAGGTCTTGAGTGATGAACTGCAGAGAAGGAGAGGCCTTCCAGAGGTGTCGGAAGCGGCGACAGAGGACGGAGGTGCGAGCGGCGATATGAGTCGGGAGAAACGAGAGAATTGTTATGAGTAGGTCGTCGGGGAGGTTGGAGAGATGGTCGATACGTTCGCCATCTGTCGGCGAGCACACCATCATGCTGTCGCGTTTGAGAGAGAGAGCGCTGAGACGAGGTTTTGTGATTTGGGATTGGGATTTGGGAGGGATATCCGGATTGTACTTTGGTAGGGTCTCATGTTTCTTTTCGGGCTTTTCTTCGGGTCGCTCAAACCCATGGGCTGACAGTAGTGAATTACAAATCGTGGTTTGTTAACTGTGTTGCCACGACATAGGTCCTAGTTGTCACGTCACACATTACACCAAAAAAGAGCTTTACTACCGCCCCATTAATATCTATTTTTAAGAAAATCGGTATAAAAAATAGACGGTGGCAATTTCGTAATTGTCTGACTTTATCTTTAGTATTGTTTTTTTAAAAAAAATCGGTGCTAAAATGTTGATGGGGAAAGAAAAAAAAACGGATTATCTTTAGTATCGATTTTTTTAAAAGTTACTAAAGATACTATTTTTAACACCGATTTTTAATAAAAAATCGGTGCTAAAGGGTTATCAAAAAAATCAAAATTCTATCAAACTTTAGCATCGGTTTTTTTAAAAACCAATACTAAAATAGTATCTTTAGTATCGATTTTAAAAAAAACCGGTACTAAAAATCAACTCATTTTCTGTTTTTGAAACAAATCACGCTGAAACTCCTCTCCTTCCCTCCACACGAATATTTCTCAAAGTCTCGAGTCTCGACTGCTCTCCATGCCAAGCCATGGCAGCTCACCTCTAGGCTATCTCTCTTACCAAATCAACCCAAATTAATTCGTCTCTCTTCCATCTCCCCATAATTTCGCCTTTATCCCTCCTTCCTAAATCAACAGCGGCACCTCAAAACCCCCTCCCTCATCAACCCCTCTTCGATCAAGATCTACTCGCCGCCGTCCCTCCCTCTCATCGCTCTCATCCTCCTCCTCCCCATCGTCGCCTCCTCCGTCCCTGTCCGTTGTCCCATCGCACCAATCCGACCTCGACCTCCTTACTCCACCCCTCTGCAGCGCCTTGACAAGGCCCTCCAGGAGCTCCTTCTCAAGCAACGTGGCTTCGCTGTGCGCACCAGGCTGCGTCGCCTCGGCGAGCCCATCACTCTCTTAGCCAAGCGCGAGATGCAGCGTGGTGACCGTCTCCGCTCCATCATGGTGCAACTCAAAGGCAATGGTAAGCTTGACGGCTCGCTCTCCATTCATGCAGAAGGTATGTTTCGTCAATTAAGATTTTCTATTTTCGTTGGATTCCCAAATCAGTTCTGCTTTAATTAGCCTCAATCAATTCTCTACTAAGGTTGCAACAATCGGAATAATAGCTGGGGGTGTTGGTCTAGACTTCTCATCTGCTCGAAATGCAATCAGATTTTCTTTCTTAATTTTTTATTGGATTAAAGCTAGTAAGCTATCAATTTTTTTATTGGATGTGATGATTCTTTGTATGTCTCGCACATATATTTATTTGTATGTCTTAAATTATTTGATGCGTTTGTGATATTGTGAATTTCTGTAATTTGACATATATGGATATATATGAGATAAATTATGGCTAGCAAAAAAAATGCTAGCAACAAATTAGTAAATTTTTTTTTTTAAAATATTTGATTTTTAACACCGGTTTTTAACTAATAACCGGTGTTAAAGATCTCACCTTTAGCACCCGTTATTAGTTAAAAACCGGTACTAAAGATCTCCGTCTTTTTTTTCGCGAATTTCAGCACGTTTTTAACACCGACTTTTTAGTACCGGTTTTTAATTATTTTTAACACCGCCTATTATTAGTACCGCTTGACAACCGGTACTAATAATTTATATTTAACCGGTACTAAAAGGAAAAAATGGCGTAGTGACACCACGCCACGTGTACGGATTTGACACCACACAGTCGTGTTGATGTGTCGTGTCAAAACTGTGTTGTGATGGCATTTTTAAAAGACTGGCAAGGTTTAACACGACACGGTTCAACACAGTACGATTTGACACGACACGGTTACAACACGACACAACACGATTTTATTTTATTTTAAAATTTAAAAGTTAAAAAAAATATTATAAAAATGTTAATATATTATAAAAACGGATGATTTGAAATTTTAAGAAAAAAACATATCATATAGAAACTATAATTAAAAATTTGCATCTAATTAATATTATGTAATTCATATTTTATTATCTAATATTATATTGTATCATCATGAAATATTATCAGATTATTTTTTGTCCACTATATAACCGATTTATAAAAATTAACACAATTTTTCTCATTTTTTCTCTAATTTTAAACAATTTTAAAATATAGTTAACTATTTTTAGAGAAAAAAGAAAAATAAAATGTTGACACAGTTCGACACGATTGACACGGGTGTGTTGTATCGTGTCAACCGTGGCGTATCGACCTTTTCCTCTACTTAACACGACACAACACGACACAGTTTCAAATCCGACCCGTGTCAATACGACACGACACGGTGCCAAACACGATCGTGTTTGCCACGACACACCACGATACGGCAAGATTGCAATTCACTAGCATACTTTCTGAAAAAATTATAAATAATGTTAAAATAATAAAAAAAATTTGGAAAATAAATAAAAATGATAAAGTTTTTTATGATATTTAACAAAAATAGCTAGTATTTATTATAAGATTTTTCATTAATCAATATCGCAATACCATTTAAAAAAATTTTATTACTTTTGATTTATTTTCCAATTTTTTTATTATTTTAACATTATTTATAATTTTTTTGGTATACTTTCGAGTGCTTATGCAACGGTTGCATATGACGTGCTATAGCGTTAAGTAAAGATATAGATTGATATTATCTCAGCAGTAGTTTATGTATAATTAGCGCTCAGTATAATCAATTCATTTTTTTTTATTTTTACATCATGAAAATTGTTAAGGGAGACCTGCTTTATATATCATGGGGAACAAAAAAACAACAAAATTGAGCAAAGATAATTGAAGAACCAGAAGTACAGTCACAAAGAATTTGGCAACTGAGCCAATAAATCACCCTGAAATGAATATCTCGGTTGCTATTCTTTCTGTTATGTAAACTTTTGGTCAAGATTATATGCTCCTTCTCAGCCAAATGGTAGCCCAGTTAGAACACTCATCATACAGTAAATCCAATCTTATAAAAATGGTCCAGGCACTTACCTGTATTATAGGCATGATTCAATCTTTTAAACACGGCTGTATGCAAGATTGCTTATTTCACTCAAATTTACAACATTATAGAAACGTCCTTAACAATTTCTTTAAATCACTGAAACTTATTATGCATAAGGCATCATAAATTTACAAAATCCACATGAACCATCAAGTCCTGTAAAAGGGCAATGCATCAGAATGATTTCATCCACTACCATAATATAATTAACTTTAGTGAAAGAAATTCAAAAGATGAAATTTGTATGTCTGAGGACATTTCCTTAGAAGTGCTTAAAGTCTAGCGCCAGCTTCAGTTCAAATTGAAGTACGTGTAACACTACAACTTACTTTCGGGTTCGCATGTCCTTAATTTGCAGTTTGTTTAAAAATTGAAAGCAAATGCAAGACTTTCAACTTAATCCAAAAGACATTCAACTAGGTTTTTAAAACTCTAAGGCTCTGTTTGGATCATATAAGATTAAGGGTAGGATTAGTTATTCGGGATTAAAATTTTTAATCCTAAACGATCAAGAATAAGCTTTTTGTGATATAGAGGGTTATTTTTAAATGATCCAACATCCGGATTAAATTTTTATTCCTAAAGTGTTTGGATCATCTTTTTAATCCGGATTAAAAAGTGATCCTAACTATTTCTTAATCCACATTAAAAAAATGATCCAAACACCCTAGAAATAAGAATTTAATCTAGACGTTGAACCACTTAAAAATAACACTCTAGATCTCAAAAAGCTTTTTCTTGATCGTTTAGGAATAATACTTTTTAGTCCGAATAACTAATCCTAATTTTATTCTTACATGATCCAAACGGAGCCTAAATGACTAATAGTAAGGACCAAATAGAAGAATAAGCTAGAAATCCCAAACTACAAATTTTAACATCACTACAAATTCAAACTCAATTCCAATTAAAATAAATAAAAGTCCACCTGAACAATAGCAGTTTTAGTATTGCCATTTAAACACGCTTCTGCATTCTCAAAGCCTCAAAGGTCTACTAAGATTAAAATATAAACTTAAAATTTTAAGGAAGTTTTGCTTCAATGGTTGAAGCACTAAAATCCACTAATCAGTTTGGCAGCACACGAAGTCCTTGTTACGGCCTTACAGGCCTTCAGCTCCAGAGGTGTAGAATTCTTACTCAGCAACTTCATGAATCTATTATTTTCCATTAAATGAAGATTAGTGAAATAAGCATACTGATAATTGCCATCAGCATTGCGCAGCAGCTTTGATCGCCAATCCTTCCTTCTCCTCTTCTTTGGCCAACGATTGAAGTAGCCTGCAGCCTACAGCAAACCATACAACAAAGTAATAAAATATAGTGCCAATAAATGCAAAAGGTTGAAAAAATAGATATTAGAAAGGAAATGAAAAAAGCAAGTAACTGAGCTCCCCGTACATCACACAGCTAATTTATAGCATACCCTGCAAAAGTTGAGTTTAGTAAAACAATTTTCGAATAGTCATGCTAAAAGCTAAAGGATAGTAAAATGCAACTTAACCTCTGTCCTTAAAATACCTAAACCAGAACAATAACAATAAAAGGAAGTTCTTGAAAATGGCCCCTATTTTTCTGTCTTTGATCCAGTTGACATCCCAAACCTTTCTGTTTGTCCAAGTTAAACCTTGGGACTTGTAGTTAATAAATGACAAAAGGGCTCGATGTATTACCCCATGGAAACATGTCACGAAGCCTTGTTCACAAATATGGCGAGTAATTTTTTCAGATTCACACTTAGCAATCAAATCCACCATTCAGATATTATGAAAGATATTTCTCTTTAGTTTCCACATCTTCACCACAACTAAATTTCCAATACTGCTGCTCCTAACACTCTTAAAATAAGGCAAAATAAACAAAAGAAATTCTATGCCTTTTAAATAAAAAGAAATATACATGGAATGCTCACATTGTTCTACATGTTTACAACTCCTACCTCAATGCTGCTTCCTTTCACTTCTCTAAAATCCTAATCATATTTACTTTCCAATATTTAATGCAATCTCTCTAATAGTTAAAAAGTCAACCTGCTCCAATCTGATTTGAAAATATGACATCGTTGTAGCCAAACACACAACCAGAGAGAGAGAGAGAGAGAGAGAGATGAAAAATGAAGAGGCTCATTGATTGAAGCTTTGGTTTGAGCATTTGAGGTAGAAAGATGAAAACATAACACAAAAGGAGAACACCCTTGAGCCTTCAAGGTGGAGAGAGAATTAATACATAGGGGAGTACATTACTAGCAATTCGTTTTCCTCTTATGGCCGCATGCCCAATCAGCAACTAAATTAACAGAATTGGTGTCTAGTGATCAACAACATCCCAAGGGGTCCAATTGGAGCCTACTTGTTGGCAGTAATTGAGATTACGTCAAGATTATGCTAATCTTGGATTGATATCAAATCACAGTCTGATGGATATGCGAAGATGTTAATTGATATGGGAATCATTATTGATGGAAACTGAAATCATTATGATATTCAAGATATTTGTTATAACTAGAAACATCTCTTTGTAATATCTTTCCTGAAATTTTAAATTAGTACAATCATATAAGGACAGTCCTCTCTGTAATAACGTACCAGAAAATTATATTATCTCTATGTCTCTTTGTCTCTCTGTATCTCGCAATTGTTTTACTACTCAATAGTCAAAGGGTCAATAGAACAAGAAAAAAAAATTTCTAGAGGGTCAACTGAAATAAAACACAGAAAATTAGAAGTATTTTATTTTGCAACAGTCTTCAGGTGGAAAAAAAAAACACGGGGAAGCATCAACCAGAACTATAGGGGTTAAATACATTGAAATCAGGTAGTGTAATCATTGTCCTAATTAATAAAATTTTACACAGGACCTCATACCCAACCGTATAGCTCCATCGATCAAATACTTAGATTTTGCTGGGCCAAGTTAGAATTAGCCAAAGACACACAGCAGCAATCACATTCTCAACAAATCAATTTCACGCGTTCATATGATATCTAACAAAAAGTTGCAGCAACCAATGAGTTAAAAAGAAATGTTATGCACCTTATGAACCAACTTCACTGATTGCAGAAAAGGCGATTGACAGAGCAAACTGATTACAGCTTTAAAATTATGCTCATGAAAGCACATGCGCGCATTCAAGTGCTTCAGATTAGGAAAAACTGGAGCTTCTTTGCCCGGTTCCAACAAGATATCAAATGGATAATCTTCGTACTGTATAAATCATATAAAAAAGTTAGTATACCCATGCAAGACACGGACCTAATTTCTGTTTTCAAACTCAAACTGTAGCCTGTAGATGGCATTCTTTAGGTTCAGAGTTTTACATTCAGACAGTTTCAAGAAAAGACATATTGAGCACATAAATAGCGGAAACATACTACGTAAGTCTAAGAAAAGAAAAACAAACAGATTGAAGATAGAGAAAAAAAAAACAAAGAAATCTAATTAAGGATTATTTTTTTAGAAAAGACACAACCCTACAATTCCATCTCATGTTTATCCAAATAAGCGCATATTTCAGACATAAAACAAACACATATTTCAGACATAAAAAATACATATCGTTTGAAGTATATCATATTACCTTCCATTAGCAAATCCCTCAGGGACAAACTATGAACATGAAGTCTGGTTTCTATCAAACCAGCATTTTATAAATTTCCCCAGTAAATTAAATTTGCTTTCCTCCTTTATCTTGTCATTAATGTGTATATATGACTACTGTACAAACATATTAAATACAAAGAAGTAACCATAGTTTCATTTCAAAACGTTGTACCCCATTCCTGAAGTTGAAATTATAATTTCTACATCTACTTTTCAAAATTTACTTTTTTTTTATGCATAAATGATAGTACAAATTTATATGTAAAATGCTTCACATCCTAATCCCGTTATCTTTCATGCCCATATCCATGGAGGACAGGTACTACCAATGCCATATGTGTTTTTACTGAGGTTTGTATGAAGTTAAATAGCAATGACAACCTCAACAATTTTATAAAGTAGGCTACATTCTTTTAAGGTGACGTCCTATAGCAAATTTATGTTAAACAATCAGCTTTCAATAACTACATTCACATCTAACTTCTCATATCACTTGTCCCTCTTTCTAAACATATTTGCCAGTTACCTTACATTATTTCCATTTCAGGGCCAAAATTGCTTAGCTTAATAAATTAAAGAAAAGAGAAAAATAAATTAAACCATTTCATTTTGCATGCAAAATTCAAATGGCAATGATAAACTTTTTATAAGATTTCTATCTGGAGGTAATACTAGAAGCAAATCAGCAAACATATACAAGAAAAAAAAAAAGTATAAGGATGGAGGTTATACCCAATGCTCCTTCAAATCCAGGCTAAGCTCTTCCACATGTGAGATGAATTTTAGAAATTGAGCAATAGCAGCATTGACATTGTTGGATCGAAGGTTACGAAGAGTAATGACAGATTTTCTGAGCAAGGGAACGTCTCCATGGATGTGAGGTAGATGTTCACTAGTTCCTCGACTTTCCAAATAAAGGAACTCCAAGGAAGGCATGCATAGCCTCACAACAGAACCAGGAATATCCATAGTAATAATGATAAGAAGCTCCAGTTTTTTTACTGTAGAGGAGGACACAGTAAGCACCCCAGCAACTATGCCAAGTCGCAAATGTTCCAAACAACACAACTCGGAAAGAAGGCGCTCGACTTGGGCTGACTTGACCGGATTCAAATCGACAGAGAGACTTTTCAAGCGGGTCAAGGTGGTGGCAGTGGCTTCTGAAGGAAAAATCAATTCACGAGATGTGATGGGAAGAGAAAGGGACTGGAGAGAGGTAATGGAGAAGACAGAGTGGAGAATGAGTTCATGATCGCCAAAGCCATCTAATGAAAGGTGGCGGAGGCCGAGAGAATGAGCATGAGCAAGCAAAGAAGAAATGAATTCGGGAGGGATGTCGTCGGGGAGCCGAGAAGGGACATAAAGGTTGAGGCGGAGAAGAGGTGGGTCGGAGGGTTGGCGACTGAGGAGAACGCTGTTGGCCATGGCGACATAGGATGTTGATTCCTTAAATGTACCCTTCTCGAAGGAGAGGTTGACGGAAGGAGAGGCCTTCCAGAGGTGCTGGAAGCGGCGGGAGAGCACGGAGGTGCGCACGGCGTGGCGAGTCGGGAGGAAGGAGAGTATGACGATGAGCAGCGATTCGTGGAGACTCGACAGGCGATCGGTTTCAATTTGGGGTTTGCATTTGCTTTCCTCTTTTATCTCCATCGCCTCCGTCTACAATGAAAGAGGAGAGTGAGTAGTGACTACTTACTACTACTTACTAGAACGGTGGAGATCAGCGGCGCCAAGGTCCAGTAGTCTGAGCTCACTTGTCACTTGGCTGATTGTGTAATTGTTTGGGGAGACGAGCCGAAAAGTGACGCAAAGTCCGTGAGAACTGAGGAGAGAGGGAAAACTTGTGAGTTATTACCTGTGACTGTTCCGGTTCTGTTAATTTAATTTTATGCAAATCCGAAAGGTCATGTTTGACAGAGGAGTAAAACGTGAAATAGGTTGAGTAAAATAGTTAATTCATTTTACTCCTCCAACTTTATATCATGTTTGGTATAAAAAAATAGAATAAATATAGAATAAGAGTAAATAAATAATATATGATAACTAATTAACTATCTTTTGATTCATGTGGAGTAACTTTACTCCACCTAAAATGATAGAGTAATTTACTAAACATGGCCAAAACTATGTAATTGTTCTTTAAGAATAATAATAGACCGATTTTTTTTAATAAAAAAAATTATTCATGGTATAGAGCGGATCAATTCTGCACTATGCCCTCTCTCTCCTTCAGCACTAATCTGATTCGCGCTGTAACCTATAGCAAAGGTCAAACATGTATTATAGGAGCTATAGTGGAAGTCAAACCCCATGTTATAGGGTGAACCGTAGAGCTCCGTTATTACCATTTGAAAATAAAATTTCTCCGAATTTGTTGTCTTCTCCACGAAGCAAGAAAGAAAGAGAGTAAAAGTTTGCAGATTCGAAATCTAACTAGAGATCTTTCATAGACATTTAATTTAAAAATAAATTGGATAGTCTAGATTCCAATTTATCTTAAAAAAAAAAAAGAGTGAAGGAGAGTAGAGAGAGTGCAAAATAGGGTTATAGGGGTGCGTTTAGCATGTGGAGGGTTAGTACTACCCACGGTTAGTGGATTGAGGTTAGCACTAACCAACTAACCTCAATTCACCAAATGAATTGAGGTTAATTAAGGTTAGCATTAATCTATGTTGCTTGGGTGCGGGTATCGTGTCGGATACGATACGGGGATACGACATTTTTCAAAAAATTCGGATACGGCTGTATATATAAAATAATAAAAATAATTAAAATAATATATTTTTAAATTAAAAAAATAATTTATATATTTTATTAATATAATGTTATTAATTTTATATTATAATCTTTTAATTTATATTGAGAAATTAAACAATCAATAATAATTAAATATTTAATAATTAATAATAATTAGCAACTAAATAATATTAACTTGTAATTATTAATTAATATTTAATAATATTTAATTAAAAATAATTAATTTTAATAATTGTAATAATAATTAATAATAAATTTTAATAATTAGTAAATAACAATAATTGTATAAATTTAATAATTTGTAACATAAAAATTATAATAATAATAATTAATAATAGTTATTATAATAATGATACCAAAAATTTTATGAAAATTAATTATTATTAATAATTACTAATTAATAATAGTTAATAATAATTATAGCACTATTTGTCACTAACCTTAAAATACTAACCTCAACATACAATGCCAAACAACATTCACTAACCTTAAAATGACACTAACCCCGTCCAATTACTACCCTCAACACCTCAATATTCTACCTCTCTAACCCCAAAAAGTGTTAACCTTATACCACTAACCCTACTAACTTTCCATATGCCAAACACACCCTAGAAAGGGAGACAGGAGGGGAAGGAGAGCCCTTATGTCGGTCAGAAAAGGAGACGAGGAGAATATGAGAATTGTTTGTAGAAAATTACATTTTTTTCAATTGAAATTATATTTGTTGATAAGAAAATGTATTGAAATTATATTTGTATAGGAATTAAAAAATATATTCAACGAAAATTAAAGTAGTGTTATATGGAAATTGTAGAAGGAAATTGTTGAAAAATTATATGTAAATTCGTGAATCAAATTAGTTTTGTATGGAAAATCCATAAAAATTGTATAAAAAAGTTTAAATTAGTTTTATGCATGGTATGGATGAATTACTGTATATTTTAGGTATTTAATTAAAAATTTTATATTTCCATCAGATGAGTTCTGGAACAGATGATGCTCCTTCTAGTTCTGTGTCAGCTACAGTTGGTCCATCGAGGGTTAGACGACGAAGATATTGTAACCCTCGTCCAATTCGTACGTCATAAATGCAATGAAGTGCGTGGTAGATGCATAAAATCCTATTAAATATAAAATTATTAAACATATATTAGTAGAATAACACAACAACAACTTAATTAACTTAATTAATAAAAGTCTGGAGGTGGAGGTGGAAATTGACGAGCTGCCGGATGGTTTCTGAAGCCTGGCGGTGAAGGTGTAAGTTGACCTGAATCATTGAGGATGAGTGCATCCATTTACCCTTAACACGAACACCTAACCTACGCTCTACTGTATTTATCCAGTACTTGGGCCCCCTAACATGGAAATTGATTATTGGATAAGGTAGTGACGTAGAACTTTTCTCTAGTATGATTAAGCTGTAAATATGAATTAATTTGTAATTCTAAATAGTCATTATCTCCTTGAAGAACCACACTAGAAGTGACGGCTTAGGACCCATTAATAATTTTTCAAGGAGGAAATGAATTTGGTTTTATTTCAACGAGAATTAAAATAGAGGTTTATATAACATGTCATAGTGCAGTTATAAACTTATAATTTTGATCGAAATGACAAAGAATTAGATTGAAATGATATGAATTTGATGGAAATGACAAAAAAAAAGAACTCAGCCAAAATTACCTTATAGCGTGGATTTGACTCCCGCTATAGTCCATATAGCGCATTTTTTTATCCCCGCTATAGGCTATAGGGTGGATTATATCAGCGCTATAAGGAGAGAGAGTATAGTGATAGTTCGTGATAAAAAAATATTGGTTCTTAATAAAATTTTTATTATTAAATTGTTTTTATTAAAAAAAAATTGGAAGAATAGAGAGGATCCACTAAACGTCTTTTTCTTATTATAATTTAATCAAATTTAAAAAAGAAATGCTAGAGTCCAATATATTGGACGGATGGGCTCCGTCCAATACGATCGTTTTCACATTTTTAAATTTCAAATGACCGATCCGAACCGTTCAATATGTTCTCCATATTGAAAACTTATAAGAAACCAATTTTTACATTTTTTCGAAATTTTTTACTATTTTTTTTTTTAGAAAATGCTTGTTATTGGACGATCCATAATGTTTATATCATGAATTTTCAAAAATACCAAAAAAATAGTAAAAAAAATTCAAATAAAATGTAAAAATTGATTTATTCTAAGTTTTCAATATGGAGAACATATTGAATGATTCGGATCGGTCATTTGAAATTTAAAAATATGAAAATGATCGTATTGGACGGAGTCATGCGTCCTATATATTGGACACTAGCATTTCTCAATTTAAAATTCAAATTGTAAAAATTCATTTGATTTTCAGCTAGGGATGTTTTTATTTAACAGCAAATTTTTGTTTGAGTTATGTCCAATTGTAAGATAAGTAATCGTTAAGTTGGTTTTCAAGTCCTAATTTTGTCTGAAAAATCATGATTAGTATTAATCATAAATTATATGATCAAGAAATTAAATAAATTAATTTAGTAACAGTAAAATTTGCTGGGATCAGTAATCTGAGAACATGGAAATGTTCTATACAAATTAAGAATATTTTCTGTATAATTGCCACAAAGATCTGACTTCTGTATGAATGGATTTGAATTAAATTAGTGAAATAGCTAATTTACAAACTAGCTTGTCAGTGAACTACTATATAGTTAGCCCTACCTGATCAGCCACAAAGGATCTGGAGTTAATTTAATAAAAAAAAAGAGAGAGAGAGACGAGTCGTCTCTTCCTTCTGCCTCGTCTTCCTTCTCTGACTTGGCGATTTCTTCGCCTCTTCATTTCTTTTCTCTGTTCGAGCCCCACCACAGTGTGGTGCTGTCTCTTGTGTTGTGATGCGATTCGATGAATGAGAGGTGGCCTCTGAGTCGCCCAATGGAGGCTTGGCACCTCCTGTCTGTCGTGTGATCTGGCACGAGGAGACCTTCTCCTCTTCTCTGTGTCCAATGGCGGCTGTCAAGCCTTGAATGCTTGATTGACGTGGCGTTTTTACCTCCTTGGCTTCGTTCGTCTCTTCTCCTTTCTTTTATCTGAGGTAAGTCGTTTAAATTGGGATCGAGATTAGAGTTTTGATTTGGGGTTTTTGTGGAGGAAGAGAAGAGGAACTGAGAGCTAGGAAAGGTAATTCTTTTACGCCTCTGTCAATTCTATGAGTTGATTTGGTTTAATTTCGACAGTTAAACCTAATTTCTAGATTTTTATTTGTGAGGAGACAGTGTATGGAATTGTCCCTTTTCTTGACCAGTTTAGCATTGATCTTAGCTTTGATTGTCCTTGAGTGCGTGAGAAGGTTTGTGACGGCTCACGAGCAAGGTATACTCTCTCTGTTGGATTTAATTTCATGAATTGAAATGATGTTAATGGCTGTTAGAGCAAGGTTCACTTTAGATTGTTGGTTTTAGGCATTAATTAATTAATTATAGTCTGTTATGATGCTTGAATTTGATCTGTTGCTCACTGTTTTGCTTGATGATGTGAGCACTTGTTGGTGTGAGGAACTGGTAGTCTTTGGTATGCTTGAATTCGATCTATTGCTCACTGTGTTGCTTAAGGATGTGAGTGCTTTCTTGTTGATAGAAATGGATGGTCTGTGATGCTTGTGTTGAGGCTGAGACTGGTGAAATTAAGTTAGGCATTTTTGCTTATAAACAGTGCATGCTGAAATTATATTTTGCATGGTTGATGTTTGGTGGTTATTTGCATAGCATGTGACATGAACTGATTAGAGAATTAGACTTTAATTTATGCATTCATGCATATATTTGATGACTGTTATGAGAAAAATGACATTTTAATGTGATTTAAGATTATAGTTGCATTTGTAAGTGATATTACATGGATTGTGAGTGTTTTGCTGCACATTAGAGTTCTGTTGGCATTAATTAGGTGTATGGGGCATGAATCTATGAAAAGATATGTGGTTGTGCATTTTGAGATGTTTCAGTGGCATATAAGTGCATGTCAGTGCAAATTGTGTAAAATTGTGGGTTTATATGCATTAAATTGGTGCATATCATGTTTAGGATGCATGAGCATATTTTCAAAGAGGGTTTCGAGTTGAATTTGTGTTGGTACCAATTACTGGTATTGTTCTGAGGGCTCTGGTATGCTTGGTATGGCTCTGTTGCAAGCTCAGGGATGAAATTGTAAATAAAAATAATTTCTGAGGGTTAAAATGCAAATTTCTGAGGGCTTATATGTGACATATGAAGGATATATGTAAAATTATGGGCTGAAATGCGAAATTTAAGGGCTCAGAAAAAAGTTTTGGGCTTATTTGTAAATGTGGAGGCTGTCGGATTAGATCGGATTGATTTTAAGTGTTATCGGGTCGGATTTGGATCCGATTATCTGGTGTCGGACCCGTTACGGTCTGATCCAGTCAATTGGATCAGGTTGACTGGATTCAGCCGAGTATTTGTTGGGCTTTGTTCGCTGTGGACTTGTCTGCTTGGTAGGCTGTTGCTTGCTGGGCTTCTGTCGCTGAATAAATTGTTGGGCCTTTATAATTGCAGGCTTAATTTGTGGGCTGAGATTAATTGTTCTGTGGGCTTTGTAATTAAGTTTTGGATTAAAGACTTAATTAAATTCTGTTGAGCTTGATTAACATTAGACTAAAAGACTTGAACCCATTAATATTAGTCTAATTTCGATAATTGGATTTTTAGGGAGATGATGAGATTAAGTCTGCTAACTGAACGGATACTGTGGCAAATAAAATAATACAGACTATTCTGATCCCGCAAATTATACTTAATTTATATTTTTTAATTTAGTTATTTCTTGATTTCTGATTTACTGTTAATTATTGCTTGAAGATATGTAATTCTGTATTATGAGACTAATTCTGATTTCGATATAATTATTATTGGATAATAATTATAACTCTGTTATTCTGGACAAGCAATTAATTACAGTATTAATGATGATTTAAAACGATCGGGCAAGTAACTAAAATAATTTTGTAATGGACTTGAAATCAACTAAAACGGTTAATTAGTTAAGAACCAGCACCTGTTTAGCGTTAGTCCACTCAATGGGTTATAGAACACCGTTAAACGGATATTAACGGACCTTGATCTATAATTATGAACAGGACCCGCTAGCGGAGCTTCGTCCCAGCTTGACTTTGAAGGTGTGGATTTACACGGACTCTTTATTAGAATCTGGACAGTCGGTAACTTTATATTTCATGCATAGCATGTTGGGAATTCATTTGAAAATGCACTCTATTGCGCATTTAGCAAATAGTTGCCCCAAAAGAATTAAATTGCATGTTGATATTATATATATATATATCATTTGATTCAGTTGGAAACAAATAAGTCTGATTTTGAAAAATCCGCTTAAATAATAATTTGAAATAATTCAGACTTAAAAAGGACTGGAATGATTTCAAGAAATTTAATATATTATTCTATCTATTGATAGACGGACTTGACTTGAAAATGAAACCATATGAAATTCAGTCAGCATAACATCATATATTTGTGTATAACTCACTCAACCGGTGTTATTTCGGTTTGGCCACCTACCCCGCCCAAGTACTAGCGCCTTTGCTACTGGATATTCCCTCTGCTTGTTTTGTACCATATGGTTTGGAACTAATGGTTTGGGAACGGTTCTCCTCGATTCTGTAGGCCTTGAGAACTGGAGTGTATGTTATTATGTTGGATAATATGTTTGGTTATGCTTGATTCTGTTCTGTTGCATATTGCATGATTGCAGCATGCCAGTGATAGGCCCATTCCGTCTGGTGCCTTCAGTATGAATTCTGTAGGCCTTGAGAACTGGAGTGTATGTTATTATGTTGGATAATATGCTTGGTTATGCTTGATTCTGTTCTGTTGCATATTGCATGATTGCAGTATGCCAGTGATAGGCCCATTTCGTCTGGTGCCTTCAGTATGAATTTGATTTGTTTGAATAATCTTGATTTGCATTGTAATCAATTATTTGGGGATTAATTCATGTTTTCGGATCCGTATAAAGAACCGTGTAATTGGAACTAAAACCCACACTGAGAATTATTTCTCATATGTTTGTTTTGCTTGTGTCTCATTAAAATGGAGGTTCTAGGAGACGCGTAGCCTGTCCAGGCCCGCGATCGCCACGATCGAATGTACGTTTATGAAGTTTAAAATTCGAGTCCCTAGTGTAAATGCTGATGCCACACTCCTCATTAGTCTTGAAGCCCTGTCCAAAGTGTATGTGTATCTGTATTTTGAAACTCCTGGTCCGTCGAGCCCTAGCAATGGCATGGTGCCAGAGCAGGAGCCTTTCTCGCAAGCGTAAGCGAGAAGATTTCTACTAAGGGCGTTGGTTGTAATATGTACTAGATTTGTCTGTGCTTGGCTTGAGAAACAAACAATATATTTGTATAATATGTATAATATTGTAATAACTGTGACGAAGCGAGTTGCTAACCGAGTTTGCAATCTCAGCTTAGTAGCTGTAGAATAAATAATGTGAAATATATTTTGGCTTTGTATCTTGTACATAAATGTTTTTGGGATCTGTGGAGTTCTGTTGTGATAAAAAAAAATAGCCTAGTTAATTAGTATAAGTCGCGCCCTAGCAGTCCTAAACGGCCTTAGGGTGCAGGTGTGTGACACCAATATATAGCTTTTATCGTTTGTTCATGTACGAAAGGAATAAATGATATTAACCAAAATAAAATGAATACATTTTTTATAATGAAATCAATAATACACACAAAATCTAAGGAATTTTCCTTCAGAATATTTAATAAGTATTCGAAATAATGCAAATTAAATTAAGGCCCTGATCAAAATTTATTTTTTTTTAACATGGGATTTCATTTCATTGGAAATTTTTTTATCAAAATGAAGGAATTTGATGTCATTTGGTTGGAATTCCCGTATAATTAGATCCAATGAAATCCTCAGAAATCAATTGGAATGAAATCCCGTGTAGAAAACATTTTGATCAGGCCTAACTCTCCTAAAAGTGTGGGGGAAAAAAATATCTTACTGACATATTGTCTCAATTTATTTGTATTTTAGCCAATCAAAACCTCTCATTTCTTTTCCGCATATTTTCACTAGTAAGATCGAAACAAACTAAAAAAAATAAAAGGAAACAGCCATCTCGTTTATTTTGAAACTGGTTGAACAAATGACGTCAAATTACCATATTAACGTCCATACAATATGGAGCTCGATGTCTTTTCATTTTTTTTAATATTTGAATTTTTACTACAAAATTAAAAACTAAACATCAATTAAATAATATGATAAATTTAAGTATACACTACTAAAATACTAAAATGCGAACATAATTAGATTTATTTAGGCACAACAAAGTGGTATTGTATATTTGTTAGTTATAAGTGTCAGTTTAAGCAAAGTTTTATGCCAAAAAGAAAACGGTTTCATTTTTTAGGGAATTGACTTTTATTAAGTTCCTTTCACGATTTACTTTTCAATTATTGAAAATGCAAATTTCCGTTTCAATTATAAATTTATAATTGATAAGTTAATGAATAACTTTGATTTATTATGGTCTGTTTATTTTGTGTCAACTATGATCGATTAGTAATTTTCAAGGTATTATATTGTCTCTATTTTTAAAAATAAAATAAGTAAATCGCAATCTTTTCACTTAAATATCACAAATTGATATACGGCCAGGATCCTTCTGCCTCGCCGCCATCTCTCGTTCTGTTCCCTCCATCGATCTTCCTTGACCATTTTAAATTTTTAATTCTTTAGTGAAATATTATTTACATTACCATGACAAAAACTTTTTAAAAAATTCTTTTTCTTGACGCGTTGATTTGAAGAAAAAAAATATCATCATTTAAAGCTTGATTATTCGATGATATGTGGTTACTTCCAGCGTACATTTAACATTTTACGGAGGAGGCGAGAGAGTCGAGACACAAAATGCAATCAATTTTTATTTTTTCAGAGATCAGAAGTCAATCAATCAGCTAAAGCTGTCACGTTTTCTGACCTTTCGCAACAAAGCTGTTCAGTCTTCTTACCTTTCCCATAAATTAATCATATCCTACATGATAAATCTTAAAAACGATAATAAATTTGTCAACATATTCTTCATAATTTTGGTGGCGTTTGGATTGCTCAGGAATAACTTCTTTCTAAAAATAACTTTTTTTAGGAATAATTTATTTCTAGACAATATTTTCTTTCTAAAGTTATATACTTCCCAATGTTTTATTCCTTCCTTATTCCCATACGATCTAAATGAATCCTTTATTATCAAATTTTTCTTTAGATAAACAAGCAATAGATTCTGTAGGCACTTTGAAACTAATTAATTAACTGACGGGGCTGATAAGGATCATCCCCTAGATTCATCATCCCCATCATCTCCAGCAGTTAGATTAATTGCATTTCGAAAAAGAAAAGAGGGGATGAGGATGATGGGCCGAAAAAGGAAATAGGGGATGAGGATGATGGGGATGATTTCCCTGGTAGTTATTAATGCGTTATTAGCCTCTCATCCCATGTAGGCACTTTGAAACTAATTAATTAACTGGCGGGGCTGATAAGGATCATCCCCAGCAGTTAGATTAATTGCATTTCGAAAAAAAAAGAGGGGATGTGGATGATGGGCCGAAAAAGGAAAGAGGGGATGAGGATGATGGGGATGATTTCCCTGGTAATTATTAATGCGTTATTAGCCTCTCATCCCATCATCCCCTGGCGCTCCATTCCCTTCATCCTCTCTGTTTCGCTTTTTCTCCCCTTTCCTGGCACACATTTTTTTTTCTTATAACTGTTCTAACTGTGAATTCTAATTGTTCTAGTTAAATAAATAACTGTTCTAACTGTGAATTTAAACAGAACAGTTATTATAACTGTTCTAGTTATTATAAATAAATGTTTTAGTTAAAAAAATAACTGTTTTAACTGTGAATTCTAAATGTTCTAGTTAAATAAATAACTGTTTTAACTGTGAATACTAACTGTTCTAGTTAATACATATAACTGTTTCAGGATATAGCAACTATTCAAGAATAATTTTTTTCAGAACAATTAGAACAGTTAGTAACATTAACTAGAATAGTTAGTTTTTTTTAAAGAACAGTTAGTAATATTAACTAGAACAGTAATTAGAACAATTGCTATTTAATTAGAATAGTTAGAACATTAGCTTATTTGACTAGAATAATTACTTATTTAACTAGAACAGTTAGTATTCATAAAAAAAAATATGCCAGTGGAAGGGGAGAAGGAGCAAAATAGAGAGGACGCTGGATTTTAATTGTCAGGGGATGAGGGGCGCTGGATTTAATTGTATTAATGAGGTAATTAATTTGGTGCGGTTGGGGATGAGGGATGAGACAGTTATTAACGCGTTTTTAAAGAAATTAGAATTAAACGGAAATAAATTAAATGCTTGGAGATGCATTATCTGTGGGGGATGATAGGGATGATAGAATTTTAGAGATGATCCTAAGCAATTCCCATTAACTGGAGAGGAACTAACAAGAAAAGATATGAAAAGAGGTTGAGGGGCAACTTAATTTATTATATCATAATCAGGAGTCAGGACAATTAAATATATATATTTTTCTCTTTTGGTTCTCGTCAGGACCCTTTGGTGAACAACAGTTTTTTCGACTGGTCAATTTAGTGTTTGATTGGTAAAGTGGTTAAAATTAAGAAAGCGCAGCGTTTGCAATTTTATTTTATTTTTTCTGTATTCATTTTGACAGAAGTTTTGTATATTTTGTTTTGTTAGCATTATTTATTTTTTTTTGTACCAAAGTGAATTGAAACATTACTTAAACATGCGACCATTATATCTTAGTTTTTCACTTTCTCTCCATCATTCTGCTACATATTCTAAAACTGTTAACTTACATAATTACAAATAAAAGCAATTATATATCCTATTGATTTCATTTCAACAATATGCTTCTGCAGTCACAAAGTCTAAAGACGTTGTTAGCTTTGACAGAACCCTGAGACTAGCAAAGCAATGAAAATGACTCATTTGACCCCACTACAATGCCCAATTAAGTCCGTGCATGCCTCTTAAAGGTACGTTTCTTGACCAGCAACTTCAGGCATTCTTTTCTATTCTCCCCTAAATGGAGACCTCTGAAATAAGCATACCGGCGATTACCATCAGCATTACACGGCAGCTTTGATCTCCAATCTTTCCTTTTCCTATTACTTGCCAAATAAGTGAACTGGGGAATCTAAAGAAAAAAGAAAAAGAAAAAAAAGAATACAAAATAAATAATAAAATAATAATTAAAAATAAAATAAAAAACTTTCGTCAGATACTAAATTGTAACAGTAAGAATAAAACATAAATTGTACAGGGATGACAGCAACAGATGAAGGTCTCAGCCAGAATTATAAGGGTCAAACTGAATAAAATAAATACTTTTAAAACCTTCTTTCCCCTTGACCCTTGAAAAAACGTTAAGGACAAGAAAGGAGCTTGATTTCAACTGTGTAGCCCATTTGCAAATACATAAATACAAAAAAGATTAAGAACTTAAAAAAATAAAAAAAATAAATGGGACTTATATATGCTATGACAATTATGGAGCATATATAGTCAACACAAAAAACTATAAAAAGGGAACAATTTAATCAAAGAAATTTCACCCTTCATATATGCTAAGCACATATAACGAAATTGTGGTAAAATTAATACGAATTGTGAAAAAGAAAAGTCATGCACCTCATGAACGAGCTTGAGTAATTCCAGAGCAGGACAATTATGGAGTATATTGATGATGGCTGCAAAATGGTGCTCATGAAAGCAAAGGCCCATGTCCAAGCGCTTCAGATTAGGAAAATTTGGCATATTTTTTCCTGGTTCCAACAAGATAGGAAGTTAGGAACTGGATGCTGCACACGCTGTCCAAAATAAACAAAAGAAGTCAAGAAAATCCAAGTAAAGCATAATGCGGTCATAAGCATGGGCAAGCACAAGCCTATGGCTACACTTAAGCTACTTAAGCTCAAGTAAGCTGCACATACCAACCCCTGTATGGTGCTGCGCCCCCGGTCTTAACAGATTTGTTGAGAAAAAAATTGTGAGGTTTAGATATTTTAGCTATAGGACCAACTTCATTAGAAGCTAAAATAAATTCATAAATTGTGACTCATGGGTTATAGGACCAAATCCTCCTTCACGCGGCTGCCTCTTCATCGCCTCTTCCTCCGCCCAACCGACCCCACCTCCGCCTACTCTCGAAGCAACCAACCCAGAAAAGGACTACCAATTCTGGTGCTGGCAACCCTTTTCTTTCTCTCTTCCTTTTAGTGCAGCGGAGAGGATTTGGTTCTCCGTCTTGCTCTCCATCGCCTCCTCCTTCCGCCTACACCTGCCCCCCCCCCCTCTGTCTCTCCGCCTCTCCACATCCTCTTCCACCAACACTGCCACACCTTGCCCCTCCACTTTCCTCTCAACCGAACTCTATGGAAACTGAAGGCACAACAGCACAATCCAGATGAAGGGTCGTCGCCCCTTTAGTCTCTCTTCATCGTTTTACAGAAAACGAAAGGGGTGGTTAAGCCCTTCTCACAATCTCTGGCGAGATACACAAATTTCAGGTACGTTGAAGTTTTTGGGGTTAATTTTTTCTATTGTCTTCAAATTCCAAATACTTTAATTTTAAACAAAGATGATGGATCAGCACTAATTGAGATTTCCATGAGGATGTGATTTACTACTTAAAGATGAGAGGGGTTAGTGATGATTTTACAGCTTTCAAAATTTCATCTTTTATGATAACTACATAGTAAGAATAACAGTGTCTCGATTTCAATTTCAATTTCCAAGTGCTAAAATTCCAGCCCTCTTTTGAACTTTTTTAGCGTACCTAACAAATCTGGTTATGGACGTACATGATATGAGTTGATTTTCAGTTCACTTTTCATCTCAAATAGCCTCTGAAAAAAAGTTTTCCTAAATTGATTTTCTTAATTTAATTGATCAGGAGTAGAAAATATGAATTACACCATTGTTGTAATTGATTTATCCCTTTGAGTAGGCTAGAGGTCAATGTCACCTTTAAAATTGAGTTGCTTTATTTCTCTGTACTCTTCTCCATTTCTATTTTAGCCTCTTATTTGCAACAACAGGTTTTCTTTCCTTCAATTATATGGTGCTGACTCCTCTTTTTTGCCTAGCAGTAATTGGTGAGGTAATGTCTGTTGATGCACACTCAACCATGCTCATCTATGATTCTACTGGTATGTATCAATTAATATTACATTCAAATGTTTTAATATATTTTGATGCTTAGAATATTTAGAATTTGGCAAAATATTATAATTTTCATTGGGTTGGTTTATCAATTAAATATCAGGTGTGAATGATCATTGAGCTTATAATCAACGTATAATGACATCATTGTGGTGTGAATGATCATGTGACAGAAGGTGATGGTTCTCAGACCCTCAATTAATATTTACAACCGGAAAGTTTTCTTTTACTCCTTTAAAAGTGCAATGATTTCAAGCATTTCAACAACAACCCAAATTGTGTTACCAGTGTCATTCTAGGGAGCAAAGTAGATGTTACATGGGAACTACATGGGAACTATGTGTGAATTTGGTTATGTTAATATGCAAATACTTACGGTCCGATATGTAATATCATATTTTTTTGTGTCTGACAACAGGTTCACCTGAGAAGGCGGCTGAGGCTGACACCTTGAAGAGAAATGTCCAGATCAGCAACTTGAGCCCCTATTAACTGTTGGCCATCTCAAGCAACTCTTTGGCTATTGTGGGACACTGACTCATTGTATGATAACTGACTCAAACCACTTCGCTTTCATTGGCTACTCGAAGCCTGAAGAGGTCACATCGGCACTGGCCCTTAATAATGTTGATGTTGGTGGCAGAATAGGTTTCTAAAAATTTCTTACAGGAGAATCGCAAGTTGGGATCTGAGGAGAATATCAAAATTATTGTTTCATCAATCTCTAAAGATGCAACAATTGGGATTTTTTGTTAGTTTGTTCTACTACTATTTTCATTTTCTCAATCATTCTTTAGTTACCCTTTTTCTTCCCTTTAGGTCACAAGTATGAACTAGAATATTGGTTCGTACCATACACTACAGTTCATTCAATAGATTCTTTGTCATGCAAATTCATGGTATGAACCAAACTGCAATAGTGAGTATTTTGTAATATAAACTTGAATCTTTTCTAGCTATGAACCTTTGAAATGAGTTACTTAGGTTAGCAGTCGACATAGAGAAGCTCAGAGATAAGCTTTCATTTATGGCTTAGCATCAATTATAAGTTAGTTTATAACACAATTTAAATATAAACATGAATCTACTTTAGCTATGAATAAGAGAGGTAAAAAAATAAGACTCCTGTGTAAATGGTTAGTTTGATTTCCATATTTAAGTTTGATTTTCAATATTTTGAATAATTTGGATTTAGTTTCTACATGCTGAAACTTTGGTTTCAATTCGCAAGCCCTACATAAACTTGCATATTATTAATTGGAATTAATTGAAAATTATTACGTAGGGCTGAAAGGATTTTCAATTAATTACAATAGCCCTAAAAAATTTTGTTGCTCTTATTTGGTTGGGCTCAAATAAATTGAAGATAAAGTTCAAATTTGTGTGGTACCAGTCTAATCGGAATTCAAATAGGTATAAATAACTTCAGCTCGGTTTGTTTATCAAGGTTCTAGAATGTAGATATTGCTATCAGCTCCAGCCTAAATAAGAATAGATGAAAAATAGAGGGAAAAGAAATATGCTTTACTAATATCAGTCTTTGTTCAGCAGCAACTTCTTTTACTGGTACACGATCTGTTTTCACCTGACCTTCAAATCAAATTGTGATCAATATACCTCGCTGTTGAGATCTTATTGTTATTTATTGGTTATATTTAGTCAGTAATTTTGACACACTGGATTGTATCATAGTATTGTTTGTTTATCTTTCACACAACAAAGTATACTACTACAGGACAAAAGTAACAAAGTACGTATGGTATTTGTCAACTGAATATTGCAAAAAAAATGATGATAAAATTATTATTCATCATATGCTTCAACTATCGTATGCTTCAGTGAGATTTGGAATTTATTGTTTACAATTGGTAAATCTTTATTTACATTTTATTGGTAAATCTTTAAAAGTTTATTTTGTACCCTTTATTGGTGAGCCTAAATAAACCTTTAACAATTCAATTTTTTATGTTGAGCGAGTGCAAAATTCTTAGAGGTTAGATTTTTCTTTTGTGAATTCCGATATTACATATCCATAAAAATGATAATCTAATCATTATCTTTTATTCTTTTTCAGATATATAAATTCGTGGAATCATGAATTATCTCTCCCAGCTTATTTTTCAAGTACCTAGACTAAACACACGTATTTTTCTATTGATTTATTCAGAAACTGAAAATTTTACCTCGCTTTTTGCCTGAAGGAATGGCTAGGTTTATGAATATCGATCAAATGTATGGTGGCTATATTTGGGTCTCTTCAATTGCTTATATGTTTTTTATAAAATTCAATGTATATGGATGCTAAAGCAGCTCATGTATGATGCTTATGCACTTAATTTTTTACGGCTCACGTGAAAATAAAAATTATGACATTTTGCCTTTGCACTTATATGTCTGTCGCACACAATTTAGACTTAATGATAAATTATTAGTGGTTCTTAAAATTAAAATATAAAAAAAAATCTTCTAAGACGCGGCAAAGCCGCGCTTCCCCACCTAGTTTACATAAAAGAGCCACAAACAAAACCTATTACAGTATTGATTTCAATAATGCGTTTTAGCATTCGGAAAGTCAAGGATATCGTTAGCTTTGACTGGACACTTGAGACAAGCAGAGAAAAGAAAATGACTTCAGTTTGCCCCACAATGCCTGCCCAAGTCCTATTTATGTGCATGCCTCTTCGAGCTACATTTCTTACTCAGCAACTTTATTAACTCTTTTCTATTCTCCCCTAAATGGAGATTCTTTAAATAAGCACAGCGGTGGTTACCATCGGCATTAAGCGGCAGCTTTGATCCCCAATCTTTCCTTTTCCTCCCTCTTTTCATATGAGTGAACTGGGGAATCTAAGGAAAAAAAAAAAAATTTATAGTGAACATAAGTTACACTTATCTAATTCATTTCAAGTTTTAGATCTAATATCACTAGATCAGCAACTCAATTAATACAGCAGCAGAACTCGTAGCTAATGACCGGCAAAGAATTTAATTGAACCCAGCTGAATTTCAAAGGGTCATTTGAACATAAGAAGGAATCAGGGTGTAAATTTAATCTAAAACAGTTCACACTTTATTTCCAAGCTTTCCTCAAATACAAATTAAATTGCAACGATATAAATAAAACAAAAAATAATAACAAAATAAAGATTCTGATTCTTCTCGTGAAAGTCCCAGCCAGAATTATAAGGGTCAAATTGAATAAATTAAGGTAATTTCAAACTCCTTCCCCCCTAATTCTCTGAAAAATAAAGAACAAAAAAGGTGTTTGATCTAACCATAGCCCATTTGCAAAGCAATAAACACAAAAAGAATGAACACTAAAAATATATAAATGTAATGGTTATGCAGTAAACAGTTCAGAATTCAGAATGTTCATTGCAATCTAGACTTAGATCTTGCTGAGCAGTTAAACCAAGGGTTGTAAGAAAATAAAGAAACAATTTCATCAAAGGAACTTTATCCATTCAAATACTAGCACATATAATGAAATTACAACAATATATAAATTGTGAAAAAGAGAATCGTGCACCTCGTGAACAAGGTTCAGTAATTCCAGAGAAGGGCAATTATGAAGCATCATGATGATCGCATCAAAATTGTGCTGATGAAAGCAAAGGCCCACATCCAAGTGCTTCAGATTAGGAAATTTTGGCATGGTTTCTCCTGGATCTAACAAGATAGGAACTGGATATTGCATATCCTATAGAAAACAACAAAAAAAGTCAAGAAAATCCAAGTAAAGCATAATGCGGTCATAAGTCATAACTCATAAGCATGGGCAAGCACAGGCCTATGGCTAGAGTACTTAAGCTATTTAAGCTACTTAAGCTCAAGTAAACTGTACATACTAACCCCTGTATGATGCTGTGCCTGGTCTTAACAGATTAAATTGTGAGTTTGAGATCTTTCAGTTGTAGGACTAAAGACTAACTTCATTAAAAGGTAAAATAAATTGTGACTCATGGTTATAGCAACTCCTCATTCTGAAGAAATAAAAAAAGTCTAAGGATATCCAAGTAAAGAACACCGTGCTCCTAGGCATGGGCAAGCACAGGGCTTAGGTAGACTTGATTTCCAAATTGAAAACATGGCTAGTTGGATAGGTAAATCTGAGGTATCATAATATTTATCTAAATTTTACGAAGCATCAGTCAACTGATAGGTACAACACACATCTGAGCAATAGAAGATGAGATTGAACCAGCAAAGAACATAACATAAATACGCATGTAGGGAAAATGGAAAAGAAATAAAAAAGAGAATTTTTTGGAAAAACAACATAGAGAAAAATTAAGGCGTAAAGCCTATTACCCGATCCTCCTTTACATGCAGGCTTAACTCTTCGACATGCGATATACAACTTAATAGCATCCTAACAGCACCGGCATCTTGTGCATGAACTCCATGAAGGCTAATCAGTGCTTTTCTCAGCAAAGGAACCTCTCCATGAATGTGAAACAGACTATGAAGGAGACCCCTATTTTCCAAATGAAGCGACCCTAATGAAGGCAGAAACAGCCCCAGAGTATATAGTCTTGGTGCAGCACCCATTATCAGTTCGAGTTTTCTGATTGTTTGGGAGGAAAGACTAAGACTACTCGTGGAGTGAATATCAAGGTGTAAATCCCCTAATGAACACAATTCAAAGAGAAGTTGGTTGAGTTTGGTTGGATCCATGCTAGGTAATCCAAGGGAGAGGCTTCTCAGGCGGGTCAAAGTGAGTCCAGAAGGAAACACATGAAGCCAACCTATATTAGGAAGTGAGAGAGACTTGAGAGTTTCGATGGTGAAAATGATAGGAAGAACAGGTGCAAAATGAAAAGAACCTACAATAGTGAGGTGGCACAGGCCGAGGGAGCGTGCCTTCTCTAATAGTGAAGGCACATATGAATCAGGGAGAGACCGGTTGATATCATACAGCTCTAGGTACAAGCTGTGGAGGGAGTGCAAAGAATTGCGGTGGAGAAGGTCGTGATCAGCCACGGCAATAAACTTGTCGAGATGAGAGGGATTGCGGTTGATGAGCTGTAGGAAGGGGGAGGCTTCCCAGATGAAGCGGAAACGTTGGTAGAGGCGATGGAAGCGACAGCAGAGGACGGTGGCGCGAGCTGCCATACGAGTCGGGAGAAATGAGAGGATTGTGATCAGCAGATCGTCCGAGAGGATCGAGAAAAGATCAATTTGGTTGGCATCTGTTTGTGAGCACGCCATCGCCATGGCTGTCGCTGGCGGAGTAGAGTAAAAAGGGTAAGAGAAACTCGAGCGGCGTCTCTGATTTTGGATTCGAGGTTTTACATGATTACATCTGCTGCATTTCGCGCGCGCCCTTTGGATTTTGCTCGAGTCAATTCACGAGTCGTTCCGCCAATTGATTCGGTGTAAAATGGGCTAACTGCCCACTAATTAATAATGTCACGGTTATTGCAAGTTATTGTTTGGCACCCAATCCTATTTTCCCGCATGTTTACTTTTAGAACAAACGCATTTAGCTTAACAAGCTTCGTCTTTACACCATATTTAAACTTATTTCATTTAGTAAAATAGGAATTACTTTTTGTACATATTGATTTCGGTGCACTCTCATTTTATTTCAAAGACAATATTGGTTCCAATTTTTTTCTTTTTATAACATCTATCCCATTCTATTTTTTTTTTATGATTACATCTATCCCATTCTAGAGTAAAGACAATAATGGTTCCAATTAAAGCAAATTAGTTTACTTGTTAAATATGTGCTTCAATTTGATTTATTTTTTATTATTATAGTTTATTACAGAGTACAACTATGCCACCCGGCCAAATTATGATTTGGAATTGATACATAGAGCTATGATTATGATCCATTTGATTGTGAGGCTGAATTTGTAATAGATAATATATAGTTTGAGGAATATAACATTTCTTTGTTAGGAAAATTCCATTTGCCACTAATATTGTTGAAGGTCCATCACAGACTCATCAAAAGAAAAATAGATGCGCAATTCGAAGGCCCAGTCCATTAATGATGCGTAGAATACTCTAGTGCCTTCAAGCATATTACAAGTATATGTATATTCTAAAAAAAGACATGAATGTATATATATAGGTACAATAGTCCATAAGTTTCTAGAGTTTGTATAACCGACTTTGATATGTATAAATAGGAGTTAGTCCATTTGGTGTTGTGTGCACCAGGTAGAAAGTGAAAGTGTGAGAGCAAGAGTGTATACTTTGTAGTGGATTCGCATCCTCCGCAGTCAAAAAAAAAATTGCTCCAAGTAGTTCTTTTTTTTAAATATTAAAATATTTTAAAATTCAAATGGAGAATTCAAGTGGTTGATCTTATTAAATTTTACCGGGGATGCGTTTCCATATAAGTTTTATAAATTATGAAGTTTATTTGATACTAGATCAAGTTGTCAATAAATTAACGAATCTGGTTAGATTAATTCTAATACGTTCATAATTTGGTCACTTAATTAAGTATCAAATCGACTTCAAATTTTATAAAACTTATATAAAAAATACATCGCCGGTAAAATTTAACAAGATCAACTGTTTGAATTCTCCATTTGAATTTTAAAATTTTTAAATATTTTTTAAAAAAAGAACTACTTGGAGCAGTCCTTTTTTTTTTTACTGTGATGCGAATCCACTACAAAGTATACACTCTTGCTCTCACACTTTCACTTTCTACCTGGTGCACACAACACCAAATGGACTAACTCCTATTTATACATATCAAAGTCGGTTATACAAACTCTAGAAACTTATGGACTATTGTACCGACATATACATTCATGTTTTTAGACCTCGAGGAAGTTCAAGTTCTGGAAACAACTAATCCGTTGTTCCAGTTTTCCAAAAAAAATCATAGCAACGAGACATAGTATGTACATTAGTACATGGACGAAATATATCTTACAGGTAGAAGAAGTTGGTTGTATGTATATGGACGAAATTTGATTGACATCTATAAAAGTGTGCCGAACAAAGAAAATAAATTGGTGGGTAAAATAGTAAATTGTATTATTTTACCTTTGTTAAATTATTTGAACCAAACACGAGAAAAGAAGGAAAGTAAATTAAGTTTTCCTTTCCCCTTCAAACACAATCCAAACAGGAAAAATTAAAACTTTTTCCTTCCCATCCCTTCCCTCTCTATTTTTTCCTTCCCTTTCCACGCCTTCCTTCCCAACCAAACAGAGTGCAAGTAGAATTTGTCTTTTGCATCACACGCCAGTACCGCTGTTTCACCAATCTATTCCAAGAAAGGAACCATCAGATACAATACACCTTTCTAACAGTGATTGTACCGGTACTTTTACTTGACAGTCGATGATTGGAGTACAACAGACGCGGACAATAATATGTTACTTAAGACCGTGTATTAGTAAATTGAAACAACAAATTGTTGCTATGCTTGCTTACTGGTGTTTGCTTAGTTAAATGTTTGCAATTTTCTTTTCTTTTTTCGGTATTCAGTTCCACAGCAGTTCAATTACTTTCGTAATATTTTTTTAATTTGGTCAACATTATTTAAAAAAAAAAAAAATTTTGAACACGTTATGCATCTATATATAAAATAATTTTATTTTATATTTTTCCCTCTCATTGTGCAGACCCATGTGTTTGTGGGAGTGACTTGTGCCATAGTTGATACATCTACAAATTTAACAAATTACAAAATCTAAAGAATTAGCAAGTTTTAATGTTTACTGTGCATTGCACATACTAGAATTTGTTCTGAAAGTGAGAATGTGCTTTGTGTTGGTATCATCACTACAGATTAGGAGCAGCAGACGAACCAGTTCCTTGACAAGAAATTATAGGTGGTATGTTTTTGTCTTTTTCAAAGCCATTTCGTGATTAGCCTTTAAAATTCCAAATTTCCTTCAATGTTTGTATTTAAAGCCTCTTCCTGGTATCATCAGAATGTGGCAAAGTTTTACTTTGAATGATTGTATCAGAGCAGATCAAAAGAGAGTAACATATATGTGAAGTATTTTCTTTCAGTTTATCAGGTTTTCTCTTTTATTCTGCTGCATCTTCTAATTAAAATGGTTAAAAATGAAACTTGAATTGTATTAAACAAACAAAAATATTACTCATGTTAGACTCAGTAATAAAAACACAAAGGATCAACAGTTCAACACCAAGGACCAGCAGAAAAAATAAGCTACAAATCTCATATCAGCCTACATGCATGCCAAATTTAAGCCTAATTTACATAAATGAGTCACAAACAAAGGGAGTTACACTATTGATTCTAACAATATGTCTCTGCATTCTGAAAGTCTTAACGACATTGTAGCTTTGACAGAATACTTGAGACAAGCAAAGCAATTAAAGTGACTTCATTTAGCTCAACTACAATATCACACATCTCCTAGTTTTGTGCATGGCTCTTAGATGGACATTTCTTGATCACCCATAAACTTCCTCAGTTCTAATCTATTCTCCTGCAAATTAAGATTTCTCAAATAAACATAGTAGTAATTACCATTGGCATTATGCAGCAACTTTTCTTCCCAATCTTTCCTTTTCCTCCCTTTTCTGCAGCGACCAACCTTTCTAATCTAAAGGGAAACAAATAGATTTATTTGTTGTTTTATATAGTTGGTAGAAATATAAAAGAAAAATACTAGTGACACTCAACCTTTTTTTTTTTTTGTCATTAGACACTCAACCCATGATTGCCATGAAAAACACTTAACACGTGCGTGCTCTAGGTCGTTCTGTACAATTGCATGCATAATGGTCCATTGCTACTCATACCAAAAGAAAGATGATGACATTTTAAGTGTTTAACAACTATTAAGAGAATAGGGGAAGGAGAGTCAAAATAACGTGAAAATAGAATAATTAATAATGATCAAAGGTTTAAATAGCGGATAGCGGACTCGTAGCGGACAGGCTAATGTCATAGCGGATAGCGGATAGCGGTTATTTCGCGGCTGATATCGGACCATAGCGGATCTGCACACACAAGTGTATTTTGAAGGTCTAGTATAGCCTAAAATAAAAAATTAAAATATTTTCATGCAACTAATTAATGCCAACTAAAATTATATTCATTGTCTATGCATATTTGACCACAAAATTTTTAGAATTTGAAAAAATTCAAAGCATAAAAGTTGTAGCTTATTTTATAACCTTTCCATAGAACTTTGAATCACATCAATCAGAGTTCATATGTGAAAGATATGTCCAAAATACTACTGTTAAATCGGCAAATTATAAACTGCACCGCTATTTCCGCTAATTTCCCGCTATATCGCCGCTAATTTCCCGCTATATGCCCGCTAAATTCCGCTACGATGCGTGTTATCGGACAACCCGCTAAATCTGTCACGCTGTAGCATTCCATCACATTGACCCGCTATCTCGCCGCTATAGCGGCCGCTACGGCCGCTATTTAAACCTTTGATATGTTAGAGATATGTCCTAGAAGCCAATCAGTTGGTGGCTATTATATTAGTTTATGTTATTGATGATGCTTGATCATTTGTTCCTAGAGTTTATTGTTGACAGATCATTCAGGTTGAGGATCTGAATTGTAGATCTCTGTGGATCATTCTTTAGAATGACAATAATATCTCTAAAGAGTCCATAATCTTGATAATTAACAAGGAACATTAATTATCATATAAGATTAGTATGCAAGTTAAGTGATGATTAAGTTCTACAAATCATGGATAATGAGTTACCGACTTAATTGCATATGTATATGTTACTGGAACATAGTACAGGACATGACCCAATGAAATAAATATATGGATTGTGTTATGTGTCATTATTTATTTCGTACGTGTTTGATTCCGAGTTTGAGATGGTTCAGTTTTTCCACATGAGGATAGGTTCTATAAATATCGTCTAACGCTGATTCCTGATAAGGGCTGCTATACGGACTTTATTTATGTTCTCTTGAATTGTGCGGGGAGAAACTGGTCATCAAGACAACCGTATGTCCCTCATTAGTTCACCTAGTGAGTTATGATATCTACTGGGCCCCTTGATGGAGTTGGATCGTATGCGCGCAACTAGGCGATCAACTCTAGATCAAGAAACGTATAATCTGCAAGAATGACACATTCCTATCTTGGATTATACAAGGATATCATGTGACATAGGAATCAAAACAATAAGATATTTTTTCTTATGCAGGATTGAAGTACTGTATTGGTACAGTATTTATTTGTGCGAATTGGGAATCATAACGTGTTGCTAAATACCGCTTATGATTAATGGAAATAAATGGTGATTTATTTTCCATGGCCAACATAGCATAAATCCTCAAAGGGTCACACAAATAGGACTTTAACCATACGTGCATTATTTATTTATTTGCAGTAGCGAGTACTGCGAATATATGATAACTTGATTAATTAATTATATACCGTTATAAACCGTTATAATTAATTAACTCAAATGGATTATATAGAAATAATATAATACATATGCTAATTCCAAATTAATTATTAATATGTTAATAATTAAGTTAGTTCAATGCATATTTATTATACTGAGTTAATTGGCCTTTTAGTTAATCAGTTAACTGAAAGCCCGATATGAGACGAATTAAAGGAGTGATTTAATGGGCCATTATATCATGTGGCCTGACCCACATGAGGGCTGAAAATTTCAGCCATGATAGGGGCAATTTCATCCAGGAGAAAATAGGAAGAGAGAAACCTAATTATGGAAACGTTCCATATATATATTGATTGTTTCTTTGGGAACAAGTCAGCACAAACCCTAGAACATTCTCTCTCTTCCTCTCTAGGCCGCAATACTATTCACGGTTACTGTTCATCAAGAGAGAAAAATAGTTTTCTCTCATTGATTGCTCTCTTAGCTCATGCGTTAAGCGATTCTCCTTCCAGTTAAACAATTAATCGTGCGAAGGAAATCAAAAGGGAATTAGCTATCGTCTCGGATAAGTTAGCACTTGTCTTGAGACTTTGGTTAATCTTCTAGGTGGACTCGAGGCAACCGGAGGCAGTCAAGAGGGTGACGAGCACGCCACCGACTCCAAGAGATTGGATTCAAGCCTTCCGAATACGATTTCGGAAGATGTAACCTCCTACGCTTCTCTCTTTATATGTTAAATGACTTGAATAACTAAATCCGTTTTTTCGTGCGTTTTAGTTGCTTGTTAAATGTTAATAAAAATTAAAATTGTACATGGACTTGAGTTCCTAACAGTGGTATCAGAGCGCTGGTCGTTATTCAAGTTTTTAACATTTTAAATCGAGAAATTAGTAATTAACAAAGTTAATTAGTGATGTGTGTGCTTGCTGTTCTGGAAAAATCTGTTTTTCTGTCTTGTTGCTTGTTTTTCGTGATATAAATTTCTCTGAAATTTTTTCTCTCTTACTAGAAGTTGTAGATCTTTGAGTCATGGTTCTTTTGGCACTGGTTTCACTATTTTATAAATAGTTATGAATTTTTAGTGAATTAAACGGTTACGGTGTGCTGATCTACCGTTCTGCTGCACAGTTCTGTTTGTATGGCAAAAATAACGTATTTTTCGAAAATAGCTATCTGTAATCTTTGGATAGGATTAATCTAGGCTTGATACTCTTTCTGGATATGTGTAATTTGTTACCTGTTTCGGATTTTATATGGATGTTCAAGTATGGAAAGAATCGAAGTCGTCAGATCTGTTTTTCTGAACAAGCTGGTTTTTTTGAAAAACTAAATTTATTGAAGGACTTTTATAGAAAAGTGTTTGAATAGAGTTGTTCAACATCAAATTAGGATTCTGTAAAAATTAGTTTCATAATTTTTCTTTAAGGTTTGATAATTCAACTGGGTCAAAACTTTTCAGTCGTCAGTCTGTTTCAGAACAGGACAAGTCGCTAGTATGACTTTTAACTCGATGATTTTGAATAGACCTTGGTATTTTTCTTTTCATGGATTGATAGCCTAGTATATAAAGTATTTTTCTATGTAAATTGTTTGCCTGAAAAATATCAAGGGGTTGATCACACAGACCGAAAGGTTGAGGCCAAAAACATAATTTTCTCTAACGGTGCTTCGCGCGCTGTCTGGGATTTTGTCTTTTTTTATTCTCCCTGATGGTAGCTGATCTCTCCTTGAATTTTTTACTGGTAGTTACACTCATTGTAAGGAGTTCTCTGGATTTATTTCGGGATTTTTGGTGACCGAAAAATATCGGATTTTATCGGGTCCCAAATTGCTTATTTTAATTAGTTAAAATATATTCTAATTAATCGAATTAGTTAAAATGTTAATTAGAACGCTCCTTAAATACCCTCCTTTTTGTTTTTGATTTGTCGATTAAATTTCAAAGGTTTAAACAAGTAGTTGTAATGTTAAACCTATTTGCATTTGGAAAAACGAGCGACAAGCATACACAAAGATTCTAATTAATGAAGTTAATTAAAAACTAGTGAAACATGTATATTGTATATGTGCTAACTCGTTTTTGTAGGAGGATCGTGGGTTTAGTATGGCTCAAGATTCCAATGCCTTGTGGTTCGTAAATGAATGCATGTGTGAATGTATGTAATGCGGACTTTGGTGTCATTAATTAATTTTGATTAATTTTAATGTAACTTGTGAGGCTTGCATGCCCCTAAGGCCTAGGAGGGAATTAGAATTTTTTCACATGTATTTATTTCCATTAATTATAGGATATGATCATTATAATTAGTGGGAGGGCTTGAATTAGATTAGTCTTGCTACATGGAGATGCAGCGAAGATTAATATGCAAGCTAGAGCCATACAAACCCACAACAATGGCTGTGCCTTGAGATGCTTATTATGTGATTGTTTGCATACTATGAAATGTCATAGGATAGGTATGGGTGTATGCTGACACGACCACCAAATAAAGTCGCATAATGATTGTCCCAATTAATTTGATTAAGTCGACCGCCCTCTTTCTCTCTATCCCCTTCACGTCGCTTGCCCTCTCATGGCGCAGTCCGCCCAAGCGGACGTCATGGTTGTCATGCGAAAGTCGGAGTACAAATAAATGGATTTGTTAGGAGCAAATAGAGAGATGTTGCTTATCGATGGACCCAACTAAAATTTGGACATCGGGACGAAGTTTGTAAATATATAGATATTCACAAACCAAGAGTCATATGGTTGATATGATTGGTTGGAGAACCTACCTTGTCTAGTTAAGTAGAGTGACGTGCCATAGAAGGTTTACTTGATGAAAACGGGGATTTTGGAAAACCAACTACATTTGGGACATTAAATAAATGTAGTGGGAGTTTTGTTTATTGTTATAAATAAAACATTGCATAAACTAAATGACCTTAAATTGAAATTGTTATAGATACTAAATGTATTAATTTCGTTGTGATCAATCTTTGAATTTGAACTATCTCGTTTCTAAAGGTATTTACTTGGAGAAGTAATATCGATTCCTAAGACATGTTCTTAGCGAAGAGAAACTTGAGCATGTTTATTCCCAAAATTATTCCTCAACTTCCCAAACGTAGCATCGCGATGATTGATTGACCTTTACGAAAAGTTATACAATAAAGTGGATGCCGATATCCTCATTTTAGGATCTCTAGACCTTTGGATTAAAGAATTCATACGGACTAGATTTGACTCCTACGCTCGCATCCACTTACTCAAGAAGGAGTTCTTAGAGAACGTAGATGTTGACTCCATCATTTATGATCGAGTAATGGAGCATGAATTAAGTAAGAGAAACTTCTTTTAAGAAGGTACATGAAGGTTCCTTTGGCTTGCGAACTGAAATGTTTGAGTAGCTAATTGGCAACTAGAGATATTAGATCTCCGATATCAAGGACTGTTGATATTGTCATGCTATCTCTTCCTAATTAAATGAAGAAAATGATGTTACATTTCGCAAACTTGTTTGTGCAAATGGTAATTAGCTAAGTTTTTAAGAAATACTTCGCTTAAGTTTGAGTTGAGACTTCGAGACCCTCAATTGTGATCATGTGTCACATGAGATGTTTCATTTGTCATTTATGGAGGCATTTGAAAGGTTGTCCGAAGTACCATGATTATTGTGTTGGAAATGTTCTAAATTTTCGAAAGTATTTGTCGTTCAAATTATCTCGCTATCTCTAAATTCATACCAGTAACTTAGTACTAGTTCATATGCTCGCATTTAATGAAATGTGTAGGCAATGAAGAGTGAGAGAAAGCTCGAGATTAGTAAAGTCAACTCCGTATAAGGATATGGCTTATTCGTTTAAGCCACTACCATTGGATACGTAGAGTTGTCTTTACTAATAGAAACTGTAGGTCGAGTACCTCGTTTCTTACATCCTAAAACTTTATCTCCATTTCATATAGATGATGGATGATTACGTTTTGTAAAAGACAAGCGATGTTCTTTTATTATGGATTTGTTTATATGATTTCATGCCTATTGCTTGAATATGCTTGAAATAGATAAACGAGTTTTGAATGACAAATAGGATGCGTAAGACTTCACATAAAGTGTTCGACTTTCATGTGAAATGACCGCTTAGTCATACATAAACGAGAATCGCATTATGAGAGTCTACATAGCGTGGAACGCGTGGCTCAATTCGATTTCGAATCAATAGAGATATGCGAATCATGTTTGTTAGATGACAAAAGCGCCTTTGACCTATAAAGGTTCAAGGACAAGTAACTTGATTAGGACTTATACATGTCGATGTATGTAGACCTATAAGTACTTGTGTACTGAAAGGTTATTGAGACTTTACCACTTAGCCAACGATCAAGGTATATATTAACGTATCTGTTTGATAAGGTATGAGTGTGAACTTTTTGACTAGTTCAAAGGAGTTCAAGTGTGAAGTTAATAGACCGTTCAAGAAAAGAAAAGTCTTACAATTGATCATGGTGAATAGTTAAGTCATATGATTTGAGATATTATCTAAAGAGTGTGAAAGTCGTTTCATAACTCACTCTATGAGGAACATTGTGAAAATAGTGTGTCCAAGAATGAAGGTATCGAACACTATTTGATATCGTTCGATCGATAATAAATCAAATTGACTTATTTGACTCATATTAGGGACTTATGTTTGAAGACAATATTGTTTACACTGAATAATGTTCCATCGAAATCTATTGAGAAAGATATCTTACGAGATTTGATCTCTAAGTACATTATTTCTCAAGATTTGGTGTTAAGAAGCTTATTTCAAAGTTTGTTGATTAATAAGCTTTGACCCAAATAGGACGCTTAATATTTTGTAGGATGCCTAAACTAACCGAAAGGTACTACTTCTACGAACATGGTAAGAACAATCTAGTTGTTGCTCATCATGACATAGTCTTGGAGAATAACGTTCTCAAGATAAAGTAATGGGAGTAAGGTGAGCATAAAGGAGTTTATGTGTCACTACAAGAAGTATCCTTTATGGAAAACTTGTTACTCCATACATGGTGCTTAGTGGGAGTTGAGCGAAACTTCATTCACAAGCCGTTGTGAAAGGAAGAAGTTCTTTAGCACGCTCGCTTCTAATGATGACTTAAACATCTCACGAGCTGATGATGTTTGCGAAACTCAGTACATACGAGGATCGAGAACTTATTCTACAAATCGTTGTGAAAGAGGTTCATGAACCTTGAGCACTAATCCTACAAAAGGTCAACGAAAGTGATTGTCTAACCGAAAGGTGCATAGACATCACGACATCCTCGTACCTGGCATATGAGGATCCGTTGATAATTAAAGAACCGATGGAAGAACCCGATTCCACAAGTATGGTTTGAACCCATGTGATCTTTAAGTGCAATCCATGTGTAACAACAAGGTATGGACCTTTGTTGATGTTCATGAAGGAGCAATCCGTCAAGAACATTCAGATCTTTAAAGGAAAGATTGACATGGATGGCAAGTCGACTATGTACAAAGCACAGCTTCACGCTTGTGGCTATGTCTAAGTCGATGACGAGTTGACTATGTACAAAGCATGGCTTCTCACTTGTAGCTATTTATAAGTCAGTCAATAAAGATCATTCTAGCAATAGTTGCATTTCATATATATTGATATATGGAAAGGTACATCAAAACCGCCTTCATTGATTGAATGAAAAAAGATGTGTATTTGACACAAATCGAGGTCTTGATTGATGTATTGCTATAAACATATGCGTACTTCAAGGATCCATTAGTGGATCGAAGAGCGTACTGTGGAATAAATATTTTGACAAGGAAGTCAAGCAGTTGATCTTCATCAAAAGTATCTTGTATAGACAAGATATTCAGTGGGAGCATAATTGTGTTATCTGTATTGTACAAGATAACTGGATATTAATTGGGAAATAACATTGATTAAATGAATATTGTCAAGATCTCATTGAAGAATGATTTCTTGGGCAAGATCATCTAAATCCTAGGAAACAAAATCTATGGAGATAGATTATGATGGATGTTAGGTTTCGGCGAATGTGCATATAATGACGAAGAGTTCTAGAAACATGAAAGCTGGACTTTATGTCGAACCGCGTCATATGGCATATAACTTAAGTTTAACTCGGTTTATTGCAACTCAATTCGAGAAGAAGTGCGTGAAACAGTTCAAGTATTCTTTCATTATGAGTTTCATAATATACGCCATACTTATGCACATGCCCTAATGTGTAGTATCCAAGAAGTATGACAAACAGTTGTCAAATGGATACAAGAGACACGCATTTGGACAATAATCAAAGGATATTCTCGAGTATCTTATGAGAAAGAGAGATATATTTTTCATCTATGATGAAAAAGAGCTCGTGTAAGTTGTTACACTAATGTCAGATTTCGAAAGATTGATGTAATCACAATTGAGCTACATATTTTGCTTAAAGGTGGTGTTGTAAGTTTAGAAGGTGTTCTAAATGGGATATTACAACCGTTTCCGTCACCAAAGCAAAATAGATAGCAACTTGTGAAGCAACGAAAGAGAATAGTTTGGATCAAGATGTTCTCAGTCAAGCTGATATGATTCTATGCATCTCGAACCATAGCTTAGTCTTGAAGAACCCAATATCTGATTGGTGATCCAACTATGATCTATGACAGCATCACTTGATATCATATGATGATGATCAAGACTATATATATATGAGTATATATATGTGTAGGTTCAACCAAAAGTGGATAGTTTCGCAAACACAGCGAAGACTCTGACATAACCTTTACCTTAAGCAGTATACGAGATGCTATTGAGCATCCATGCGTAATGGACGTGTGAGTAACTGGCTATAAGCGTATTATTTCTTTTGAGGTTCGAGACATGTATATATGTAGATATATGACATCGTTCTCAATTATTCACTGGCTAGAAGTCACTATTGATTGACTCTAGGCCAAGTGGGAGATTGTTAGAGATATGTCCTAGAAGCCAATCAGTTGGTGGCTATTATATTAGTTTATGTTATTGATGATGCTTGATCATTTGTTCCTAGAGTTTATTGTTGACAGATCATTCAGGTTGAGGATCTGAATTGTAGATCTCTGTGGATCATTCGTCAAAATGACAATAATATCTCTAAAGAGTCCATAATCTTGATAATTAACAAGGAACATTAATTATCATATAAGATTAGTATGCAAGTTAAGTGATGATTAAGTTCTACAAATCATAAGTAAGGAGAACTTAATTGCATATGTATATGTTACTGGAACATAGTACAGGACATGACCCAATGAAATAAATATATGGATTGTGTTACGTGTCATTATTTATTTCTTACGTGTTTGATTCCGAGTTTGAGATGGTTCAGTTTTTCCACATGAGGATAGGTTCTATAAATATCGTCTAACGCTGATTCCTGATAAGGGCTGCTATACGGACTTTATTTATGTTCTCTTGAATTGTGCGGGGAGAAACTGGTCATCAAGACAACCGTATGTCCCTCATTAGTTCACCTAGTGAGTGATGATATCTACTGGGCCCCTTGATGGAGTTGGATCGTATGCGCGCAACTAGGCGATCAACTCTAGATCAAGAAACGTATAATCTGCAAGAATGACACATTCCTATCTTGGATTATACAAGGATATCATGTGACATAGGAATCAAAACAATAAGATATTTTTTCTTATGCAGGATTGAAGTACTGTATTGGTACAGTATTTATTTATGCGAATTGGGAATCATAACGTGTTGCTAGATACCGCTTATGATTAATGAAAATAAATGGTGATTTATTTTCCATGGCTAACATAGCATAAATCCTCAAAGGGTCACACAAATAGGACTTTAATCATACGTGCATTATTTATTTATTTGCAGTAGCGAGTACTGCGAATATATGATAAGTTGATTAATTAATTATATACCGTTATGAACCGTTATAATTAATTAACTCAAATGGATCATATAGAAATAATATAATGCATATGCTAATTCCAAATTAATTATTAATATGTTAATAATTAAGTTAGTTCAATGCATATTTATTATACTGAGTTAATTGGCCTTTTAGTTAATCAGTTAACTGAAAGCCCAATATGAGACGAATTAAAGGAGTGATTTAATGGGCCATTATATCATGTGGCCTGACCCACATGAGGGCTGAAAATTTCAGCCATGATAGGGGCAATTTCGTCCAGGAGAAAATAGGAAGAGATAAACCTAATTATGGAAACGTTCCATATATATATTGATTGTTTCTTTGGGAACAAGTCAGCACAAACCCTAGAACATTCTCTCTCTTCCTCTCTAGGCCGCAATACTATTCACGGTTACTGTTCATCAAGAGAGAAAAATAGTTTTCTCTCATTGATTGCTCTCTTAGCTCATGCGTTAAGCGATTCTCCTTCCAGTTAAACAGTTAATCGTGCGAAGGAAATCAAAAGGGAATTAGATATCGTCTCGGACAAGCTAGCACTTGTCTTGAGACTTTGGTTAATCTTCTAGGTGGACTCGAGGCAACCGGAGGCAGTCAAGAGGGTGACGAGCACGCCACCGACTCCAAGAGATTGGATTCAAGCCTTCCGAATACGATTTCGGAAGAGGTAATCTCCTACGCTTCTCCCTTTATATGTTAAATGACTTGAATAACTAAATCTGTTTTTTCGTGTGTTTTAGCTGCTTGTTAAATGTTAATGAAAATTAAAATTGCACATGGACTTGAGTTCCTAACATGATAATGATTCGTTGCTTTTAACTGTTGAGATAGGAAAAGGTGAAATTGAAGTTTAACTATTAGATTTGGGGGTATTTGGACCATAGAATCCACTAATATATCTATTCAGGCCTATTCTAGGTTCAATCATGCCACATCAACTACTCAAGTAATCATGTTGTAATACTTGCAATTAATGATGGCACAAAGAATTTAACTGAACCATACTAAAAAAGTTCCAACTATTATTTGAAAAAAGAAAGGATGAACTAGGGGGTCAATTAATTGAGCCTAAGAGAGTCGAGTTGCTTTCTGAGCATTCCTCAAAATACTTAAAAATTTATGCACCTCATAAAATTTCAAGTTCAGTGATTCCAGAGCAGGGCAATTATGCAGCATCATGATGACAGCTCGAATGTTGTACTCATGAAAGCAAAGGCCGACATCCAAACGTTTCAGACTAGGAAACTTTGGCATGGTTTTTCTTGTACCCAAACAGGCGAGAACCTCATTGTGCTCTTTATCCTGTTTAAAACACAAAATAGTCATAAGATGGGATACCAAGTAAAGCATAAATATACAATTCTCCTCAATGCTATCCAAATGCAAGTGCATCCTTGGTATCATATTTGATAAGTAGCAAGCAGGCAGCTGATGGGTTCAAAACATAAATCTGAGCAATGGAAGATGGGATCACACCAAAGATGCACAGATAAACACACCATATGTTTTTCCAAATGCAAAATATCCACTCACCTTTACATGAAGACTTAGTTCTTCCACATGCGAAATACACTTCAACAGCCTCTTAAGAGCACCGACAGCTTTTGGATTATCAATTGACAGCTGTGAGAGATCATTTACAGCAAGGAATATAACAGCTCTTTTCAGCAAAGGAACCTCCAGATGAATGCCAGACAGACTGTGGTGAAGGCAGAAAAATCCCCTCTTTTCCAAATGAATAGACTCCAGTGATGGCAGAAACAACTCTATAGAGTTTTGAATTTTGAAGAATTGGAGACAATTATCAGTCGTAAATTTCTGATTGTTTGGGAGGAAAGACTGAGGCTATCTATACCTTGGATCTCAAGATGTAAATCCTCCAATGAACACAATTGAGAGACAAGTTGGTTGATTATGGTCGGGTCAATGTAAAATAATCGGAGAGAGAGTCTTCTGAGGAAGGTCAAAGTGAACCCAGAGGGAAATGTCTCATAGCGATATCCTCTTATAAAATCAAGTGAGAGAGACTTGAGCGAGCTGATAGAGAATATTCTTGGGAGAGTAAAAAAAGATCTGATCCTTCAATTGTGAGGTGGTGTAGGCTGAGGAAGCAGGCGTTGGAAAAAAGAGAACACATATATGAGTCTGGGATGTGGGAATTATACTTTAGGTGTAAGTGCAAGCTAAAAAGGGAGTAGGAGGGATTTCGGCGGCAGAGGACACGATTGACCAAAGCAATAAAATGGTTAAGATCATGGTGGGAAGAAAGCTATGGGCAGATGAATTGCAGGGAAGGGGAGGCCTCCCAGAGGTGGCGGATGCGGCGACAGAGGACGGAGGTGCGAGCCGCGATATCCAACGGGAGAAATGACAGGATTGTGATGATCAGCTCGTCCTGGAGGTTGGAGAGATGATCCATTCCTTTTGCTGCCTTCTCCTTTTTGTGAAAATAATGCTGAAAACAGGTCATTCGGCCAGGTGTTCGGCCAGGTGCACAGCCGAATGGTAGGCCGAATCTCTCCATCTGGACGTGTTTTCTAAAGAAAAATGAAAGATCTTGGCAGCTCAAACTAGGAAAGAGGTGCCTAGCACGTCCTTGGGTGTATTACCTATATTTCCTTGTGTGAGGGGCATAAAATTGTAAAGAAATAATGAGAAATTATGGAAAGTGGGTGTGTGCCTCTATAGGATAGTTTTTTCTATTTATGTTTCATCTTCTCCATGTAATATTCAACAAAAAAATCAATAAAAAAGTGAGACGTGTGCGTGTGTGAGGACGTAGGCACCAAGTTGGTGCTGAACCTCGTTAAATTCGTGTGTCTCTTTATTGTTTATGTCTTTTTTACATGGTATCAAAGCGTAGTTCGATCTAAGACCAAAAAGAACCTTAAAAACTGACCATTCGGCCTAGTGTTCGGCCGAATACCAAGCCGAACAGAACCAAAACCAAGCATAGTTTGCCATGGCTAACCCCGAAAATGAAACCAAATCAATTTTGGAGAAGTTAACAGAGCTAGTAGTCGCTCAGCAAGCCCAGATGACCCAACTCATGACCTATCAAACTCAAACACCACCACCTGCAACCCCAGTAGTCCAGAGTTCAGATGTCTCAGCCTCACCAATAACCACTAAACTAGATGGCTCTAACTACTCTATCTGGGCAAAAGTGGTGAGTATTCATGTCAAGGGACGAAACAAGATGCACCATCTCACAGGTGACCCTCCTGCTCCGTTGATAGATCACCCATCTTACCCCAAGTGGAGTGCAGATGACTCTGTGGTGAAGGGGTGGCTGATTAACTCGCTCGAACCGGCCCTCTTGCCCACGTACCTGCGCCACAAGACGGCGGGCGAGATGTGGAGGGCACTGGCAACTACCTACTATAATGGAAATGACGAGTCACGAGTCTTTGATCTCAACCGACAAGTGTCTCGCCTCAAGCATACAGGTAGACTAGAAGATTACTATAATGGTTTGCAGGGACTATGGAGGGAGATTGACTACCGATGTCCAAATCCCATGACTAGTGCACCGGATATTGAGAGATTCAATGAATACCTGGAGAAGTCAAGGGTGTATACTTTTCTGGATGGTCTTGATGATCGCTTGGACAGTCTCAGGGCCCAAGTGTTGCGACTCACACCATTTCCGACAGTGGAGCAAGCTTATGGGTTGGTGAGAAGGGAGGTCTCAAGGCAATTTGTCATGTTGAAAGGTGATGAAGGTAACCATCAAAACTCTATGGTTATGTATTCCAAAGGTGTTTCTAGTGCCAATTATCAGGACAAGTCCAAACTGAAGTGTACCCAGTGTGGAAGAAACGGGCACGTGCGTGAGACTTGCTTTGAGATTGTGGGCTATCCAGAATGGTTCAAGGGGAAGAAGGGCAAGGTGCAGAGAAGGCCTCAGGTGAATATGGTGTCAAACAGCACAACCAGCGAGGCTAAAACCAACCATTCGGCTGACTGTTCGGCTGGAGCAAGCCGAACAGGAGGCCGAACAGTGGCGCCAGACACTCAAACAGAGGAGGCAGCCAGCCGAACTGACCTGGCAGAGAGTAGTGCGGGTCGGGCGCAGCTGTGTGCAGCCCGAGAAATCAACTCCACTAATCATGATGCAGGTTTGATAGGTAACACATCAATTCAAGATATATCTCTTCTCACAAATCGTGGTTCGGATTGGGTAATTGATTCTGGGGCTACAGACCATATGAACTTTGACATAAAAGATTCTAAAGAAACCAGGGAACCAAGAGTTAAAAATATCTACAATGCAAATGGATTTGAATACCCAGTAAAAGGGGCAGGAAGTGTAGATATTTCACCTTCTTTAATTCTTCATAACACCCTCCATGTACCCTCCTTGACAAATCGGTTGATTTCAATTGGACAAATAACGGAGGAATTGAACTGTGTGGTTCTAATGTTTCCTGATTTCTGTATTTTCCAGGATGTCCTCACGAAGGAGATCATTGGGCGTGGTACTAAAAGAGGTCGTCTGTATCACTTAGAAGACCTCAAGATTGGGAGAACTAACTTGGCTAGCAGGAATTCAAACTTGGAAGAAAGAATTTGGACATGGCATAGGCAGTTAAGACACCCATTGAAGAGAATTTTACCTGATTTATTTTGTGGAATGAATTTATCTAAGTTTAATTGTGAGACTTGTGTAAAAGTAAAAAGTCACCGTGTGACTTATAATATTAGTTTGAATAAGTGTGATAAACCTTTTGACTTGATCCATTCTGATGTTTGGGGACCATCCCCGGTTGAATCAATTTTTGGGTATAAATACTTTGTCTTGTTTGTGGATGATTGCACTAGAATGACTTGGTCTTTTTTGTTGAAAAGAAAGGATGAAGTAGGAGAAGTGTTTAAAAGTTTTCATGCTATGGTACAAACTCAATTTGGGATTAACATAAAAATGTTTAGGAGTGACAATGGTGGTGAATTTGTGAATAGGAATTTAAGGAATTTCTTTAAAGAACAAGAGGTTATTCATGAAACAACCTGTGTTGGGACACCACAACAAAATGGGGTAGCTGAAAGGAAAAATAGGCATGTCCTTGAGACTGCGAGGGCATTGTTATTTGAAAATAATGTGCCTCAGAAATTTTGAGACTGTGCTGTGATGATGGCGGTGTATGTCATTAATAGGTTACACTCAGTAATTAATAAATTTCAAACCCCTTTGAAGAAACTTAGTACCTTTCACTCTATTCCATTTGTCCTAAGTTTGCAACCAAGAACATTTGGGTGTTTAGCATATGTGCACATTCAGAAAAATAGTAGGACCAAGCTAGATCCTTGTGCAGTCAAGTGTATCTCCCTAGGAGCTGGAACAAACCAAAAAGGGTATAGGTGCTTTGAACCAAAATCTCATAAGTGGTATGTAACAAATGATGTGACTTTTCTGACACCACATGTTTTCCTCAGGGGGAGAGAGAAAATGAGAGGAACCAGTGGTATCAACAAGAAGAAGACTCTTATGAAATGGATGGTTGTCTAGAAATTAGAGAACAGGAGAATTTGACCCATTTGGGTGTCCACTCGGGAGACCATTCGGCCGAATGGCAGGCCGAACAGGGAGAACAGAGAGAGAAAATTGATAATTTGGAGGAACATGGTCATTCGGCTCTGCGTTCGGACGAACAGGAGGCCGAACACATCACAGAATGGGCCGAACAGATGAGGGAATCTGATTTCAATGATGGACTTGACTCCTAGGATGGCCCGGATGCACAAGAGGAAGAAGTGGATGAAGAAGTGATACAGACTAACCTTCCACAACCCCAAGCATCTCCAGAGGACACTCCTGAGGTTAGTGGCTCTAACTCTAGATATGTGCTTTCACCACGTCACAATCGTGGTAAACCACCAAAGCGGTATGTACCTGAAGATGGGACAAGTAAAGAAGTTGTATACCCAATTGCAAACTTTGTTACCACTAAAGGACTACCAGAACCACTGAGAAAATTTGGTGACCAAATGTTGACTATACCTATACCTAGAAATGTGAATGAAGCCTTGAATGATCCTAAGTGGATAGAAGCAATGAATGAGGAAATGAAAGCTCTATATAAGAATGAGACCTGGTCCTTGGTAAATTTGCCTAATGGTAAGAAACCAGTAGGATGTAGGTGGGTGTTTTCGATAAAGTATGGTGCTGATGGTAATGTTGAAAGATACAAGGCTAGATTAGTTGCTAAGGGGTACACTCAAACTTATGGGATTGACTATCAGGAGACCTTTTCTCCTGTTGCAAAACTAAACACAATTCGAGTGTTGTTGTCTCTTGTAGCTAATTTAGACTGGCCTCTCCACCAATTTGATGTGAAGAATGCCTTCTTACATGGAGATCTGGAAGAAGAGATCTATATGGAGCTACCACCAGGATTTGATGAATTAAAGGCGCTCAACATGGCAACCCAGGACAAACAGAGCCTCTGATCGGCCACTTGTTCGGCCAGGAGCAAGCCGAATGATCAGCCGAATGGAAGGCAAAGTGGCCCAGAAAGTAAGGTGTGCAAACTGAGGAAGGCCCTGTATGGGTTGAAACAGTCTCCACGTGCCTGGTTTGGAAGGTTTTGTCAAGGAATGAAGAAATATGGATTCATTTAAGGAGAATCGGATCACACTCTGTTTTATAAAAGGAGATATGAAAAATTAACTGTACTAATTGTCTATGTTGATGACATGATAATTACAGGTGATGACACGGAGGAAATCCAACGACTTGAGGAGAAACTTTCCAAAGAATTTGAGATGAAGAATCTAGGAGGTCTGAAATACTTTCTTGGAATTGAAGTGGCTCGATCTAGCGAAGGTATAGTCTTATCCCGGAGAAAATATATCTTGGACTTGCTGGCAGAAGTGGGCATGTTAGATTGTCGTCCAGCAGACACACCAGTGGTGCAAAATGAGAAGTTGGGCGAATTCCCAAATCAAGTTCCAACCAACAAGGAGGGATATCAAAAATTGGTAGGGAAACTAATCTATTTGTCTCATACAAGACCAGACATAGCCTTTGCAGTGAGTTTGGTAAGTCAATTCATGCATAACCCAAGTGAAGCTCATATGGAAGCAGTAATAAGAATCATCAGATACCTGAAAGGCTCTCCTGGAAAGGGAATACACTTTAGGAGGAATGGGCTTCTTGACATTATGGGTTACACCGATGCAGATTGGGCTGGTAGTGTCACTGATAGGAAGTCAACCTCAGGGTACTTTGCATTCGTAGGAGGTAATCTTGTGACTTGGCGAAGTAAGAAACAAGGGGTAGTTGCTCTTTCAAGTGCAGAAGCTGAACTCATTGGTATAGTGAAGGGTGTGTGTGAATTACTGTGGATAAGAAAGCTCATGAAAGAACTTGGCTTCAAGTCAGGGGGAGCTATGATATTGTGTGTTGATAATAAAGCAGCGATTGACATGTCTCACAATCCGGTCCAATATGACAGGACTAAACATGTTGGAGTCAATAGGCACTTCCTCAAGCAAAGCATAGACCTCAAGATCATTCAGTTGAAGTTTGTGAAGTCTGAGCATCAACTGGCTGATATTTTGACTAAGGGAGTTACAAGTAATGCGTTCAAGACTGTGATCAGCAAGTTGGGTATGACAGACTTGTACATACAACTTGAGGGGGAGTGTGAAAATAATGCTGAAAATAGGCCATTCGGCCAGGTGCACAGCCGAATGGTAGGCCGAATGGCTCCATCTGGACGCGTTTTCTGAAGAAAAAGGAAAGATCTTGGCAGCTCAAACTAGGAAAGAGGTGCCTAGCACGTCCTTGGGTGTATTACATATGTTTTCTTGTGTGAGGGGCATAAAATTGTAAAGAAATAATGAGAAATTATGGAAAGTGGGTGTGTGCCTCTATAGGATAGTTTTTCCTATTTATGTTTCATCTTCTCCATGTAATATTCAACAGAAAAATCAATAAAAAAGTGAGACGTGTGCGTGTGTGAGGACGTAGGCACCAAGTTGGTGCTGAACCTCATTAAATTCGTGTGTCTCTTTATTGTTTATGTCTTTTTTACACTTTTTTCTTTTGATGAGCTGTCCATAGGCTTGTTCTGCCTTTTTCTTCTTATTCTTCTTCTTGGACAATTCGTCATCTTCCAGATCCATAGCAATTGCAACTGAAAGAGCAGAAATTGTTGAATCTTTTTTTGAGAGTATTTTTTTTTTTTGAAAAAAAGGCCATTATTAATAGAAATCAACATCCCGAGTTACAACCATAGAATAAAACAACGTTCTCTCCATATGCTACTTTAACTATACCCCTTAACCCCCACGAACTAAATTGCCAAATATTAAACGCCGATACAACAAAACAAAATGTCTGTTTCTAAACTGAAATTTACTAAAACCCATAACAAAGCCCCTAAGCAAACAACTACAGTAACTAAAAATAACCGTCAGCTTCTGAATCTTCAAATCTCCTTAGTTCAACGTCAGCTGAGCTATGTGCCAGCCTGTCCAATCATTCAGCCCAGGTATACCCGTCAGATTAGTATCAGGAGATTGCATCTGTATGGGTATTATTGACCAATCTTCAGGTAGCCATTGGAGGATGTATGGTTTAGTGTCTATTGCAGCTAGCCCTGCCCAATACATTACAAAAGAGTGTATCATGAGTAAAAAGTTTCGAGTAGTTTTAATTTTGTTTATTATTGAAGATCATTTCATTCCTCATGTTTCATATACTCCAACATAAGGCCCCAAAACATATCAAAAAAGCTTCCTTACTCCCCTGTGGAAGATTAAAAGCAAAATCAAGTATATCATGTAAAGAATTCCATGAAGAGAAATAATTTTGGCCCTGACCCATCCAAAACCAAACATTCCTTGCACATGGACATAAGAGAAAACGATGGTCACCAGTTTCTTCTTGTGTTCCACAACAGCTACAAGTACTTACCCCCTGCCAATCCCTTTTACATAAATTTTGTTTTGTCAACAGTTTGTTATGCATTACCATCCACATGAAGATTTGTATTTTCAAAGGGATTCTACATTGCCACCAAACCTGAGCATTGTTTGTTTGGATACCGCCAAAATTCAGAAATCTATAAAGTGATTGAGAGTTGTACTGTCCATCTTTCTCCCACTTCCAAGTTAGCTGGTCATCTTCATTTTTCAAGTGAATACTATGAATTATCCCCAAAATTTCTGTCCACTCTTCAAGTAACACCCCATTTAAATTTCTATAAAAAATTAACACCCCTCCCTGAGTGAGTATCACTTCATGAAGGGTACACCCCTTACTGGAGCAAACATCAAACAAAAAAGGGTACATAGTTGCAAGAGAACACTCTTGATACCAAATATCTGTCCAAAACTGAATCCTAGACCCATCACCTATTTTGAAACTACTTGACATTCTACCTAAACCTTCTAAACTGACAATAGTCTTCCAAAATGGGGAAAAATTAATGGGATTGTTGTTTTCATTATACTTTGCTAAAATTAGGTCCTTCCAGAGGCTAGAGAAGCTAGCATTCTGGTACCTTCACCACCATTTCATGAGAAGTGCAGTTATCATATTCTGCATATCTAACACCCCTAAACCATCATGTTTCTTCAATTGACATACTTTCACCTAATTGACTAAAGCAAATCTCCTCTTATTATCTATATTTCCCTTCCATAAGAAACTACTCCTATAAGAATCAATCTGCTTCCTAACTTTGACAGGAACTCTATAAATGGACATCATGTATAAGGGAATAGCACTCAACACTGAATTAACCAATGTCAACCTACCTCCTATTGAAAGCATAGAGCCCTTCTAATTCTGTAGTTTTTTACTAATCTTATCTAAAACAAAATCCCAATCGCTACACCTCAGTTTCTTATAAGTCAAAGGTATCCCTAAGTAAATCAAAGGAAATTGTTCTATTTTGCACCTAAAAATATCTGCTAAAGTCCTACACTTTTCCTCTGAAATGTTAATTGCATACATAGCAGTTTTGTGAAAGTTGATCCTAATACATGACATGGCCTCAAAAGCAATCATAGTCCAGTACACTTTCTCTATGTTCTGTTCTTCAGCTTTCAAAAACAAGAGTGTATCATCTGCATATAAAATATTGGTTAGTGCTTTATTGTTAAGGATATTAGGACCCAAGCCAATAATTGTACCTTGTTCTCTACCTCTATTAAAAATCCTACAAAGAGTATCTACTGCAATATCAAAGAGGAAGGGGGAGAGAGGGTCTCCCTGCCTCAATCCCCTTTTACACTTAAAAAAGTTAGTAGGTTCCCCATTTATATTAATACAAGTATAAGAGCTATTGCAGAGTTGTGAAATCCAAAGTCTCCACTTCTCACTAAATTGTCTACCAGCTAACACTTTGTTTGACCCTATTTTATGGTGCCAAGTTCGCAAAATAATGGAGTAATTTCATGAATAATAGAAGCAAGGAGATTAAAAAATTCATGAAAAATACTAAATGGAGTCAAAAAAATCATGGAAAATTACCCAAAAATCTAGTGAAGCATGAGGAAAATTATGGTGCTTTCAGAATGCCCAAAGAAGCCACATAACTCCCATTATACGTAAAGAAGCCCCTGATTTTGGAGAAAATAAATAAAATAGGTGGAGGGGTATTTTTAGAAAATTCTTGGCACCATTAGATTATCCATAGTTTTGTGGGTCTACATACAAAATTTCATGTGAAAACTCAATTGGAAAGGTCTTCAAACAATTTATTTCCATTCAACAGCTAATGGAAAATACAATAAAAAGGCGAAATAGACATGTCCATTCAATTGGTATTCCATTGCACCGTAAATGGAGAAGGGGCGGTCAGCTATCTTCAAAATTCCCTCCGTACAGTAGAGATCGCGCTGGCTGCGCCTGTTCCACTGTGAACCCATTACTGATAAGATACAGAGGAGAGCGCGGTGTATAAAGGACCAGGTGCGCGCAAGATGAGCCTTAGATGTCGCTGAGATGATTTCCAATACGTAGCTCCCTTCGTCAGACAATGAAGAATGCGCCTGGAATTTGAAGAATGGAAAGAAACAAAGCCGTGGGCCCCTGAAGAAGGTGACTCGGTGTATCATGCACCATGCGTGGCCAAATGAAAGAAAAGGAAGAAGAGAGGAGATCACAACAGAATTGGTTAGAAACGAAGGAAAAGAGAAACCGCCGGGCTCCAGAATGGGATTCATCGAACCTGGACAAGGAGGAGGCCAGAGGATTCGTCTATATAAGGAGCACACCAAGACAGGCCCAGGGGCGAAGCAGATCCACGAAGAAACACACAAACTCAATACAGCACAAGAGAGAGAAGGGAGAGGCATTTAGTCAAGCACTCGATAGGCTAGTGGAGAGAGAGAGATTTTCTGTAAAAGCTTCAAAGAAAGAAACAAGATAGAGGTATTAGATTAAGGTAAGACTAGCTGAAAGAGAATTGATCTGTAATTTTGGTTGAGACTGATTGATTTCGAAGAAGTGTGATTTAATTTTGATTCCTTTGTGGTTCTAGTTTCTTGATCGCGTTTCTTGATCGGTGAATGAGTAGCACATTAGAAAGATCGTTTTAATTCCTCTTTTCTCTGGCCTCGTTATGTGCATTTGAAAGTTTAAGCTATAGTCTCTATAGCCTTAGACAATCAGCAAAAGGATTGATGTTTTGGTTAAGTTTCATGTCGATTTCGGTTTTAGCTCTTCTTTAAGTAGTATATGAATGTCTGTCTGATGTTCTTGAAGCTTAGGCCATGGTTTCATTGGTTCTAGGCGATTAGCTAAAATGAATTTCGTAATTGTATAGAAATCAAGAATCGACTTTTAAATTCAGAAATGCTTCTCTTTCTTCCTCTTTCTTTCAATTCCCTGACCTTTCTGCATCTCTTCTCTCACGGTTTATGCTGAGGTTTCCTCAGATATAGACCGAGAAGGGGTGGCTTAACTTGAGGCTATGCTCATGTTAGGCGAATCCATGGCTTAAGTTGAGGTTTCCTCATCCTTAGGCCTAGATTTCTGCAATTTGAGTTATAAAAGGCTCAAATTGAGGAATCTATTATATATTCGTGGATATCTAGGTGTTATGCTGCCGAAATTGTGTCTCTTTGTATTTTCTTTAAGTTCTAGACGGGAATGCATGAACTGATCTTTATAAGGCATTAACACAAGAATGTTATAGTTTAATTGTTCATGAACCGCATATTGATAGATAGTGCAGTTAAGTCCTTAGAAAATGAATAACAGTGATAAAATGTAAGATTTGAAATCTCTTGGACCAAAGTGAAGATTCCCTTTAGTGTGAATTTACTGCTTTACAAGTATAGTTGCTGTTCAGTAAAAAAAATATGAAAAGAAAAAGGTCTGTTTGTGTTTAGTGTAATTGAAATTGTCAAATACCTGTGATATGAGACCATAATCAGTAAATAGCAACTTCTTTTAGTATATCAGTTTGTTAGCGTTTACTGGTCCCTGTACATGATAAATATGCATTGTATGCCAAATGCGTAAAAAGTTGAGGACTGAATTGAAAAGTAACGATATTGAGTAAGGTACTGTTCTGACATTTAGTGTTTTGTATAAATAAAGTCCTGTAAATATGTGAGATGTGTAGGCCTGCTTATCAATTTGTTGTTGTTCATTGCCTTCTATAAGTTCAAGTATGCTTTTTTAAAAAAAAAAAAAGGAAAGTCAAGGACCATAATGAAAAGTGTTACAGTTAGTCAATTTAAATTAAACCTTTATACTCAAAAGAATGCTATTCTGATCTTTGATAGTCTTGTAAATAGCTTTCTGCAATAATGATGAGAATATGGGTTCCTTTACAAAAAAAATAAGTAAGCTACTGTTGAGATAATAAAAATGTTTCTTTTTTTAGCGTATTTGCTTTTGAAGTAACGAAGGTTATGGCTTGACTGTTGATTTAATTGTATTAATAAAAAATGCTGGTTTTGTTTAATTCTTTTGCTTTGCTGCCCCGATAGTAGAAATGCTAACATAGATGTTAACATAGAGCGGTGTACTCAGTCAAGTATAGACATATAAAAATGTGAATATAGGAGCATGAGTTGTTAGTTTACAATACCAATGAATTGTTAATATAACCAGTCCATGATTAGTATGAATTAGATGCAAGCTTTTCAAATAAAACGAGGACGGATTAGGCCGTCACATTGAGGCCTAGAGATCACAGTACTTGAAAACCATTTCTTAAGTGCACGCCCAGTTGATCAAGCTTATCCCTTTCAATCTCCCTCATTGTACCAATGTCTCTATACCATGCCGTACCAGCACTGGGTCTCCCTACCAAATTAAAGCAACACAAGACTAATCGATCATATCCTTGTCCTCTCCTCTCCTTCACGATTCTAACGAGACAGTGATTGCCGGAAAATGAAAATTGAAAGTTATAGGGACTGAATCGAAGAACCGCTTGTCACTAACTGTTTAGGACGACGCAACGAAAACAGAAATCACCGTCATCATCTCCTCGACCTCACGATGTTTCCAAGCTCTTTCTCTGAAGTCGCGATGATCGGAATCGCTATCGGGTACAAACCCGTTAGCCATCGAAGCTCGCCTCCTTCGTTTAAACTCAGCACTTCCCTCTGTTTAATCTTCTGTGACAAACGACCACTGGTCGTTTTCTGATCCGGACCGTCTGATTTAATCTCAACGTTTAACTTTTTTCAGACCTATCAATCCTAGTATCATGCACGGGGCAACTTTAACCGTTAAGATTAAATCAGACGGCCAGAATCTAAAAACGACCAGAGGATCTCATTCCCACAAAGTTTGCCGGACATCCATTTCACGAAACTTGTTTAAAATATAAAGAATAAAAGTCAAAAATAGCGGCCCATCGAGAACCAAGCCCAATTAGAAAAAGGAGCCCAAAAGATAAAGAAGCCCAGCAAAATTCACCAAATATCAATTCGGCTGCCACCTCACTTGCTGTTGCTGACGTGGCCCAATCCCAAAATTCCAAATAAGCAAAAAGTTTCGGAAATTCACTAAAAGTAGCACACAACTCAGAAAAATACAAATAAAATATCCATAAAATTCTAAAAATTAAAGTAAACCAAATTCACTGATACTTTAATATGAAATTGTATAAAAATATCGGCCTTTTGTATTTTTAAAGTATTTTCGCTATTATAAGAATAAATTTTATAGATCTTAGAAATATAATAAATCATCTAAATACTCTCTTTTAATACAATTTCTAGAACTAAGTATTTTTGAAATATAAAAGATTTCAAAGATAATATATTTCAAAAGTTAAGTATTTTCAAAATACAAATATTCTCAGAATTATAGAAATCAAAATAATAAACTCACTAAATGTCTTTTAATAAAATTTTCAAAACTAAAACCTAAGTATCTTCAAATAGCAAATGGTTTCATGACTAATACTTTCAAAAATCAATTATTTTCAAGAATAAGTATTTTTCAAACCATAGAAAAAGGAATTTCTAAAAACTCAAAAGTATAAAAGGCCAAAGTGAATAAAAGCTATAAACTCACCAATATCCAAAGAGAAACGTCAGAAAATTAAAAAGATAAAACACGAAACCTCTTCGTTTGAGGAAAAGTCCCTCGCTGGGGTTGAGATCAACCTCAGATGACTTGAAATTAGATTTTTATCAAATGACCACATTGTCCGAAAAATTCAATTTTTGTTCTCCTAAGAAGCCACGAATGGGCCCGAGAACCAACTCTTATTAAGAAGGTCGTTCAAGAGGCCCCTAGGGTTGTAAAAGAACCAACTCTCCTTAAGAAGGTCACTGAAGGACCCCGAGGGCTGTAAAAGAACCAATTCTTGTTAAGAAGGTCACCTAAGGACCCCTAGAATTGTATTGTTTTGTTCTCATAAGAAGCCGCTAACGGCCCCGAGAACCAACTCTTATTAAGAAGGCCGCCCAAGAGGCCCCTAAGGTTGTAAGAGAACCAACTTTTATTAAGAAGGCCGTCTAAGAGGCCCCTAGGGTTGTAAAAGAATCAACTTTCACAAGAAGGCCGTCTAAGAGACTCCGAAAGTTGTAAAACTCCTTCCAATTTCACAAGAATGCCAGCCGTTGCCCCCGAGAGTTATCAGATAATTTCGATCGATATTAAATAATCTTAAATGACTCTAAAACAACTTTGAACAAATATAAAGAATCTTAATTAACTTAAATCAACCTTAAGAAACTTTAACCAATTTCAGACAATTATAAACGACTTTTCAACAACTTTAAACAACTCTAAAATAACTTCAAGATGGCTCCAAGTGAAGAAGACTTTCCATTCAAACGAAGATCAGGACTGACCCTCTTTTTAGAACCTTTAGAATTTTAGAAGTTCCTTAATTGAGTCCCGTCAATTAGGTTTGGTACTATCAATTAAGTCACTTTAAGAGACGATACTTCCTAGCTCATTACGTATTTTCTTTAGACCCCTTAATCAGAGGTTCCCGTAGGCAACTACGGAGTAATTAACAATAGGGGCTTGCGCCTATTGGAAAGAAAGGACCCGTAAAATTAAAAAACCCTCGTAAGAAGCGACTCTTGTTCTGGTTCTCTTGTTGTTAAGAGATACTCGGCGTAGAGATCGAACCTTAAGGGGGTGAATGTAAGACTTATTTCAATTTTTCGAGGAAATCCTTTCATTCTTCGAGGATGACGAAAAAGTCCACACACACTTCATCTAAATACTGCCAATTAACTCTATCATAGGCTTTTTCAAAATCTATTTTGATGACTACTCCCTGTTCTTTTTTGTATTTACAATCATGGCTGATCTCATGTGCCAAAACTACATTTTCTAGAATGAATTTATTGGGCAAGAAACCTGATTGAACATGATCAATCAACTTATCAATAACAGTGGCTAACCTATTAGTTAAAATAGTTGTCAAAATTTTTACACTACAATTCACCAAGCTCACTGGTCTAAATTATTTAATTGTAATGGCCTCCTTCTCTTTTGGCAAAAGGCAAATGGTGGCTTTATTTAATTTGTTCAAATTGAGATTTCCTAAGTAGAATTCATGTGCTACCCTAAGCAGATCATCTTTAACTGCATCCCAAAATTTTTTATAAAAGGCAAAGGAAGAATTGTTTTTATTGGACTACAATATCGTTCTACATATCATAATATATAAGATTTATTTTTATTGGACTAAAATAAATATTATTCTTACTAATAAGATGATGCTACTTAAAATCTTTGTTACCCCATCCCCAAACAACCTAGTATCTAGAAATTAAAGTAAAAAAATCCCAAGTAAAAGGCAGAATAAAAACAAACTAAACCAAAGAAACAATTAAAATTATATGCTAATTCATTAATCTTTTCAAGAATCTTATATGGAAAAAGAAAAAAAAAAACTAATCGGAAAACATAAACTGGTAAAGACAAAAAAAAAAAAAGTAAAGAGACCGAGAATTAACCGCAAAAAGACAATTTTTCAACCATTCAAGAGAATTTCACACAGGAAGTATTAAATAAATAAATATAAAATGGAAAAGCATCCTTTTTTGCTATTTTGTACACGTGTTGGGTGGGTTTTTGTAAAATTTGGGCAGTGATTTAAATATATTGGAGGGAGGACTGTATATATAGATTATAACTAGATAGGTCTACCAGAAATGTCCTATTTTCGTGAAAATGTTGGAGATGCTTTGTTTTTCTCCTGATTCATTTATCTTTGTAGCCCTTATTGAATGCAGAGTTCGACTGTGGGAAGTTTCTCCCCTAAATTTTGGTTCAACTGTAGATGCTTCAAAGGTATTGTGTTTTTTCCTTGGTTGCTGCTGAATCACTTGTTAGTTTTTATATAATATACCATCTGATTTGATCATTGCTCCTTCTGTTGCTTGGTGAATCCCTGTATAGGCAATAGAGCGTGTAGCGATGATACTGGTTGGATGGCCTAGAGGGGCCCACTGATGTCTGTGTCATAGAACTATAGGTGGTAAAATAGGTACTGACAAACTTTTTCAGTAAAAATTGAACCTTGTATAATTTCTTTTCTGCATTTTCATTTGTTTATGTTTCTACTTATCTCCATTATTTTGATACAAGGGATATTGAGTCGATGCCTTTTATTGAAGTTCTTGGTCAATTCTCATATCGTGTTAGTAAAACTTCTTTCTACCTGTTTTTAACTTAATTTTTTTTTAATTTGTTTGTTGTTATAATTTTCTTCTGACATTTTGGTTAATATCTTCAGGTCCCGGCAACTTCTGCTTGGTTCATATTTGTCTTGTGCCAGTTTCGAATGTTGTTGGTAAACAGGTTAAACTCGGCACCAAATTTGAAATTATTTTGAAATTTTTTAATGCAAATTTTAATCTCTGTCACTTATCCAATTGCAGAAAACAAAACCAACACAGCACAGTGTGAGAGGTCTAAGAGGTTTGGGGCTCACTCCAAATATCTTGGCTTGCCGTAGTGCTAAGGTGAACTTTTTAGCAGATAATATTATTTTCTATTTTTTTTTATTTGAATAAGAATTAACCTTGCTGTTATCTTTTCAGGTGCTAGATGATAATGTAAAACAGAATCTCTCCCAATTCTGTCATGTGCCGGTAATATTTCATTCTTTTATTTAATCTCTCCTATCATTAGCTCATTGTTAAAATCTCTAAAGTAGCTTCCATGAGGGATAAAGCGGTAATTTTAACCACACTTAATGCTGCATGGGCTAGACCTGGTTTAGTCATAGACCTCTTCATGGAGAGCTTTCGTACCGGCAAAGCCACACGGTTTCACTTAAATCACCTTGTTATTGTCTCATTGGATATGGAAGTATACAAGGGATGCATGGCCATTCATACACATTTTTTTTGCATGAACAATAGAAAAAGGTTGATTTTTCACTGGTTTCACTTCACTGAACCAACTATTCTAATCTTTTAAGGCAGTGATTTTACTTGCTTATTAATTTTTCCCCCTTTTATGTTTTGATGTTGATTAATATTTTTCTTTCTTGCTTCTTCAACAGCTCGGACTCGGAGGGACAAAACACCATATATTGGCTGCCTGTCTCTATACATCTTAAGGAAAAAAGTACCCTCAGATACACCAGGTACATCTCTTTCTTTACCTTTTTTTGTCACCATTACACTACCATGCTGCTTCTTTTATTTATGTAAGAATAAGAATTCTAGGTTATGGATTTTCTACTAGAAGAATATAGATTGAATTTAAATTTATGTCATGAGCTTGTCATTTTTGGAATGTGCGTTGCAATATTTTGTTTTGTATATTAAATTTCCTTTTAAAAGTTTTGTTGATTATGTTAACTCAGAACCACTCTTGCCTAGGATTTGTTGCTAATAACTTGAGTAGCTTTAGCAAGCTGTGGAGATCGAAACAAAAGAGAAGTTAAGCGCTAAACAGTGCATAAGAACATCACTGCAAGCCTGAAAGGTCGCAAGCTGGCCCTTTTGCATGCCTCTGTTGAACTTTTATTTTTTATCGATTCTCTCCTTACTGAATTTTCTCTAGAAATTAGTATGCAAGGTTATGTGAATCAGATTATAGTATCTTTCTTAGTTAATTAGTTTATAAAGTACTTATTGCTTTAACAAAATTTATTTCCCAATGAGCATTCTGATGGTCCTGAATACTGGTAGGAAAAGTATTCAAATGTGTAATATGCATGTGACCTACAATAATAGGAAGAAGCACCTATGGACACCAGTTTGTCTTTATGCTTGAAAGAGCCGAAGCAATGTAAATATAATATGATGTCAATATCAAAGATCGAGATGTATTCTTGTCAATAAGGCCAGGCTGCCATATTGTTTATTATTTGTTACGTGTTATATTTAATTAATTTTTGTAGATAGTTGAAGTTCTAATTATAACAATATAATGAAGGTATGACCCTAAAAAAAATCAATATAATGAAGGTAAATCAAGAATGGGTCCTTAAGCAATAGATGGGTTTGCTACTATAGTAGCCTCCCAATGAATTTTTGTCAAACACGTAATGAGCAATACATGGATTCGCTACAAGGGCATCGTAGTCTCCCAGTGACATTTTGACAGAAACGTAATGAGAAATACACGATTTTGCTACCTGGTAAGAATCATAATTAGTCCAATCTAAATTAGTAAATTGACATCTAAAGAATCATAAAATCCAACAGACAAATTTTAAAATCAGAATATAAGTGAAAGCAATCTATGAAAATATACTTTCATTAATTACATCGCTGGACCCCAATTTTCTTCCCAAAAAAAAAAAATTACATTTCTTGCGAAGGAAGCCTAACCCAAGAATATCCTATTAATCATGAAAATATAAACCTTGATCACATATCGTGAATCTATATTGTGAATTCAAGCGAAGTATACAAATGACTCTATAACTAATTTAAAACTACATATTGAGATAAATTAGCTGAAAAAGAATCATTTTAATAATAAAATGATCGCGGCATGCACTTATCATGTCATATTGCAAATACTATCCGCTCAAATCATCTCAAGTACTAACGTTGTGAAGTACCTCTAAACACATTTTTTTATCAAATTATTTTATTAACTGTTCACATGTTTATTTTTTTTTTATATAAATTGGGGTTCAAGTCTCCTAACTTATTTTTAAATTAAATGTCTATGAAAGACCCCTCCCCCCCAAGCCGGGTTTCGAAACCTCCGATCCTTCACTCAAGATGTATTGCTCTTTGCCACTAGACCAAAAATTAGTTCTCATATGTCTACCTTTATTGATTATATTTGTTTAAATCAGTAAATACTAGCTTCAGTACCGATCAAGACATCGTTTACTTTAAATATTAAAAATGAACAACATATCCATGTCAAATTATATTTTTCATATATAAAGTTCGCCCACACATTGGGTGGGCCTGCTGCTATATATTAAATGAAATGATAAATGAAATGAAATGATGATGTATGCCTGTACTGTATGTGTTGTTTCAACTTTCAACGTGTTATTTCTCTTTCAAAATTGATTACTGCCATCGCGCTTTGTGCCATCGCTGCCATCGTGCGTCAGTCAGCGCTCGCTGAGCAGCGCTCTCCCTCCTCTACTCACCCAGCGATTTTTTGTTCATTTCGTTATTATAAGTGTTCACTTTATTAGATACAAATGTTCACTTTGTATTATAATTGTCCACTGTTTTATAAGTGTTCGCTATGTTCATTTTATTTTATTTTTTTTTTTTTTGCCCAAATGTTCAGTTGGGTAAATACAAATGTTCTGTTAATTGAGTATAAATGTTCAGTTAGTTGCAAAGTCGGCCAATCGTAACTCGTTTTTACTAAACCAAGCGAAGGGGTCATGAACCGAACACAAAACACATGAAAAAAATAGAAGGAGTCATGAACCGATCCGGTTCAAATTAATTTTTTTCCGACTTTGCCCCTGGCGCGCCTCTCTCCAAGTCTGACGCGCGACTTTGACCCTGGCACGACTTTGCCCATTAGTTGACGCATTTAACTGAACACTTCTGATTATTAAACTGAACACTTTTTATTATTAAACTGAACATTTGTAACATATAGCAGCGGTTTATTTAGCGATGGCACTTATAATAGCTTTTTCTCTTTGACCCCGTAAAGCCATACAGTGTGTAGTTGTTAGTCCGGCCCAAGGTTTGTGGTTAGCTTTTCTCCATAACGGGCTGGGTTGAATAGAACATAAGTTCGGCCCGAAATTCTATCTTCTTGGCCCAAAGAAAGAAATTTGCTTTACTGTCAATCTAAAAACAACTTTTTTTTGAGGTAAATCAAAAAACAACTTGGTGTTCGTCTGTTGTTAGAGAAAAGTATCTTTTGGTCCCCAAAATTATTACATTTTGTTCAAATGAACTCTTTAAATTATTTTTGTGATTTAAACAGCTCTCTTGGTCCCCAAAATTATTACATTTTGTTCAAATGAACTCTTTAAATTATTTTTGTGATTTAAACAGCTCTTTAAACTCTTCAATTAGTTTCATGTTAAATTCTTTCCGTCATACGGCTACCAAATGTACATTTTGGTTTTGTTTGCTTACAGTCGTGCTTTTTACTAGAATATGCAAATGTGCACCAAAATAGCAACGAAATAATTAGAAAGTATGCATGGATGTCCAATTGACAAATATAGATTGTTTGATACTAGAAACGTTTATGAAAGTTATTTATAAGGTAAATTCGTAAGAATTAATTAATAACCAAAACTTTATTTTTCATGTCATTTTTTTTATTTTTTATTTTTTGTCAATGAAAGCTCGTAGGCTGGAAAAAAAAAACATTTTCATGTCAAATTCGTGAGTTGGTTGCAAGCATAAAAAGAAATGAATGAATAATGCGTGAATCATCATCTATATCTTATGAAAAATCAAATGTTATGTTAAAGAGAGAAGGTTTCGTTTGGCGCAGAAAAAAGAAATAATAACTTAGAATGTCTAGGACTAAAACACCAAACACAAAAAATTTTACTTCTTGTTGTTATTGTTGCATGCTAATATTAGCAATAAAAATAGTATTGTTGTTAATATTGGTAATGTTATATTTACTCCAATGGTTCTACGATTATTAATTAGTGTAACTATTGTAAGTGTTGTTGTCGGTTACTATTATAATTATTATTAACTATTCTCTTAATTTCAAAAAATAAAATATATAAATAGTACTTTTTAGCCTCTTTGTTAACATTGTTAAGAACTTTAATAGTACTCGAAAAATATAGTATATAAACCATCAGGAGGAAAAAAAAATATGCGGAATCAACTAATTTCGGGATTAATGTGGATTGGCAAAAAGAACTTACGCTAACAAGAATTTCTGGGAATTGGGCAAAGTAAATTTCGGCCCTCTTCAACTTCCATCCGGTGGAAATGTTGATGGTGAGATATTATAATTCAATTTTTTTTAATAAATGACACAAGAATCATATTCTAGATAATTTTAAGTGTTTAAATATAGATTATTGCATTGAAATGACTTAGAATTAATCAAGAAACGACTGAAATGCTCAAATAATACTCAGAATTGCATTATTTGCACTTTATATGCGTAATTACCATGTAAAATCCAAACTTTTTGAATAAATGACACATGAATCATATTCTAGACAGTTTTAAGTATTTAAATGTATATTATCGTGATTAAATCACTAAAAATGAATCCAGAAACGATTGTAATGCTCAAATTATACTCAGAATTGTATTATTTGCACTTTATATGCATAATTATCATGTATAATCAAATCTTTTTGAATAAATGACACAAGAATGATATTCTAGACAGTTTTAAGTGTTTCAATATAGATTATTGCGATGAAATGACATAGATTGGATCTAGAAACGAGTAAATTGCTCAAATGATACTCAGAATTGCATTATTTGCACTTTATATGTATTTTTACCTTGTATAATCTAATCTTCAGGATTAAATGACACAAGAATCATATTCTAGATAGTTTTAAGTGTTAGAATGTAGTTTATTGTGTTGAAATAACTTAGAATTAATCCAAAAACGATTGAAATGCTCAAATGATACTAGGAATTGCATTATTTGCACTTTATATGCGTAATTACCTTGTATAATCTAATCTTTTTGAATAAATGTTACATGAATGATATTCTAGACACTTTTAAATGTTTAAATGTAGATTATTGCGATGAAATGATTTAGATAGAAGCCAGAAACAATTAAAATGCTCAAATGATACCCAGAGTTGCATTATTTGCACTTTATATACGTTTTTACCTCGTATAATCCAATTTTTTTTTTAATAAACGACACAAGAATCGTATTCTAGATAGTTTTAAGTGTTAAAATGTAGTTTATTGTGTTGAAATGACTTAGTATGAATTCAGAAACGATTGAAATGCTCAAATGATACTTAGAATTATATTATTTGCATTTTATATGCGTAATTATCTTGTATAATCCAATCTTTTTGAATAAATGACACATGAATCATATTCTAGATAGTTTTAAGTGCTTAAATGTTAATTATTACGAAGAAATGACTTAGAATGAATCCAGAAACGATTAAAATTCTCAAATGATACTCAAAATTACATTATTTGCAATTTATATGCGTTTTTACTTTGTATAATCCAATCTTTTTGAATAAAAGACACAAGAATCATATTATAGATAGTTTTAAGTGTCAAAATGTAATTTATTGTGTTGAAATGACTTAAAATGAATCCAGAAACGATTAAAATTTTCAAATGAAACTTAAAATTCCATTATTTGCACTTTATATGCGTTATTACCTTGTATACTCCAATGTTTTTGAATCAATGACACATGAATGATATTCTAGATAGTTTTAAGTGCTTAAATGTAGATTATTACGATGAAATGACTTTGAATGAATCCTGAAATGATTAAAATGCTCAAATGATACCCATAATTGTATTATTTGCACTTTATATGCGTTTTTACCTTGTATAATTCAATCTTTTTGAATAAATGACAGAAGAATCATATTCTAGACCATTTTAAGTGTTAAAATGTCATTTATTGTGTTGAAATAACTTAGAATTAATCGAGAAACGATTGAAATACTCAAATGATACACAGAATTGCATTATTTGCAATTTATATGAGTAATTACCATGTATAATCCAATATTTTTGAATAAATGAAACATGAATGATATTCTAGACAGTTTTAAATGTTTAAATGTATATTATTACGACGAAATTACGAAGAATGAACCCAAAAACGATTAAAATGCTCAAATGATATCCAGAATTGCATTATTTGCACTTTATATTTGTTTTTACCTTGTATAATCCAATCTTTTTGAATAAATAACCCAAGAATCATATTATAGATAGTTTTAAGTGTAAAATGTAGTTATTGTGTTGAAATGACTTAAAATGAATCCAGGAACGATTGAAATTCTCAAATGATACTCAGAATTGCATTATTTGCACTTTATTTGTGTAATTACCTTGTATAACCCAATCTTTTTGAATAAATGACACATGAATCATATTCTAGATAGTTTTAAGTGTTTAAATGTAGATTGTTACGATGAAATGAGTTAGAATTAATCCAGAAATGATTAAAATGCTCAAATGATACTCAGAATTGCATTATTTGCACTTTATATGCCTAATTACCTTGTATAATCAAATCTTTTGAATAAATGAAACATGAATGATATTCTAGACAGTATTAAGTATTTAAAAGTCGATTAATGCGAATAAATGACTAAAAATGAATTCTAAAATGATTAAAATGCTCAAACGATAACCAAAATTGCATTATATGCACTTTATATGCATTTTTACCTTATATAATCCGATCTTTTTGAAGAAATGACACAAGAGTCATATTATAGATAGTTTTTAGTGTTAAAATGTAGTTTATTGTGTTACATGACTTAGAATGAATCCAGAAACGATTGAAAAGCTCAAATGATACTCAGAATTGTATTATTTACACTTTATATGCATAATTACCTTGGATAATCCAATCTGTTTGAATAAATGACACATGAATGATATTCTAGACAGTTTTAAGGGATTAAATGTAGATTATTACGATGAAATGACTTATAATGAATCCTGAAACCATTAAAATACTCAAACGGTACCGAGAATTGCATTATTTGCAATTTATATGCGTAATTACCTTGTAATATCCAATCTTTTTGAATAAATGACACATGAATAATATTGTAGACGGTCTTAAGTGTTTAAATGTAGATTATTGTGTTGAAATGACTTGAAATGAATCCAGAAACGATTGGAATGCTCAAATGATACTCAGAATTGCATTATTTGCAATTTATATGCATAATTATTTTGTATAATCCAATCTTTTTGAATAAATGACACATGAACCATATTTTAAATAGTTTTAAGTGCTTAAATGTAGATTATTACGAAGAAATGACTTCAAATGAATCCAGAAATTATTAAAATTCTCAAATGATACCCTGAATTGCATTATTTGCACTTTATATGCGTTTTTACTTTGTATAGTCCAATCTTTTTGAATAAATGATGCAAGATTCATATTCTAGATGGTTTAAAGTATTTAAATGTAGATTATTGTGATAAAATGACTTAGAATGAATTCAGAAACGATTGAAATGCTCAAATGATACTCAGAATTGCATTATTTGCAATTTATATGCGTAATTGTCTTGTATAATCCAATGTTTTTTAATAAATGAAACATGACTGATATTCTAGACAGTTTTAAGTGTTTAAATGTATATTATTGTAATGAATTGATGAAGAATGAATCTAGAAATGATTAAAATCCTCAAATCATACCCAGAATTGCATTATTTGCACTTTATATGCCTTTTTGCCTTGTATAATCCGATCTTTCTGAATAAATAACACAAGAATAATATTATAGATAGTTTTAAGTGTTAAAATGTAATTTATTGTGTTGAAATGACTTAGAATGAATCCAGAAACGATTGAAATGCTCAAATGATACTCAGAATTGCATTATTTGGACTTTATATGCGTAATTACAATGTTTAATCCAATGTTTTTGAATAAATGAAACATGAATGATATTCTAGACAGTTTTAAGTGTTTAAATGCATATTATAGGGATGAAATGGTGATGAATGAATTCAGAAACGATTAAAATGCTAAAATGATACCCAGAATTGCATTATTTGCACTTTATATGCGTTTTTACCTTGTATAATCTAATATTTTTGAATAAATGACACAAAAATCATATTATAGATAGTTTTAAGTTTTAAAATGAAGTTTATTTTGTTGAAATGACTTACAATGATTCCAGAAACGATTGAAATGCTCAAATGATACTCCGAATTGTATTATTTGCATTTTATATGCGTAATTACCTTGTATAATCCAATCTTTTTCAATAAATGACACATGAATGGTGTTCTAAAAAGTTTTAAGTGTTTAAATGTAGATTATTACGTTGAAATGATACAGAATGGATCCTGAAACAATTAAAATGCTCAAACGATAACCTGAATTGCATTATTTCCACTCCATACGCGTGTTTACCTTGTATAATCCAATCTTTTTGAAAAAATGATACAAGAATCAAATTCTAGGTAATTTAAAATTTTAAAATGTAGATTATTGTGATAAAATGACATAGAATGTATTCAGAAACGATTGAATTGTTCAAATGATACACAGAATTGTATTATTTGCACTATATACGTTTTTACCTTGTATAATCCAATCTTTTTTAATAAATAACACAAGAATCATATTATAGATAGCTTTAAGTGTGAAAATGTAGTTTATTCTTTTGAAATTACTTAAAATGAATCCAGAAATTATTAAAATACTCAAAAGACACTCAGAATTGCATTATTTACAATTTATATGCGTAACTACCTTGTATAATCCAATCTTTCTGAATAAATGACACATTAATGATTTTCTAGACAGTTTTAAGTGCTTAAATGTAGATTATTACGAACAAGTGACTTAAAATTAATCCAGAAAAGATTAAAATGCTCAAATGATATCCTGAATTGCATTATTTGCACTTTATATGTGTTTTTACCATTTATAGTCCAATCTTTTTCAATAAATGATGCAAGAATCATATTCTATATGGTTTAAAGTGTTTAAATGTAGATTATTGTGATAAAATGATTTAGAATGAATCCAGAAACGATTAAAATGCTCAAATGATATTCAGAATTGCATTATTTGCACTTTATATGCGTAATTACCTTGTATAATCAAATCGTTTTGAATAAATGAATTATGAATCATATTCTAAATAGTTTTAAGTGCTTAAATATAGATTATTACGAGGAAATGACTTAAAATAAATCCAGAAATGATTAAAATGCTCAAATGATACCCTGAATTGCATTATTTGCAGTTTTTATGCGTTTTTACCTTGTATAGTCCAATCTTTTTGAATAACTGAACCAAGAATCATATTCTAGATGGTTTAAAGTGTTTAAATGCAGATTATTGTTTTGAAATGACTTAGAATGAATCCAGAAACGATTAAAATGGTCAAATGATACTCAGAATTGCATTATTTGCCCTTTATATGCGTTTTTACCTTGTATAGTCCAATCTTTTTGAATAAATAGCACAAGAATCATATTATAGATAGCTTTAAGTGTAAAAATGTAGTTTATTATTTTGAAATGACATAGAATGAATCCAGAAATGATTAAAATGCTCAAATGATACTCAGAATTGCATTATTTGCACTTTATATGCGTAATTACCATGTATAATCCAATCTTTTTGAAGAAATGACACATGAATGATATTCTAGACAGTTTTAAGTGTTTAAATGTAGAATATTGTGATTGAAATGACTTAGAATGAATCCAGAAACGATTAAAATACTGAAACGATACCCAGAATTGCATTATTTGCACTTTATATGTGTTTTTACCTTGTATAATTCAATCTTTTTGAATAAATAACACAAGAATCATATTATAGATAGTTTTAAGTATAAAAATGTATTTTATTGTTTTGAAATAACATAAAATTAATCCAGAAGTGATTTAAATGATCAAATGATACTCAGAATTGCATTATTTTCACTTTTTATGCATTTTTACCTTGTGTAGTCCAATCTTTTTAAAAAAAGGATGCAAGAATCATATTCTAGATGGTTTAAAGTGTTTTAAATGTAGATTATTGTGATAAAATGACTTAGAATCAATCCAGAAACGATTGAAATGCTCAAATGATACTCAGAATTGCATTATTTACACTTTACATGCGTAATTACCATGTATAATCCAATTTTTTTGAATAAATGACACATGAATGATATTCTAGACAGTATTAATTGTTTAAATGTAGAATATTGTGATTAAAATGACTTAGAATGAATCCAGAAACGATTAAAATGCTCAAACGATACCCAGAATTGCATTATTCTTTATATGTGTTTTTACATTGTATAATTCAATCTTTTTGAATAAATAACACAAGAATCATATTATAGATAGTTTTAAGTGTTAAAATGTATTTTATTGTTTTTAAATGACTTAGAATGAATCCAGAAATGATTGAAATGCTCAAAGGATACTCAGAATTGCATTATTTGCATTTTATATGTGTAATTATCGAGTATAATCCAATTTTTTTGTATAAATGACACATGAATGATATTCTAGACAGCTTTAAGTGCTTAAATATAGATTATTACGATGAAATGACTTAGAATGAATCCAAAAACGATTAAAATGATCAAACGATACCTTGAATTGCATTATTTTTACTTTATACGCGTGTTTACCTTGTATAATCCAATCTCTTTGAATAAATGATTCAAGAATCATATTCTAGGAAGTTTAAAGTTTAAAAATGTAGATTGTTGTGATAAAATGACATAGAATGACTTCAGAAACAATTGAATAGTCTAAACGATACACAGAATTGCATTATTTGCACTATATATGCGTTTTTAACTTGTGTAATCCAATCTTTTTGAATAAATAACACAAGAATCATATTATAGATAACTTTAAGTGTAAGAATGTAGTTTATTATTTTGAAATGACATAGAAAGATTCCAGAAAGTATTAAAATGCTCAAATGATACTCAGAATTGTATTATTTGCACTTTATATGCGTAATTACCTTGTATAATCCAATCTTTTTTAATAAATGACACATAAATGATATTCTAGACAGTTTTAAGTGCTTAAATATACATTATTACGATGAAATGACTAATAATGAATCCAGAAATGATTAAAATGATCAAATGATACCCAGAATTGCATTATTTTCACTTTATATGCGTTTTTACATTGTATAGTCCAATCTTTTTAAATTAATGATGCAGAAATCATATTCTAGATGGTTTAAAGTGTTTAAATGTAGATTATTGTGATAAAATGATTTTGAATGAATCCAGAAACGATTGAAATGCTCAAATGTTACTCAGAATTGCATTATTTGCACTTTATATGCGTAATTACCTTGTATAATCCAATGTTTTTGAATAAATGTAACATGAATAATATTCTAGACAGTTTTAAGTGTTTAAATGTACATTATTCCGATGAAATGACGAAGAATGAATCAAGAAACGATTAAATTGCTCAAACGATACCTATAATTGCATTATTTGCACTTTAGATGCGTTTTTGCCTTGTATAATCCAATCTTTTTGAATAAATAAGACAAGAATAATATTATAGATGGTTTTTAAGTGTTAAAAATGTAATTTATTGTTTTGAAATGACTTAGAATGAATCCAGAAACGATTGAAATGCTCAAATAATACTCAGAATTGCATTATTTGGACTTTATATGCGTAATTACATTGTATAATCCAATGTTTTAGAATAAATGAAATATGAATGTTATTCTAGATAGTTTTAAGTATTTAAATGTAAATTATAGCGATGAAATGGCAAAGAATGAATCCAGAAACAATTAAAATACTCAAATGATACCCAGAATTGTATTATTTGCACTTTATATGCGTTTTTTCCTAGTATATCCGATATTTTTTTAATAAATGACACAAAAATCATATTTTAGATAGTTTTAAGTGTTACAATGAAGTTTATTTTGTTTAAAATGACTTACAATGATTGCAGAAACGATTGAAATGCTCAAATGACACTCAGAATTGTATTATTTGCACTTTATATGCGTAATTGCCTTGTATAATCCAATCTTTTTGAATAAATGACACATGAATGATATTCTAGACAGTTTTAAGTGCTTAAATGTAGATTATTACGATGAAATGACGTAGAATGAATCCTGAAATGATTAAAATGCACAAACGATACCCTGAATTGCATTATTTACACTTTATACGCGTTTTTACCTTGTATAATCCAATCTTTTTGAGTAAATGATGCAAAAATCATATTCTAGATGGTTTAAAGTGTTTAAATGTAGATTATTGTGATAAAATGACTTAGAATGAATCCAGGAACTATTGAAATGCACAACTGATACTCAGAATTGCATTCTTTGCACTTTATATGCGTAATTACCTTGTATAATCCAATGTTTTTGAATAAATGTAACATGAATGATATTATAGACAGTTTTAAGTGTTTAAATGTACATTATTGCGATGAAATGACGAAGAATGAATCTAGAAACGATTAAAATGCTCAAATGATACCCTGAATTGCATTATTTGCACTTTAGATGCGTTTTTGCCTTGTATAATCCAATCTTTTTGAATAAATGACACATGAATGATATTCTAGACTGTATTAAGTGTTTAAATGTAGAATATTGTGATTAAAATGAATTAGAATAAATCCAAAAATGATTAAAATGCTCAAACGATACCTAGAATTGCATTATTTGCACTTTATATGCGGTTTTTACCTTGTATAATCCAATCTTTTTGAATAAATAACACAAGAATCATATTATATATAGTTTTAAGTGTTAAAATGTAGTTTAATGTTTTGAAATGACTTAGAATGAATACAGAAATGAATGAAAAGCTCAAATGATATTCAGAATTGAATTATTTGCACTTTATATGTGTAATTACCTAGTATAATCCAATCTTTTTGAATCAATGACACATTAATGATATTCTAGACACTTTTAAGTGCTTAAATGTAGATTATTACGATGAAATGACTTAGAATGAATCCAAAAACATTAAAATGCTCAAACGATACCCTGAATTGCACTATTTTTACTTTATACGCGTGTTTACCTTGTATAATCCATTCTTTTTGAATAAATGATACAAGAATCATATTCTAGGTAGTTTAAAGTTTAAAAATATAGATTATTATGATAAAATGACATAGAATGACTTCAAAAACGATTGAATTGCTCAAATGGTACACAGAATTGCATTATTTGCACTATATATGCGTTTTTAACTTGTATAATCCAATCTTTTTGAATAAATAACACAAGAATCATATTATAGATAGCTTGAAGTGTAAAAATATAGTTTATTATTTTGAAATGACATAGAATGAATCCAGAAACGATTAAAATGCTCAAATTTTACCCAGAATTACATTATTTGCGCTTTATATGCGTTTTAGCTTTATATAATCCAATATTTTTGAATAAATGACACAAAAATCGTATTATAGATAGTTTTAAGTGTTAAAATTAAGTTTATTTTGTTGAAATGACTTACAATAATTCCAGGAACGATTGAAATGCTCAAATGACACTCAGAATTGTATTATTTGCACTTTATATCCGTAATTACCATGAATAAACCAACCTTTTTGAATAAATGACACATGAATGATATTCTAGACAGTTTTAAGTGCTTAAATGTAGATTATTACGATGAAATGACATAGAATGAATGCTGAAACGATTAAAATGCTCAAACGATACCCTGAATTGCATTATTTGCACTTTATACGCGTTTTTACCTTGTATAATCCAATCTATTTGAATAAATGATGCAAGAATCATATTCTAGATGGTTTAAAGTATTTAAATGTAGATTATTGTGATAAAATTACTTAGAATGAATCCAGAAACGATTGAAATGCACAAATGATACTCAGAATTGCATTATTTGCACTTTATATGCGTAATTACCTTGTATAATCCAATATTTTTGAATAAATGAAACATGAATGATAATCTAGACAGTTTAAGTATTTAAATGTATATTATTGCGATGAAATGACGAGGAATGAATCTAGAAACGATTAAAATGCTCAAATGATACCCAGAATTGCATTATTTGCACTTTATATGCGTTTTTGCCGTGTATAATCCAATCTTTTTGAATAAATAACACAAGAATAATATTATAGATATTTTTAAGTGTTAAAATGTAATTTATTGTTTTGAAATGACTTAGAATGAATCCAGAAATGATTGAAATGCTCAAATGATACTCAGAATTGTATTATTTGGACTTTATATGCGTAATTACATTCTATAATCCAATGTTTTTGAATAAATGAAATATGAATTATATTCTAAACAGTTTTTAGTATTTAAATGTATATTATAGCACTGAAATGGCGAAGAATGCATCCAGAAACGATTAAAATATTCAAATGATACCCAGAATTGCATTATTTGCGCTTTATATGCGTTTGTACCTTGTATAGTCCAATCTATTGTAATAAATAACACAAGAATCATATTATAGATAGCTTTAAGTGTAAAAATGTCGTTTACTATTTTGAGGTGACATAGAATGAATCCAGAAATGATTAAAACGCTCAAATGATACTCAGAATTGCATTATTTGCACTTTATATGCGTAATTTCCTTGTATAATCCAATCTTTTTGAATAAATAACACATGAATGATATTATAGACAGTATTAAGTGTTTAAATGTCGAATATTGTGATTAAAATGACTTAGAATGAATCCAGAAACGATTAAAATGCTCAAACAATACCCAGAATTGCATTATTTGCACTTTATATGCGTTTTTACATTGTATAATCCAATATTTTTGAATAAATAACACAAGAATCATATTATATATAGTTTTAAGTGTTGAAATGTAGTTTAGTGTTTTAAAATGACTTAGAATTAATCCAGAAACGATTGAAGTGCTCAAATGATACTCAGAATTGCATTATTTGCAAATTATATGCATAATTACCTTGTATAATCCAATGTTTTTGAATAAATTAAACACGAATGATATTATAGACAGTTTTAAGTGTTTAAATGTATATTATTGCGATGAAATTACGTAGAATGAATCGAGAAACTATTAAAATGCTCAAATGATACCCAGAATTGCATTATTTGCACTTTATATTCGTTTTTACCATGTATATGCCACTTTTTTAAAAAATTATACAAGAATCATATTCTAGATGGTTTAAAGTGTTTAAATTTAGATTATTGTGATGAAATGACTTACAATGAATCCAGAAATGATTGACATGACAAAATGATACTCAGGATTGCATTATTTGCACTTTATATGCGTAATTAAGTTGTATAATCCAATGTTTTTGAATAAATGAAACATGAATGATATTCTAGACAGTTTTATGTATTTAAATGTATATTATTGCGATGATATGACTTAGAATGAATCCAGAAACGATTAAAATGATCAAATGATATCCAGAATTGCATTATTTGCACTTTATATGCATTTTTACCTTGTATAATCCAATCTTTTTTGAATAAATGACACAAAAATCAAATTCTAGACAGTTTTAAGTGTTAAAATGTCGTTTATTGTGTTGAAATGACTTAGAATTAATCCAGTAACGATTGAAATGCTCAAATGATACTAAGAATTTCATTATTTGCACTTTATATGCGTAATTACCTTGTATAATTCAATCTTTTTGAGTAAATGAAACATGAATGATATTCTTCTTGATAGTTTTAAATGCTTAAATGTAGATTAATACGATGAAATTACTTAGAATGAATCCGGAAACAATTAAAATGCACAAATGATACCCTGAATTGCATTATTTGCACTTTATATGCGGTTTTACCTTGTATAATCCAATCTTTTTGAATAAATGAAAGAAGAATCATATTCTAGATATTTTAGAGTGTTTAATTGTAGAATATTGTGATTAAATGACTTAGAATGAATCCAGAAACGATTGAAATGCTCAAATGACACTCAGAATTGCATTATTTGCAATTTATATGCGTAATTACCTTGTATAATCCAATCTTTTTGAATAAATGAAACATGAATGATAATTTAGACAGTATTAAGGTTTAAATGTAGTATATTGTGATTAAAATAACTTAGAATGAATCCAGAAACGATTAAAATGCTCAAACGATACCTATAATTGCACTATTTGCACTTTATATGCATTTTTACCTTGTATAATCCAATCTTTTTTAATAAATAACGAAAGAATCATATTATAGATAGTTTTAAGTGTTAAAATGTAGTTTATTGTTTTGAAATGACTTAAAAATGAGTCCAGAAATGATTGAAATGCTCAAATGATACTCAGAATTGCATTATTTGCACTTTATATGCGTAGTTATGTTCTATAATCCAATCTTTTTGAATAAATGACACATGAATGATATTCTAGACAGATTTAAGTGCTTAAATGTAGATTATTACGATGAAATGACTTAGAATGAATACTAAAATGATTAAAATGCTCATATGATATCTAGAATTGCATCATTTTCATTTTATACGCGTGTTTATCTTTTATAATCCAATCTTTTTGAATAAGTGATACAAGAATCATATTCTAGGTAGTTTTAAAGTTTTAAAATGTAGATTATGGTGATTAAATGATATAGAATGAATTCAGAAACGATTGAATTGCTCAAATGATACACAAAATTGCATTATTTGCACTATATATGAGTTTTTACATTGTATAATCCAATCTTTTTGAATAAATAACACAAGAATCATATTATAGATAGCTTTAAGTGTGAAAATGTAGTTTATTATGTCGAAATGACATAGAATGAATCTAGAAATGATTAAAATGCTCAAATGATACTCAGAATTGCATTATTTGAACTTTATATGTGTAATTACCTTGTATAATCAATCTTTTTGAATAAATGACACATGAATGATATTTTAGACAGTTTTTAAGTGCTTAAATGTAGATTATTACGATGAAATGACTTATAATGAATCCAGAAATGATTAAAATGTTCAAATGATACCCAAAATTGTATTATTTGCACTTTATAAGCATTTTTTACCTTGTATAGTCCAATCCTTTTGAATAAATGATGCAAGAATCATATTCTAGATGGTTTAAAGTGTTTTAAATGTAGATTATTGTGATAAAATGACTTAGAATTAATCCAGAAATGATTGAAATGCTCAAATGATACTTAGAATTGCATTATTTGCACTTTATATGCGTAACTAACGTGTATAATACAATCTTTTTGAATAAATGACACATGAATCAAATTCTAGATAGTGTTAAGTGTTTAAATGTAGATTATTATGAAGAAATGACTTAGAATCATTCTAGAAATGATTAAAATGCTCAAATGAGACTCTGAATTGCATTATTTGCACATTATATGCGTTTTTACCATGTATAGTCCAATGTTTTTGAATAAATGATGCAAGAATCATATTCTAGATGGTTTAAAGTGTTTAAATATAGATTATTGTGAGAAAATGACTTAGCATGAATCCAGAAAACGATTGAAATCCTCAAATGATACTCAGAATTGCATTTATTTGCACATTATATGCGTAATTACCTTGTATAATCCAATGTTTTTGAATAAATGAAACATGAATGATATTCTAGACATTTTTAAGTGTATAAATGTAGATTATTACGATGAAATGACTTAGAATGAATCCATAAACGATTAAAATGCTCAAATGATACCCTGAATCGCATTATTTGCACTTTATATGCATTTTTTCTTGTATAGTCCAATATTTTTTGAATAAATGATGCAAGAATCATTTTCTAGATGGTTTAAAGTGTTTAAATGTAGATTATTGTGATAAAATGACTTAGAATGAATCCGGAAATGATTGAAATATTCAAATTATACTCTAGAATTGCATTATTTGCACTATATATGGGTAATTACCATGTATAATCCAATCTTTTTGAATAAATGACACATGAATCATATTCAAGATTGTTTTAAGTGCTTAATTGTAGATTATTACGAAGAAATGACATAGAATGAATCCAGAAATGATTAAAATGCTCAAATAATACCCTGAATTGCATTATTTGCACTTTATATGCGTAATTACCTTGTATAATCTAATCTTTTTGAATAAATGACATATGAATTATATTCTATACTGTTTTAAGTGTTTAACTGTAGATTATCGCGATTAAAATGACTTAGAATGAATCCAGAAATGATTAAAATGCTCAAATGATATCCAGAATTGCATTATTTGCACTTTTTATGCGTTTTTACCATGTCTAATCCAATCTTTTTGAATCAATGACACATGAATGATATTCTAGACAGCTTTAAGTGCATAAATGTAGATTATTACGATGAAATGACTTGGAATGAATCAAAAAACGATTAAAATGCTAAAAACGATACCCTGAATTACATTATTTTTACTATATACGCGTGTTTACCTTGTATAATACATTTTTTTATAATAAACGACACAAGAATCATATTTTATGTAGTTTAAATTTTAAAAATGTAGATTATTGTGATAAAATGACAAAGAATGACTTCAGAAATGATTGAATTGCTCAAATCATACACAGAATTGGATTATTTGCATTATATATGTGTTTTTAACTTGTATAATCCAATCTTTTTGATTAAATAACACAAGAATCATATTATAGATAGCTTTAAGTGTAAAAATATAGTTTATTATTTTGAAATGACAAAGAATGAATCCATAAATGATTAAAATGCTCAAATGATAACCAGAATTGCATTATTTGCGCTTTATATGCATTTTTACCTTGTATAATCTAATATTTTTGAATAAATTACACACAAAAATCATATTATAGATAGTTTTATGTGTTAAAATGAAGTTTATTTTGTTGAAATGATTTACAATGATTCCAGAAACGATTGAAATGCTCAAATGACACTCAGAATTGTATTATTTGCAATTTATATGCGTAATTACCTTGAATAATCCAATCTTTTTGAATAAATGACACATGAATGATATTCTAGACTGTTTTTAGTGCTTAAATATAGATTATTATGATGAAATGACATAGAATGAAACCTGAGACGATTAAAATGCTCAAACGATACCCTGAATTGCATTATTTGCACTTTATACGCGTGCTTATCTTGTACAATCTAATCTTTTTGAATAAATGATGCAAAAATAATATTCTAGATGGTTTAAAGTGTTTAAATACAGATTATTGTGATAAAATGACTTAGAATGAATCCAGAAACGATTGAAATGGACAAATGATATTCAGAATTGCATTATTTGCAATTTATATGCGTAATTACCTTGTATAATTCAATGTTTTTGAATAAATGAAACATGAATGATATTCTAGACAGTTTTAAGTATTTAAATGTATATTATTGCGATGAAATGACGAGGAATGAATCTAGAAATGATTAAAATGCTCAAATGATACCCAGAATAGCATTATTTGCACTTTGTATGCGTTTTTTTCCTTGTATAATCCAATCTTTTTGAATAAATAACACAAGAATAATAAGATAGATAGTTTTAAGTGTTAAAATGTAATTTATTGTGTTGAAATGACTTATAATGAATCTAGAAACGATTGAAATGCTCAAATATTACTCAGAATTGCACTATTTGGACTTTATATGCGTAATTACATTGTATAATCCAATGTTTTTCAATAAATGAGACATGAATGATATTCTAGACAGTTTTAAGTGTTTAAATATATGTTATAATGATGAATTGGCGAAGAATGAATCCAGAAACGATTAAAATGCTCAAATGATATCCAGAATTGCATTATTTGCGCTTTATCTGCGTTTTTGCCTTGTATAGTCCAATATTTTTGAATAAATAACACAAGAATCATATTATAGATAGCCTTAAGTGTAAAAATATAGTTAATTATTTTGAAATGACATAGAATGAATCCAGAAATGATTGAAATGCTCAAATGATACTCAGAATTGCATTATTTGCACTTTATATGCGTAATTACCTAGTATAATCCAATCGTTTTGAATCAATGACACATGAATGATATTCTAGACAACATTAAGTACTTAAAGGTAGATATTTACGATGAAATGACTTAGAATGAATCCAAAAACGATTAAAAATTTCAGACGATACCCTGAATTGCATTATTTTTAGTTTATACGTGTGTTTCCCTTGTATAGTCTATTCTCTTTAAATAAATGATACAAGAATCATATTCTAGGTAGTTTAAAGTTTAAAAATATAGATTATTGTGATAAAATGACATAGAATGACTTCATAAACGAATGAAATGCTCAAATGATACACAGAATTGGATTATTTGCACTATATATGCGTTTTTAACTTGTATAATCCAATCTTTTTGAATAAATAACATAAGAATCATATTATAGATAGCTTTAACTGTAAAAATGTAGTTTATTATTTTGAAATGACATAGAATGAATCCAGAAACGATTAAAATGCTCAAATGATACCAAGAATTGCATTATTTGCGCTTTATATGCGTTTTTATCTTCTATAATCCAATATTTTTGAATAAATGACACAAAAATCATATTATAGATAGTTTCAAGTGTTAAAATGATGTTTGTTTTGTTGAAATGACTTACAATGATTCCAGAAACGATTGAAATACTCAAATGATACTCAGAATTGTATTATTTGCTTTTTATATGCGTAATTACCTTGTGTAATCCCATATTTTTTAATAAATGACACATGAATGATATTCTAGACAGTTTTAAATGCTTAAATGTAGAATATTACGATGAAATAACATAGAATGAATCCTGAAACAATTAAAATGCTCAAAGAATACCCTGAATTGCATTGTTTGCAATTTTTACGCGTGTTTACCTTGTATAATCCAATCTTTTTGAAAAATGATACAAGAATCATATTCTAGGTAATTTAACATTTTAAAATGTAGATTATTGTGATAAAATGATATAAAATAAATTCAGAAACGATTGAATTGCTCAAATGATACACAGAATTGCATTATTTGCATTATATACGTTTTTACCTTGTATAATCCAATCTTTTTGATTAAATAACACACGAATAATAATATAGATAGCTTTAAGTGTTAAAATGTAGTTTATTCATTTGAAATGACTTAGAATGAATCCGGAAATGATTAAAATGATCAAATGATACTCAGAATTGCATTATATGCACATTATATGCGTAATTACCTTGTATAATCCAATCTTCCTGAATAAATGACACATGAATGATATTCTAGACAGTTTTCAGTACTTAAATATAGATTATTACAAAGTAATGACCTAAAATGAATCCATAAAATATTAAAATGCTCAAATGATACCCTGAATTGCATTATTTGCACTTTATATGTGTTTTTACCATGTATAGTCCAATCTTTTTTAATAAATGATGCAAGAATCATATTCTAGATGGTTTAAAGTGTTTAAATGTAGATTATTGTGATAAAATAACTTAGAATGAATCCAGAAACGATTCAAATGCTCAAATGATACTCAGAATTGCATTATCTGCACATTATATGCGTAATTACCTTGTATAATCCAATGTTTTTGATTAAATGAAACATGAATGATATTCTAGACAGTTTTAAGTGTTTAAATGTATATTATTGTGATGAAATTACGAAGAATGAATCCAGAAACGATTAAAATGCTGAAATGAAACCCAAAATTGCATTATTTGCACTTTATATTCGTTTTTACTATGTATATTCCAATCTTTTTGAATAAATGATCCAAGAATCATATTACAGATGGTTTAAAGTGTTTAAATATAGATTATTGTGTTAAAATGACTTACAATAAATCCAGAAACGATTGAAATGATCAAACGATACTCAGGATTGCATTATTTGTACTTTATATGCGTAATTAAGTTGTATAATCTAATGTTTTTGAATAAATGAAACATGAATGATATTTTAGACAGTTTTAAGTGTTGAAATGTATATTATTGCGATGATATGACTTAGAATGAATCCAGAAACGATTAAAATGATGTAATGATACCCAGAATTGCATTATTTGTACTTTATATGCATTTTTACCTTGTATAATCCAATCTTTTTGAATAAATGACACAAAAATCAAATTCTGGACAGTTTTAAGTGTTAAAATGTAGTTTATTGTGTTGAAATGACTTAGAATTAATCCAGTAATGATTGAAATGCTCAAATGATACTAAGAATTTCATTATTTGCACTTTATATGCGTAATTACCTTGTATAATTCAATCTTTTTGAGCAAATGAAACATGAATGATATTCTTGATAGTTTTAAATGTTTAAATGTAGATTAATACGATGAAATTACTTAGAATGAATCCGAAAACGATTAAAATGCACAACTGATACCCTGAATTGCATTATTTGCACTTTATATGCGTTTTTATCTTATATAATCCAATCTTTTTGAATAAATGATATAAGAATCATATTCTAGATAGTTTAAAGTGTTTAAATGTAGAGTATTGTGATAAAATGACTTGGAATGAATCCAGAAACGATTCAAATGCTCAAATGATACTCAGAATTGCATTATTTACACATTATATGCGTAATTACGTTGTATAAGCCAATGTTTTTGAATAAATAAAACATGAATGATATTCTAGACAGTTTTAAGTGTTTAAATGTATATTATTGCGATGAAATTACGAAGAATGAATCCAGAAACTATTAAAATGCTCAAATGATACCCAGAATTGCATTATTTGCAATTTATATGCATTTTTACCTTGTATAATCCAATCTTTTTGAATAAATGACACAAGAATCATATTTCAGATAGTTTTAAGTGTTAAAATATCATTTATTGTGTTGAAATGACTTAGAAATTAATTCAGAAACGATTAAAATGCTCAAATGATACTAAGAATTTCATTATTTGCACCTTATATAATCTAATTTTTTTGAGTAAATGAGACATGAATGATATTCTAGATAGTTTTTAGTGCTCCAATGTAGATTATTACGATGAAATGACCTAGAATGAATCCAGAAACGATTAAAATGCTCAAATGATATCCTGAATTGCATTATTTGCACTTTATTTGCATTTTTTCCCTATATAGTCCAATCTTGTTGAATAAATGATGCAAGAATCATTTTCTAGATGGTTTAAAGTGTTTAAATGTAGATTATTGTGATAAAATGACTTAGAATGAATCCAGAAACGATTGAAATGCTCAAATGATACTCAGAATTGCATTATTTGCACTTTATATGCGTAATTACCATGTATAATCGAATCTTTTTGAATAAATGATATATAAATCATATTCTAGATTGTTTTAAGTGCTTAAATGTAGATTATTACGAAGAAATGACATAGAATGAATCCAGAATTGATTAAAATGCTCAAATGATACCCTGAATTGTATTATTTGCACTTTATATGTGTAATTACCTTGCAGAATCTAATCTTTTTGAATAAATGACACATGAATTATATTCTATATAGTTTTAAGTGTTTAACTGTAGATTATTGCGATTAAAATGACTTAGAATGAATCCAGAAACGATTAAAATGCTCAAATGATATCCAGAATTGCATTATTTGCACTTTATATGCGTTTTTACCTTGTATAATCCAATCTTTTTGAATCTAAGAATTGCCTAGTGTAAATACATGAAAATTACCTAGGAATGAACTCCTTTTCAGATGATAAAATTTTTAATAGGTTAATTCGGACTTCATAATTTGTGATTTATTTAATATTAAGTTAATATTGTTATCATGATTGTTTAGGGCCTGCACGCATGAATTTATTTTGAAATATTCAACATTATCATGATTGTTGTTAAAAAATAAAATAATAGTAATAGTAGTAGTAATAATAATAATAATAATAATAATAATAATAATAATAATAATAATAATAATAATAATAATAATAATAATAATAATAATAATAATAATAATAATGATGATGATGATGATGATGATGATGAAACGATAAAGGTACAAGCATTTTCTGTTTAATAATAATAATAATTTTAAACACTTTCTGTATAAATCGATAAAAATGAAACGGATGTATAAAGGTACAGGCATTTTCTGCTGGTACAAAGGAAAATTGGTTACCGAATTTATTTTAGTACCTAATCATATTTGTAAATATACTAGCAATGTTTTAGTACCGAATTTGTGATATGATAACAATAATAAAATACCACTGACATTTTCTACAATTCAATTGTTGTACCCAGGAAGCAAAACAATAATAAAATTAGAGAGTTGAGCATACGCTTCTTAAAAACAAAATGGAAACGGATAATTTACTTAAATCGGAAACCTAAGCTTTATGATCTTCATCAGTTACACAGTGAAAATATATATATATATATATATATATATAGAGATAATGACTATACTACTATTCATATGTAAACAGTTCTTGAGGCTGAAATTTTAGACCGTTAGATTTTTTTAAGATTCGTGCGAAGATATGAAAGAGCGGTTCAGATAGAGACACTGAGCTCTTAAATTGTTCCGTTCTCTCCTGTTAAATCGTCCGTCTCCTTTATTTTTCCATCTCTCTTTAGCATTTCTTTTTATGAAACCTTCTCTCTTCCTCACATGGTCGATCTCAAAAAAAAAAAAAAAAAAAGGAAAGCATAAAGCTAAACCTCTTTTTTTTTTTTTTTTTGAAAAAAGGCCATTGGGCCCATTTCTATTACTAGAAATCAACGTCCCGAGTTACAACCATAGAATAAAACAACATTCTCTCCATATGCTACTTTAACTATACCCCTTAACCCCCACAAACTACATTGCCAAATATTAAACGCCGACACAGCAAAACAAAATGTATGTTTCTAAGCTGAAATTAACTAAAACCCATAACAAAGCCCCTAAGCAAACAACTACAGTAGCTAAAAATAACCGTCAGCTTCTGAATCTTCCTATCTCCTTAGTTCAACGTCAGCTGAGCTATGTGCCAGCCTGTCCAATCATTCAGCCCAGGTATACCCGTCAGATTAGTATCAAGAGATTGCATCTGTATGGGTATTATTGACCAATCTTCAGGTAGCCACTGGAGGATGTATGGTTTAGTGTCTGTTGCAGCTAGCCCTGCCCAATACATTACAAAAGAGTGTATCATGAGTAAAAGGTTTCGAGTGGTTTTAATTTTGTTTATTATTGAAGATCATTTCATTCCTCATGTTTCATATACTCCAACATAAGGCCCCAAAACATATAAAAAAAGCTTCCTTACTCCCCTGTGGAAGATTAAAAGCAAAATCAAGTATATCATGTAAAGAATTCCATGAAGAGAAATAATTTTGGCCCTGACCCATCCAAAACCAAACATTCCTTGCACATGGACATAAGAGAAAAAGATGGTCACCGGTTTCTTGTGTTCCACAACAGCTACAAGTACTTACCCCCTGCCAACCCCTTTTACATAAATTTTGTTTTGTCAACAATTTGTTATGCATTACCATCCACATGAAGATTTGTATTTTCAAAGGGATTCTACATTGCCACCAAACCTGAGCATTATTTGTTTGGATACCGCCAAAATTCAGAAATCTATAAAGTGATTGAGAGTTGTACTGTCCATCTTTCTCCCACCTCCAAGTTAGCTGGTCATCTTCATTTTTCAAGTGAATACTATGAATTATCCCCAAATTTTCTATCCACTCTTGAAGTAACACCCCATTTAAATTTCTATGAAAAATTAACACCCCTCCCTGAGTGAGTATCACTTCCTGAAGGGTACACCCCTTACTGGAGCAAACATCAAACAAAAAAGGGTAATAGTTGCAAGAGAACACTCTTGATACCAAATATCTGTCCAAAACTGAATCCTAGACCCATCACCTATTTTGAAACTACTTGACATTCTACCTAAACCTTCTAAACTGACAATAGTCTTCCAAATTGAGGGATTTGGTTGGCAGCGGATATATATAATAATTTGAGAGTAGTTGGCAGCGGATATATATAATAATTTGTTAAATCTGGAAGATTGGAAACTCAGAATAGGAAATTGTATGCCAATATTCATACAAATTGAGGGATTTGGTTTTTTCTCCCGCACGAAAGAAAATAGTTTCCTTTATTTGTATTAAGAAAACTGTATTTATTTTTACAAAAACAAAAATAAGTTGGATATCTCGGAAATGTCGATGCATTTGGTTTTTACTTCAAGAAAGAAAAACTTCTCGTTATTAAAAATTGATCATACTTTCTGTCTCAGCTTATACGTATACAGGAAACATTGGCATACTGAAAAAATATAGTTCCGGAGAAAACGTGTTGATTGGACTTTCTATTGCTATATTTTGTTTCCATTGTGAACTTTAAATATCTCTATCTCTACTACTTATAAACGCACGGACCGTAGAGGTGTTACACGCTAGGCCTAGCATGTAAATAGATATTTCTGTCGTTCGATCGATTTGATCTGTGGCTGGATATTAATCGCCAGACGAAGCAACACCATTGATTGGTTTTCCATCTAATATAGAAAGAAAAAGGATCGATGTTGGTATTGCGCTGGATTATAACTCAGTAAAGCACGAGGGTTCGATTCTTCATGCCTGGTCTTTTTTTTGCGGTTTTTTTTTTTTTTTATTACGTGAAAGCTCATGAGCTTAATTAAAGCATATAGTAGGAGTTAAAAATGAGACATTAGCAGATGATCCCAGCCATCTAATCTTATATCATACACCGTTCCTATCTCTTTTCATTAATTTCATTAAATTTTTCCATTAAAGGTGTACCCGCCTCCACGGATCTGTGCATATGAACAAACAAAAGATATATGAGACGCAGCTGTATCCCTCCGCTCTAGCTAGGGTCTTCTCTGATATGATCTGGCGGGATATCTTGCCAAGTGTGGACAAAGCAACGGGATTTCTTTCCTCTATTGCGCTGTAGGTTTAGAAGCTGCGTCCCTGCTTTTCTCTAGGTTTTTTCCTCTCAAATTTTCACTTGATTTTGAAATTTTCGTTTACCGCTCACCTTTATTTCCTTATTACTGACAGCGAAACGACGAGATGAGAGAAACAACCAAAATCACAACAGCCACCACCAGAATCAGCAGAAGAAGAGCCTCCCGAGACTGCCTGCTCGGTGGCGAGACGACGAGATGATAGGTGTGCTGGTGCCGCGGAAAACCCAAACTGGTACTCGTGAACACAATTTCAGCATTAATCTCATGGTGGGTATATTCACTTATTGAAATAGTCTTCAAAATTAGTTGGATACAGCAATGAAATTAGTTGGCCTGGAAATTTGCCTCCTTTTGGGTGTGTATTCTCCATTTTTTGTTCTTCAAATCATTTCTTATATATTTTTCTCTGCTTTCAGTGCATTGGTGTTGATTATTCTTTTTTTTTTTTATCCAATTTATTAGTTTCATCTTCCTTTTCTGTTGCAGCTTCATATAAGCAGATGCGAAGCAGACGCACCTACGGTAAGCATTTTCGATTTGTCTGTGATTTTTCTCTAGGTGATTTTGAGTTTGCATTGAATTTTATATATAGATAATTGTGGAGAAACAAAATTTGGATTGATACAAAACATTTAATACTTACATGGTGTATATTTTGGTTTGTGAATATAACAATCAGTTTTGTGATTGGTGTATTGTAATTTTAAGAAAAGTAAGATTCAGGTAGTAAAATGTGAAAATGGGTGTGTAGGAGATTTAATTTCTTGATTTAATTGTAATTCCTTTGTATTCATTTGCTAATTTTGCATGTTAGGATAAAAAGTCTGTAGTATGTTAGGTGCCTAAAAAAAACTCTGCAGTATGTTTTATTATTGTTGATTCTATGTATGTGTCAATCTCTATTTTGATCTAGACTCTTTCTTTGCTACATTTTAATTCTAATTCCAATATAAAATATTACAATTTCTATTTAGGAAATTGTTGGATTGCAGCTTCAGACCAGTGGATTCTGCTACAAGTTTCAGAAAGGAGATTATTGATATCAAGGAAGTCAGGAACGGGCCGGGGGGGGGGGGGGGGGGGGGAGTCAAGAAGCAATTAGATGGTGCTGTACTATTCAAGTGCATATGAGCATGGGGATCCACCCAGTGATTTGAGTCTGTGGCGCCTTATGTGCGCATCCTCACCAGGCCGGCCGCATCATCGACACCTTGCTCTACCTCCCCCATCGGCTGACTATGAATGGTATGTTTTCTACTTGACTTTATTTTTCTTTTTTCTCATGATGTTCTCCTTGGAACTAATTGGAATCTACTTCATGTTTCTATGTACCTTGTGATGTGAAAATAATTATTGCATAGATCTGATTTTGTTTGGCTCGCTGTTGATTTTCTCTATATCGATTAGGGTTAGATGATTGCAACAGGTAAAAGTCTCTAATCTCAAGTTTTTTGCTTTCTCCAACAGATTAAGAACTAAGTTGTTGGTTGCTTAACAAACTAATACATCATGCCTATCTGATAATTTTGGTTTTTAATGGGTAATCTGATGAATTGGTTGGTGCCTTTTTGATAGCTCCTGGAAGAGGATTCATCTCTTAACAAGTTTGGATCCTATAAGAATAGTGTCAAGGTAGCATCCAAAATAGGGAATGTACTGACAGCTGTTGCTGCATGTTACCGGTACATTGAAACCCAATAAGAAACCTCTCAAGAAAACTTGGACAAATAAAAAATATTAGGATTTACTTTCTGGGGTCAGAAGCTGACTTTATATTTGTTTCATGGATTTGTAGCTTATTGAGACGGCAAGGAAAGAGCTGAAGCAAATATACCACTTTTTAAGTACTTCTATGTATATATATTTGTGTAGAAAGGAGTATAAGATGTTTGTGCTTTTATATTTGTTTGATCTGCTTATGTTGTGGGTTAATAGAATACTTGGGAATGGTACCAGTTTGTGGTATTGGTATTCACGTAGAGGGACTAGGTAGTCAAAATACGTGGATGATTATCATTATTAGGAGAGGGATTTTTTTCTTATTACTTTGTCTGTTGAAGTAGAGATAATTACCTTTGTAATTTGTTTATTCGTTTTTTAAAACTGAAACATGGTAGTCATTTGGCTACTATTTTGGAGGGAAAAAATTACTATCGTGTTTCTGTCAGATCCTACAATTATTTGCATTCTATGTATTCATATTATAACAGAGTTCCTCCTCTCACTTTTTTAATAATTAAACAAAAGTACGAGATTGTTATAAATTGTGACAATCTGTTCTAGGTAGGCATACACCATTACACGATAATTATGGAGGCATCAGAAGTTATTAACTTAAAAAAAATTGCTCATGTACACTATTGGGTGAACATAAATGAAAGCAGTTGTGAGTTGGCACAATTGGGACAACCAATGAGGTTACTCACACAGAAAGAAAAGTGCAAATTGGGACAGCCATGCTAACTGTCGTGTCGCTATCCTTAGTAATTTCATTTGTGTTGTAAAAATGCTGATAAACCATGAAATCAGATTTATGGGTAGTTGGTGGTATGTGATAGTACACATTTATATATTTTGAACTTTTACAGTGATACTTGGCTGTTGAATCATTTATTTCAATATTGATTGAGAAATTTGCTAATGTAATTGGACAATGAGCTTAATGTTAGGAAGACATGCAACGCTCAATTTTAATTTTATTACTTATTAATAACTCTAAAACGAGCATGCAAAAACGGATCTAGCTATTTGAGCAATTTTAACACTACGTGAGGGCGTAGGAGGTTTACCTCTCGCGAAATCGTATCTGCGAGGCTCGAATCCTTTCTCTTGGAGACGATGACGAGTTCACCGGTACCACCATCTTGCTTGGCCTCGAGTCCACCAAGGTATTAACCAAAATCACAAGTCTATGCTAGTAGACAAGTGATTAAGCCTAATCCCTTCCTTCATTTACCTTAATTAACTATTTAATTGTATGGAGGCAAGAGGTACTCAACACATGAGCTTAATTAGTATGAGAGATAGCTAAACAAAATGCAAAAACCAGATTTTTGCTCTTTTGTTTTGGCCGGCCTCAAGGAAGAAGAAGGAAGAGAGAAAGAAAATAGTGTGTTCTTCTTATTTTCTCTCTCCATAAGCTCCTTATAAAGGCAACTATTCCACAACAATTAATGGACAAATATGTCCTTGTATGGCCAGCCATGTATATGGGCTATATTGGGTTTTATCAATTCAATTAATTGATCTCTAATTCATTTAATTAGAGGCCCAATAAATTGCTCTCAAGTTGGACCTTTAATTTACCATTTAAATATAGGCCCGTTAGCTCAAAATTAATTACCTTAATTAATTTATGTTGAACAAAATTAATTATCAACTCCTTAATAATTATTTAAGGATTAGAATATGCATTTATTTATTTCTATATGATCCGTTTGACTTAATTAATTATAACGGTTCACAACGGTATATAATTAATCAATCAGCATATCATATTATTGTATTCAATAATGCAACCAAATAAATAATGCATGTATGGTTAAAATCTATTTGTGTGACCCTTTGAAGATTTATGCTATGTTGGCCATGGAAAATAAATCGTTATTTATTTCCAATAATCATAAGCGGTATCTAGCAACACGTTATGATTCCCAATTCGCATAAATAAACACTGTACTATTACAGCATTTCAATCCTGCATAAGAAATAAGTATCTTATTGTTTTGATTCTTATGTCACATGATATCCTCGTATAATCCAAGATAGGAGTGTGTCATTCTTGCAAATTATACGTTTTTTGATCTAGAGATGATTGCACAAGTTGCTAGCAAGCAATCCATCTCCATCAAGAGGCCCAGTAGATATCATCGCTCACTAGGTAAACTAATGAGGGACATACGGTTGTCTTGATGAACAGTTTTTCCCCGCACAATTCAAGAGAACATAAATAAAGTCCGTATAGCAGTCCTTATCAGGAATCAGCGTTAGACGATATTTATAGAACCTATCCTCATGTGGAAAAACTGAACCATCTCAAACTTAGAATCAAACACGTATGAAATAAATAATGACACATAATACAATCCATATATTTATTTCATTGGATCAAGTCCTGTACTATGTTCCAGTAACATATACATATGCAATTAAGTTCTCCTTACTTATGATTTGTAGAACTTAATCATCACTTAACTTGCATACTAGTCTTATATGATAATTAATGTTTCCTCTTAATTATCAAGACTATGGACAGCTTTTGATTTATCATTATCATTTAGTCATAAATGAGACACAGTGATCCATAATTCAGATCCTCAACCTGAATGAACTGTCAATAAATAAATCAAGGAACAAATGATCAAATATCATCAATAACATAAACTATAGAAGTAGCCAGATAAAGATTGGCTTCTAGGACATATCTCCAACACTTAAGCATGTCCAAATGTTGATTTGGAAACCCAACAAATTCTTGATGCGCAAATTTATTGCTTGTAGTAAGAAATTTTACAAAATTTGAAATTTTGTTCCAAACATGGATAATTTTTTATAAATAAACTTTCCAAAACTGTATCGCACAAGAAAAGAAAGGTTTTATTTGATTAAAATACACCTAAACAATCATTATTTGGAGGTTGTGCTGAATAAATTGGATGCTTTCTTAGATTTTTTCTGTTTATTATTCCTTGAATATTTCGACGAAAAATATGTAAAGAATTGACAGAAATTTGTAAAGATTCCAAAAATATATACCTACACAATCTTCAGATTTATTTTCCAAAAAAATTATAAAATTCTCCAATTAAAAATGGAAACTTAAGCATTTAATGGACCAAATCAAATATGGTCAAATGTGTTTATTGACTATTTTCAAATTTGCCTTCGAGAAAAACAATTTTACGATGTACTCAATGGAATTAGCAAGAAAAATATCTAGCAGAAAATATTAAATGACGTTGGATCTATTCCTATTTTACTATATCGATGTAATTCTATTTATTTCATGCCTCCAATTCGAGTCATATTTTCCATATATTCTACTTGAGTCAACATCATCGGCCAATTAAAGCAAGGAATTGATCAAATGAACAAATATGGAATAGATAGAGAGATTATGAAAATAATGACCGTGGAAATTTGGAATTTAATATATAACAGAAATGGGCGTTTGAGAGTTTTCAAAGATAAGAAAGATCTTTGGCTGATTCAAAAATTATATTTACCCTTTTAAATTAGATTGTGATTAATATGTTAATCTAGATAGTGAGAAATCACTATGTGTATGAAATCAACTAATGACGGCTACGAGACGATCTAAAAAAGGCAATTAATATAATCCCATTAATCAAGGAGTGGAACAATATAGAATTTAGATTTAAAAATTAAAATACAATGCAAATATTACGATTAACGCGCAAATGCATGTTTTTTATTAAATAAATAAAATAAATAAAAAAATAAAAAAATAAATTGATATTTAAAAAAAATTAATACGTGTCCCGTGTCACTTTTTGCCGAGCAAGAGCGATTCAAGAATTTTGACATGTTGTATTATTTTTTTATGTTTGAGATGATATACTTTTATGTGAAATTTTTTATTGAGAAACATATTTATTTTCGTCGAATTAAATTTTTAGCTATTCACATGTCTACTTTTATAGATTCTATTTGTTTTAAATCGGTGAATACCGCTGCTACCTTCAGCATCGATCAAGACAACGTTGAACATAAATATTAAAAATAAACAACATATTCATGTTAAATAATATTTTCACATATTAAAGTCTGCCCACACGTTGGGTGGGCACTGCTGCTAGTATATATAAAATAAATAAGTTGAGACAAAGTTGATTTGGTACAATTGTAAAGAGGGCCATGTATGCGGAATAGAGTGAAAATATAGTCTATGACATTAATTAATAGGGAAATTAGATACGTGTTTAATCATCATCTAGCGTGTCCTGCTTCTTTTTGTTATTTATAGACAGTGAATATGACAAAGCAGAAATCAGCCTAATATAAGTCTGACAATTCAGGAGTTTCTATCTAGACAAATCTATATACACACCAAGCTCACTTAAAACAAAATCTTATTCTTTTTTCCTTCTAGTTTCTTTCTTAGTCCTTGCTTTTCTACAAGATCACTATTTGTATATTCCAAATGGTGATTTTAAGTTCGTAAAAGAATAGCTGTTAGAAAATGCACCTAGCCATGTCATAATGCAAAAAAGAGAATTATTTGTACAAAAGTAATTTGCACATTTTTTTTTACCAAGTTTTGGTGTTTTGCACAGCAGCATTGATGCTCTTGCAATCAAATTCCTAAACCCAACTCCCAAAACAACCAATTTCCCACAACAACAACTAAGTCTTTTGTCCCAAACAAGTTAGGGTAGGCTAGAAAAAAAAACAAACAGAAAAAATCACCAATTTCCCAAAAAAAAAAAAAAGTACAATTGAAATGCTTTTCAGATATTTCCTTGTCTAAACAAAATAGAAAGAACTGTCTTGCCGAAATTTCCCTAAAATAAACTACAACATTTTCATTATTTTTTTTCCTAAAATGATATATGAGAGTTATTAACAATGCTAATACGCACGCACCTGCGTACCAAATATTTCTTAAATAGAACTTATTTTGAGCAAATTTATCTTTTTCTCACAATCTAAATTCTAAAATTTGCACCGATTTTTCTTGTGCGATATGCCTCAATGGTTGCTAATGGTTTGATAATAACTTCTGCACTCACCAAAAAGCAGCCTTCTTGAGAGTTGTGTATTGTATCATGAGTGGTGGCAAGCCATTGATTAGTCTGTTTCTTGCACCGTGAAATGGTAACCTGAAAAGGCTCAGTATCTTTGTCTCAATCCTTTTCTCATTTATAAATCATCTTTAACCCCTCCATTCACTGTAACTAGCAACAGATTTGACAAATTTTGTGCAGATCTCAAAGCATCCTCAGTCTATCTATATGTTAGAAGAATAGTCACAAACTTCAAATAGTACCATATTATCTTGTATCAGTGGATATCAACACAAGGACTTGATGAGAACTTTAGTGAAGCTAAAATAACTCAATGTTTCTTATAAATTTAAATCTTAGTTAAACTTTACTGCTATGTATCACTCAATTCTACTGCACACTGGTGTTGTCACTGTACCAGAAAAGACCAGTATAGTACAGCATCACTATATCTGGGTAGTAAAATTCTTGGTAAAATTGCAAGAACTTATTCAGAAGACTGACAAGATTTAATCTCAATCTTGCAACTGTTTGTACCATTTACCAATAAAAAAAATCCTACCACGACAGGCATAGGCTGAGATGTCCTCCATTGGAATTTTACACATCAATTAGCCAAATTCCCAGTACACTAAATCAATTCTCGAAAGAACTGGAAACTTGTATCGTTGTTGTGCAAGCAATAAGATAATCTAGGATCAACGTGGCAAATAGATAGGAGCGAAATTAAATTGAAGGATAATAGAGTATGTAAGGAGAATCAATTAAGATAGTTAAGACAGAACACATCATTTTATCAAGACATAATTTCAACATTTAAGACAGATCCATCACAGTAAGTTTACCAGCACATAATTGGAGTACAAAGCACACGTCATTCTAAAGAAAGTACTGATAATAAAGGGTACTTAATATTCCTCAGGCTGGACGCCTCGTATTGATCAGCGAGTTTAGTTTTTAAAGCTTATGTTACAATAAACGAATAATCAAAATTAGAAATGGGGCACAATTTTATTTTGGTTAGGTTATATGACTGGACATTAACACAATGGTCAATGCAATGATAGTTGTTTAAGAATTTACAGTAAAATGAAAAGAAATATCAAGGTCTTAATCTGCTGCCAACATAGTACGATTGTGTTGCCATCAATTATTCTGAGCAAATTGATTCAATCTGATCGGTTGATCTAACATACAATGTAAAGTGTGCCAAATGAAATTGTATGGATTCGAGGAAATATTAGCATGTTGTGTCATCAGAATGAGAGGAAACCCTATTTCTAAACCCTAAACCCTAAACCCCTTTTAAGGAAATCAGGGGAACAAAAGTGTATGTACTTATCAAGGTATTAGGAAATCACGAAGAAAGATGACCACAAAAGATAAGAGAAATCAAATTAAATGTGCAGAAAACAAAAGAAATTAAAGAGAAAGATAGAGAGAGAGAGAGTTACTTCTGCGAGTGCGCTTTTTGTAGAGAATACGGTAGCCGCAATCTCGGCACTGGATGACGTCACCAGACTTGAGAGGACACTCCGCTTCACAATCTTTCTTATCAACAAGTTTTTGGAAGCAAAATCAATCAACTTCACAATCTTTAATTGTGGTTTTGACATAAAAATGTTTTCTTACGCTAAAGGCCCAGAAGCTTCTGTTTGAGACGGTTGTGTAAATCGAATTTCTGTACTCAGAGATATCCAGAAATTGCCTAACGGGATGATAATTATCGGTTCTTCCGGTAATGTAATACTCGTGATTCGCGAAACCCTGCGCATACAGACCCTCTCCCTTCATATTCTGTGACGACCAAAACTCTTCCTCTTCATCAGTGAAGTCATCCCCCGTTGCATAATTCGACTGATAACCCGGTCCACGGTCGTATGTCTCGTCAAGTTCGTCTATATCCCCTTCTTCTTCTTCTTCATCTTCCTCTGCTTCTTCTCTAACTGGTCTACTACTCTCAGGTTAGTCCCATGGATCCCAATCATGTGCATTGGTATTGTACTCATTATTTGTTCCATCTTGTCTTTCTCGTCCGCTACTACTCTCAGGTTGGTCCCAATGATCCGAACCCCATGCACTCATATTTGTTCGCTCTTGTCTTTGTTGTCGACTACTACTCTCAGGTTGTTTCCAAGAATCCCAACTCTGTGCACTCGTATTGTATTGATTATTTCTTTCTTCGTCTTCTTCGGTATTATTGACTTGTTCATTCAAATTATAATTATAATCATAATTATAATTATAATTTGTGTGTCCCCCTAATTTAAAAATATATAATTAAAAATTATATAATTTCTGTGTCATCGTAATCAAAATTATTGATTTGCTTTTATTTTAAAAAGCTTAATTTAAAATTTTATTATTCAAGAGTAAATGCAAGAGCAAATTAATTATAAATGCGTACAATTAATAGCAAGAGCAAATTAATTACTTTAAAAACTAATTTTATCAATTCTATAATGGTACAAATTTAATTAGTAATTTTGTCCAATTATGCAAAAGATTTTTTAAGCAAAAGTTTCTTAATAAGCCAATTATGTTTAGTAAAGAATTATAATCCTAATTTAAGCAAACCATATATTGCATATGTTCATGACTATTATAATCCTAATTCAAAAATAAATAATAAAATAATTTTACTAATAAAATTTGTCGTAAGTTACCTTGTAGGCCACCACCAGTAACTGAAAGCAAATCAACGTGAAGTTGAAAGCCGTGTAGCCTTCTTGCTTGGAAGCACTCACGTCATACATACCGCCATTCATTTTCAGAGTTCACCGGCAACTGCATCTGCTGGAACCTCCCTTCAATTATGGTATTAAAATGGGAAACAATTCTCAAATTATAATGACCTTGATAAAATTCCAATGCTGACAAAATTATTTCTTTAATTGATTCATAATCAGTTTGCGAAGTTGCAACCAAACTGAAATAATTTGATGGATTATATGGAGATTGATTAACGAAAACCGAAATGGAAATCATATTTTTGACAGTATAGAGAGTCGAGTATTTGAAAATGATGGGTGATTTTCAAATTCGAAACGTCATGTTCTATTTATAACCAAATGAGAGTCGAAATAATGATGAGCAATCAAATCAAATCGCACTAAAACGCACTGTTAAATCGCACTTAAATTCAATTTACACCTTGGATCGGCATTTGGGACGTCGATCCAATTCTTTTAATGATAAAAACCACTAAAAATTAATGATTAAAACCATAAAAAACAGTAAAAACATTAAAAAAAAGTCACTTTTAGCGGGAAACCAGTTGGATCGGCGTTTCAATCGCCGATCTAAGCTTGGATCGGCAATCCGAATGCCAAATTACCAACATTCCCCTGTCAATACAAATGAAATAGAAAAAGGAGATTATCATGCAAGATGTCGCACATGTTTTCGCACTTTCAAATACAATATCTACGAATATGACGGGATAGAGTTCAATTTAAAAATACACTACCAGTGGCACATTAATGGTGGGGAAGAAAGAGATCGCAAGGAGCACCTCTAAAGAATACTGAGCAAACACAAACATAAGAATTGTGACTGATATGAAGATTACTACAAAAAACCGCAGTCAATTCCCCAACAAACACTAACAGAAAAACCATATTCAGCACAAAAAACACACTGCACCATTTATGAAAGAATCTACAACTTTCGTGGAGACCACACAGTGACCTGTACAAAGTGTGGTCAGATTTTCAATTACAAAGAAACCATCTTGCGTGACCACTACGATGATCACGAAAAACAAGCTTGGTGGGATCAACAAGAAAAGAAATGGAAAGAGAGAGATGAGGCGGAAAAAAAGAGAAAAATTGCACAAAAGACTGCCGAAATGAGGCAAAAATTGAAAGAAGAAGAAATTAAAAAAAAAAAATCCAGTGAGCGCCTGAGATAGCACAAGGAGAGAGATAAACAAAAAAGTATTGCAGCCACTAGAATGAAAGAGATAGAACAATAAGAAGCCGATGCAGCTTTCTGGAACGAAGTCGCTCAATTCGCTGATAATCCTGGTGTGAGCAACCAACAACAAAAGGAAGACGAAGAAGAAGACCCATGGTGGGATGAAATTCTACAATATGCGAACACCCAAAATATCTAAATATTTTATTTTCTTAAGTAGTTTGTTTTTAAGTAGCAACTGAATGGTTTGTTTTTAAGTAGTTTTTTCTTTTTTTATTTTGGTGTGTTACTTTATATTATGGTTATAAAATTTAGCTCCTTTTCTAATAGTGTGCATTTTTTAAATTTGAATTTCTTTGCATATTAATTTTCAATACATATCATAAAAAAATTTAATAAAAGTAAATAGACAAAACAACATATTTCAGTAATATAAGGCAAACATTACAAGTGACGACTGTCACACAAACTTATTTCACTAATAATGACCATAATAAGATACCGATGACAGAAACATAATATTATTTCATTTAGTGGAGATGGACAACATTTGAAGCTGCGGGATGATTTTCAAAACCAGGTGGAACTGCTGGCAGGTGAGTCAACCATGACCCTCCAAGATCAAAACCTTTATTCCTCTCAACCAAATCTGTAAAAAATTTGGGACCCCTAACATGATATTGATTTCCTTCTAATTTCTGAACTACAAATTTTTCCCCATGATATTGTAACATCAATGCAGAAAAATAATCGTTGTTCGCTAGTCCGCTCATCTTCGATTAAAATAACACCAGAAGAGACGCAGCTTGGCTTAGGACCCATTTGCTTAAAATTTCAAAATTAAAACTCTATTAGTAAATCAAATAAAATAAATTTAATAATTACTTTAAAATTATTACCTACGAAGAAGTGATATTGCGAATATGAAATAACGAGGAGAAAGTTTATCAATTTCAGACTAACGAGAAAAACTTAGTTTGTGAAGAATAAATGATGACAATTGAGCTTATATAGACAATTTGAAGCGGGAAAACGACAAAAAAAATTATTGCAAACCAACTTTGAGTGTTTAAAAATCAAATTGCGCACTAAAAAAAAGCAAATTCAGCGGACTCAAATGGTCAGACCTTGGATCGGCGATTGAAATGCCGATCTAAGCTTGGATCGGCGATTGGAATGCCGATCCAAGCTGCAAACCAACTTTGAGTGTTTAAAAATCAAATTGCGCACTAAAAAAAAGTAAATTCACACTCAAAAATCAAATTGCGCACTAAAAAAAAAAACAATTTCAGCGGACTTAAATGGTCAGACCTTGGATCGGCGATTGAAACGCCGATCCAAGCTTGGATCGGCGATTGGAATGCCGATCCAAGCTTGGATCGGCGTTTCAATCGCCGATCCAAGGGTTCTTTATTTTCGGCGATTCAAACGCCGATCCAACAATGTTATTTTTAAAATTCTGAATATTTAACTGTTATTATCGTAATTCGTGTGAACAGTAACGTTAGTTTTAATTTTTTCGGTTAATAAAGTAACCTTTCTGATCTAAGGATATGGAGCGCTTTATTATGGACTGGCCTTAAATTGAATTGGGCTTGTTAAACATAGCCTATAATAGCATAATTGAGTTTGAATGACAGTCTAGTCTACGAAGTAATTCCATTGCCAGCACAACTGCACAAGTGCACGACATGCCGGTGCCACTGTCACTCTGGGATAGTCAGATTATAACTTGCATTGTACTTTTGTAGTTTTGTTATCCCTCTCTCTTTATACGTACTTATATTAGAATGTAGAAACTAATTTATTTGAATTATTTTGCGTACAGATATCTTTACCAAAAAAACAGAATTATTTTGCGAAACTGTAGTTTAGGACTGTTGACTGGATCCAGATCTTGTGTCGAGCGGCACAACGTGTAGCGCAGTATCCGGACCGTTCGATCAGATCTCGACGGTTTATTTTTTTCGGGCCTTACAATCTGGTTACATGCACGGGGCTCCCTCATCCATCCAGATTTGATCGGACGGTCCTGTGCTGCGCTACATGCTGTGCCGTGAGACACAGGATCTGGATTCCTGTTGACTTGGGTCAAAAGAGGCCACACCACCGATTCTTTCTGCCCCAAAATACAGAGCATAAAAGATCCTCTGTGGCGAGTAGCAGGAAACATATTGTGTGGTGAATCTAAACCATCTAACAAAATTCATCCATGGAAACCTCAGTGGCTATTTTTATGTAAATCAAGGCTTATTATTTATTAAGTCTTATAAGTGAATCCTTTATAGTTTAAAAGATGCGTGTACCTTTTCTTAAAGCGGGATTTGGCTTGTGCTTCCATATTGCTTTTGTACATTATGATATTTATTTATGAAGCACGCTTCTTTTTTTTTTTTTTTTTTTGAAAATGAGAAGCACGCTTCTCTTATGTGGTAAGAATCAAGTGTAAACACAGGGATATATTCGCCATGCATTCCTACAATGTAAGATTACACGCCAACAACAGATATACATAAGGATAGCAGCATTATGGCAGGAATTAATTTTAAAATTGCGAAAAGAACTTTCCACGACAACCACCTTATTTATTAGAAAATCCATTTATCCACAATTCCACACAGTTCTTAGTAAATTTTATCATTTTAAATGCTTTATTTAAATGATGACATAAAGCATATCTGCTTTCTTAGTTTAGAGTTTACACCACCCACCCATACATATGTGATATGTGCCAGCGTATCTCGATTAGTTTCTGCATGTAAACGCCCAATTTTAAATTTTAGTACTATAATTAATTAAAAAATCATATTCAGTATAAATGATTAGATAATATCTTTTATCAGTTATGTTGAAGCTGCTATGTTAAAAGTTAGTACCAACACTAGTTGAGATTTGTACAAAAAAAAAATAAAAAAAGGAAAGAAACAGAGATGTTTAGCTCCTCTTTTACCTCAAAGAATTATGTAAATTTAAAAGATGCGTCATCTTGAGAAACTTTCATAAAAAATTAAGGACGAAAACGAATTAATGAAATTATAAAAGCAAATGATAACGACCATTAAAAGCATAACTCATAATTAGAACAGATTGTGAATTTACAATCCTGCTTTAAAGTTGGGGATGGAACTTGTATTAATTTTTGGGACGATAAATGATGTAGTGATGTTTCTCTTAAAATCTTTTTTCCGTATAATATTTGTACCAATAAACATATAACTGTGTCTACAGTTTTGGGATTTTGATGTTTAAATTCCATCTCCTTTCGGAGACGACTATCAATAATACAGCAACATGAGTATAGAAATTTACAACAAATTGTTGCTCCGTTTTCTCAGTGTGTTTGGAACTCACCAAATAAGTTCTTGTTCAAAACAAGCTTATTCAAGTCCAAATCAAATACCCAACAATAATTTCAAATAAGTTATTTCACGGCTTATTTTTATTTTTTCTTTTTGGAGGATTAGATGAATAAGAAACCCAATTAGGCTATTGGAATTAGAAGCGAGAGAAACCCACCCATCTTTATTTCAAATAGCTTATTCATAGTCTCACCCAGACACACGTGACTCAATAAGATGGAATTCTAGTGGCAGTGGTGAGTTTACTACTAAGAAGATGTATAAATGGTTAGATAAATAGGGGATTCAAGACCACACTTATGCTCCATTAATTGTGGTTGTGGGACATTAAAATATCCAATAAAATCGGAATTTAAAAGGAATAAATCTAAGATATATTAATTTCCGTGGCAGCTATCCGTGACCGATATTTCGTTTGTTTCTGCACGCCAATCTGTACATTACGACGCAGTATCTGAGCCCTTCATTTTTTCCGCGATAGATCTGATCCATTAACATATTTTTAGCGGCGCCCGCCCCTCCCCCACTTTCTCTTCGCCTCCTCCGCAATCCCCGCCTCCCCCGCTCTCTCTCTCTCTCTCTCTCTCTCTCTCAATTTTTCTAGCTAATCTAAAGGCATCACATGCCCTAAATCAATTGCACTTTTTCTAACCCCTTTCTCTTACGACTACCCCTGCTATTTATAGGAAAATCTGAATCGAATTACCTTAGGTGAACATAAGTCTTCTCTGCAACTGAGAACCAGCTCTTGATCTAGTGGCAAAGAGCAATGGATCTCAAGTGAGAGGTCGCAGGTTCGAAACCCGGCTGGGGGGTCTTTATAGACATTTAATTTAAAAATAAGTTGGGAGGCTTGACCCCCAATTTATCTTCAAAAAAAAGTCTTCTCTGCAACTCATCCCCACCTCTGCTGGCCAGACCCTCCGCCTCTCCTTCTCTTTGCTTCTTCTTCCACCAATCCCTCCTCAACCCCTATCACCTTCTCCCCCGCTAAAACCGCTAGACCGCCTCAATCGATACCCCTCCTTTTCTTTGTTGTTTCCTCCATCTCCGCCAACACCGCCCGTCATCCATCCTCTCTGTGGCCTCCAATGGAAAATTAAGGCAATCAAATCCACAATCCAGGCAACTATGACATTCCCTCTGATTTGCTTGAGCTCTTCGATTCGGTACTAATCCCTCTTGTCTTTTCATGATTTACGGGTCTTTCTCTTTAATAACTAAGAATTTTATTTTTTAAGTTTTTTTGCAAAGTTCTGATATATATTTGCGATTTGATTTTGCCTTCACTCACAATTTTTCTTTGTTATCATAAAATTAGTGTTATCCCTTTCTTAATTTTTCTTACTAATGAAAATACGTAATAGTGGATGAAAAATGAAGCCACTTCGCTATATAACACTGGAAATTAGGAGTAGGAACAAATTGACAAATTTCAGTTGTTATTAGTTTCGCACTTTCTCTGGATTAAGGAAAAAGTTTTTTACTGACAATAACTGACCAGTTGTAAATTAGAATCCTTTAGAAAATTATCAGGTTACACTTAATAAGCATAATTGAAGAGTAAAGGGCTTCTTTGCAAAAGTACCATGGTTAAGGTTGTCATAATTCATAAACTTGTCCTTTAATTAAATAATGGTTATATTTTGTTGCATAAAAAAAAACTATCACATTGTGACACTGTTACATAGAACAGCTAATTTACTGATGTACACAGTACACTTCTTTGTTTGTTTTAAAGGCACGCTTAAGATATAAAGGTCAATTCTTGAGTAAACAATGAATATATTTGTGGTTGTAATATAAATAATTAAATTGGTGACCAAACAAATAAAAAGATGTTTAAAGTTGCTCAGTAGTCAGTACCCAATAGTAACACATTGACATATGGTTTAGCACATGGATTTCCTCTTGGTTTCACTATGGGTATAAAGGTATGGTAGATGGCTGGAAATAATATATGTTACTATGGGTGCCATTTGGCATCAAGCCTGTAACTTAATTGTATCAGTAGTTTGGCAATTCCACCAAAACCATGTCAACGCATAACAAATTGATCCATAAAACACCTTTTCCCCATTGCCTCAAAACCGAAGAACCCATCTCTGTTACGAAGTTCCCTTCTATATCACATTGAAAGAAATTGAGGCATCTCCGGTTCTTTATTTACTATCCGGCTGTTGTTAGTTGAAGGCTTCTCCATACTAAACAATCACTTATTGAATGTCATAGTCCATTACAATTCAATGTGTTGGTACTAGCTTTATTCTTGATAGCATGACCTGTAACGTGCAATGTATGCTCTGGCCTATCATACTTATTTTTGTTTCTTTTTTTTTTTTGCCATTGTTGAATCAGGTTTTGTTATTCAAGATAGGACTCTGCCTTTTTTTTCCATTGTCGAATCAGGTTTTGATGTGTGCACAAATCTCGGTTGTTGTTCCAAGCTATCGTTACTTGATTGATCTAATTAGGTGTGCATTATCAATTGATTATAAGAAGGGCATAAAGAGAACTCTTCTCCGGCATCTTTGATAGACGTGTGATTCTGGATAGGATATCGTCATGCTACTTTTGATTCCTGTAACTTCTTTACATGATATTGTAAAATTTCCTCACACATGCAGAGAAAAAGCAAGCTTTTTGATGCGCTTTAGGTGCACTGTGCTGGTCAATCTGGTGATTGAGAAATGAGATCATTTTTAAGATAATTATTCTAAAACTACTTAGAAGTATATTACTATTGATATAAAATTTTGTGCAATATTGGACAGGTCTTACTGATGACATAACTAGGAGCTTCTTGCTATGCTGGCTGACACAATATTGGAATAAGGTACCAACTCATATGAGCGAGTGATCTCTCAGCATTGTTGTTCTAAGAGAATTGATGGCGTGAAAAACATAACGACATCTTTTCCTTTCGATTATTATTAAAATGGACATTAAAGACTCTTATGTTGTAACCAGTAAAGAATTTTTGTTTGCAATTAATAAATCATTGCTAATTTGCTATTATTTTTTTAATTTCACCAAGGCTCATACAACTTAGTCTCAAGAAAAGGATTACGACAACTAAATAAAAAAGAGATTGAGGAGTTTTTCTGAGCAATTCACTACGCGAAATATTTCCATCAGTAACGGTTAATAAAATCGAATAGCAACGGTTATGCCCCCGTCACAGTAGCCCCCGTAACAAATCTTTATATTAACCGTCACAATTTTGCCGTCAATGGACGAGAGTTTTGTAACGGTTAATATAAAATAACCGTTACAAAACGATCTTCTTCTTTTTTATTTTGTTTGTTTTGTAACGGTTATTAGATAATAACCGTTACAGATATAAGGCTTTTGTAACGGTTATTATCTAATAACCGTTACAAAAGGTCATTATTAAAAAAAAAAATTCAGTTTTCTGTGGCTAGCCCCTGTTGCTAGCCGAAATAAGTGTACCAACTGGTACAGATATCAATCAATAATATTATCAATCAATCTATATATAGCATGCATATCAGTAATTAAGCTTCAATTTTGTAAGAAAATGCAAAATTGGGATTTGGATTTTAGCTATTAAGCATCAAAATCTCAGTCACAAAAGATACATACAAGACAAAACAATACTAAATCTCAGTTACAACGACCAAAATCAAGAAAAAGAGAGAGGGAAGAAAATACCGATTGTCAGCTTGGTCTATTCGAGAGGGAGTCGAGGTGGAGTCGAGGTGCTGTCGAGAGGGAGTCGAGGTGTTGTCGAGGGGTCTCGATTGAGGACCTGTTGAGAGAGAGAGAGAGGCAGAGAGAGAGTGAGAGAGAGACGGCCGAGAGAGAGAGAGAGAGATGGCGGAGAGAGTGAGAGAGAGGCGGAGAGAGAGAGGTACCTGAGAGTGAGTCGCCGAGAGAGAGAGAGAGATCGCCGGATCGTGAGTCACCGCCGAGAGAGAGAGAGATGGTACAGTGGGACTTAGAAAAATTTGGAATGAGAGAGGCGGGATGGAGAGACTCTAGGTTTTACTGACTTAAAAAGAGCGAGCAGGGAGAAATCCTATTAATTTACGGAGATTTAGTAACGGTTATTAGATAATAACCGTTAAGAATTTAAAATGTAAATTTTATAACGGTTATTATCTAATAACCGTTACAAAATAGAAGCCTTTTGTAACGGTTATTAGATAATAACCGTTACAAATGAGTTGACAGAATTTTTTTTTTCCGGACGGTTTTTCTGTAACGGTTTTTTTATAAAAACCGTTACTAAATAAACTTGATAATATTTACACCGCTGCCACTACGACTTCTGTGACGGTTTTTTCGAAAACCGTTATAAAAAGGGGGTTACTGATAAACGTTTTTGTGGTAGTGATTGCAATCTTTAAAGTAAAGTGTATTTTTTTTTCCTGGCAGTGACTCCTGAGGCCTAGAACCATGGACGGCCAAGCAATTTGTTGGATTTTGCTCGAAGAAAATGAACATTGGTGATACTGAATTCCTGAGTACTTTCAATTTTATTCATGCATGGACAAGCACTCTATAGTGTATATGTTGTTTATGTTTAGACGACACAGCAAAAAAGTTTTTCGATTTACGGTGGTTGCGGATTTGATAGTGTGGTGTAAAATGACTTTCTTATTATAATTCAGACATATTTATATTTGAGGCTTGATGAATGGGAGGTGCTTCGATGATTTTATTGTGACCAAAATTTAAAATGTCTTGCATTTGTTCAGAAAAAATATATATATAGCGGCGAAGCCGCTACTACCCACCTAGTTAGAATTCTAGGTCCTTGAAAGACCATCTTTATTTCCGATTCAAGACCACACTTATGGTCCTTGAAATTCAAAATTTTTTTTTTTTAAATTCCGGTCCTTAGAATCGGAATTTCAATTAGTTTCCTTTGCAAGAACAGAAAATTCTAGGACTTGATTGATCAGATTCTTTACTTTCGGCTTTTGGTTTATTTAGTTTTCTTATTATAATCCGAAATAAATATGTATCAAGATTTCATATTTTGTCCTTACTATATATATATATATATATATATATATTTGAATAAAGATGGTCGTACTAATATTTGAATTTATTTATTTGTAAATTAAATAAAACAAAAATTGGGATTGTCTGCCTTCTGCAAAATGCCCTGGATTCATTAAGTAATATTTTGGAAGCAAACCTCCACAAAGGAAGTTTATACAATTGTTAAAAAATATTTAGAACCAATCATATCGCAACGTAGGTTGAACAGTGCTCTGCAGCCGACCATCTCATTCCAATCAAAAGAATGCAAAAGAAACGTTTTTGATAAATTATGCAGTGCATGAATTTTATCATAAGAACTTGTTTTAAATAGAAAAACAATTATTCTTTTCAAAACTATGAACAGCTGTGTTTGAAACATTGCTCAAATAGAAAATTGATTCATTAAAAAAACATCCCATGAATTATTATTATTATTATTGCAAGGTTACATATTGTGACACCCGTCCTCCTTGGAAGTGCATCTTGGTCTACAATCTAGAATCTAGCTAGATCATGGGTAACTTTTACATATTAAGATTGACTTTTTTTAAATATGATTTTTCTGTTACTGCTGTGCCGTCCAAACTAAATTGACCCCCAAAAGCTTTTGGTGCAACGCTTTATTATTTTATCTCAACAACTGGCATTTCACAAATTTTGGCATGATAGACCCTAAACACTGAACAAATGCTTTATTCCAATTCTATCTCAACAGTTAATTAAATAACATTCAACTCAAACATTATTTCTCCATCATCCCAAGCACTCATTAAATCAAACCAAATTCAATTTTTCATTATTATCGCTTATTGCAAAGAGGCGCATGAATGAAAAAAAATATTAATATTGACAACAATCTTGACAAAGAAAAAAAAGAAGAAGCATAAACTCTATACAGTGCTCAATTATTTTCAGTCAACTATATTCTGAAAAACACACAGCCCAAAAAAAAAAAAAAAACCCCATCACAAACCTTAAAGCGTACATTACACAAGTTCGAAAACAAAAAATCAATACTGCAATTAGGAAAGAATAGGGATGTAGTAGTTCCGTTCATAGAAAATGAATGAAATAAAATATCGGAATAAAGCATACTCTTCGTTATGATAAAAAATCATTAGTTTCGGAATAAATCTTCTTGGTAAGTATTTTCAGGGGCTGTACAAACAAATAAAAAAAAACACTATTAATGTCACCATTCCAATTCCGTTTTACAAAAAAGGAAAAAAATAAAGCTAGCAAATAAATAAAAATGAAAGCATGAAATAAATCTCAAAACATCTAAATGTCCTATTTTCGTAAGAAATTGGATTAGTATAGAATTAACGTGGCGGTGTAGAGAAATGCAGGTATAGAAAACTAATAGATAGAGCGGCACTATTTTTGGTGCCGACTGCTGAGTGAATCAGTGATTGAGAAGTAAAATAAGAACCGATGGTTCTAAAGTCTAAACAGCTCCCACCGAGAGAGACCCAGGGAGGAATAAAAGGAGAGATCTCTCGTTGTCTGAATGTAATTTCGAGGGCTATGAATTATGCACCAGGCCTTTATTTAAATTGAGTATCTATTAAAGCCCATAGGATAATTAAACTGCAGGGATGATAAGCGTCATCCACGAAAAAATCATCCACGCCATCCACAGTACTTTTTTTCCGCACCCTCCCTCCCCCCTCGCACTCGCGCTCCCTCTCTCCCCTCCAACTTTCGATTTTTTTTTTTCGCGCGCCTCTGGAGACGCCTCTCCCTCCCTCACGCACCATCTCTCCCTCACGCACCCTCTCTCCCTCACGTGCCTTTCCTCCCTCGTGCCCCTTCCTCCCTAACACGCCTTACTTCCTTGCCAGTTCTCCCTTCTGTCCATCCTTCCTCCCTGGCGTTCTATTTCTCTTTTCCCTCCCTCACACTTTATCCTGCCTTCTTAAACTGAACAGATATAACAACTAATTGAACATAAATAGCAAATAAACTGAACATATGTAACAGATAATGCGTACTCATAAAAAAAAAGTAAAAGTGAGCAAATACTTTGAATAGAAATGATAAATAAATTGAACAGTTATAACACATAAACTGAACAGATGTAACAAATGATGTGGACTCATAAAAAAAGATAAAAGTGAGCAAATAAACTGAACAGAAATGACAAACAAATTGAACAGTTATAACACATAAACTGAACAGATGTAACAAATAATGTGGACTCATAAAAAAAGATAAAAGTGAGCAAATAAACTGAACAGAAATGACAAATAAATTGAACAGTTATAACAAATAAACTGAACAGATATAACAAATAATGTGGACTCATAAAAAAAGATAAAAGTGAGCAAATAAACTGAATAGAAATGACAAATAAATTGAACATTTATAACAAATAAACTGAACAGATGTAACAAACATGTTGACTCGTATAAAAAAATAAATAGTGAACATAAATTGAACAGATATAACAAATAAATTGAACAGAAATGACAAATAAATTGAACAGTTATAACAAATATATTGAACAGATGGAACAAAATAATTTGAACATTATAAAAATAAAAAGAAGGAAGAGCCAGTGAGAAACCAAAAAAATCAATAGAGAGGGAATAGAGAGAGCAGAAAGGAAATGAGAAGGAAGAAAAAAGAAGGGAGCGAAGGGAGTGAGTGGAAACTCACGAAGAAAGAGAGGGAGGGAAGATAACGCATGAGAGCCACGCCTGGGAGAGCAAGGGGAGAAGGAGCCACGCTTGAGAGAAGGAGGGAGGGAAGGTAACGCGTGGGAGAGGGAACTGGGTGAGAGTTGCGCTCGGATCAGAAGGAGATCGCTGAAATTGAAGGGCGGCGATTAATTGGATGACTTGGATGGCGATTAAGAGGATGGTAAGTAGTAATTACCATTAAACTGACCGCAATGCCTTTCTTTTCCATAAAAAATGAAACTGTTTTCTAGGCTACCTGCCTACCTGTAATGTCAATGACATAGTTCATTTTGGGTGGGATTAAATGATATTGTCATTTGCAGAGACTCGTGCAGTCCAACCAGTGTATTGAAAGAATAAAATCTATGCATTATCTTTGATAAATATCTCATATTTGTCAGAAATACAAGAACTATTCGCAACAAAAATCTATTCGATGAGTAAATTTAACTCGATATGGACTAATTTTGGCACCTTCTCTAATCGCATGTGTTTTACTTTGGGAAAGTTCACTTGACATTTTTTATTTTGATAACATTTTTCAAATCAATTTAAATGAGCTAAAAGTAAAAGAAAAAAACATAAATTCACAAAGTATATTGTTGAGCAGATATAGTATGTCAAGAAAAAAAAATCATGCAATTTTTAGCATTATTTAGGATATTTCAAGGATTGTTAAAGAGTTAATTAATGGTTAAAAAAATTAATTTACTTAATAGGCGATAGTGGAAGCATGAAATTAATTATCACTAGCGCTAATCTCGCACATTGAGCGATTCATTCTTATACGAATATGCTATTAAATGGTATCTTAATGAGTGCGGATATGTCATGGAAATTTTCGCAAACATGCATGCAATATTAGGAATCATTATTATCATAAAATGAAATGAGCAATCTTGTGGCCAAGATTGATAACCATAGAGTGAACCTCGCGCTTTGCGCAATGTATTTATATAATTTTTTTTACGAAATTCAGAACGCCATATAAAAAATGACATAAAAATTGAGAATAGTATTCAAATATTATATGGAAGCTACCACAGAAAATACTAAATACTGTTATTTCCACAAAGAATCATGAACCACAAAAAATCCATACCACAAAAATCATGGCTCACAAAAAATCCATCAAAGTGGCCACAGAAAATCCATCCGCGCGGCTCTCGATGGTCCAAATAAATATAGTTATAATTTTCAGCAAACATAATATAACTTAATTTAAATCTTAACGGTTGATGATTGTCAAAATAATTTTAAAAAATGTTATATATGTTTTACATATATGGAAGTCAAAGTGGTTGAATGAGAACAACCATCAATTAGTGATGCTGCCTAAACATAATTAATAGGCGTGGCACCCATATCAAATCAAGTAACCACTACATTGACAAAAGGCGAGTGGATACCAACCCTTTATCCATTTCTTTTCTTTTCGCTTGCAAGGTACTTTTCTGAAAAATATATTAGTTTTTTTCCCCCACATATGATTCACATTTAGCATAATGATGTTGTTTATTCGAAATATTGGAAGAGATTGAACGGTTCGGATCGACTATAGATGTCATACATTGTGAGAAACAAGGGTGAAGTAAAATAAATGGATTTTTTTTCAAAGTACCATAGCCCATCTCTATAACTAAAACCGAATTGATATAGTTATTTCATTATTTTGGTTATTAGTTCTTTAATACAATAAGCTGAAGAAATTTTTGTCCCGAGGCTCTATAAAGTCTCAAGTATAAAATAGACATTTATCTTTATTTATTTAATTAATTTATTTATTTTTTGTTTTTTTTTTTGTTTTTTTTTTCATTCTTTACAAGAGATCATGAGGATGTACTCACCAAAGCTACGAGGGATTTTCCTTGGCTTGTTGTGTGTAACTTTAGGTGATGCATAATGCACAGAAGATCTCGTAGTTCCCCACGTGGGACTGTATGAGCTTATTCATTTCGACGGACATCTTCCGATTAAGCAATTATCTTAATGCCACTTAACAAAAAATAAAGAAAAAATTAGTTTTATGTCACTCTAAAGTTGAAAAATTACCTTAGAAAATTGCTACCCTAAATCCAATTAAATTAAAAATTTACCATTTTTATTGCATAAATCACCTCTCTTCATATCCGATTTTTTATATTGACCAAATTACCCATATCCCTTCTCTCCCTTCTTCCTCATCTCCGTCAGATTGAAAACTATTAAAATTGTCATTCAAATGACCTGACTGGGACCCACAAGTAATTGAAAGCAACTAATTTATTTGATCTGGTCTAAGGTAAAAATTAATTAAAAAGGATAATAAAGTCGTATACTTATTGCAACCTAACCTAAATACTAAATACTTTGCTCTATTGAAGAATTGAATTATTCCTTTTTTTTTATTTCCAGCAAACTTTGGGAAATTTCATAGTTAAATCTGATTAAAAAAATTCCTCGTGGATTCCTCTCATTTTGCTTGAATATCACCAATTTCTCTTAGGGAATTGCATTTGAATTTGAAGTTCTTCTATACTAGTTAAGTCTTTTTTTTTTTATTTCGGAATTTTAGATGGGGCGTCAGCCCTTAAGGTTCAACTCACACTTACAATAATGATGATGATGATGATGATCATGGTGATTGGTTATTATTACAGATTTGTTATCCCTTTTAATTACGTTTTAATTTTTTTGAAAATAAGCATTGAATGCGGCAATCTAATGGAGAGGGGAGATGATCGAGAGGAAGAAGAAGGATATTTTAGTCAATATGAAAAATTAGATATGAATAGAGGTGATTTATATAATAAAAGTAGCAATTTTATTATTTAATTGAATTTAGAGTGGCAATTTTCAAAGGCTCAATTTTAAAGTGGTAAATATCTAATTTCTCAACTATAGAGTGGCATCAAACTAATTTTTCCAAAAATAAATCAATCAACATATGAGGGGAGGGCCAAGCTGGAATGATATCCTCTGCGAAAACTACATAGTGAAGTTCGGTTTCACAACCGTCCGATCAATAAAAGATGCCTCGTTATTAATACCAGATCCGTTCAGTCCGTAAATTTTAACCGTCGAAATTTAGATCGGTCGTGATGAAAAACTTCAGAGACCAATTCTCTCGGCGAACTCCAAAGGATACGGATTCGGGCCAAGCCCCCTCCGCCTCCAAATGGCAAAGAACCTTTTTCTTAATTAATGTATATATGTTTTTCATTGATCAACCCACTCTGTGCTCGCCTACTCAAAACAATTTCAAAATATCCAGCTAGCATGTACAAAACCGCTACGGCGATAGATTAGTACGTCATGCTATAGATATGATGTGTTCATAACAGTCATTGCGATTTCCCAATTTATTTTTATTTTTATTTTTTTTATAAAAAAGGTCCGTAAATTGTTCGCAGCATTTTCCTTTAAAAATTTGGATGTCAGACTTCTTAAATTCAAAATTAAATTGATTCACTTTATGATTCCATTAGTTATACACAAGTACCTGTTACCTCAGACATTATTTGAATGGTCCGATAGGTGCGCGCATAGCATAGATTTTTCAACAAATCGATTAGTTTAAAATTTGATAGAACTTTTAAACAATTACAGTATAAAATATTTTTTTAAGTAAATATAATTCAAAATACTTTTCTAGTACAAAGAACACATCAAAGTTCTAATATATTTTGGATGCAAACAGAAAGAGTTCGTAAATTCTTACGAACAATTATTGTAGGAAATGTGAATAATAAGGCTAAAATTTAAGAATAAATATAAGTATTAGGTGTAAAAGGAACTAAATTTATACCAATTTCTGCAAATGCTATTATTAATATTAATATTAATATATTTAAAAATATTATAACTGCTTTTCCTATGATCCGTCCGATTTCAATCACAAGTCATGAAACACATCGCACTTGACTGCAGACTCACTTTTTTAAATTCCTCTCCGTAATTTCAACCGAGAATGGACATTGCACTAACACTTGTAGCTCGCTGAAAACAGAGAGTGATTTCAATTAAATAACTTCATAGTTCATACCATTTATTACCATTGTGTATATATTATTATGAGTTGTAAATTGAGCGACAAAATTAATTACCTCTCTAGATATATAAACTACTTTGATCTTTAATTTAATATAAGTATAAGTAATAATAAATATAATTTAGCCCTCCACATGAGCGGCAGTAAAATCAGTACTTTTTGCAACATGATTTTCTATAATTCCTTAGACGAAAACAAAGACTAACACTTATATTTTGCGAATAAATTAGTTTACGAGTAAATTAGATGTATATAGTACTTACTAATTAAATATCAGTAGCAATTAGATCGATCTCCCTATATAATCAGAATAGACCACATTTGGTATGTAGAAAGAATTAATTCTGTCATAATCAAGCAATTATATATATATGTGCACTGCCACCTAAACTAATGTACGTACTATATAAAATAGCTTGTTGTACATATGCCATATCATTCCACTATATACATAATTTCCATCTCTCAAACTAAAAAATATAATGGCATATTCCCTTTTACCAACACGAATTGTTCCCTTTGCTCTTCTCCTTGTGTTCTTTGGAATCACCAGCGCTCGACTCTCTACAAACTACTACTCTTATTCATGTCCAAATCTGTTGCCGACTGTCAAAAGCATGGTTACATCGGCTGTGGCAAAAGAACCACGAATAGGCGCCTCTCTTCTGCGCCTCTTCTTTCATGATTGTTTTGTTAATGTACTTTGCTTAATTGACCTGTTTTACATAAATTCATTTTGTTTTTGTGGTTATTGCATATGCCAAAAATATGTTACAGAGGAATGGTTAGCTAGCACAAGTTACCAAAGAAGCATTAATTAATGTGTTTATAAGTCAATATAATACTATGTTATATATGTAATTATGTATATATATATTAAAGTGCATGCGATGGTTAGGAAGACATTCTGGTAAACTATTGGTAAGCATATATAATTTGAGCAATGAATTAAAACTTCACATTAGCTACCTCTCTACTGTATTGAATATATCAAATTTTAGTTTCATGGATTGATTAATTAATTTATTTAATTACAATTGTAGGGTTGTGATGGGTCAATACTGTTGGACGATACACCAACATTTACAGGGGAGAAGACGGCTAAGGCGAATAACAACTCGGTTAGAGGGTTTGAATTGATTGACCAGATCAAATCAGCAGTTGAGCAACTCTGCCCAGCTATTGTATCATGTGCTGATATACTCGCCATCTCGTCGAGGGACGGCGTTGTCCTTGTCAGTATATACAATTATAATTCCCATATTTGATATTTCCCAAAACTTCAATATTGAAATCATTTTTTCAGTTCACGTAGAACGATAAATGTATATATAGTATCAAGGCCATATTTTTGGTTCAAATGGTATACGAGGGGTCTGCTTACGATTGCATACCAAAGAAAAAGAAAATCTACTCACCATTTTAAGGAAATGTCCAAGTTAACAAAAAGGTAAACAGACATGTAAATAACAAGTTAATTTTCTTTAGGAATAAATATATCGAACAGAAAAGACATGTAAATATATTGAACAAAAAAGATACTATATTTAATGTAGTTATACAATATCAATAAAATGTTTTTACTGAGTATAGAGTCAGAATAAGAAATGCTATGGTGCATCGCGATGTATTGAGACTTTTGTACATCGCGGCTATATCGGTCGATAGTTTTACAAATTGACAAATCTAACTAAACCAATCCAATCTATATATTAAAATCTCATTACAAATCAAATTTTATATTTTTTTAAATTTTTTTACTATTTTTTCGAATTTTCTAAAACCTGCCATATTTGGAAATTTCTTATTATTAATTGGTACCAAAAAAAGAAAGTTTTAGAAAATTCAAAATAAATAGTAAAAAATTTCAAAAATTATAAAATTTGGTTTGTAATGATATTTCAATATATAGATTGGATTGGTTTAATTAGATTTGTTAATTTGTAAAACGATTGACGCATAATGATCGTGATTTACAAAAGCCTCAATATATCGTGATGCACCATAGCATATCTCATATATCTATATATATATATTCCCCTTTTTCTAATACAAAATGCTGTCTAATGCTTGCATGCTAGATGGGTGGGCCCACTTGGGAAGTAAAATTAGGAAGAAGAGACTCCAGAACAGCAAGAAGAGCACAGGTGAAAAAATATATTCCTACTCCATCATTTAACCTTAGCAACCTCATCTCCAATTTCTCAGCCCAAGGCTTCTCCACCAAAGATTTGGTTGCTCTCACTGGTAATTATTTAATCCATTAGTTACATTTTTGAAGGATTGGTTTGTTAATTACATACTTAGATTTCACCTATCTATGAAAATCTTGGGCCCAATGATAAATTATTTAATTGATTTTGTTCAAATACAAAAAACTTTGTACACAACTTAATATAATTTATAAGGTCAATTTCATGTCTATAAACTTTAAATTAGAAATTTTAAAATAATTTGAAAAATCATTACCAACGATATCAATTAATCTCCACCTATATATATTAGCTAGATATGCATAGCTACTTAGCTAGACAATTAATGAAAATATTCAACATATATATCTAGTCAGAACGTGGTACAGCTGTCAGCCTGTCACATTGTAGCAACGTTTTCCGCATTTAAGAGATTGATTGCCAGTGAAAATAACAAACGACAGTAATTTGAGAAGTTACACCTACTAACCTACTATAGATAGATGACAACCTTTGATGACATTTCATATATTTTTAACGAAAGTAATTTGACAAGTTCCCCCAACCAATCTAATGTTAGATGACATACTTTGATAATATTTCACATATTTTCACAAAATATTATAATATTTGACATGAAAACACAAAGAAAAATGTTCGTCAGAATCAGAATGTAAATGTAAGGTTTAACTATCACGTGTATGTACACTTACATTTAACATGTCATACAAATTTTAACTTGCCGAAAATTGTAAATCTTATACAAGACATCCCCACGAATATTATACACGAAAATATGAGTTTTGTGTAAATTTAATTTGTTGACACTTATTACATTTCTATCGCATCAAATTTATATTTAAGAATCAAATACGGTTCACATTTGTAGTGTGTTAAAAGCGTAGTGGTTCTTAATTATTAGAGTGCATACATGATACATGAGAAATTGACTGGTGAGGAATATAAAAATTAGCAAAGGATGGCAAATTAATCTAATTAATAATTCAATATAGTTTCTCAAAAAAAAAAAAAAATTAGTCAATATATAGAAAAATTTAAGATTTTCCAACCAGGACTAAGTTTGTTGTAACAACTTGCATTAATTCTGAGATTGTTTGTTCTAAGTGAAAGATATAAAAGGTAAGTCAATCACCATGAAAACCAAAAAGAAGGATGTGTACGTGTATCAATGTCGGTCGGCATGTTCTGTTTATTTTTCTTGTGCTCTCCATTTGGTAATGGAATCGTATCCTGCAATCATAACCGTCCGATCAATGATAGATGCTCCGTGATTAATATCGAATATGTTCGTAAATTTTAACCGTCGAGATTCCATCGTATGGCACTTGATAACCACTGCAGTAGCACACTAGCACCGCAGAGGATATTTATCCATTTGGTAATAACCTGTATGAACTTTGTTTGTATAGATCAATGTTTTAAATACCGTACCGGAGGTCAAACCGGCCAAGCTATAGGTACGGGGTTTACCGGTTTAACCGGGTAAACCGGTAGGAAATACCGGATGATGTCATGTACTTATTTAAAATATATATACATGCATTAAAACATATAAAAGTAATGAAAATTTCAGCAAAAATAATATAACTTTAAAACCATAAACATACAACATTAATTTCAATATTCAATTAATCTATGTTGGACAAATTACAACAATATTCTATAAAATAACATAAATTTTAACTTTAAAAATATTACAACTATTAAAACTTGAGCAACAAACACAATACTACTGCGAGTTTATCAATGATGAAAATTTCTAGATAAACCAACACTCCTTGCATATGAAGTCAAATCAATCCCTTGATCATCAGCCACGTCATCCTCATTATTTGCATTTCCTATAAATTCAATCACAGAGATGATAATGTGAGATACAGAATCAAGCTTATATTATATACCACAACGCATTAGAAGATGCTCCATTTGCTTTTGTATATCCTTTACAAAACAAAATATATTTTGCCTTTTGCAAATTACTAACCATTAGTGAAGCTCTCATCAATGTTTGGGGGCTCTACATCAAGCATGTTCTCTATGTCATCATAATCAAGCTCTCTTTCTGGAACTTCCTCAACTTCCTCAACTATCCAGCTTTCAGTTTTATCAATGGATTCATAATCAACTGGATCATAATTCATCTTGCATTTACCCCTATTATTGTTTAAAAAAAAAGGAATTTAGAAGACATATAATATAATATGCATATATATAAACATCATATTAATTAAAAATCATATACTTTTAACATACCTATTTTGCAAACGCAAGTTGTAGTGAACATAAACAAGATCATTAAGCCTTGCATGCTCTAGCCTATTTCTTTTTTTTGTATGGATTCTTTCAAAAACGCTCCAATTGCGTTCGCATCCTGAAGATGAAGCTGTTTGGCTTAAAATTCGAATTGCAAACTTCTGCAACTCTGGTACATCTCCACCAAATAATTTCCACCATTCATCTAACTTACATAAGAAAAGATGTTTAAAAGTATAATTAACCAAGAAAAGTAAAATATTAGCAAAAAAAAGTTATGCTAAGTTACCTGGACGAGTTTTCTTGCAAGTAGAAAATGCCATAGAACGACTAAAACTACCAATGCGATCACGAAACTTGTTTAAATCAAGTGCTACTTGTTCTGTATCACCTACGGTCTTGTTCTCGATCAAATCAAGAACTCCATTAAACACTTCTGGTTTACGACTGAAGCTACCTTGATCATATTGAAAAGCTGGGTTCAACCAATAAGCTGCGGCATGAAGACTTTTACGTAACATCCTGTCCCAACGCTTCTTAACAATGTCTGTGTAAGGCTTGTATAAAGTTTTGCTGTTGCGAAACAATTCTTTAATACCCTTCTTGGCTCGATACATTCCTTCATAGACATAACCCAAAGCTGGTTTTTCATCAGAGTCACAAATGCGCAGGAGTCGTAACAATGGACTCATAACTCTTACAATGATCAAACAATTGTTCCAAAATCTTTCATCTAAAATAATAAGCTTCACATCCTTAGCTTGTGGTAATTTTGTGATGATCCTTTTGTAATCTCCAGAGGTGACAAAAGTTTGCAAATCGTCTTTATGATTGTGCAAGCTTTTTAATGCTATAAAAGTAGTGCCAAAACGAGTAGCACCCGGACGAACAATCTCTGTCCAGCCAGGTCTCTTTCTTAGCCAATTCAATGTAGATTTATGATTATAAAGAAATGCAGTTACCCTTGCAGCAAGAATAACTAAATCAGACACATGAGGCATCTCTGCAATGTCTTTCATGATTAAATTTATGCAATGAGCTGCACATGGAGACCAAGAAATTGTATGATACCTCTCACAAAGCAATGCTCCAGCAGCCTTGTAATTTGCTGCATTATCAGTGACCATATGGACAACATTTTGAGGACCCACAATTTCAACTATTTCTGCAAACAGATTGCACAAATTTTCAGCAGTGGTCTCAATGTCTGAAGCATCAACAGATTTTATAAATGATATCCCTTTCGCACAATACACCAAGAAATTAATAAGAGGTCTCTGCCTAGAATCCTTCCAGCCATCACCCATTATGGTGCAACCACTCTCTGCCCAAAATTCCCTATGCTTATCTACAATCAGTCTAACTGATGTCTTAGCATCTTTCAACAAAGTAACACGAGCGGCATAATAAGTAGGTCCAGTATATCCATGACCCATGGTAGCTATTTTACTTATTGCAATTTGAAAATAGGGAGAATTAAGGGCATTTAGAGGAATACAAGCATCATACATCCACATAGCAATAGCCAAATCAGTATCATGCCATCTTTCTTTACTTTGCAATGCAGCTTTTATAGAAGGTTGAGAAGGATCATTCGTACCAAATTTGAAAAGTGCTTGCAAGTGCTGAGAGCTAGTAGCTTTTCTCTTCCCTAAGACTGGATTAGTCGTTTCCACACCATCATCTTCATCCAAATTATGCACTTCAGTTTCAGAAGAACCGCCTGCCGCACTACGCTTCTCATTACTTTTCTTTTTTTTCTCTTTCAAGGCACATTGAACTTTATATCTAACATCTGGTGGAACCTTCTCACATGCTGCAATGCTACCCTTCTCTCCTGTAAGATGACTCTTCATGCGAGTAATGCCCCCACCATGAAAGACCCTCTGACAAAAGAGGCATGTATAAGACCTTTTGCCATCTGCAGCTATAGTCTCACCAGTATATGTCCAAGCACTATCTTTCTTCAAACGTGGAGTTGATTCAGCAGAAGGTTGTGTTTGTTCCTCAGAAGATGGTGTGGCTGAATTGGCATCCATTATTCAACCTATAAAAAAAAAAGTAACGTCTAATTTAAAAAGGGTGCACATACACTGATACACATTATTATATAATTCCAAATTTTGAAGGGACCACATGCTAAATTAATTATTATATAAAGCTCCAACAGGAAGAAGCATCAAGTATCCCACGAATAACCCATCTCCAAATGAATTCGCCAAAATTAGGCCTTTTTCGATAATAGCACCACCAAATATACAAGTGATTCAATCAATATTTTACTATCTTGAGATTAATTAACTGATTTCGTGCAAAAAATCTAGAGAGAATCAAAGGAAAAACATGGTACCTGGCGACTGAAAATTGGAGAGAGAGAGTAGATAAGTGGAGGCTGGAGGGGTTCGTTGCCGTCGCCGGTTGGCCCAGCGAGCGAGGCGGAGGAAGGGTGAAGCGTTGGAGGCGCGCTAGTTTCAACCTAGGTATCGTAGTTCTTTTTCTTTCGCTTGGAAGACGAAGAGTTCAGAGTTCAGACGGTTAAATACTTGAGTCGGGGAAACGGTGAACCGGCCGGTTCGATACACATAATTACCGGGGTTTACCGTTTTTCATCCGGTTTTTCCCGGTTCTTAAACCTTCCGGTTTTTGGACTTAACCCTACCGGTTCAGGCTCCGGTTCACGGTTTACCCGGTTGAACCGGCCGGTCCGGTACGGTATTTTAATCATTGGTATAGATGTACCATATCGTTGACCAAAAGTATCTTGGTAGAAATAGAATATTATATTTGGAGAAACTGGAGGTGTGCTGTCAGTGTCAGTGTTCTTTTGTTTTGAAAAAGTACATGCTTTAAGAAAAGTAATCAAGTAAAAGTATTATATAAATTATTAAAATTTTAAGGACGTTGTTAGCGTCTAATATATAAGACATGCACTTGTCAAATAGGATAAAATTTTAATTTTTAAAATTAGGATGGCCAATTTTATACCAATTTTTTGAAAAAGAAAATGCACTCAATTGCACAAAATTTATAAAGATAGTTTTCATAATTTTAATCTTTCTCATGAACTTATATTCTAAGCATTTCATAAATATTTCACGCATCTTTGAATGTACGTTCAATTGTCAACATTTTGATACATACTTACCTAGTTACCTGTCGTATTGCTACACACTCGCCCATTAAGTTAAAAATTACCTATCAAAGTTGTCAAATAATTGGAGTAATGCTAGAATCAAACATATAGGATGTCAAACACGATCCAAACGTCGACCATTAAAATTTCAAATGGCCGATCCAAACTGTTCAATATGATTTCTATATTAAAATATCATTGGAAATCAAATTATATATTTTTTTTTTCAATTTTTCTATCTTTTTTTTTTCGAATTTTCAAAATTGGAGGGTTCATAACTTTTAGATTGAGGATATTAAAAAATTTCCAAAAAATAGTAAAAAAATTTGAAAAAAATATAAAATTTGATCTCCACGGAGATTTTATAAGTAAAACAATTTGTTCGGTTTCGAACGGTCATTTTAATCTTAAAAATTAAAATTTCATCATATTAGACAAGTGTATGTGTCCTAAATGTTTAACACTAGCCACTCCCAAATAATTGTTTTAATTTTCCAGACTCCTAATTAATAAATATTTATAAGTAGTAAAACGATAAACAAGTTCATTTGATAAGAAATTTTTAACAACTATATAATTTCTCTGATTTTTTTCTTCTCTCCCCTTTCTACCAAGTACCCACATTTCAAAAATTGTCCTTTGGTGACTTGAGGTGACAAATCACGGTACGGGTGGCCCGGGTGGGACTGGGTCGGTGGTTAATTGGTTGTTATCGATACGGATCAATTTTGGTTTTAGCTGCCAAATTTTAATTTGATGTGCGTGTTGATCCTTTTACTAAAGTCAAATAATACTATAAAATAAAGTAGCCCCCGTGGATTACTAATTGTTGACGAGCACTAAAGACGCTTAATTTTACAAAATAGCTAAAAGTTATTTTTTTTTTTCGGATATTCTTTTTAGTTTTTATATATAGATAGATAATATTTAGTAATTACTATGAATATTTTTTTTATTGTTTGAATTTTTCAAACTACGATATTTATAGTTCTTGTGATATATCATAGGATAGTACGGTGTGTAATATTTTAAAAGAATTGGATATAAACTCCTCTAATCTTCTCAATTTGAATATAACCTCCTTGAATCTTCAAATTTGAATGTAACTCCTAAATATGTTTATTAAAGATATAAACCATTCCATTAACTTTAAAATTGGGATGATCCTTATTAGACCCATTTAATTATATTTTATTTTTTTTAATATTTTAAAATTTTCTGACCTAAATTGCGCTTCTTGCCTTCTTTCGAATTAAGTAAGAAACCTTTTGTCTTCCTCGTCACCTTCTCTATGGACATGCGAGTTTTCTCATTTGTGATTTGGGAGTTACTCATTTATTTCTAAAACCACTTACGCTGCCACCTGCGCTAGTGACAACAAAAATATAATATAAGCTCAATATATGCTCAAAGAAAGTATGTAGCATTACAAAAGCTCCAAAGGTTCCAATTAAACATATATTCCTTTATTTATTTTTGATAACATCTTCTCCTAATCAAGGTATAAAATCAAGCCATGCGTTATGCGCTATGGCTAGTAAGGTCGTCAGGTTAGTAATAATGGATAATTCTTGTAATAATTTTAAAGTCAACAACTCAACATAAAATAAATACAAAAAGAACAACGCTGACATTGAAAAGAAGCATTTTTTTTTCGGCAGCAGTAAATTTGAAAGAAAGAAGAACGATAATTTGGTCATAAAATACTTAATCTTATTTATTTAAAATTAAAATATAATTTAAATCAATGTAAAGAGTTTATATATCCTTAAATAACATAATTAGATGAGATTATATTCAATTTTAAAGATTTGAGGAGTTATTTCAAAAATAGGGAAGATTTGAGGGGATTATATCCAATTTTCCCTAAAATTTTATAGACTGCTCGTATATTCACAATGTGGGCTTAAACTTAATTCTATTGACTTTTGAACAATTTGATTAACCATTTGAAAGTTAATATTACAATTATCAAGTAAAAATCTCTACTCTATTTTTTATATTAATCCGTATAATTCACTTTTTCATTACTCCGTGATTTTTTATTTAGTAATTAATCTATACAAAATTTTAATAATGGCGACGTAGAATACTGTTCACCTCTTCAGGGGTATGTGGCGAATGTGTGGCGGATCAGTTTGGTTCGGACACAAACTCTACTCGCTAACATATTATTATACTATTATACCCGGAACTAATATGTTCCCAATTTAGATTAGTCGACTGGCGCATGGGCCTCACACGTGCTTTCTGAATTTAATTTCTCCCCTTTTTTTTTTGGTTTCACTCTTTCTGTTAAGCCTTTATGATATTAACAATTTATTTTTCTGTCCTAATATTTTCTGAATAAATCTATTTTCCAAAAAAAACACGCGGAGCGCGTAAATACCACGTACCATCGAATGGAAAACGTGAAAAATTGTCAAAATAACTATTTAATAAAAATAGTCATTTCACCATCTGAAATGACAGAGTCACACAAGTATTTATTTCCGTTTGTTCGAAACACAAAAGTCATACCTATATGAAGATAACTAATTTTCTTTTATGAAAATAACCACTTTCATCATCTTAACTGGTGACATTAGGCCCTTTCACTTTCGCCAATGCCATCGTGTAATTATGTGCTTATTTTTAATACATTATTTGTTAGTATTATTAAATTAAATAATCACGACCTTAGTAGAGCTGTAGTCAATCCTAAACAAAAATAAGTTACAAATCCATAATTTACAAAGTTATATATCTATTTGTATATATATGTATGTATGTTTGTATGTATGTATGTATGTATGTATGTGTGTGTATATATATATCTCCATAATTTACAAAGTTAAGGACGTTACTTTCATACCTCATTAAAAATCAAAATGAATCAAACTAACTCAATTAATTTTGCACAATATGCAGGAGCTCATACAATAGGACTATCAAGGTGCGTAAATTTTCGAGGGCACATATACAATGATTCCAACATCGACACTGCATTCGCTGTGAAGCGGCGAGCTGTCTGCCCCCGTAAATCTGGCTCCAGCGACAGCAATCTTGCCCCGCTTGATCCGAAAACCATAATGACCTTTGACAACCACTTCTTCAAGAACCTTTTGAGGAACAAAGGCTTGCTTCACTCAGATCAAGAGCTTCTCACCGACAGATACACTGCTTCTCTCGTGAAGATCTATAGCCGCAACACTGCCGCTTTCTTCACTGACTTTGCTGCAGCCATGATCAAGATGGGAAATTTGAGACCTCTGGCAGGGCGTAAAGGTAAGATCAGGATTAACTGCAGGAGGAAGAACTGATTCAGCAACAACTTGGCAGTGTTCTGACGAAATTCAATTTGGAAGTATGAGAAATTTTTTTTAAATAATGATAAGAGTGTAAAAGCTTTGTTGGGGTTAAGAAATGTTATTTCAGTTTTTTCTTTAAGAAATGTTACCGAAATATTGGTTATATTTTTTGATCTGGAATCTATTGCGAAATATTTGACTCTGATAAAAGTTCTTTGTGCATATAAACTAAATGAACATTTTCAAATGAATAAAATCAGCAAGTGCCAAGTAGTAAAGAATGTTAGACAATGTCAAGTACCAATGCTATTTGATCAATGAATTATGCATTTAACCTAGTCTTCTGTTAATTATTATATGAAAGTGTCATGGGCTAGCCGGCTGGCCTGCTATTTATTTATAGTTTTTTTTTTTTTTTTTTTTTTGGAACTTAAACGATAGTTTCCAATCTTTGGAAATGAGTGAATCATTACACAAACATCATGATGGAATAATGAAGGATCTAATTACAAAATTAAGGTTTAATTACATACTGTTCTCTTTGGTATCTAATTAATTACATAAGTTTTGCTTTTTTTTTTTTGTTTACTCTATAACTACTTTTTTTCGTAACTTTAGCATCTTGTTAATTTTTTTTTTCTTTTAATAAAACGATTGGACTTGATCTCTATTGTTGCTTAAAATAATAATAATAATAAATAAATAAAAGAGAACTTATTCCGTCCTCACTATGTTCAATCAATTCTAGCTTTATTACTTCTTGTGTGCCTCCAAATTAAGTCAACAGCCTAATTGCTATCTATATTACTGCATAATCAATGATCGTTGTACTGTGACATTGCAATAACAATTGATCAATCTCTGATAATTTGAGTAGCTTAACATGGAGGCAAAAAAAAAAAAAAAAAGAAAAAGAAATCGGCTGAGTATTGTTAAGAAAATATTTAGTTTGCGAAAAGAAAGAATCAAATAAGTATTTCAGAATTGTAATGGTAAAATTTTAAACGAAATTGGATTTCCAAAAACCTGGCCTATGATAGACCGGATTTTTAAAATGGCTAGTTTGGCTGCAAGTATAAATTTTAAATCAGAACACGGCATGTGAACTTCTGAAAGTACATTAGTACAATGACCGAAAAACTAGAAGTCGTGCTACGAAATCAATGTCAGATTTTTAAAATTCAGTTGTATTTACTTCTAAATGCTAATATTTATTTCGAGTCAGAAAACTATCCTCTATGAATCTTCTATAGATCAATTTTCGTTTTTCCATTACATTCATATAGTATTATCTCTTTTGCTTTAAATAAGTTTGATTTTATTGATGAAACCGAAAGAATCTCATGACTCTGTCGCCATCACTGTCCAATTTAAAGAAGTGTCAACAATAGTTTTTGATCCAAAAATATGAGTAATGCTTGAATCAAACATATAAGACGTCCAACACGATCCGAAAAGTCAACTCTTAAAATTTCAAACATCCGATCCGAGCTGCTCAATATGATATTCTCTATATTAGAATATCCTTGAAAATCAAATTTTATATTTTTTGAAATTTTCTAACTATTTTTTTTTCAAATTTTCAAAATTGGAAGGTTCATAACTTTTTAGATGGAGAATTTAAAAAAAAAAAGTTAAAAAATTAGAAAAAATATAAAATTTGGTTTCAACAGAAATTTAATTATTTAGAACAATTTGAACAGTTTGGATCGACCATTTTAATCTTAAAAACTAAAATTTTATCATGTTGGATGAGTACTTGTATCCAACATGCTGGACACTAGCCACTCCCCAAAAATAATATTAAAGTTTATACGAACTAATTACAGTACTTCCGTTCTATTTCACAATTGAACCACACTATATTTTATTAATTCAAACCAAAAGATGTGAAATTCATTGCGTATAATTAAGTAGCTATACAGAATTATTGATGCCTATCGAAACGGACTTGGAATAATTTTCTGTTTGCCAGCGTTGGCAATATATAAGAACACACTGCTGTTTTTTCTTTTTTTTTTATTTTCATATTTTTCACTCTTCTAGCTAGGATTCTAAAATTGAAATAGGCAAAATTAAAGGGAGGCATGTAAAATCAAATAAAACTTTTCATATATATAAAAGCTTATGACAATAAAATATTACCACAACTTAATATTAGCATTTGTTCAAAACGACTTAAATATTAGTAGGTTCTCAAACTTTCGTTTGAAATTAAGTTTATTTCCTTGATTTATTTTTTGTTGTTCTGATGTCGTTTGCAAAGGACACGAGAAACCTAAGTTGGCGATGGAAACTCTATCGCCAATGATTTTAAATGTAGTAGTTATAAACTCTATCGCCTATGATCTTAGAAATTAGTCACTATAAATTAACTAACGTATTAACTCCAATCTGCATGGAAAATAACATTCGATCCGCCGGCTTCTCGCCAACTTCTCTAACGTAGACCAAGACACATCTGTTTGAGTAACGTTTCTAGATTACCAACCTATTATTTAGTTTTGGGTTGATAGCACTTCTTAGTTTCAAGATGTTGCTTTCATAATTATTAATTGGACATTTTCATTTCTTTTCAAATTCCTGGGAGTTAGGAAATAACTCAAATAAGTAAACTTTGATGAGGCTTACTAGAGAAAAATAATTTTTGCAGATCAATCATAAGATATACTTGAGGCATCCAGATGTAAAATAAATTAATGTCAGTTAACGTTCTTTATGTTTCTGTTTTTTTTATAAATGATCACAATTTTTGGAATAGTTGTAGGCAATTGATCTCTACTATCTTAATTACAAGTATCCCAAACTAGAATAAACATCGATCAATTCATCTTTTTTCAACATGCTCCTTCAAAACTCTAAGAGCCTCCTTGGTTCTCAAACAACCAATTTCTGATGAGCCGCCGGAGGCTTTAGTTTCCAAACTTTGACTTGTGCTTTCGACCTCTCTTTTTTCAATCACAACCAAAGAGATTTTTCTGATCATTTTGGTTGCAAGAGAGGTGCAATATCATATCTTCAGAGGAACCTTTAAGAATTCAGAACAATTGATAGATGAGGCTTTTCACGAGTGCAATGAACGTTTTGAGAGGCATGCATACGTTAATTTAATTTAATGTTATTATTATTTTGTTTTTATTATTATTTTTTAATGTAATTCTTGTTACATTTTGTACATACTTTTTATTTATATAATATTAAGATAAGAAACTTTTTTTTTTTAAAAAAAAAGAAGAAGCCCCAGCTTATTGGCTGCGCTGTCCCTTTTGATGATGCATGCGTTCAAAAAACATATGGATTTTATTATCCACTAAGTTTTTTTTTTCTTTTTCTTTTGGTACATATTGCCGGGTCATAAGATTTAGTTTAGAGAGAAGATAAATAATATTGTGGATTAATTTTCTCTATGTTTTTTCATTCGAAGAAATAGCCTAATTAGATTTGTGCAAAATCAATAGTCAATTGATATATATCTACTGTAATTTAACAAATTTATCCTATTAAAACGAACATCCCTATCATCCCAACTTCTTGGCTGCTGTCTGTCGCCTTGATGGTGAATGCCTTTAACAAATCATATGTGCAGTTATCTATCTATCTAGCCATTTCTCTTGTATATAAATACCTACGAATATAATATAATGTCACCATAACTTATTGCTCTTCTAAGAATGGCTGAATATAATTCCATCTCTAAAGTCATTACAATTTTGTTTCTCCTTTTCCTTCTTGAAAGCTCTAGTGGTCAATTAGACCCAAATTATTACTATTCTTCATGCCCACAAATTTCCGACATTGTGAAAACCACCGTCGAGTCGGCAATAGCGAATGATGCACGATTTGGTGCCTCGCTCCTACGGCTCTTCTTCCATGACTGTTTTGTTAATGTACATCTCCATGCACATTTCTAGCTATAGCATACTCTGTTTTATTATTATTTTTTTAAATAAATCTGGTTACGGCTACCAAGTGGTTCACTCTCTGCTTTTTGAACTTAAGTTATAGAAATACAAAGAAAAAATTCTCAACTTATTTTTTGCAAATTTGTTTTGTTAAAGAAAACTTCATTTTAACAAGCTTTATAGCTAAAATAATAATGATGTGTCCTAAGAAAATGTTTTCCACATTCTGATGTTTTGTTTTGTTTTTTCCCTACAATATGACTCGGAAATCTCAATTTCGCTCCAAATTGCAATTGTTTATTAAAAAATTAGTGTATTATTTTGTAGGGTTGTGATGGGTCAGTTTTATTGGATGACACACCGACCTTCACTGGAGAGAAGACAGCCAACCCCAACAAAGGCTCACTGAGGAGTTTTGAAGTCATTGATCGTATTAAACATGCTGTCGAGGAGGCCTGTCCCGGTGTCGTATCGTGTGCTGATATCCTGACAATAGCTGCCAGAGACAGTGTTGTGACTGTAAGTACTTTTTTATCTTTCTTTAGGTTCGTAAGTTAAAAAAAAAAAAAAAACATGAAAAGAAGATTACATGGATTCGTAATTTCTTACCTGACTTACAAAATCTTAAAAATAAGTTTTGGTCATAAATTGGTTAGTGAAGTTAGTGTGCTAACTCAAGTTCTTGGAATAGCTGCTATTTCAATTTTTTGATAGTATAATTATTACTTATTACCAGCTAAATTTTAGCAATGTTCCGAACAAGAAATATCTAAGTCATATTAATATTAATTATTATTTTCTATCAACCTGACAAAATAAATGAGAAAAAGAAGTAGATTTCAGAAAATGGGCTTTAGTCACATTGAAGAGGAGCTATGGCATGAGGTATACAGTAAGTAATATTTTCATGTATAAACCATAACTATGATATAGAGAAGTCTGAAAAAATAATAGATATACATGACTAATCTTCAATTTTGCAGTTGGGAGGGCCATACTGGGATGTGAAGCTTGGTAGGAGAGATTCAAAAGGAGCAAGCCTATCAAAGGCAAACAAGGACTTGCCTGCGCCGACTTCTAGCCTCAGCACTCTTACCTCTAAATTTGCTGCTCAAGGCCTTTCTCTTAAGGACATGATTGCTCTCTCTGGTAATTATACATTTGTTAAACCTTTATTTTACAGATTAGTTCACAAATATATTTATACTCCCACTGAATACTTGCGCTAAGACCACATGCTCTAACAAGAGTACAACAGAATGTGATGTAGTTCACATGCAATAATTTTTCCGAAGGGAACATTGAATGCCCCTCCAAAAAAAATATTAAGTGTGCTAGTTAGGAGCTTGTTCCAATTTGTATTTAATATTACAAACATTTCTATTTTTAGTTAATATGTAAGTACGTATCAGGATGAAATTGGTCGTCAATTAAGCAAGCATGCACATCTCAATTTTGTGAAGTCTTACACACCGAATTTTGAAAATAATTAGAGAATTTTTCAAATTGAGGCATAGATTGTGCCAATCCGCAGCTATTACCGGTTAAAAAAGATAACAGACTTTAATTATGTCAATAGCATAGTCGACAGCCTTTAATTAGACCGTTATGCCATGTTTTTGAGAGACAACCCATGAAATCACATTATTAATCGTCCGATACTACAATTGCCCAACGTTGAGAAATTGACGTCTGCTCTATTGTTTGAGCTTGAGTTGGCATGCACTATAAATTCTTAAAATCCATTACTTCACTGAAGCATCGCTCGTCAAGATATGATAATAATCATCAACATCATTATAACTTATTATTGCAAGTTATTTTTATTATAGCGCGCAATGATCTGTTACATAAAAAGTACACGCTGTGGTAGCGAGATCAGATAATATAAGTATATAACACTTTTTTGTCAACATGTGGTTAGTTTACTTAAGCGTGAATAGTGAATACTTTGATGCAAAGGTTTAAATAGCGGATAGCGGACTCGTAGCGGACAGGCTAATGTCATAGCGGATAGCGGATAGCGGTTATTTCGCGGCCGATATCGGACCATAACGGATCTGCACACACAAGTGTATTTTGAAGGTCTAGTATAGCCTAAAATAAAAAATTAAAATATTTTCATGCAACTAATTAATGCCAACTAAAATTATATTCATTGTCTATGCATATTTGACCATAAAATTTTTAGAATTTGAAAAAACTCAAAGCATAAAAGTTGTAGCTTATTTTACAACCTTTCCATAGAACTTTGAATCACATCAATCAGAGTTCATATGTGAAAGATATGCCCAAAATACTACTTTTAAATCAGCAAATTATAAACTGCACCGCTATTTCCGCTAATTTCCCGCTATATCGCCGCTAATTTCCCGCTATATGCCCGCTAAATCCCGCTACGATGCGCGCTATCGGACAACCCGCTAAATCTGTCGCGCTGTAGCGTTCCATCACCTTGACCCGCTATCTCGCCGCTATAGCGGCCGCTACGGCCGCTACGGCCGCTATTTAAACCTTTGCTTTGATGAAATTGTAGCTAAAATACCAAATACTACTGGTTATTCTGATCACTTGATTAATTGTAGGCGCTCACACAATCGGGAAGGCGAGATGCGTAAACTTTCGATCACACATATACCAGGACTCGAACATAAACGGTTTCTTCACCAATTTCAGGCAATCCGTTTGCCCCCCAGCAAATGGTACCGGCGACAACAACTTGGCCCCACTTGATTTGCAGACGGAGACAGGATTCGACAACAGCTATTTCCAGAACCTCATTACGTTTAATGGTCTACTCCACTCTGATCAAGAGCTCTTCAACGGAGGTCCTGCAGATTCTCAAGTGTTGCTCTACAGCACTTGGCAGGATTCTTTCTTTGAGGATTTCGTCGAAGGCATGATTAAAATGGGCGATATTAGGCCGCTTACCAGGTCTAAAGGAGAGATTAGAAAGAACTGTAGAAAGATCAATTGAGAAATAATTAAAAGGGAGTTTTTTTGTATTTTCCTTTCTCTTTTTGTATTATTCATTTTTTTTTTGTGTTTCTTGTGCTTCTTTGCAATAAGGCGTCGATTGTGGAAAATTATATAGATTGTTTAATTTCTTGAGTAATGCTTTCGAGGATGTGTTTACAGTTAAGAGTTCATTAATTGTTAATTGACTGTGCGAGATAAGTGTAATTTATTAATTTTTGTGTTTCCTACTCTATCCCTCTCTGTTTTCTCGTACCAAGCTCCGCTTTGGTGTATGTTTATTTTTGGCAAATAATCTAAGACTGTCAACTCCTGGTGCTTGAGATTAATTAAGCTTAAGCATCATTTTCCAAAACGTTTCAACTTTCAAGTGCCAATTAATTGGGGCAGTACTACAGTAACAGATTGAAATGTAGAGATTCAATCTTTTGTATACATAAGAGCCAAAGCTGTGAGTTCAATGTCTTTTATATTTTTTATAGATCTTTATATTTACACTTTATATAAATATTTCTATAAAAAACGATCTATATTTGATTTTTATAAAAATATAACTATATTTCCGTCAATGATTTTCATAGTTCAAAAAATATGCTTTAATATAATACTTTTATTAATAATATTACAAAATAATTTAATTTTTAGAACATTAGTAACTTTTTATAAACTTTTTTCTAGCTTTTCAAATAAAATTAATAAAATATTATTACAAAAGTTTTTGAGCCGTAATTAGTGAGGACAGTGGAATAGTAAGACAAAAACGTATAGAAAGTCAAGCTTAATGCGTAAAGTACACTGAATAATAGCATGCTTCCAAAGAGGGGTAATTGAACAGGATGGGTGTGAAGTGTGAAGTGTCACACTAAACCTTTTTATTTCTTTTTACCCTCAATATGAGTGGAAGGGGTAGTTGCATACATGACCAGTGATATATCACCTTGCACAAAACTTATTTATGTTCGTTCAAAGAAATTATTTTTTTCTAGCTGGTATTTTGAAATGGATAACTTAAAGTTTCGTAAGTTTATAACTAACGTATTCAAATAAATAATGTTACTATTATCATGATTTATATAGTTTAATAATAATAATAATAATAATAAGAAAACTAGTTTCTGAATACACTGAAATTCCTACATTTAAACAACTGAATTTTTTTTTCGGAGTATAGATGAAGAGGCACTGAAATAATAAAAAGTTTTTTTCAGACATTCATTTAGTGCACTTTATCCTGTAGTAAGAGAGAAAAAAGGATTTCTCTAAGTATTTTATCAACTGTTTACACACCAAAAGCAGCCTTTTAAAATGCTACATTTTATCACCGATAAAACTAAATTATATATCTAGTTTTCACTTTTCAGCCTTTATCACCAATAATTTAGCTTGATTATCAGCCATTTATCCATTTTTCTCTAGAACTTTTATGATTAAAGTGTATATTTAAATGTTAATAGTTTATAATAATCTTTTTATTGTGTTAATAGTTCAAATAAAATGTTATAAGAGTCCTTTTTGTGTTATAGATATGAAAATAACTTAAATTAAAACAGTTAAAATTCAAATGTTGATATAGTAGTATATCAATCGTTTTATCACTAATAAAATAATAAATTCTAAATCACCATCCAATTGCTTAAACGCGCACGCGAATCATATTTTAAAACTTTTCTCATGAGTAATATGATTAATAAATACTTGAATTTAAATGGTAGAGATATAATAGTTATAGTTATTAAATATTAAAAAGCGTAAATATTGATTTTAATTATTTAAGAATTTGGGATTGACACAAGGGAAAATAAATAAATCAATAAAAATCTGTCAAAAGCACTCGTTCTATAGAGCGCATGAATTATCATATATGTTATGTTAGTTACAAGAGGTAACATATTTTTGTTATATGAAAGGACCATGTCGTTAATAATTATTAGCCAATTTTTCTTTGCATATAGTTCATGAATATTTTCTTAAGATCGAACATCGCTTAAATTTATTGCGATAACATATATAAACCTAAAAAAAAAAGCGTTTAAATGCATAAACAAAATGACATATGCAGCACACATATGGACGAATCGTCAATGGTACAATGATGACAAATTAAGAAAGCAAATATGGTTTAGGTCATTTTCAAAAATAAAGTAATATTGTAGAGTTTCCTAAGAACTTTGTGGAAAAAAACATTTTTAATAAGGTGGTGGTTGTAGAAAGTTCATTTGGCAATTGAAAAGTCATTCTCGTCATTCTGTTATTGGCATGCACATTAATTAATCAATTGTCGCGTAGTCTTATATTTTACAAATGGACAGTATCTTCCTGTGTTTATACGAGAATCTTGTAGATTAAGACTAGTGTGCTTCATACATAAACAGTAATATGCAAAAGCAATGTAGAAACACAGACCCAAGTCTTACTTTACGGAAAGGTTTTACGCATGTTCTTTCTCAAGATTTATTGATGCTAGACAAGATTTATTTCACTAAAAAAAATAAGCACCGAGCCTTGCTACGAGGGAAAAATGACCAGACCAAGGTTGGTGATTCACCATACGATATGCTTCTCGGCGCTCATCACATAGGATCTGCATTGTATGATATTTGGGGCAAAGTCGGTGAGTCGCCTCTTTTGACTCATGTCTAACTGTCCTAAAGCACAGTTCCAAAACACCTAACTTTACTCGAGAAAAGAAAGGACAAGAGTTGATTAACTTGAAAGCAATCCAAGTACAAGTATATCTTATTTATCATATTTTATAGTTTGGGCTAGGCAATACATGGCAACTTAAGTCAGCCCTTTTCTAGAGTTGGTATGAGAGGACGTCCCTAGAAGTCCAACATGTGTGACCTCTCTCAATAATTGATGAAATTTTAGAATAGCGAACTTATGCAAGAACAAGTCTCCGTTTATTTAAAATATTTAAAGGAAAAAAATGTTTGTTTCGACCCATTAGTGATCATCATGAATAGATATAATTAAGTAGAATTTCAAGCTCAATTTGAAATTTTATTTACCACAGAATTGTCCTTGAAATGTATAATAAGAGAAGCATGTTCATGTACTAATTAGTGATGCAAAATCACAATTAAGAGATAACATTTGTGTTGTTAAGGTGACTTTTGATGTACAAATTATTATATTTTCCTTTTTTTCTTGAGGATTTCTAATTGCTTCTGAAACACTTATGCTAATTGTCTTTAATGAAATTTAGTGATTGGTGGTTGCCAACTGAACCTAAGGGGGAAAAATTTACTCCTGAACAATATATTTCATAGCATATTGATCATTATACCATGAGAGTATAAGTACAAACAAATATATAAGGGGCTTATCCTTAATTACAAATTCTTTCTACAAATAAATTTGTTACCAGATAATTTCCCTTCCAGAATACAGACTCCTTCATCGTACTTTAATTACAAGATAAGAAATAAGAATGTAAACGAAGTCTTCATACGTTTCCTTGAACAATAGTGAAAAGTTGTTAATGCCGATGACTTTCATTAGATCATTTCAATCATTGTAAAACAACTGGATTGACATGACACTTTCTTATGTGTAAGTGTGTAACATAACAATAGTCAAACAACTGTTAGAAATGAGAAGTTTCCGAGTGAAGTTATGTTGACTATTTTCAAAGTAACTCAAGTCGGTTTAAAACAGGGGAGAGTGAGTATAATGACCTATATGGTAATGAAGGGTGAAAAGATAAATAAAGCGTTTGGACGGTGTAAGAATAAAATTAGGATTCTTTATTCAGAATAAAAAATATTATTTCTAAACGATCAAGAATAAGTTTTTTGAGATCTAGAGTGTTATATTTAAGTGGTCCAACATCTAAAATAATTTTTTTATTTCTAGTATGTTTAGATCATCTTCTTAATGTGGATTAAGAAATTGTTGGGATCACTTTTTAATTTGGATTAAAAAATGATCAAAACATTCTAGGAATAAAAATTTATTTCGAATGTTAGACCACTTAAAAATAACATTCTACATCTCAAAAAAAAAAAAAATTATTCATGATCATTTTAGAAATAATATTGTTTACTCTGTATAAATAATCCTAATTTTATTCTTATAGTATCCAAGCAGACCAACAAATATAGTGTTCAAAGAAAAAGTGGGAAACATTCGTTGAATCTTCGAAAAGGACTTCGTTTTAAACATTCCATTATAAAATTATATCCTCTCCTTATAAATAGCCTTTGATCTTTGTCATCTTTCATTTCATCAAAACAGAACAAACTCTTATCTTAACTTATAAAACCTTGTTCTCTGGCAATGGCCTCTCTTACTAGAACATTTGCCACTTTAGCTCTCTGCTGTCTCCTCCTAGGAAGTACTAATGGGCAACTCTCCACGAACTATTACTCCTACTCGTGCCCCAACTTGTTCACAACAGTAAAAGATGTTGTGGCGTCTGCAATAGCGAAGGAGGCGAGAATGGGTGCCTCCCTTCTGCGACTCTTCTTCCACGACTGCTTTGTTAATGTACATACATACATACATACATATATATATATATATATATATATATATCCTATATCTATTATTATTTCATCTTACAATACATGAACATATATGCATTTCTTCGTTTTGAAATAGAAACATGACACTATGAAACCGTCCATTTTGTTACAACAGACATTCCTGTTTCATTTTGGTTTCTGGATCCAGTAATTGAAATTTTGCAGACGATCTAATGTATAATTGCAATTTTTCAGGGTTGTGACGGGTCCATACTGTTGGATGACACGCCGACTTTTACTGGTGAAAAGACTGCCAAACCCAACAATAACTCTGTGCGAGGATTTGAAGTAGTTGATCAGATAAAATCTGCAGTTGAGAAGGCATGCCCTGGTGTTGTCTCATGTGCTGATATACTGGCAATTGCAGCAAGAGATAGTGTTGTTATAGTAAGTTCAAACTACTATATTCATTTTATAATTTCATAGTTGTTCTGTGATGTATTTGTGGAGATAAATAGTTTAAACAAAAGAAATCATTGGGAAATAAAAATTTAAGAATTGTAAAATTATTAGAAAACCTGCAACAATATTGCTCTCTGAAACTAAAAAAAGTACATAATACTTCAAGGTTATAGAAGGCCCAGGTTTGAGATTCATTCTTTTTAGCATCACTACAGATATCAAATGAAATAAGTTATAAAAAAAGATAATTACTTTGCTATTACAAAATTAATTTTTTTTATTTTTTATTTTCATAATGTAGCTTAAAGGGCCAACTTGGGATGTGAAGCTGGGAAGAAGAGACTCGAAAACTGCTAGTCTTCAAAATGCAAACAATGACATTCCTCCTCCGACATCTAGTCTCAGCAATCTGACCTCCAAATATGCTGCCAAAGGTCTCTCTGCCAAAGACATGGTTGCTCTATCTGGTAATTTTCCTCAATGTTTATTATTTGAATGGAATTTCACTTTTGAAATACCCCAGTTTGCCATCCTGAATTCCCAATTTTGTTTGCATGGTGAATATATGTAATCTGAAGAAATTTTGTTTTCTTTAAACTCCCTTTGAATCCAACAGAGAAAATCCCTGTCAATTAATTATACATTAAGTTACACTACAAGTCATTGTCAACAAGTCTGCATATTCTTCCATTTTTTCGGCAAGATTGTGTATTGACAAAATCAAGTTGGCTATTTAACTAGATGCTTCAAAATGCAGATGAATATATCTTGACTAATTGTACCTATCATACTGTTTGGCATATAATTGATTTTAGTTTCAAATAGCTGCATACATGTAACATTACTTTTAATGATGTACCTACATAGGTGCTCACACCATTGGCCAGGCAAGATGCACCAACTTCCGTGACCATATATACAATGACACGAACATTGAGGCCTCCTTCGCGAGGTCGTCTCTCCAGTCCGTCTGCCCCAAACTGACTGGCTCTGGTGACAACAATCTCGCTCCGCTGGATACCCACACTCCGACAACCTTCGACAACTACTACTTTAAAAACCTTATCAGCAAGAGGGGTCTCCTCCACTCTGACCAGGAGCTATTCAATGGTGGGTCCACTGATTCGCAAGTCAAATCATACAGCAGCAGCTCCACAGCTTTCTTTGCAGATTTTACATCAGCTATGATTAAGATGGGGGATATCAGTCCCTTGACCGGATCAAATGGGGAGATCAGGAAGAACTGCAGGAAGATTAATTAATTAAAACCAAGTGCTTCTGCTGAAGGCATTGGTATATTAGTGTGGTAATAATTAGTAGGTAATCTGATTGATCAATGATCGGATTTCTTTTTATATCATGTATGTGTGTTTTATTTTAATTTTTTTTTTTTTTTTTTTTTGGTTTTCCTCCATTTGGAAACATTGAGATGACAAAAGCAAGTGTATTGTATGGAAATATGTATTCAAAACTGATGTTCTATAAGAGAGCTTGAAGACACAACCATAATTTACAGATAAATATTTGAGGAGGAAATTAATTATATAAAGAATTAAAGGGGCATGTGGGCAAAAGTAAAGCTGTCTATTGGCCCTGCTACCAACTTGATAAACATATCATAATTTTGTTTCCAAACAGCAAACCCTTGCTTGCAATAAAATCTGGTAAGAATTAAATAAAAACATTCATATTTAGGCAAAATAAATAACGACAATAGTAAAAGAGAAAAAAGAGAGCAAAAGATCAGTACTATTACATCAATATAATTAATCTCTCTAAACTCCTTGCAGAGAAATTATCCTATTTGTTATGGGCTTAAACCGACAGGCCCAACGGAAATTTAAGACCAGTCCATAAGATAGTTCACTATAGCGGATTTTTTTTTTACTAAATATATTAATCCTTTTTATTTTAAAGATAAATATTATATTAATTAAAATTTAAAAATAACTATCCAACTACTGAGTTCAAAAGGCCGAAGTAAAAAGTGGCCTAACTTCGGCCTTTTAAACACCGAAGTAAATTTTTTTTAATTTCCACTTCCCAACCGGCCACCTTTTGACCTTTTTGCTTTTACCTTTTTGCATTATTTTTTTTTTCTTTATGCTTTATTTTTTTTTTAAGATGCACGAGTGTTAATTAGTGTTAATTAGTTACTTACAAATTAATGTTAATTAGTTACTAATTATTATTAATTATTTATTGTTATTAATTATTATTTATTTAAATGTTTATTATTAATGATTAATTACTATTTATTATTAAATAAATAATAATTATTATTACTTATTAAATATTATTATTATTAATTATTTTTATCATTATTATTGTAATTATTATATTAATTTTTATTAATTTTTTATAATTATTATTAATTAATACTTATTAGTTATTATTAAATATTAATTACTATTTATTAATTGTTAATTAGTATTAATGATTAAGATTAACTATTATTAGTTTTTTAAGTATATTTAATTATTAAATATTAATTAATATTAATTATTACGAATTATAAATTGTTATTCATTAATTATAACCCTAATTAATTATTAATTACATAACGGTAAATTGTTGCAAATTTTATTCCTTATTTTAGCTAACTCCGGCCTTCAAAACAACGGAACGGGTCAAACGGACAACCCATTTCAATTTTCCGCACAATAGTCGAACGGTATGCTGCCACGCGGCTTACTCCTGGGTTTGGAAGTCCGAAGTTAGCTTCGGACTTTTGAACTCAGTAGTTAGGTAGTTAGTTTTAAAATTTAATTAATATAATATTTATCTTTAAAATAAAAAAGATTAATATATTTATTAAAAAAAAAATCCGTCACTATAGCCTTTATAGGCTTTTAAGGTTTATTCTCCGACGACTCACTCTCGCTCTCTCTCATAATCTTATGGAGGGAAAAAGGCGAGAGGAAGGGAGCAGTTTAGAAGCCTCGCTTCTTCACGTAATCCACGAGCACCAAAATAAAGCGCTCCTAATCCGAGATCAGACAGGTTTGTCTCAAATTAGTCGCTCTCTAGTCTCCAATCGATTTAATTTCGCTCCCATCTATTCTGTTTTAGTTGTCTAAATCTAAAATTCTTATACCCCCAACCTTTGTCCTAGAATAAGCAAATTACTTGCGGGAAAATGATGGAAATTTCTATTTGGGTTGAGATTTGTTTGATATAATGATTATTTTATGGGTATTTGATGAATGGTGCTCTAATTCTTTGAGGAAGGCTATGCTAGTGTTGGTAGGATTTGATTTGATATGAAATGGTACAGACACATACCAACCTCTTCTGGTACAGCCACAGTACCAGTGTACTAGAATTATTTCTCTTAATATCTGCCGGTACATGACTATATGGTAATATGTGATGTTGATATTATTCTTCTAATAACAGATAAAGCGAAGAAGAATGCTTTGAGATCAGCACAAAATTTGTCAAATCTATTGGTAGATACTGTGAATGGAGGGGTCGAAGAGGCATTTATAAATGAGAAAAGGATTGAGATGGAGATACGAGCCTTGCTGATTACCATTGCACGGTACAAGAAGCAGACTGATCAATGGCTCACCACCACTAATGCATTAAATACTGTGCTTAAGGTTTTTTTTTTTTTTTTTATGTTTCTAGAGGCATTTCCTTGTTAAAGTAAATCTGTGGTTCACTCATGATATTGTACACAAATTTACTAAGAAGCCTTTTTTTTGGTAACTAGAAAAGTTATCTCCAAATCATTAACAACAGGTAAGGTATGTTAAAACAAGAAAAATTGACATAAATTTAAGATTGTACGAAAAAGATAAACTGTTCAGAATAGGTAGATTTAAGCAAAAGTTGGTACACAGTAGGTATATTTTAGCTAACTTTGGTACACAGCCGCTGCTTAGCATTATCAGTAAGATGATTTCATTTAAATAAAAAAGAAAACAATGCAAAAAAAAAAGGATTATTATGCCCTTGGATATTTCGTGGATTTTATGGAAGTTAATTCCAGACCTTTTTTCTGCTTTGATTAGCCAAGTAAAGATCTGAAAGCTTTTCAATGTGTACTTTATTTTTTTTCTAGGAAATTGGTGATTTTGAGAATTGGATGAACATCATGGACTTTGATTGCAAGAGTGTTAACGCTGCTATACGGAACATTCATCAAGCTTAGAAAAAGTGTGTATTTTGTTTTGTACAAATTACTTTCTCAAATAAGTGCATGGATGTCATGTATAGGGACAGATCCTACCAGCTATGCTTTTCTAAGCTAAATTTTAAGGATAATTACATGAAAGAATCAGTGCATGACCAAATTACCCTTAAGCCATCGCTATAGTACTTAGTCATTTTGACAACTTAATAAATCACATAAAACTCATGTTGTATTAATGCCAATTTTTTGTGCCATATTATGCCAAAAGTTTATTTTCCTTAATGATAAATGAAATCGTAGTTTGGTCTAAAAATTCCTTACTGGCATAGAGGTACTTGCTTTGTAAAAATGTTGTGACAACTTGGGCTTGCATGTCATAACATGGCGCCATATGAGTAGAAGGGGGTAGACTAAGTGATGTTGTGATAGCATGCTGCACCGAAGAAGCGAACGTGGTCCATTCCAACTATAGAAGGCTGATACTGACAGCGGGGACCTGTCTGCTGTCATGGGTGTGTCACTTATTCCCTGTACTTGTCCTGGTTTCTTTTTTTTTCACTCATTGCAGTCTGTATCCTTAACCGTTATCTATTATAAAGTCAGCCTCACAATCCAGTAGAATACACAGGGTGCATTAAAAGTAGTCTCACATTAATACCATCAAACTAATTTATGCAAATTGGATCTATATTCATGCAATTATATCTCAGTTGTATATATAAATGCTCGTAATCATAGTATGGCTGATATGCTTAATAGTTGTATTCCATAACAAATTTTAAAAAATCAAAATTGAAGCACATTTTGAACAAGTAGCAATAGTTAAGTAGCTTTAGTATAAGACCGGACAGGTGTTATAGGGAAAAAATTGCACTTTATATTGCCTTTAAAGTTAATATTTGAAATTCATTATTAAAGGAAAACAAAAACAAAAGTACTAACTTTAAAATATACAAGCACATAATTTCAATTTAAGGATAAAATTTTGTTTACATAGAGAACAAAAGAAGAAAAACCAAAGGGGAAAAAATTGAACCGAGATTGGTTGGTTAAATAGTTAAATACAATTATACAACGTCGTATAATTCTTAGTGGCGAAATTTGTTCAACCGAAAACTTGAAATAAGTGTGACCTTGTTCCTGTTACTCCCCATCCAAAAGCAAGAGCAACAAATGGTGCTTCAGCGAGACAGACCCGACGACGAATTGAATCCGGATCTTCTAGACTTCTCCAAAGAGAAGACCACTGGACTTCCTCGTATCGGAACTGTTCGATCTAAACGGACGGACGGATGAGAGTTACGTCCAAAAAAAAAAAAATCGCGTATACGGAATACAAAAATCGTATCCGTCCCCTTCCGTCCAGACCAACCATCGTCATGTTCAGCCTCCCTTTGACTCCTCTGCCGCGACCGCCACCACTGGAGACGTCGTCGATGTCGTCCATCTCTATCGTAACCTTGCGCCTTCTCCGCCCACCTCCTACGCCGCCGATGACTCCTCCTCCTCCTCCTCCTCCATCTCCGCCTCCACTCCTCTCCCCTCGCATGATTTTCTTCTCCCTGTAATTTTTCTTCTGTTTCATTCTGTGCTTCAGCTAAACAAGGATTACTGTTTCTGGCAAGCTCAGATATGTTAAAAGTTGAAACTGCTTCTTAATTGTCGTTTCTATCACAAGTTCAGAACCCTTTATAAGCATACAACACATGCACACAAACTGTTCGACAAAATGTTTAGCACCAAATCGTCTTTCACCAAGCCACCACCTTCACCCCAATTACTCCTACTCAATCGTTAAAATGGCCTTATACTGGAAAATTAGATAAGCAAAGGGGGAAAAAAAAAAGAAGAAGTGGTACCAACACCTGGAACTCATGGCCATGGTAAGAATGGATTTTTAAACTTGGTTTTACCTTTTGTCTTCAACTGGCATATAGTATACTCGTAGTTAGATTGTACCAAATTATTTTAAATTCTTTGAAACAAAATTCATATTTAGGTAAAAATCAATACAGGATTGGTTTAGGCTTAGTTTTTAGTCTTTGTTTTTCTTTTATTTTTTTCTGCAATTAAGAACAAATAAGTCTAAGGTTTTTCATTATTAGTTGTCATATAACCAATTATTGTTGCCTTTTATTTTATAATTAGTTTATTGTTGAAGTCCATGATTGTTTTTTTTTTCTTTTAAAAAATAGTTCACTATTTAAGGTTTTTAATATAAGGCTTTTGAATGCCTAAATCTCTTGATACAGGTACATAGTTTTCTGTTTCTAGAATCTAGAGTAGCCAGTGATGAAAGAAAACCTATGTTCAGAGCTTGAAAACCATGGCGTCAGGAGGCAAGAACATTGCTAAAAAGGCTAGACTTTATGAAGGGGCACATTAATCCGGCTTTAAGTTTGTATGCTGGTGTTTTCGTTGTTAGAATTGATAGGCTAGGATGATGATCTTGAATTTATTTCTTAATCTTGCATCTCTGGAATTTTAATTATTAGAATTAGTAGAGTGATTGAATCTATGCTATGCACATAAATAATCTTGCTCTCCTTTGTTATTTAATGATTGTATATATGCTATGCATGTATTCTTGAGTTAATTCCTGGATGCTTGTTTCCTTGAAGCATGTATACATGTAACTTTTTCAATTCTGGTTCTTTGAGACGCAAGATGATGATACTACAAGCAGCTTTCTAAATGAAACAACATTTGATATAGCATACAAGATACAATTTACTAAATGAAACAGCATATTCATGGCTTGAAGTTGCAGCATGGAGCTGCGTGCTTGTCATGCATATAACAGAAACAAATTTACATAACTACAAAAATAAAGAACTTGCAACATATGAACTTGAGCATATCTTGGAAATAAAGATGATATGAACTTGCTTGTCATTCATATCTTCCAGTTTCTTTCATGGAAATAAAAAAAGATGATATATTAACTAACTTGTAACACTAATCTAGATACCCTTGCATTTTACTTAGGACGTAAGAGAAAAAAATAGGACTCAAATTTGAGTCGTGGAGATATATAAAAGAATCATATTTACAGCAAAATATACACACAAAACCATGCTTCAGATTTCAGATAGCAAACTGCTAATTTTTCTCAATTCCTTGAGGGCAGCCACCACTCCTTTTTTCTTACTTCCTCCTCCACTTGTGGCACACTGGCACTGCTTAAATTCTCTAAAATCATACCCTTTGCTCAACTGCAGATTCAATTACCTGCTTGATCAAAATTTGAGATGATACAGTCAGATGGCTATATGGTCAATGGTCAAATTAAGAGTTGTTGCGTTGAAACATACCAGATGAGTTGGCATCATAAAAGCTACTATGATATCATTTAATGGATTAATAGGACTTGGTGAACCACAACATTATATTCTACCTAAGGTACTGTAGAAGGTCAAATATTGATGCAAACTCAACCTAAGTATCAGATTTTGCTAAGAACGACTGATAGCATACACTGATTCGAATAACCTTCATCTATTCAAGCAAAGTAGTTTTTTGTTTGAATTGTATAAGAAAGGATCATATCTTAGAAGTATCTCAAAATCGACCACTAATAGCTTGTGGTTGTATATATATTTTTCTAGAATGACATAAAGGTCCAAATGTGAGATAAAAAGAAGGAAGATAGGGAACCTTAAAGGCTGCCATATTAGGCCTTCAAACACAAAAAATAAACAAAAAGACTAAATAAATAAATAAATAAAGAGAAGATGAAGATGCCAACCTGAATATTCTCAAACATTGATTGGCCACCTATTGTTCTCATCTTTCCCAATTTTTTACTTCGTACACAATATTTTTTTTTATTCAGTAACATAAAAGGTACAGGATAAAATAGTCATTCTCCTTCGCTGAAATAATCCATCCAAACAAAATATAAAAAGGAAAATAAAATCATTTTTACTTCTCCTTCGTTACTCATCCAAACAAACAAAAAAAAATTAAATTATTTCTTTTTCTATCCCATTCCTTTCTTTCCCTCTTTATACTTTACTTTTTCTCTCATCCTTTATCACCGAACCAAACAAAGTGTAGAAGTTTGAGAAGGGGACGGAAAAGGATGCTATACGAAAGAGAAGACATACACGTATCTGGGTTTTTCTTTTTCTTTTTTTAATTTTTCGATGGAAGATTGATCCGCTCGACATCTAACCGTCCATTTAGATCGGACGGTTCTGATACGAGGAAGTCCAGTGGTTTTTTTTTTTTTTTGGAGAAGTCCATAGTATCCGGATTCCGACGAAATTGACCCCAAAAACCCAAAATCATCAATAGGCGACAGGCGAGGCGACAGGCATGGATCTCTCTGTGCTCCCGGACGAGCTGCTCATCACCATACTCTCTTTGCTGCCCACCCGCAACGCCGCTCGCACCTCCCTCCTCTCCCGCCGCTTCCGCCACCTCTGGGAGGCCTCCCCTTCCCTGCAGCTCAGCGGCATCTTCCTCGGCTTCTACAATCGCGACAAGTTTATTGCCATGGCCGATCGTGTCCTCCTCCACCGCAATCCTTCCCACGCTCTTCTCACTTTGCACCTTGACCTCTCCTTTTTGCTCCTCCCAGACTCTTATGTCCCTTCTCTCCTTTTTGCTCCTCCCAGACTCTGGTATGTGTCGCATCCATGGACAGGTTCCTTTGCTCAAAAATGCTGTCATTAGGCTTTATAATCTTCATGCACAAGATGTTGGTGCTGTTATGAAACTGCTGCGTTTTATCTCACATGTGGAAGAGCTAACTCTGCGCTTAAAGGAGAGTATGGTAATAAGCTTTTCCCTTTTACTCTCTCTCTCTTTTCATTCTTAATTATGCACTTATATTGTGTTTTCTTGGGCACCAGAGGTGCAACCCCATTCTTTAATTGCACAGATTTTTGTGTTGAACATATCAGCTGACCTCAACTTTGCAAAATTTAAATTAAATGTCATGATATGTCAGATATGCTTTTGATACAAGTGCGACACGGACGGCTGTGTAAAATATAATAGTAAATTTCACTGTCTTCGCCAAATTGACTGAGATAATAGGGAAAATGTCAGATTGAAAATTATAAATTTAGGAGCAATGAGGTTTTTCAATTGTTTGATGAAACAAAGCTATGGTATCTATTTTGCTTCTGAAAAGAGACGAGCTTCAAAATTGCACTTTTACTAGACTATAGGCTTTGGTGTTGTTGCTTGTTTGTTGTTGTTGTTGTATGCTGAACCAACAAGAGATTTTAATGTATGAATTCTGGTTTGCTCGACTATTGGAGAAAAAATGGTATTGTTTACACATATAGTGGATCAATCAATACATTTGGTTAACCAACATACAAGTTGCTTCAACATGAGTTACAACTAATATGACCTCTTTATGCTAAAAGATCTAGAGTCCAATTATTATTATTATTTTTTTTTTTCTGCAGAAGGCTGTGAAACCTAGCCACAACTCTATACCATGGCTTAGTATGTACATTCCAGTATAAAAGATTTCAATCTTACATAGGGACTTGGGAAAATCAAGTCTAGGCATGTACCAATGCTTACCCATGCCTAGCCACACCTGAATTTGGAATATAAAGGAGAAATGCAGATTTGTGCTTTGCTTGTATATCCTTGACCTTTTTGTGATTTCTACAGGATGAGAATTGTCCAATTCCTATCTTATCGGAACCAGGACAAGATGTGCCGAATTTTCCCAATCTGAAGCACTTGATTGTGGGCCTTTGCTTTCATGAACACAACTTTCAAGCAGTGATCATGATGCTCCACAACAGCACTGCTCTGGAATCACTGAAACTTGTTCATGAGGTGCATAACTTATTTTTTCCTTTTTGCAGTTAATATGTCACTAGAATTTCAAGTGGGTGATTGGATCTAGAATGTCAAATGAAATAGATGCTGAATCCATCTTCTTTAGTCCCCAAAACTTCAACAGCATAGTTAACTTCATTATCGCCTTTTAAAACTTGATCGGTTAAAAGCAAAGCATCAATCATTGAATATCCTAATTTTGCATCTGTTTTATGTGTGTGTGTGTGTTTATTTGTTTGTTTGATTGAAAATCTCTAGTATATTGCCACCAACTATATGTATACTTTATTTTTGTGTTTTTTCCCTTTAGATTCCAAAGTTCATTGGTCGGGCAAAAGGGAGAAAAAGGGAAGATTGGGGATCAAGGCTGCCTCGTAATGCTGATGGTAATTACCGCTATGCTTATTTTAGGAATCTCCATTTAGGGGAGAATAAAAAAGAGTTCATGAAGTTGCTGGGTAAGAAATGTAGCTCTTAAGAGGCCTGCATAAAGCTGGGAGCTGGTGTAGACATTTTAATTTGAACTAAATGAAGTCTTTTGGTTGCTTTGCTGTCTCAAGTATTCTGTCCTACAGATTTGAGAATGCAGAAATGTGCTGTGGGAATCAATAGCATAACTCCTTTTGTTTGTGACTCATTTTTTGTTAATTAGGCTTAAACCGGATGTAGACATTTCCTGGTTTGTTATTTCACTCATTGTAGTCTGCACTATAATGCAGCGCTGTTTTCGCATTTTAGAAGAACCAAAGTTTAGCTTAAGGCCAACAATTGGTTTACTTTTGAAATTTTGAAAATGAAGGAGCATGTTTTAAAAAGCAATACTAGGAAAATTTTTTTGTTTGAAACTCATTTTGTTGTAATTATGTACCAAAGTTTTGCTCATTGATCTGTTCGTCTTTCACTCGTTGGTTGTATGAACTCTTTAATGAAGGCAATGTCTGGGCTTTCTCAAATAACCAAGGTTTAGTTTAAAGCGAAATAAATGTAACAGAGCGTTAACCTTGCAATTTTTATGATTTTTTATAGACGTCATTTTTGCATTTGACAAATTGCAGTCCGCCACACTAGTATGTGCAAATTTCTCTTAGTTGCAGATCTTTGAGAGAATGCGAATAGTCATTTCTCTGGGGGGGAGAGTAAAAAAAAGAAAGGGCTCGAACAGGTAAGTCCTTGGTCGTTGCTGATAGCTTTAATTGTTTGTATGAAGCAAAAGAGCCAAACACGGTAGAGGATGATTTATCCTAATTATATTCTAATCAATCCTGCTGTCGCTTCGGACGCATGAATGACCTACTTTTACATTTGCACCAAATCATCTCAACTCATCCTCTTTGTTAAAGAGACGTTTTAAAGAGAAAAAATCGCTGGAACTATAAAAAGGCAACTTGAAGCCCAATAAAAAAGTTTTTCTTCAGAAAAGTGTCCTCAATTTTATGCCAACATTCCATTAAGATGAAACTGAAAGTCTATATTTGATAATAAAGTTAAATATAGGAATGTTTTTCTTTGTTGAGGAGGACACCAAAATTCATTAATATATTTGATCAACTTAATTTAGTTTACTAAAATTAATATCTTTTTAATTTGTATGAAATTCAATATTGGCAATTTGGCATACATTCCTATTCTGAGATCTCAATTTTAACAATTTCTGCTTGTACCGGATGCAGAAAGAATTGTTAGCATTAAGCAATATATATGTACCAAATCCAAGTCGGCAGTAGTACTCTGCCCAAGAGGAAACGGCCATGGCAAGCTCAAGCTCTTCAACTGCAATTGCAATGAATCTGGAGACGGTGTTTCAAGATCAGGGATCGCCCAAGAAGAAGGCAAACCAAATCTCTCTCTCTGACCTTCCAGATGAGCTGATCATCACCATACTATCATTACTCCCAACCCGTACCGCTGCTCGCACCTCTGTTCTTTGCCGCCGCTTTCACCACCTCTGGGAGGCATCCCCTTCTCTGCAGTTCATCAGCAAAGACTTTGCTCTCGCCAAAATAGACCACTTTGTTGCCATGGTTGATCATGCTCTTATCCGCCGCAGTCCTTCCCAACCCCTCCAAAGCTTGCGCCTCGAGCTTTCCAGGTATCAAGTTTTTCTCCGACATAACTCATTTGTATGTTCTTTGCTTGTCCAGGCCCGCTCCCTCGGCCTGCGCCACCTCACCATTGAAAATTCATGTAATGTTGTTCGTGTTCTTCCAACCATCTTCTCCATCGACTCTCTTGAGTCTCTCTCACTTCCTATCATAATACCATATCAATTTAATGGATTTCCCTCCGGATTTGGCTTGACCTGCCTGAGAAGCCTCTCCCTTCGATTATATCAGATCGACTCAGCCAAACTCCACCAACTTCTCTCTGAATTATGTTCATTGGAGGATCTTTACCTTCATATCAAATCTATGGATAGGTTTATCATTTCCTCTCTTTCTTCCCAAACAATCAGAAAACTTCACCTGACAATTGGCACTAGGAATCCAGAATTCAATACTCTTAGATTGTTTTTGCCTTCTTTGGAGTTGTTTCATTTGGAAAATTTGGGATTCCTTCACATCCATGGAGAGGTTCCTTTGCTAAAGAGAGCTCTGATTAGCCTTTATGAAGTTCATGCAGAAGATGTCAATGCTGTTACAAAGATGCTGAATTGTATTTCACATGTGGAAGAGCTAAGCCTGCGTGTAAAGGAGTATTGGGTAATAAACATAAGCCCTTATTAATTTTTTTTTGTATTAATTCTTCTTCTTTTCTTTTCCTTTTTTTTTTTTCCTTCCATGCACTTGTGGTTTGTTCTTTTTGTGCACCTATGGTGCAAGCCATCTTCTATATATATATTGCTTAGATTAGTGTGTTTGAACCTATTAGTTAACTTACTGCTTTTCAAAATTTATTTTGGATATGTTTCTGGTACCAAAAATGAACCAGCGTATGTATATTTGGACAATGGCGAATCCACTTAATTGTAAAGCGTGGGGACAAATTAAAAAAATTGAGTCAAATCAGCCAAGTTAGACTGACTGAGCTAAGCCAAGCTAATTTGAACCATATATTTTCAGTATTTTTTTTTTTTTTTTGATGAAAATCCACCAACTTCGCCAAATTGACTAAGATATATTGTTTCAAACTTACCGATTGAGAATTGGAAAGAAACAATGTCAGGTTGATATGTTTTAAAAATAGGAGCAATTCATTGCTAAGGAATCAATTTTGTTTTCAGCATTACTGTCAAGCCCAGGGACAACTTCAAAAACATGGGTTAGTTTGTACACTCCAGCCAAAAGAATTTTACCGTTGTTGGAAAATCAAGTCTATTGACGTAATATACTGGAGTCGTATATTTATGCTTTACTTGGACATCCTTGACATTTTTGTGATTCTGCAGGGTGAAAAGAATCCAATTCCAAGTTTTATTTTGTTGAAACCAGGAAACAACATGCCAAATTTTCCTAATCTGAAGCATTTGGGTGTGGGCCGTTGCTTTCATGAGCACGACATTGAAGCCGTCATTATGATGCTCCATGAGTGCCCTGTTCTAGAATCAGTGAAGCTTGTTCATGAGGTGCATATCACTTTTCCCTTTTGCAATCTTATACCATTCTTGATCATATTATTTTTTTTATTTTGTAATTAGTGGTGTTTAGAAAACTAGCATTATGTTGCTAATGTTTACTAGTCAAGTAGTCATAGATCATAGTATAGTTCTTTTTAATATTTAATAATTAGTGCTAATTGAATCGTCATTTTCATTAGTATATTTTTAAACACAAGAAAAATTCATACTAAGAGAGTTCCATCCAGTGGTTGAGTAGCTGAGGGATTTTGGTATCCAAGCAAAATTTATACAATGCAGTATACATATAGCTTTAATTTGTAAAATTGTATTGGTCTTGATATCCTCCACTGGGAAGAATGTCCAATAACAAGTTGCACTTTCTTTATTAAGGTTAACACTTACAAAGGATGCAGTAAAATTGCTTCATTTATACAATGAAAATAAAATGGGCAAGGGTTCTTTCATGTTGAACTCATCTTTTTGTTTGTCTTTTCAAATTCTCTAGTATAATGTTACCAATTATATAAATATACATCTTTTCATATATTTTCTATTAGGTTCGAAAATCCCATCATACGGAAATAGGGATGAAAGCAAAAGATTGGGAGTCTAAGCTGCCGCTAAATGACGATGGTAACTACAGATATGCTTATTGCACAAATCTCCATTTAGGAGAGAACAGAAAAGAACTCGTGGAATTGCTGAGAAAAAGAAGTACCTCTAAGAGTTTTTTTTTTGAAGATAAGATGGAGTCAAGCCCTCCAACTTTTTTTGAAATTAAATGTCACAAAGGACCTCCAGTCGGATTTGGAATCTGCGACTTATGTTGAAGTGTTGTTTTTTGTCACTAGATCAAGAGCTGATTTTCAGAAGTACTTTTAAGAGTTGTTCAAAGAAGTAGTTATGTAAACCTTGTTGTTGAAGTTAATAAATGCACAAGGTTAATTGATTAATTAAATAATAATTGACAAATTAATATGTAGCTTGTTGACGGCATTTTTTTCTTGACGCGGTAATAATTCGTATGTAACATGATTGATGCGGTCTAATATATATGTGCATTTTCTTTTTTTCCTATTATTGTCTTTGCTTAATTGATTAGATGGGTTGATGTTGATAAAGTGACTGTATAAAACCTGAATTTCATCTTTTGCAAATTGATGTTTAACTTATCGGAAAACATAAGCATACATCTCTTTGCATTTGTACCAATTGCAGAAAACCCTATTTTGTTTCCAAATTGCCCGACCCACAGGCAGCTTATTAATAAAATTTTACTCTCAGACAACCTTATATAATTGTCCTTCCATTGATAAAATGTAGGTATAATAAAAGGGGTTCTTACTAAAAATAAAGAACAGTACTGCCACATTTACTAAAAGTATGGGAAAATAGTGGACTGTGGGTTCAGAAATTCTTTTGGAATAATTAGCCAAAATGTGAGATATGTTATCAAAAAAAAAAAAAGGAAGTGAGAGATTTGTGATTGTGACTTTGTGAGCATTTGGCATTGATATTGGCAAAACAGAATTAATTAACATAATTGCAAATTCATCATTAAAAAATTAGGACAATAGTCACAATACAACAATGTGTCTTGCATACTGGAATACACATATATTTTTGTAGAAAAATACTATCACAAATCTACACAGCACAATGACTAGCTAGAAAACAAATTCAAGTGCAGCACACACGACCGACTATGTTGGCAGATATGAAATTTTTGAAGATCGTGTACCGGCCTTTCTAAACCCGAGTCTACGAAAGAACGAACCAATAAAGTTGAATATTGATCTCTTTTTCTTTTCATCCTTACTTCTTGTCTTGTTATGACCGGCTCGGAATGACGGGGGAGGTGTTATCGGCGGAATCAAAGAAGCAGAGGCTGAGACTTTCGGTGTACCAGGCTGAGACTCCCAGACAAAAGGAACCGAAGTCGGTGCTGCCCCATAAATTCTAAAGGAAGGGGTGGATAAAGATATCTCCTTAGAAAGTAGCCTCGCAAAAAACTTGTTCTCTTTCTTGATGTGTAGAGGGCTTCTAGTTGGATCTTGAGTGTTGTTATCTTGCATTTTCATGAGAGAGAGAGAGAGAGAGAGGAAAAGAGGAGAGGGTCAGGGAATTAATTAGGAAGGGGGTGTTGTCTAAGAGGATGGATGGATCTCCTTTAAGAGTGGCATGATGCACATGCATGTTACATGGTGAGTTGACATTGGGATTGATGCAGCTTTAATACTTTTTCTGAAAGGAAGTGGAATGTGGGGTATGGAATTTATAAGGGGTTTAGATGTTTCATGGTGATTATTTTATATACATCATACATGTTTATACTGTTTAAAATAGTGATAGTGTGCTGTTTCGTGCAGTATATATTAGGTTAACATTTAATTTAAGAATTAAAACACGTACAGATCATTGAGCCTTGTTTCTTATTGGTGTACTAAAAAAGGTTTCAATTAAAGAGAATCGGATCAAAACTAGATAGCTATAATAGATAGCAAAATATTTATAAATTACCTAAAACTGAAATCCTTTTTTTTTAAAGAAAGAGATATCCCCAGCTATGCATAACACGGTACTTAAATTTTCCCTCATTTTATGAGAGAGGGATATATTACAATATTTCATGTAATTAATATACACGATATAGCATCGGAATATTATACTTATACATAGCACCAAAATCCAATTCAATAGACACTGTACATGTGCAATAGGCTTATTGCTAAATAATCTATCGTGCAAAAGTCAAACGTGCAATGTAAAAACTCAATTGTGCATTTTATAGATAGTTTAAACAATGAATGTGAAAATTAAAATATATAGCAAGTTTGTAAGGGAGCACATTCAGGCAAAAAAAAAAAAAAAAAAAAACAAGAAAAAAGAAAAATTCAAGACACGCACAAGCTGATCATCTGTTATATGTTGTAACCACCGAATGAGTGGGAAAACAAAAATTACACACACACACTTCAATAACAATAAAAATCGAAATCTCAATAAAAAAAATAATTTAATAGAAATATTTATTTCTTAATAATGAAATTATTTGAAAATTATAAATGAGAAAATTTTACATATGTGCTCTATTTACAAAATAAAAAAAATATTATTATAAGAAAATTTTTCATATTTGTTGCGGCATCTTTCCAAACACAGTGCACAACTATAATTCAGCAATAAATTTTTTTTATTTTGATGTGCACCAATCGATCTAGTAACAAATTTCTTTCTATTTGAAGTGAACAGTCAATAAATTTATATCTTTCAATAACATTCAGCAATTGATTAATTTAAATGATCTATGTTTAAGAAGGCATAGAGTAAACCATTGTTTACATCCTTGTTCTAATTTACTCTTGTATTGGTACTTTTTATATAGGTATACAGGGATAATTAATCTACCATGGAAAATAATTTTGCAAAGTACACGAACAAATTGATACAAAATTTAATCAATCCTAGAAAATTTGACATTTTTTAATGTCATATATTGCCTTCTAAAGATTTAGACTTGATGATGATGGTGGTGGCGATGATGATAATAAAAAAAAAAACTTAATGATGCAAATTAATTTTACGTCTTTAAAAGTTTTTAACAAATTTTTTTTTTATGAAAATTCAAAAATGATTGGAAAAGTGCAATAAATATGAGATGGGCCTTGTCGGGTCTACTTTTTATTTTGTCAAAACTTCCGTTCCTGTAGACTCTTGTTCAAAATGTTATGTCTTAATTGGTTATTCATGAAATAATACCAAATTGCATGCATACCAATATATATAGTTGTACAGTGAGATCAGCATAAAACGGCTCCAGAATGACAATGTATTTCCATTGTTTTCTTCTGAATTCGACATTTTAATTTTGTCCCAACGCATTTCACATCAAATTTAATCATACCTAACATATAGGTTTCGGAACTTATCAAAATAGCGTGTAATGACCAGGAATTTGATTGGGACCGGGGTGGTTAGAGGTGTTTTTTATGTTTAAAACAGTTACGAATTAGTTTTAATCGTATACTATATCAATTTAATCCTTGGTACTTATAAAAGCACCAAATGGCTAAAACAATTAGGTCAAGGATGTAAATAATAGTTTATTATATTCATTCTTAACCATGGATCGTTTAAATCAATAATGTTATTTACAAATATAAGTTTATTGACTCTTTACTTCAAATTGAAAGAAATTTGTAACCCGATTGGTTCTGCACTCAACAACATAGAAAAAAAAAAATTGTGTTTAGATAGAAAACACAACACATATGGAAAACTTTCTTAAAATGATAATAATTTTTTCGGTTTGAAAATAGAGCACATATTTAAAATTTTCTCATATGTAATTTTTTTCAAATTATTTCATTTATTAAGAAATCAATATATTAAAATTATTTTTCTATAGAAATGTTGAATTTTATTTTTGTCAGAGTATAAACTATAAATATTTAAAAAAAAAAATTATTTACCCACTCAATGGATTGGTATGTTTGCTAGTTAGAATTAACATACTGTTGATGTGTATTTTCATATTTTGTATACTTTTTACATTATAGATATAATATATTATATGCAAAGGTGTTACCAGTTCGTAACCAAAGAAAATATCTTATTGCTGTAAAGTATTTACTTGTGTTATTCCTTTAATTTTTCTTATTAGTAATTGATATCTCTTATTTATATATGTATTTTGACCGTACTTAGCACCCAAATACTATCCAAACCAATGATACTCAATGTGCTTTTGTACTTTATTTTGCAAGATTGGGTACTGCCATGGAATTTGACTTGTTTTGTAGGAACGTGGTGGATTTGATACAATAATTGCATAAAAGGGAGAATTTTTTGGAAGAAAACGACTAAATGGAATACATAGCACTGTAGAGCTCATCCTAAGCTTTCCAACGATCTTTGAATCACCTCAATAGGAGTTCGGATGAAGAAATTATGGTCAAAATAATATCAGTGCGCAATGCTGGAAAACAATTTCGGTCCGAAATTCACTATTTCGGTCCGAAATCGCATGAAAAGGTCGGTTTTCGCAAGTTTTGAAGATGAAAACTTTATTTTATGGTATGATCTCGTAAACCCTTGCCCTAACCTGCCTCCCAAGCATCCTCTCTGGCCATATATGCACGAAAATACAGAGAGCAAAGTATCCCACCTTCCATAGCATATTTTCCACCTTTGCCACCACCGTTCTCACGCCGAAAGGCGTGGGATTCCACCTCTCGCAGCGGAGCATGACCATGACAGCAATCTTGGAGTGATTTTGGACGCGATAGCGGTAGAACCAATCCAACCACGGCTCTAGACGATCGATATCTTGAGTTAGAAGCGATATTTGGTTTATTCCTTTCTTTTCTCTTGATATTTTGATCAAATGGAGTTTGTATCTTATTTTGCTTGCATGTTAGACTAGTTAATTATGTCTTAGGGCTAAGTAGTAGTTTAGTTTAGTATTTGTGATGACTTGATGGATTGATTGCTATGTTATGTGATTTATCATGTTGAGAATTATTGATATGCTTAATTATATTATTTGTTTGCTTGATGTTTACCTATGGATGAATCGCGACGTCTTTAGGGCATTAAACTAGACTAAACACATGATTGATTAAGTAATTGAGGTAAGCCAAACGCTCGAAAGAGGAGGTTAACTTAACGACCGAAAAGTGTAGTTTCTAAACGATCCGAAAGGACTTAGATACCTCTGGAAATCTAACAAGATAAGCTTAAGTGACTAAAATCCGACACGAAAGTTTAGGCTTAGTCATTTACATAGAGAAAATCGAGTTCCAAACCAATTTCAAAACCAAAATTGTGACGGCTGAGGTTAGGATTTAGGTCTGGTCGACAAGTAACATTCACAAAAGATAGTATTAAATTATCAAGTCATAACAGAGAGTTTGGAGCATATTTCGGAACGACTTATAAAGATTCGGGTCCGAAATCCTTGCTGGCCGTGTAAAAACACGTGTACTAAGAGCTTCAAAGTTAAACTAAATGAACCCTAAATCCTAGGACATCTCTTGCATTTATTTAGAGTCCAGAAAACACCAAAAATGAACCAAAAATATTTTAATTACTTGCACTTTAGATAATTGTCTTTATAAATCATAAAATCCCAAAAATTGTCTTGTCTAGCTTTCGTGAGAAAGTAAAGTCTAGTAATCAATTGTATCGTCCCTTGAGTTCGACCCTTAGCTTTACCAGAACGACTAGTGAAATAAAACAAGATATATAAATTTATTTGATACTTAGATTTAAAGCCTTCATCAGTAATTATTAATCTTTTCTAAATCAACATCCATTAATTATCTGTTACATATCTATTTATGTATAGGTGTAAATTGTTTTCTAATTTTTTTATTTGACATTGATTTAATTTTTTCATATGTATTCACTAATACTGTTACTGTAGAATACTATACTCATAAATGTGCGTTGCAAAGGTCCATAACGCCCTTAATTTTTTTTTCAAACTTATCATCTAGTAAAAAATATAAAAGTAAATATATGTCTGATTTATCATTTAAAATCGACCAATAGAGTACTTAATATGTTAGTGTATATTTTTGTGTTTGATTAAAATTCACTAATTCAGTAAAAAATTCTATTTAGCTATAATAGCAAAATTAATGACATCAGTGTCATTGGATTTTTTTTTTTTTTTTTTTTTTTTTTGAAGGATATTGAAAAATCAACTTGTTGATGTTAATCAGGAAGGGATGCATATACGACTTGCATTAGTCTAACTAGTGTCAGAATTAACAATTCAGTGACACCTTAACTGCTGACAAAAGGAGAATGTACATCGTGAGAAGGATAAGACTTTGAATAATAGTGTAAATTATGGTTGTATTTTTAACTTTAATAAACAACTCCTTAACTGTTTCCTTTCTTCTAAGTTCTAAGAAATCGACCACGTCTACATATTACCAATATATATATGTGCCTATAAAATTGTTCTCAGATCTGACTAAAGATCAGCGAGATCCAGTCAAAACATATGTGTGCTGGCATGCTCTTTTTCTAATTTGCGAGTGTACGTCAGTGCAATATCTTAAAATAAATTATCACTAAGTAATTAGATCTACCATAACCATGATTTATATAGATAGGCTAATTAACATCTTTATTTACAAATTAAGCGATATTGATTTCTTCAACCACACGAGCAACTTATAAAATTGTGCTGGCAATAATATAACATCGGGTCAGAATTTATATAGATATTTTCTGCTTTGGATCAAGTTTGGAAGTCGGATAAGTTGGCTCCGAGTTTAAATTGTTTGTCTGCAGATCATTTTAAGATTACAGATTTTTAAATCGAGGTCAATGTTGAACCAATACGGATTTCGAGTTTTCTTATTGATCGGACCATATTGGGTTTAATTTGTTTTTTTTTTTTTCGAGACCTTGACCGCAGTGTTACAGATAAAAAAGTAAAATAAAAAAAAATGAAAATGATTAGATTCGTAAAATTTGGTAAGTGTTATCACATATTTAGAAATTATAAATGACGAATTGGTCTCGACTCGGATCGATCTATTTTCAATTTTTTCGGACAATGTAATTGGGATTCAAATTGTTCCATTCCGAGTAGATGGACTTTAGGTCGTCGAACGTGAAACTATTTTGGAATTTTATTTTGTTTGAGTTTGGTTGACTACTTGACTTCGAGCTCAAGACATCTTGGTTTGAAATCATTCTAGGTCTCATGTAATTTGACTATTTGAGTTTAGTTTCGCTAGAAGAATTGTGCAGCTTCATATAGACAAGGATTTTGAGTCATGTTGGATTTGGTTCGGTTTCAAGTTATTGGGTTAATTCTAATTCTAATTCATACAATATCAGAAAATTCTTTGAGGCGGATCGAATTTTGCATCCGTAGTTATGGGGATGAGCAGTTTTGACGAGTAAAATTTTGTAGCTATACATATCTTTGTCTGGAAACACTACGCCATTTTTTTTTATTTGTACCAGTTAATTAGGAATTATTAGTACCGGTTGTCAAGCGGTACTAATAATAGAGGTGTTAAAGATAATTAAAAACCGGTACTAAAAAGCCGGTGTTAAAAACGCATTGAAATTCGTAAGAAAAAAGATGGAGATCTTTAGTACCGGAGTTAAAAACCGGTATTAAAAATACTAAACACCAGTTTTTAGTTAAAAACCGGTACTAAAAATATACTATTTTTTAACTAAAAATCGATGTTAAAAATCAACGTAAAAAATTAAAAAAATTTAAATTTTGGGGCTAGTCCCTTTTCACAATTATCACAATGCATCACAAATATACAACCAAAATTAAATTACATATCCATTAACATGTATTAATCCATCATTTAACATATATGGAAATTTCCAAACAAAATACATACAAAAAAGTTGTTAAATTAGAACACATAGAAAGCAAAGAAGTTTTACTTCAGCCCATGCCTGCTCAGGTGTGTTGCTATCAATAACTCTTAGGCGCCTGGAGAGTAAAGTGAACAAACCAGTCAGTGCTTTCTGATTAAAATACCACCCAGTTCAATTTTTTGGCTAGAGGCATTGTAAGTTTTGCAAAGGAATGTTACTGTCAAAAGGTCAATAAAATTTTTTTTAGCAAATAACAAAGCAACAAAGAACAAGTATTTGAATGCAACAGAGGTAAAAATGTTTACTTGCAAGGCATATGTTAAGCGAATATTTTCCTCAATAATATCTTGTCGATATGATAAAGACTTTGAAGCAGCATCAACCAAATCACGTAACTAATTAGTAATGATAACAATAAAATCCTAACATACCTCGATCATCCACTATGAAATTGCCACCGTCTTTTTTTATACCGGTTTTCTTAAAAACAGTTGTTAATGAGGCGGTACTAAAACTCTTTTTTGGTGTAGTGAAACGCGAATTGAATATTAATCATAATTAAGGTACTAAAACTCTTTTTTGGTGTAGTGAAACGCGAATTGAATATTAATCATAATTAAGAAAATCTCAACTCCACCAAAATGTCTGTTTATTCAATTAAGTAGAGAGCTAAGGTAGAGGGGCGGAGCCAAATGGGTGCTAGAGGGGGATTGAAATCCTCTACAGTCATAAATGGCTGGAGAGTCTCCAGCCATCAGAAAAAATTTTATATTTAAAAATTTTTAAATTTAAATACTGAATCTAAATTGTTTATCTTGTTCAATTTTATGAGCGATGCGTTCTCATATAAGTTTTATAAATTTTGGAGTTGATTTGATACTAGATAAAGTGGTCAATAAATGAACGAATCTAGTCAACTATCACTGATTAATTCTAATACGTTCATAATTTGGTCACTTAATCAAGTATCAAATCAACTTCAAATTTTATATAATTTATATGAAAATGCATCGCCCGTAAAATTGAATGAGATCAATGGTTGGATTCATCATTTAGATTTTAAAATTTTTAAATATTAAGAAAATGTGTAATGACTAGAGAGCTCTACAGCAATTTACGACTTTGGCGTGCAATTTTTTTTGCTTATTTTTCATAAAAAAATATGTATTAAATAAACACTTTGTTTCTCCAAAATCTAAAAATTGCGAATGAGCTCTCAAATATTTATTCCTAGCTTCGCCTTTGATGACGAGGTCTGAGTACTTGTCTTTCATTTTGCTCTCGATCGAGATCCTACATTGCAGGATTGTGCAATTCAATATATAAACTCTATCCACAAATTAAATATCCAATCAGGACGCATGATGTTATTAAGTCCTAACCGCAAAAAAAAAATAAAATAAAATAATTTTCCTATTGAATTTGTTTTTCGAATTCTTGATCCACTATTACAAAGTAAGTTTGGAAATAATTGAAGGTTCTAACATCATTTTGATGGTATATCCAACTAACATCTTAATTATATATTTGAAGATATTGATCCATAAAGTAAATAGTTGTATCATTGACTTTAAATAAATTTGGAATATGTTTTATTATTGTTTAAATAATAATCTTATCTTTGATAAAATGGACCCACAGATTAATTCCTGTAGATGAGAAATCTTCTTCGTTATCGAACAAATCCCTATATGTATGAATAGTACACACAAATCAAAAAACAAAAAAGTAAATGAATCCAAATCTTAAGATATTTGACAAATTAGTCACCGCAAAAAGCAAATGACGTCTCCGAGGCAAAATTGATTTCATTTTTTAAATGTCAAATGTAGAAAAAAAATTATATCGTGCGATTAGGAAAACTAATATTGAAGAGTTAAGAGAGGAGAAGGAAGATGACATATTTTGATCAAAACAAATATTTGGATAAGGAGATGAATGATTTATTCTGTAAAAGAAGTAATTTTCTAATTTAATTGTATTTAGAGTGGTAATTTTTAAGAGCTTAACTTTGGGGTGACAAAATTTTAATTTCTCAAATTTGAGGTAACACATGATATGTAATTTTCTCTAAAATAAAATTATCGATGCATAGAAGCTCTCAAATAATTTTGCTCGAGGTCTCCTATTATTTAATTTTCGAGAAATGATAATTGTCATTAGTAGTTTTGTTATTGCTTGTCACTTCTTGAACAAAATGAACACGTAAAATAGACAAGGTGAACATATAGATGATCAAAGTGAACATATACAAAAAATAACAATTTTGCTATAAGTTGTTTAGATTTTTATATGCATATTCAATTTATTTTTATTGAACTTATTTGTTTGTATGTGTTCACTTTGTTCAAGCGATGGCAAAACTACAGATAGCAGTAATCAATTTCCATTTTAGATTGCTTTACTTGCTTACCTTGGACCAAAATAAATATACCAGTTAATGCAGTCATGCATATTTAGAATTTTTTTTAGTTTGTTTCAGGTGCCCATGCACTGATGCACCACTGAATTTAGATTTTTCTGATGCATGTTCCCATTAATAGTTCTCTTTGTTATGCTTTATCTTTGATTATTTTTTTTTTTTAAAAGAAAAGTGATCCGCATTTCCCAACATTCACTGAACTAACAAAAATATTTGCCGTGATTAATATGAGCTGGTATATATGGTAGTAATATTTTTTTTAGTAGCATTGACAGCTACTGTCAAAGAAAGATAAGAAAAAGAAAATAAAAGAAACCAAGAGCTAGCCGTTTTTTTTTTATACAAGATCATTTATTTATAGTGGCATATACAAGTGCATAATCTATTATCCATTCTGTAAAATATAGTTTATCTCTCTTCCGCGTCCAAAAGAAATTGAACCCGTTACCTCTAGAATAACGGCGGAGCCACTGACCATATGTGCTGAATTTCCACGTTCCTAGCAGTTCTTTTAAGTAACCATTAATTCCACCGATCCATTATTAGAAGATAGTAGGAGTTCCTGAAAGTTCTGTTATTTCTCTCTAGCCATACTGCCCAAAGTATAGTTGCCAGTAAAACTGGGAATCTAGTGAACCATCCCTTTGAAGGAGCAGATCATTGAATTCAGAATGGAGAAAGAAGGTTGCACAGATCCAGTGCTCCAGTAAGGCATTGCACACTATACCTTACCTCTGACACAAATGGGCATGCAGTGAAGATATTAAATTTTAATGTGATATATGGTCAATTGATTAATGACATCCAACATATTACCGAACTAGGAATCATGCATCTATATTGTACCTGGTATGTTTTGATTAGGGATGATCATATACAACCTAACAACAGCACTTGTATTACTTTATTATAATCACTTTTATATAGCTAGCATACGTAGTAAGAAAGGTAACTTTGTTTGCTTGATAAAATGATTGGAACCAATCAATAATCCTAATCTATCACTTACGTACAATGTTAGATACCCATTCCCCTTTTGCCATTTGCTTTATTATTAATTGAGATTGTTTTTTTTTTTTTGGATAGACTAGACAGGGACTGTCTAGTAAAACAGGAAAAGAAAAAAAACTAAGAAACTACAAAAAGGACTACGAAACTAGCAAAAGAAAAACAAAGAAAACAGAAAGTAACTGAAAACAACACAGCACAGGGACTGTCTATTAATTGAGATTTTTTGATTGACAATTAATACTTCATATTGCCTTTCTGACATCATCTAAAAAAGCTACTTTTATCATGACAATAGATTTATATGTTCGTTTTAGATTGATTGATTCAAATAAAAATAAAACAAATAAACAAAACAGATTTGATGATCTGATCCGAGAACAACAATGGAAATGAATAAATCTTCAGTTCAGAATAAATCTAGATAATGATGTCAGGGAAGCTGATATTGTTGATTTGTTGTAGGGATTTCAAATTTTATTTTGGAACTTTTGATCCGAAAACAACAATGGAAATGAATAAATCTTCAGTTCAGAATAAATCTGGATAATGATGTCAACTAATCTGAGCGCTTTAATATGGTTTACGTATGAAAATCTCTTGATATTTTTCATGATTTTAAGATTTTAATTGAAATGTAATCAATTAAACTTTCATTGAACAAAATACCCAATGAGTGGGTACTTTAATTTGCTAGTATGAATAAAAAAAACGTTGTAAATTAGATCAATTATGTATTGAATTCATTATTGGAAAAGATACGGGAGCTTCGAAGATTGTTTCTGACAACTTTTTAATGAGTTCTAATTGATTTCTAGCTTTAGTTCCTCAACGTTCTCGTTTTTTCAATTTTCTTGGCCAATGAGAGTGAGTACATAAAATTAGGAATATACTTGTTCCGAAATGAAAGGTTATGTTTGACCATCTGGGTAAATCTGCGGTTAGAATTGCATTTGCTACAATATTGTCTTTATATTTAATTTTGATATGTTTGGCAACAACGTCGATATGTCCGAGTGGTTAAGGAGACAGACTTGAAATCTGTTGGGCTACGCCCGCGCAGGTTCGAACCCTGCTGTCGACGATTCTTTTTTGTTTTTTTTTTCTCTTCTTTTTCTCAAAGTAAACCAACAAACCAGTTCTTGCCAAACATCATTCAAAATACGATATATCTATTCACTATCGCCATATTTGCTGGCTTCTCATGTTATGGAAATCAGGGAAAGCCATCTAATTGCTCAGAGTTGTTAATGGTCAATTCTATTGTTCCATGTGTGATATGGCCATTATTAATTTAATATATCGTTTCAAATATTTTTTTTCCAGATAGGTGGTATTGAGGGGAAAAAAAAAAGCAGCAATTTTATTTTTTGAATATAATAAGCAACCCAGAAATATATAACTAGTTAAAATGGTCCCATGGACAGTGGACCAGAATATATAATATATAAAGAAACTGTATGACATTGATTGCTTCCTCTACATCGGCCTCTTGTGTCATGTTGTCATGTACTTGTCCGATTTTGCAATATGGATTTAAAGAGGTTGATGATTTGTACTATTCAAATTAAATGCTTGTTGGAAAATATTTATTTTAGGAATAATTAGATATATGTCATCATAAAAATTAATAATTAGAGAAATATCATTATTAAAATACAAATTACTTTTATGCCACTATAAAATGGTCAAAATTAATTTAATGCCATAAATTTCTTCTTAAATTAGAGATATGACACTCTCATTAAAAATATGTCATTCTAAGTTTTTAAAATACCCAAATTACACTTAAAGATGTAAGTCATCAACGAAATAAAAGGAAAAAATGACGAAAGGAAAAAATCAAACCGCCTGCAATGGAATAAATTTTGTGAGATCAAATATTTTGGAAACTTAGGATAATCAAATAATCAGATTTATATCACTACGTCATAATATCATATTATTTTTTTATTATGTTTCGTTTATTATTTTCTTTTTTCCGAATACTCATGATAACTGGTACCATGATAACGTACATATTTTGATGAAATTAAAGATTCAAATGACACATTATCAATTTTTACAATTTGTAGTGGTATAACTCCGATTTTCATTATTTAATAGTGGCATAAAGTGAATCATTTTTTTTACAGTGTCATATTTTTAATTTTAATATTTTACAGTGGAATATTTCTAATTTTAATATTTTGTAGTGGCATATTTAAAAGGGCGCAATGGTCATATTAATTGACCGATAGCATAAAATTAATTTTATCATTTAGTGATGGCATAAAAATAATTTGTCATTTAGTGATGGCATATCTCTAATTTCCAATTTTGTTAGTGGCATAAACCTAAATCACCCTTTATTTTATTATTACTATTGAAAGATACGCACAAACTTTACAAGCATGTAGCTCATGAAAATAGTTTGGTGGATAAAACATATATGCTAATTAAAGGTGTATATAAAAGAGAAAATTGATTTTGTACTTTTGTATCATTATAAACTTGAGAATATTAAAAGTTGTCACTCCAAAATTAAGTCTTTAAAACTTATCACATTAAATGCAATTAAATTTTTTTTCACTGTTATTGTATAAATTATCTTTTCCGTATCAATTTTTTTTTTTTCGTATTAACGAAATTACCCCACCCTCATCTTGCTTCTCCCTCCTCTTCAGAGGCGAGAGAAGAATAATGGAGTGACTCAATTAAACAAACTTTTGCCTTGAAAGAATAAAGCAAATAAGACTTAAAAGCTCATATTGTAATCATGAAGGTTTAATCTGAGCGATTGATCAATTATTCAAAATCAGATAATAGATATGAGATTGATCAATATCTGGCTGTAACGCAATTCTGGAGTTATGAAAGCAAGTAAGCAACCATTGAAGTCCCAAATACCATCATTCTTTATCTAGTAACTTGAAACTTTTCATGAGGAAGAAAAAAAACAACTTCCACTGCGCTTCAAAATTATTCCCATTTACTGCCTCAAGAAGTCAAGCCTAATATTACTGGGTGGAAATAATTGGTGCAACTACTTTTTAACCTAGTAACAGGAGTTTGATTTCATAATTTTTAAAATACTCTCGGTGTAAAAATATCGGAAGACCGGTAACAAATTTTTTTCGAAAAATGCTATGAAATAAATTAATCCGACTAGTTACTGAGTTGCAATAATAAGAAGGTGTATATTATTATTGCCCGTCTATAAACCAAGTTCTCGTCAACCTAAGAATTTTGCCTCTGCTCAGTGCCGAGGGTCTATGGATAGTAGGAAGAGGATGAAGAGAAATATTTTAGCCAATATGAAAAATTAAATATAGAGAGGGTTGATACGGTAAAAGTTATAATTTTTTAGTTTAATTGAATTTACGATAACAAATTTTAAAATAACTTTGACGTGTCAAATTTTAAAACTTTCCAACTTTAGAGTGGCACAAAATTATTTTTTTATAAAAATAATATATTGTTTTGGAAAACCCATGTTAAACTAATTGTAAGAAAAAAAAAATGCACTAAACAGAGCGTGAAGTTAAACTAATTGTATTGTGTATTTACACTAATTGAGCGAGGAATCCATGTCATCAAACTAATTACGTACGTTAGTAACGTTATATACTTCCATTTGGAAACTTTTTTTTTTTTCTAACATTGCAATATTTTAAAAGGAATTTTAGTCAACCGTTGTATATCTCTGACGAAGTCAAATACTTGCATGGACACTTGGACATGTAGGAATACAAATTTCTTAAATAAAAACTGCAGGAACATATATTTAATAGTTCGTCTAGGTCTACCTTGCTGAGTTGCTGTCAAGGGACTATTGGAGTGTTTTATTAATTGGGAATTTGGGATAAGAAAGAACATTTTAACATCACGCATTAGAATCCTCATCAAGCAGGGTATTTTAGTCGTTATATAGTTGTTTTTGGAGTGTTTTATCAAATTAGGGGTGTGCAAATCAATTCCCCTCAAAGCACCCTGAAAATTATGAAGTTAATTTGTAGGCTTGTAGCATTCATAAAATATCATTTAACTTATTAATACCAACCTTATATTATCTGCAGGGATTACAGACTACAGGTGTCCCAGTACCCAGTAGATATGTGATTTTTTTTTTTTTTTAAACCACCTAAAATTTATAGAACTCCATTACCGATCGAGGCCACTTGCAATTAAGATAGTCTGATCTGAATGGTCTACGTCTCAAAATTAGTTTTAATTTATATATCGTTAAATTTGAAAGCAAACTTCTATTATCAGCATCTCACTTTTTAGTTATACTACATCTACATGCGTTTTTGTTTGGATAATTCCAGTGGGCATTCAAGTTTTAAAGGACACCTTTTCTAAATGCACATCTTGTGTCTAAAAATTAAACTAAAAATATTTTATGAATTTTTGTATATTTAGAAAGAGATACTTTCTTATTTATTTAACGCATTTCATATATATAATTTGAGGTGAAATTCGTATACTTGATATATTGAAATTGATATTCCTATGAGGAATGATTTTTTTATTGCTTAAAAAATTTAACGTACGTTAGAGGTATCTTTTATAATGAAGTCAACATAGTTGTAGAACGCAAATAAATCTAAAGGAGAGTCAGTGAGCTTAAAAAACATTATTATACAATCCTGAGCATTGGTACTTGAATAATAATAAAAAAAAGATATTTTTTCAGAAGATTCAAGTTTAAAACAAGGTTTATTGTCTCGGCTTGTATTACTCGTTTTAGATACAAGATGTTGAGAAAGGTATCCGCAAAGAGTAAATATTATGTATTCTAATGTTATGTTATAATTAACAAATACCAATATATATAGGGTGTATTTGGATGGAGGCCGGATAAGAATAAGAATAAAAAATTTTTAGAATCTCGTGCCAATCCTTATTCTTATTCTAATACCATAGTTTTGTTAGTATAAGAATAAATGTCCAAATTCCTTATTCCATGGTTGTTTGGGTTACACTAGAATAAGAAATTTGGAGTTTATTCTTATCCGAATCCTTATTCTTGAGCATCCAAACACACCCATAGAGGATTTGAATCTATTAACAATAGCATAAATTGGCAAATTTCACAACACCTCAAATTAGTAAGAAGAATTATAGACATATTATTATCCTTATAAATTAAGAGATCCTAATTTTGAGTATCATGTAATAATTTATATATACAAATTTACCATTTTACCCGTACTATATTTTTGTCAACAGAAAGGACTAAGGATGGGATAATAATAGCAGTGGGTACATATTTTCATGATTAGTAGAGAGACAAATGTCCAGTTGAAGGCCCATGATCCCATCAGACAGCACAGCAGTAAATGCCACTGCGCAAATAGACACTGAGACAGGGCCCACGACCATCTAACGTCGTACGTTTCAGGTTAAGCTGTCTTTTTATTATTGCAACCGGACGATGAACAAAAATAAAATGTATTTTGTAAAAGATAATGTTCACAAATTAACAGCCACAAAATTCTTGTAAAAAATAATAAAATTAAATCACAATTTAAGATGATAACACTAGTAAGCTAGCACTTGAAGTTTTTTTTAAGTATATTTCTTGTTTTAAAACATTTATTTCTCATTAAAAATAAGATTTGCCTCTGAAGTTACTAGTTAACACCTAGCCACCAAAATGCCTAATTATAAAAACGATACGGGATGTCTCCATTCTGTCAAAACGGCAGAGAATTCCAAGTTCTTCTTATCCCAAATTCCCAATCAAGGACCGACATATGATTTTTAATTTTTTATAGCGAGACGAGAAACGAAAGCCTTATTTTTCCTCTCTTTCCTTTTCCCAAAAGAAAGAAAGGTAAATATAATTTCTCGCTTCTAATTTTATTCTACTGCTAGCTTTACCTTTGATTTCAAGTAAGCAAGAAAGATTCCCCTTTTTTTTTCTTATGTTATTGCTTCCAAATTTTTTATCAGGTACTTCTCAATGAAGCTGCTTGTTGTTGTATCTTTGTCAACGGAATTAGATTTTTCTATTTAAAAATAATTCTGGGTCTTTTACTTATTTGAGGAATTAAAGAGGAAAATCATGGTTTCGTCGTCGTAATTTGGGTTAGACCCTTAAAAATTTGAAAAGGTTTTAGTACTTTGATTCTCTTAAAATTGGAAGAAAAGAGTTGGAACTTTATTTTGGAAAGTTGAAAGTAGGTTAAGAAATCGGTTCCGTTCAATTCGGTAATCTTTTCTCTTAGCTTGGGGCTTGGAGATTATGGATTTTGTGAGTTTATTTCACACGAAAAGTTTTCTTATAAATTATGCTTGTTATAATACGCACGTTGACTTCTATATGGTGTTCATCTTCTACATTTATTGTATTTCCTTTCTTTTAGTTTTGTAATCGATTACATATTGTATTGATAGTAATTAAAGAAGTTGTTTCTGTTGTGAACTTGTGATATTTATCAGGCTGTTGTAAAATGGGATCAAAGCAAGGTTTCCTGTTTCTTCTTCTGGTATTTTGCTGGGCTATTGCCGATGCCAGAAACTTCGTCAGCACCGATATCATTGGTATGAAGAACTTCAGTTTTGAAAACATTTACGGTCCATAAGCCTATGTACTGGTACCTGGTATTTGTGATTTCATGAGGCTGCTGTTTTATTTATAGCACTAACCTTTCTAATGAAGTTATTTAGTAGGGTTCTCAGTTATTTGTAGATGTAATTAGAAGTAGATTGCTTATTCAGGTCAGTCCAGATTGTACCTTTTTTTGTAGATGAAAGTAGAAGCTTTTCTGTACGTTTTACTTTCAATGCCAGTCCAGGTTGTTTCCTCAGTTTGGATGGGTTTAGATTCCAGGTTGATCAGGTAATTGTAAAGATCCTGATCCATGATATTGGTCGGATTGCTTCATGTCTTTGGGTCAGATTTTTGCAGCTTTTCAATGAGTTTTGTCAACATGCATGACTGGTTGGTACAGTACCAGTTACTTGGTACAGATCCTATAGGAGATATTTCCAATCTCTTTGTTTGTTTTAAAAAGAGTGACTTATGATTCTCCCTTCTACTTCTCATAGTTACTGAGTATGTCGTGGTCGCACCAAAGCTGAAGAACAACGAGGTGTGTGCAGTATGTGAGAACTTCACAACTCAAGCTATCGAGTACATGGCTGAGAACAAAACACAAGAGGAGATCATAAAAACCCTGCACCACGCTTGCTCTCAGATCAAAGTCTTTGAAGAAGAGGTACAAAATAAATTACATAACTTAAAGTTACATTTTGGTCCTTGTTTCTGATATTACTGCTTTAGAATCATAGGTAGTGCATGACATGTATTATTATGCATAATGGTTTTACATGCTTGAATAGTGTGTTATCTTTACAATGATATTGTAATAGCAACAACTAAGCCTTTTGTCCCAAACAAGTTGGGTATATGGCAACATTTAGTTGTTGCTAAAATTATAATTTCGCTGTGATGTATGAGCAGTGTATTTCTTTGGTGGACTACTATGCTTTGCTCTTTTTCAACGAGATTTCAAAGATAAAGCCTGAAGATTTTTGCAAGGAGGTGAATTTGTGTGAGAGCTCCTTGTCATATTACAAAAGTGCTCTCAGGACCAATGGTAATAGTACATGTGAGTTTTGCCACCACATGATTGATGAAATCCTTACCAAACTCAAAGACCCTGACGCTCAGGTAAGTTATTGATTTATTATGTTTTTGCAAATTTTAGTTTTGACCTTAATATAAAGGGAGTTACCGATACCAAGAATATCATTTTGCTTGCACTTCCATATTTCACTAAAAGATGTGCAAGTTGATGATCACATTTTCTTCAAATATATGAGGGAGGGATGAAGGTTATGTTGGGTATTATCATGAAGAACTTACAAAGGAGCTAAGTGGTCTTGTTCTTTCTTTATTAACAGTCTGTTTGGTTCGGAGGGACAGGGAGGAAAGGGAAGCGAATAGAAGGGAAATTCTTAAATTTTCATTGTTTGGATGGAAGGTAATCCGGAAGGGAAAAAAATTAGCAGGGGCTGAATTTCCTTTCTGATTTTCCCTCACACACAAAACTATTCTCCTCCAAATCGAAGGGGAATGAAGGGAAAGACAATCACTGAGATTTGATTGACAGCGATGCCCTCTCTCCTTGGCGAGCTATCTTTCTTAGATCAGCCGAACCAAACAGGATAAAAAAAAGGATAGGATATCATATTCTCTTTTCCCTTCAATATTTATCCAAACAGAAAAAGTAGTATCATTTTTCCTTCCTTCCCTTCCCATCCCTTCCCTCTTTATATTTACGTTTCCTTTCCACTCTCTCAATCCGAACCAAACATAGTTTAAGGGTGTGCATGAATGCATAGGTTTGTGGGTGTATGTTATGTATTGTGATGTTTCGGTTGACCCTTTATGGGATTGCTTTTGTTCTCCGCCTTTGCCTTCTAGGATAATGTGCTTTTCCATTTTGGACTAATATATTTTGGTTTGATATATTTGTTATGTTGAAATGATGGCAGTTTGAGATACTTGAGATGCTCCTGAAGGAATGCAGCAAAGTTCAGAATCATGTTCAACAGGTAGATATAATTTATCCTTCTTAGAAGCTCTCTACTGTTAACATCTGAAATAAATTATTTATATTAATGAAGCAGTAAATGCTTTATTCATGAGGATTGGGCAAGTAATTCCAATAGAATTCCCAAACATATCCTGCAATCTGATATGTTTTGTAGTCTTGTCCCAACTTACTTTTGTGAAGATTGTACCTAATGAACCCTCTTTCCTCACTCTCAAGGAGGTGAACATTAGTAAAGCTGGAGTTGTATTCTTGTGCATTATCAAGAATGTAAGCCACTGGTGTGTTAGAATTTTCTGGAAGACTTGAGATTTTTTAAGAGATCCAGGAAAAATTTTTGACTTTCGTTGAAGGAAATTTTTTTTACTTTCGTTGTCTTCAATATGTAGTGCTATTGTGCCTTTTGGTTTTATATGTGTAACTTGAGAGATTATTAATAATTTTTTTTATTTTTTATTATTTTGACAGTGCAAGAGGCTAGTTATTCAATACACTCCTCTTATTTTGATGAATGGCGAGAAATTCCTGGAGAAGAATGATATTTGCTCTGCTGTACGTGCTTGCCAGGTCAGCAAAGAGCCCTCTATTGAGTCGGTTGTTCCCAAGAAAGCTAGTATTGATGCATGAAGTGGTTTTCATAGTGGAAAGACCTCTGTTGTAATATATGTGTAACTACTAGTTTCTTGTATTATGAGCGCTGTATGTCATTTATTTTGAAGATGTACTAGCTGTCACTTATATTTGATAAGATGCAGTACGTGATGCTTTATATTAAGATCAGTTTATATTATTGCATTTTAAGCCTCGTACCAAAGAAGTTCGTAAAATAAATGTGTACCTTCAGAACTGCAATTAGAGGATGAGGTATAGCTGTCTCAATTTTTGGTATAGTGGCAAAGAACAATGCATCGTAAGTGAAAGATTGTAGGTTCGAAATAAGTTGGGAGGTTTTTATAAACATTTAATTTAAAAATAAGTTGGGAGGTTTGACTCTCAATTTATCTTAAAAAAAAAACTTTCCTAACTTTTATGTGGTTTTGATCGGTGTAGTTTGTGTTTTGGGAAATAGTGTAGCTGTTGTTGGCAAGCAAATTCACCTCGCTGGGGGAAATAATATAAATATATAAAGAACCATAATAAGCCTTTTGAGATTTTTTTTTTTATCTTTTCATAATACATGTTCCATCTAATCAGATGTCTAATCAGCAGTAATGTGAGTACCCCCAATGTGTCTTTTGACATCTTCAGAGTGTTTAATTCTTTTAACACTAAATTCTTTAGATACTGCGTCGCTTGATTAGTTGCTGACATTTTCAAATTTAAATTATAAAATAGAGGAGATCAGGAAAGGAGAATAACTGCAGATCAACAAAAGAATAACATATACAATCATGTCTCTTTGACTACCTTTTGAGTTCTAAAAATTGAATAGAGGGCAGAGCAAAATCCCACAACATATTAAAGTCTTTCTCATTTTTTTTTTAATCTTGAAGGCTCTCTATTATTTTGGGGGGCCTACATCCATGACATATAATCATATTCTAGATCGTTTTAAGTTAGCTATTTCTATCAGTCTTATCTTTGCTCTACCAGATTTTCTCCATAATTAATCAAAAGAATCATTCAGTCCGTTTAAGACTTATAATTAGGTTTGGTGTAAAGAGTAATACTGGTCCCAACACATATTTAGTACCAGTCTTTTATTTTTGCAACAGTGTCTCCTTTTGAAAATATTTTAACATGTACCAATTGGCATGCATATCCCAAGAGAATTCAAAAAGGGAATTGAACCAAAATAAACGGTCGAATAATAATTCCTGAGCTAAAGAAGTGGTAAAGAAGGATGAGAATTAAAACAATCACTGCTAACCTGTTATTTCAATGTTGTGCAAAAGTAACAATGCATAGAAGTTTGTAGTTAATTTTTTTGGGCTGTAATTGCATTAGGACAAAAGAAAACCCTAGTTGATGCATTTAGATATCAAACCATATTTATTCCTGTCAGACATTGTGTTTGTATATACTAAAATTCTGGGGTTTAAAATAAATTAAGGTCTCTCTGTGGTCTGTAAATTCAGTGATTATTCAGCTGATACAAATATCTGAGAGGGAATAAATATATATATATTTTTTTTGGTTATTCATTTGAAAGCGATTCCCACATGTGCTAAGAAGGCAAAGTTATTTGCAGGTGTAGTATCAAAATATTAGAGTTGTGATACTTCTTAATATATACTTGGCAATTAATTCTATATTGGCTTTAACTTCGCATTATACCTGGTCTTCATGTGTCTGATCCCATAATTAATGTCGCAAGTTATGTTTGCAAAATTACGCATATTAATTCTATGAGTGTATGAAGTTTATCGATTGTCCTACTGTTTTTGCGTCTTTCTTGTAAATGTAGAACTATAACTGCTGTCTTTATTTTGGTATTCAACAAAAATAACAAAAGTATGGAGTTTGTTTGTAATTCCCGTGGCTAAGGTCACCAACTGTTATAAGGATACAAAATAAGTACAAGAACATGACTTGAATACAGGGATTCAGATGCTCCTATCTTAATTTAGTTTCTTACTGCCCATTGTCTCTGTACATAGCCCAGGGGCCAGGGGTAAGCCAAATGCGTTGCTTGAAAATATTAAGGGCTGGAATGAAAACAAACCACTGTAAGCAGTTGGAACTTGGAACTGAGTAGCTGTACTGCAAAAGTGCTAGATTGATATGTGATGTTCATTGTCAATAAGATTTTGTAAAAATATGTGATGATTGGTCTTATTTGAAAAGGTAACAAAATGACTGTTGTGAACTTGTGACTGTTGGGATTAGTTTGCTTGACTTTATTAATAGGTTTAGTTCTCCTTACCTAGGTGGTGTTCATTATTTGATGGCACATAAGAATGGGAATCGGTGAATTAATTTGTAAAGGCCAATGTAAGTGAATTCCTTGATATAACCAACCCATAATTATCATGAGTTAAATGCAATTTGTTAAATAAAACAAGGATAGATTATGTTGTCACATTGAGGCATAGAGGTCACATTAATTGAAAATCATTTCCCAAATGTAAACCCAGTTAATTAAGCATGTCCATTTCCATCCCTTCACTGTACCTCCCTTGTACCTGTGTACTAATATCTGATGCCCCATGGCCATTAAAACCAACGCAACATAAATTGTCACCTAGTCTTCTTCCCTATACTCTCAAGACGATAAATGAACTCATCTAACTTAGACTTTACCCAATCAAACCCTTAAAGCCTCATCGGTATCAAACTCCTTTCTAACCGTACCACTTCAATGGCTCACCTATCGATTCAGGACGACACAACACAAGACGGCAGCACCACTGCATTCTACTCACTCCCACGATCCTAACAAGCTACACCGTGGTTCTTTTCTCCAGAAGATAAAATTAGAAAGCTTAGGATATAGTCTAGAATATATTTATGATCTTATTTATTAAAAATGATTGAATTATACTTAGTAATTACGCATATAATGTGCATATAATGAATATTCTAAGCATTATTTCAAACGATTTTGCATTCATTTTAAATCATTATATCACAATAATCTAGATTTCAGCTCATTATATAATCTAGAATATGTTTGTGATCTTACTTATTCAAAATGATTGGATTATGATAGGATGTTTTCATATATAGATTTTGATCTAATTTGGACTCAAGTTATGATTGACTTTATGTAATTTTAACTTAATTTTATTTGTTTTTATTAGTTTTTAGTTACTACCGTACCCTTTTGTATTTTGACAGAACAATCATTAAATGTGGCATCAAATATGCGATAAGTGACAATTTTCAAGCGACTCAACAGAGTGCCAGACAGGATATATCAGACAGACAGGATGAAACCAGACTGGAGAAGACCAGGAGACAGTTTGAAGCATCTTCGGCGGGCATATTACATCTGTAAGCGGACCGTTAGAAAGTTATCAAGCAGTTTTCACGTTCAAGTCAGTTATTTGGCAACCATTCCAACATCATTTCTTCCACGATCTGACCCACTTCTGAGCGCACTCCTGCCCTCAACGGTTCTTTTCCATCGTTATAAAAAGGCAGGATCTCTAGAGTTCAAGTGTTTTCAATTTTACAGAGAAGTCACACTATTGCAGAGGAGAAGTGAGCAGATCTCTTGTCTTCAGTTGTCAAGACAAGACGTCAAGAAGGAATTCAGTTCATGCCACAGCAGCCTAGCAAGGGATTCACATCTGATTTGTTGTAATCTCTCAATATTTCTTGCTTGTTTCTGTAAGGATGATTGATACATTTTTGTTTGTTGTTACAATGATCTTACTCGAATAGTTAGATCAATGAGTTATGGTTGATAAACAGATACTTAACTTAGTTTACATTAATTGATCAGTTTTCTATTTGTTTACTTAGTTTTATAACTTGTGTTTTTAGTTTCTAAACTTGTTATTCTTGATCTGTTTAAGTCGATTGGTATTTTTCCGTCAAGATTAGGCCAACCTTGAGTGTTAGGAAGTTAAACCCAACCAAACCTAGATAGATTTGAGTATATCAATACAAATAGAGGATCAATAGTTCGAAAGATGAGATCTAGATCATAGACCAGAAATGGTGATCTATTCCCAACAAACGAAAGTTAAGGGAAATCTTAGAACAGAGTTATGAACTTGTATGGTTTAAGCCAATGAACGAAAGTTGAAACTTAGACCATATAAGAGTTTAATTGGTTTCGTTGAAGGAACTTGAACTGTCGAAAGAAGTATCGTAGGAAAATTGATTAAGCCAATAAACTGCTAAGTAAACTAAGTAGGAACTGATAGGTTGTGTAAAACTATAATTAGGGAAGACTAGCCGTTTGGATTATAGGCGGGTTGTCTGTGCCACCCTAGAAACAAACTATTTAGTCTATAACTAACTACTCTAGTTCACTTGATACGAAAGTAAATGGACAATTTGGGAACAGAAGTTGAGCATAAGTTGATCAATCATAATCTCTAACTTGTATCTGTTTTAGTAACGTTTCTCTCTAATTGAAACCATTTTATTTTATTTATTTATTTTTATTTTATTCAACCCCAAATCATATAATTCTTTACCACCCCTTTGACTTGATCGATTGAGCAAACTAAAGTTTGGAAAAATCGAATAACTATTCCCGAGGATCGATCCCAAATACTCAGCATAGGTTGTGCGCTTGGAGCCGACATTGAGCAATAATTGGGTTATAAATTTAAAAGTCCTGATAGGTTATCTCAGCTCACATCAGATTACACTTAGTAATTACGCATATGAAGTGCAAATAATGAATATTTTAAGCATCATTTGAGTATTTCATGCAATTTTGCATTCATTTTAAGTCATTTGATCACAAAAATATAAATTTAAACTCTTTATATTATCTAGAATATGTTTCTTATCTTACTTATATAAAATGATTGAATTATACATAGTAATTACGCATATAATGTGCAAACAATGTAAATTCTAAGTATCATTTGGTCATTTCAAGAGATTTTTCTTTCATTCTAAGTCATTTGATCAAAATAATCCATATTTAAGTTCTTTATATAGTCATGAATATGTTTCTTATCTTACTTTTTATTCAAAATTATTGGATTACGCATATAATGTGCAAACAATGTAAATTCTGAGTATCATTTGGTCATTTCATAAGATTTTGCTTTAATTCAAAGTTATATGATCAAAATAATCCATATTTATATTTTTATATAGTATTGAATATAATTCAAATCTTACATATTCAAAGTATTGCATTATACATTGAAAATACACTCATAAATTTCAAATAGAGCTTATTATGTGTATCGTTTCGGAATTTAAAGTGATTATGAATTAATTTAAAGTAATTTGATCACTATCATCCATATTTAATCGCTTATACTGTCTAAAATATATTTCTAAACTTACTTATTCAAAATGATTGGATTGTACATAGTAATTATGCATATGAAGTGCAAATAATGAATATTCTGAGCATCATTTCAGCATTTCAAGCGATTTTGCATTAATTTTAAGTCATTTGATCACAATAATCTAGATTTAAGCTCTTTGTATAGTCTAAAATATATTTTTTATATTACTTATTCAAAATGATTGGATTATACATAGTAATTACGCATATGTGTGCATATAATGAATATTTTTTAGCATTATTTCATCGTTTCAAGCGATTTAGTATTCATTTTAAGTCATTATATAACAATAATCTAGATTTAGAATTTTTATATAGACTAAAATATGTTTCTTATCTTACTCAAAATGATTAGATTATACATAATCATTATGCATATAATGAGCAAATAATGCAAATTTTGAGTATCATTTGAACATTTTAAGAAATTTTGCATTCATTTTAAGTCATTTGATCACAATAATCCATATTTAAATTCCTTATATAGTCTTAAATATAATTCAAATTTTACATATTCAAAGTGAGTTGAAATTCTCAAATAATAACTCATAATATACATTATATTCACTTTTATGCGTAATTACTTAGTATAATCGCATCTTTGTTAATATGTAAGATATGAATGATATTCTAGACTATATAGAGAATTTTTATGTAGATTATTGTGGTGAAATGACCAAGAATGAATTCAGAAATAGTTGAAAGGCTTAAATGATACTCAGAATAGGTATTATTCACTTTATATGCGTAATTACTTCGTATAATCAAAAAAATTTTAATATGTAAGATCTAAATCATATTATAGACCGTATGGAGTGTTTAAATGTAGATTATTTTCATAAAATGATTAAGAACGAATTCAGAAACAATTGAAAGGCTCAAATGATACTCAGAATGGGCATTATTCAATTTATATGCGTCATTACTTAGTATAATCCAATCTTTTTCAATATGTAAGATCTGAATTATATTATAGACCATATAAAGTGTTTAAATGTAGATTATTATGATGAAATGACTTAGAATGAATTCAGAAACGGATAAAATGCTCAAATGATACTCATAATGAGCGTTATTTGCACTTTATATGCATAATTACTATGTATAATTGAATTTTTTTGAATAAGTAAAATCCGAAACATATTCTAGACTGTATAGAGAGTTTAAAGATCGATTATTATGATGAAATGACTTGAAATGAATTCAGAACGATCGTAGCAATTTTCAGACTTAGAAAGTGATGGTTTTGTTGGCCCGAATTCTCTCTGGTGCAAAGCAGAGTATGGTAAAAACACTATCATTGGAACTCTTGATACATGTAACTGCTGCAATTTCAGTATTCTTATCTTAATTAATTCTTTGCTCATTGGTTTACCGGCCATAAAAATTGTGCAATAATATATGTGGAAAATAACAGGGGTAGCAAAAGCAATAATGAGTGAACATGAAATGGGGCATACTAGTAGTTACCTTTTGTCTTAATATGACAGTTCCTTTTCAGCAGTCATTAACAAGTAATGGAGCCTTCTAGTATTTTATATTTATTTATTTTTTTTTAAATGTTACTAATGAATAACATGGTCAAGTTGGCTAGGCTGATATAGAATTGAGTTGTAACTTGCACGTCTAGATAAAGAATTGACTGACATAACTCTGAAAACAGACTCAATCTTCCCTCATTGAGTAATCAGTGCATGATCTCTAATTATGTCATTTGTTATGTTCGGTTAACTATATTTAATTTAATCGACAAAGAGTTATATATATATAATCAGAGGAAAGAGTTAAGGCATATATGATATTCAAACAAATAGTTCGGTTTACTATATTTAATTTAATCTACAAAAGGTATATAACGAGAAATGTACTGCTTCATTTATTCATTAAGCATATATGATATTCTTGTTAGTCCTTATATACTAGTCCAGGGTATTTTCTACAATATATACCTGGTACTTTCTAATTGTCAATGTATATATATATATTTGTGTAGCATCGTCATTTCATGTTTGCGATAACATACAGGGGTGTGGCCGGAATCAGAAAGCTTTGCAGACGATGGAATGGGTGATATCACAAGTGAATGGAAAGTAATATGCCAGAATGATGTGTATAAAAGCTTCACTTGCAACAAGTATCACATTCTCTTTACTATCATGCTTATAAATGGTACCTTAACTAACATTGGAGAATTATGGACTGAAATCCTCTACAGTAGAGGTCTACTGTCCAAATAGTTTTATTAATATTTAAAAATTTTAAAATCAAATGCTCAATTCAAACGGTTGACTTTGTTCAATTTTACGAGCGATGCGTTTTCATATAAGTTTCATAAATTTTGAAGTTGATTTAATACTAAATCAAGTAGTCAACAAATGAACGAATCTAATTAGATTAATTTTAATATGTTCATAATTTGGCCACTTAATTAAGTATCAAATCGACTCTAAAATTTATAAAAATTATATGAATACGCATCGCACATAAAATTTAACAAGATCAGCGGTTTGAATTTAACAATTAAATTTAAAAAATTTTAAATATAAATAAAATGTATGAAGACACTAGACCTCTACTGTCGTTTATGACAATAGAGGATTTGAGTTCAGAGAATTATGATATAAAATGTGTGTGCTGCATGCAGGAAGTTCGGAGCGAGGTACTTCAACAAGGGTTATCAGGCACGTGTGGGGCAACTGAACTCAAGCTACATGACACCACGTGATGAAGGGGGACATGGGACGCACACGCACAACCTTTCGACGGCTGGTGGAGCATTTGTGGCCAATGCAAGACTCTTTGGCCATGGCAGTGGCACCGCAAAGGGCGGTTGCCCACATGCCTGGGTTGCATCTAATAAGGTAACAATGGTCTCCTTTCGTTGTTCCGGAAAGTAAACTTTAGCTATCCATCTGAGATATTCAGTTCAGTATCTGCACTTGAAAAAGAAAATACATGAGAATGTTAAATTTTTTTTTTTCATCTTTATTTTTGGCAAATAAGAAAATAAAGTCCTTCCTCAGAAGTTCCATCCTCCCATTAACTTTATCATGAAATATAACATCATAATTCAATTTTTGTTCTGCCAATTTACTAATAAAAAATAAATTTGTTGTGAAATTAAGAAGATATAAAATATCGTTAATTCTATTTTCAAAGAGATCATACGATGAACACGAATTTTTGAACCATCGGCAATTGTAACATATTGGGAATTTTACTAAATAAATGTTCTCGATCATAAAGAAAATTAACACATGTTATGTTTCTTGTCATATGGTTTGTGAGAGAGTTGTGTTTTTATTTCCTGAATGAATTAGACGATATAGAAATTACGGATTTGGCCTTGGCTCAGTAGACGAGTGAGAGAGCCTTGATTTGGTCGGATCGCTTGGATCAGACTTGGGCTCGTGCGCGGATCCGAAATCGAGGCATCACTGCAATGCTTGCATCTAGCGGTACTGGAGGCTCCAATCATTGCGTGGCTTTGTATTTTATCATGATTTGATTGTCCCCCATCCCATGGCGGTTGGCGAGTCGTCTGGACTCTTGTTGAATGAGAGTCGCGAGTTGAGAGCGAAATTAGAGTTTCCTATTGTGCGCAATACCTGGAGATCTCATTCTCATGGGTTCCTACTTCCTAGTTGCAGTCAAGGCGGGCCAGAAGGTAATACATCTGGTCCTTATTGTGTATTTTGGGGACAGAAACCTTTAGGTTTGTTCATACAATATCTCAAATAAGAATTTCTAACTGTTGGTTCATATGGATCATATTCTAGACAGTATAAAGAATTTAAATGTAGATTATTGTGATTAAATGACTAAGAATGATTTCAGAAATAATCAAAATTCTCAAATGATACTTAGAATTGCATTATTTACAATTTATATGCGTAATTACAATGTATAATCCAATCTTTTTTAATAAATAATATATGAATCATATTCTATAGAGTATAAACAGTTTAAATATAGATTATTGTGACGAAATTACATAGAATGAATCAAATAAATGATTGGAATCTTCAAATGATACTCAGAATTGAATTATTTGCAATTTATATGCGTAATTACTTTGTATAATCTAAATTTTTTGAATATATATCATATGAATCATATTCTAGACAGTCTAAAGAATTTAAATGTAGATTATTGTTCAAAATGACCTAGAATGATTCCAGAAACGATCGAAATGCTCAAATGATACTCAGAATTGCATTATTTGCACTTTATATGCGTAATTACCATGTATAATCCAATCTTTTTAAATAAATAATATATCAATCAAATTCTAGACAGTATAAAGAGTTTAAATGTAGATTATTATGATCAAATGACTTAGAATGTATCCAGAATCGATCAAAATTCCCAAATGATACTCATAATTGCCTTATTTGCACATTATACACGTAATTACCATGTATAATCCAATCTTTGTGAATAAATAATTTATGAATCATATTCTAGACAGTATAAATAATTTAAATGTAGATTATCGTGATGAAATTACTAAGAATAATTCAAGAAATGATCAAAATGCTCAAATGATACTCAGAATTGCATTTTTTACAATTTATATGCGTAATTACCATGTATAATCCAATTTTTTGAATAAGTAAGATATGAATCATATTCTAGACATTAAAAAGAATATAAATGTACATTATTGTGATGGAATAACTTAGAATGAATCAAGAAACGATTGAAATGCTCCAATGATACTCAGAATTAAATTATTTGCATTTTATATGCATAATTACTATGTATAATCCAATTTTTTTAAATAAATAACATATGAATCATATTCTAGACAGTATAAAGAGTTTAAATATAGATTATTGTGATCAAATGACTTAGAATGTATCCAGAAACGATCAAAATGATCAAATGATACTCAGAATTGCATTATTTGCACTTTATATGCATTATTACAAATTATAATCCAATCTGTGTGAATAAATAACATATCGATCATATTCTAGACAGTATAAAGAATTTAAAAGTAGATTATTCTGATGAAATGACTAAGAATGTATCCAGAAATGATCAAAATGCTCAAATGATACTCAGAATTGCATTATTTGCAATTTATATGCGTAATTACGATGTATAATCCAATTTTTTTGAATAAATAACATATCAATCATATTCTATAGAGTATAAATAGTTTAAATATAGATTATTGTGACGAAATTACATAGAATGAATCAAATAAATGATTGGAATGCTCAAATCATACTCAGAATTGAATTATTTACAATTTATATGCGTAATTACTTTGTATAATATAATTTTTTTGAATAAATATCAGATGAATCATATTCTAGACAGTGTAAAGAGTTTAAATGTAGATTATTATGATAAATGACTTAAAATGATTCCAGAAATGATCGAAATGCTCAAATGATACTCAGAATTGCATTATTTGCTATTTATATGCATAATTACCATGTATAATCCAATGTTTTTGAATAAATAATATATCAATCATATTCTAGACAGTATAAAGAGTTTAAATATAGATTATTATGATCCAATGACTTAGAATGTATTCAGAATCGATCGAAATTCCCAAATGATACTTATAATTGCCTTATTTGCACTTTATACGCGTAATTACCATGTATAATCCATTATTTGTGAATAAATAACTTATGGACCATATTCTAGATAGTATAAATAATTTAAATGTAGATTATCGTGATGAAATTACTAAGAATGATTCAAGAAATTATCAAAAAGCTCAAATGATACTCAGAATTACATTATTTGTAATTTATATGCGTAATTACCATGTATAATCTAATTTTTTGAATAAGTAAGATATGAATCACATTATAGACGTTAAAAAGAATTTAAATGTACATTATAGTGAAGGAGTGAATTAGAATGGATCAAGAAACGATTGAAATTCTCCAATGATACTTAGAATTGAATTATTTACATTTTATATGCATAATTACTATGTATAATTTAATTTTTTTAAATAAATAACATATGATTCATATTCTAGACAGTACAAAGAGTTTAAATATAGATTACTGTGATCAAATGACTTAGAATGTATCCAGAAACAATCGAAATGCTTAAATGATACTCAGAATTGCATTATTTGCACTTTATATGCGTTATTACCACTTATAATCCAATCTCTTTGAATAAATAACATATGGATCATATTCTAGACAGTACAAAGAATTTAAATGTAGATTATTGTGATGAAATGACTAAAAAGGATTTCAGAAATGATCAAAATGCTCAAATGATACTCAGAATTGCATTATTAGCAATTTATATGCGTAATAACCATGTATAATCCAATCTTTTTGAATAAATAACATATGAATCATATTCTAGAGAGTATAAATAGTTTAAATGTAGATTATTGTGACCAAAATTACATAGAATGAATCAAATAAATGATTGGAATGCTCAAATGATACTCACAATTGAATTATTTGCAATTTATATGCGTAACTACTATGTATAATCCGATTTTTTTGAATAAATATCAGATTAATCATATTCTAAATAGTGTAAAGTGTTTAAATGTAGATTATTATGATAAATGACTTAGAATGATTCCAGAAACGATCGAAATGCACAAATGATACTCAGAATTGCATTATTTGCACTTTATATGCGTAATTACCATATATAATCCAATCTTTTTGAATAAATAATATATCAATCATATTCTAGACAGTATAAAGAGTTTAAATGTAGATTATTATGATCAAATGACTTTGAATGTATCCAGAATCGATCGAAATGCTCTAATAATACTCATAATTACATTATTAGCACTTTATATGCGTAATTACCATTTATAATCTAATCTTTGTGAATAAATAACTTATGGATCATATTCTAGACAGTATAAATAATTTAAATGTAGATTATCGTGATGAAATTACTAAGAATGATTGCAGAAATGATCAAAATGCTCAAATGAAACTCAGAATTGCATTCTTTGCAATTTGTATGCATAATTACCATGTATAATCCAATTTTTTGAATAAGTAAGATATGAATCATATTCTAGACATTAAAAAGAGTTTAAATGTACATTTTTTTATGTGACTTAGAATGAATCAAGAAACGATTAAAATGCTCCAATGATACTCAGAATGGAATTATTTGCACTTTATATGCATAATTACTATTTATAATATAATTTTTTAAAATAAATAACATATGAATCATATTCTAGACAGTTAAAGAATTTAAATATAGATTATTGTGATAAAATGACTTAGAATGATAACAGAAACGATCGAAATGCTCGAATGATACTCAGAATTGCACTATTTGCACTTTTTATGCGTAATTACAATTTATAATCCAATCTTTTTGAATAAATATAATATGAATCATATTCTAGACATTAAAAAGAGATTAAATGTAGATTATTGCGATGGAATGACTTAGAATGATTCAAAAAACGGTTGAAATGCTCAAATAATACTCAGAATTGAAATATTTGCACTTTATATGCGTAATTGCCATGTATGATCCAATAATTTTGAATAAATAACATATGAATCATATTCTAGACAGTACAAAGAGTTTCAATGTATATATTGAGATGAAATGACTTAGAATGAATCAAGAAACAATTGAAACACTCAAATGATAATCTGAATTGCATTATTTGTACTTTATACGCGTAATTAACATGTATGATCCAATCTTTTTGAATAAATAACATATGAATAATATTCTCGACAGAACAAAGAGTTTAAATATATATATTGAGAAGAAATGACTTAGAATTAATCAAGAAACAATGGAAACGCTCAAATGATACTCTGAATTGCATTATTTGCATTTTATATGTGTAATTACAATGTATAATCCAATATTTCAATATAAATAACGTATAAATCATATTCTGGACAGTATAAAGAGTTTAGATATTGATTATTGTGATATAATTACTTAGTATGAATCCAGAAACGATCGAAATGCTCAAATGAAACTAAGAATTGCATTATTTGGACTTTATATGCGTAATTATTATATATAATCCAATCTTTTTGAATAAATTGTTGGAGTTGTGTCCTAGAAGTCAATATTTAATGACTTAATTTCTTAGTTTATGTTATTGATGATATTTAATCATTTGTTCCTAGAGTTTATTACTGACAGATCATTCAGGTTGAGGATCTGAATTGTAGATCTCTGTGGATCATTCATTAGAATGACAGTAATAAATCTAAATCGTCCGTAATCTTGATAATTAACAAGGAACATTAATTATCATAAAAGATTAGTATGCAAGTTAAGTGATGATTAAGTTCTACGAATCATAGGTAAGGAGTTACCAACTTAATTGCATATGTGTATGTTATTAGAACATAGTACAGGACATGACCCAATGAAATAAACATATGGATTGTGTTATGTGTCATTGTTTATTTCATATGAGTTTGATTCTAAGTTTGAGATGGTTCAATTTTTTCACATGAGGATAGGTTCAATAAATATCGTCTACCGTTGATTCCTGATAAGGGCTGCTATACGGACTTTATTTATGTTCTCTTGAATTGTGCGGGCAAAAGTTGTTCATCAAGAAAACCGTATATGTCCCTCATTAATATACCTAGTGAGTGATGATATCTGTTTGGGCCCCTTGATGGAGTTGGATTGTTTGGCCAATTTGTACAATCAACTCTAGATCAAGAAATGTATAATATGCAAGAATGATATATTCCTATCTTGAATTATACAGTGATATCATGTGACATAAGAATCAGACAAGGAAATACTATTATTTCTTATGCAGGATTGAGATATTGTAGCAGTACATTATTTATGCGAATTGGAAATCATAACGTGTTGCTAGATACCGCTTATGATTATTGGAATTAAATAGCCATTTAATTTCATGGCCAACATAGCATAAATCCTCGAGGGTCACACGAATTAAAGGCTCTTAATTAACAGTGCATTAATATTAGTTTACTTGCATTGGAGAATGCAGTATATGATATGTTGATTAATTAATTATATAGCATTGCGAACCGTTATAATTAATTATTTCAAATGGATCATATGAAACTAATTAATGCAAAGTCTAATCCTATAATAATTATCAAATAGTTGATAATTAATTTTGTTCAACACATTTAATATGATTATATGAATTATATTAAATAAATGGGCTATCTTTTGATTACCCGATATGAGCCCAACTTAAATGCAATTAAAGAAGAGTATTAAAGAGAATTAAAGACCAACTAATATGGGCTTGGAAGCCCATATTAAGGCCGACCACGTTCTAATATGGAGTGGTCCCCAAGGGTTAGGTTTGGATGGCTATATAAGGACCACAATTTGAAAGAAGAAAAATCTAATTTTTCTTCTCTCTCTTTCTCCTCTCTAGCCACCACCTTCTCCTCTCCCATGGAGCAATTAGTTGCTGCCATGGATAGCTCTTTTAATTGCATTTTGTAGGTGCTCATGAGTTGAGCAATAGCCACCTCTCCTAGATATCGATTTAGAAGAGAAAGGCGAACCATTGGATTAGGCGATTTCACACGTTTCGCTAGCACGCAATCTTGTGAAGTTGATTAATCTTTTAGTGGACCTAAGAAAGGAGAAGAAGGAAAGGAGACGAGCACACCACCGCCTCCCATGCCGTGGTCGAGCCTCACAGATACGATTTCACGAGAGGTAATCGATTCCTTCCCTTCTCATGTGATGTGTTGATACTTGAACAAGATCAATCGAGATCATTGTTGTTTAGATGGTTAATTAATGGTAATTAGCAAGAAAATTTAAAAACAAGGACTTTCTAACATAAATAACACATGAATCATATTCTAGACAGTATAAAGAGTTTAAATGTCGATTATTTTGATGAAATGACATGGACTGAATCCAGAAATGATTAAAATGCTCAAATAATACTCACAATTGCATTATTTGCACTTTATATGCGAAATTACCATGTATTTTCCAATCACTTTGAATAAATAACATATGAATCATGTTCTAGACAGTATAAAGAGTTTAAATGTATATTATTGTGATGAAATGACTTAGAATGATTCAAAAAACCATCGAAATGCTTAAATGATACTGATAATTGTATTATTTGCACTTTATATGCGTAATTATCATGTATAATCCAATCTTTTTGAATAAATAGCATACGAATTATATTCTAGACAGTATAAAAAATTTAAATGTAGATTACTGTTATTAAATGATATAGTGTGAATCATGAAACGATAGAAATTCTTAAAAGATATTCAGAATTGCATTATTTGCACTAACATGCGTACTTACCATGTATGATCTAATCTTTTTTAATAAATAACATATGAATCATATTCTTGGCAATATAAAGAGTTTAAATGTAGGTTATTGTGATCAAATGTAGTTTAAATCCAAAAATGAACGAAATGCTCAAATAATACTCAGAAATGCATTATTTTCACTTTATATGCGTAATTACCAAGTATAATCCAATCGTTTTGAATAAATAACATATGAAGCATATTATAGACAGTATAATGATTTTAAATGTAGATTATTGTGATGAAATGACTTAGAACGAATCCAGAAACGATTGAAATTCTCAAATGATACTAAGAATTGGATTATATGCACTTTATATCCGAAATTACCATGTATCATCCAATAAATTTGAATAAATAACATAAAAATCATATTTTAGACAGTTTAAAGTGTTTCAATGTAGATTATTTTGATGAAATCACTTTGGATGATTCAAGAAACGATCAAAATGTGCAAATGATACTCAGAATTGCATAATTTGCACTTTATATACGTAATTACCTTGTATGTTACAATCTTATTGAATAAATAAGATATGAATCATATTCTAGACAATAAAAAGAGTTTAAATGTAGATTATTGTGATGGAATGACGTAGAATGAATCCAGAACCGATTGAAATGCTTAAATAATCATTAGAATTGCATTTTTTGCACTTTATAAGAATAATTACCATGTATAATCCAATCTATTTCAATAACTAATATATGAATCATATTCTAGACAGTATAAAGAGTTTAAATGTTGGTTATTGTGATCAAATAACTTAGAATAAATCCAGAAATGATCGAAATGCTCAAATGATACTCAGAAATGTATTATTTTCACTTTATATGCGTAATTACCAAGTATGATCCAATCTTTTTGAATAAATAACATTTGAAGAATATTATAGACAGCATAAAGAATCTAAATGTAGATTATTTTGATGAAATGACTTAGAATGAATGCAGAAAAGATTGAAATGATCAAAAGATACTCAGAATTGCATTATTTCCACTATATATGCGTATTTACCTCGTATGATCTAATCTTTTTGAATAAATAACATATGAATCATATTGAAGACAGTATAAAGAGTTTAAATGTAGATTATTATGATCAAATGACTTAGAATGAATCAAGAAACGATTGAAATGGTCAAATGATACTCAGAATTGAATTATTTGTAATTTATATGTGTAATTACGATGTATGATCCAATCTTTAAGAATAAATAACATATGAATCATATTTTAGACAGTATAAAGATTTTAAATGTAGATTATTGTGATGAAAAGACTTAGAATGAATCCAGAAAAGATTGAATTTCTCAAATAATACTCTGTATTGCATTATTTGCAATTTATATGCGTAATAACCATGTATAATCCAATCTTTGTGAATAAATAATAAATGAATCATATTCTAGACAGTGTAAAGAGTTTAAATGTAGAACATTGATGAAATGACTTAGAATGAATCCAGAAACGATTAAAATGCTCAAATGATCATCGAATTGCATTATTTGCACTTTATAAGCATAATTACCATGTATAATCCAATATTTTTGAATAAATAACATATGAATCATATTCTAGACAGTATAAAGAGTTTAAATGTTGGTTATTGTGATCAAATGACTTAGAATGAATTCAGAAATAATCGAAATGCTCAAAGATACTCAGAATTGCATTATTTTCACTTTATATGCATAATTACTAAGTATGATCCAATCTTCTTAAATAAATAACATATGAAGCATATTATAGACAGTATAAAGAGTTTAAATGCAGATTATTGTGATGAAATGACATAGAATGAATCAAGAAAAGATTGAAATGCTCAAAAGATACTCAGAATTGCATTATTTCCACTATATATGCTTAAAATATATGATCCGATCTTTTTGAATAAATAATATATGAATCATATTCTCGACAATATAATGAGTTTAAATGTCAATTATTGTGATTTAATGACTTAGAATGAATCAAGAAACGATTGAAATACTCAAATAATACTCAGGATTGTATCATTTGCATTTTATATACGTAATTACCTTGTATGATCCAATCTTTTTGAATAAATAACATATTAATCAAATTCTAGACAGTATTAACAATTTAAATGTCGATTATTGTGATGAAATGACTTAGAATGATTCAAGAAACGTTTGAAATACTAAAATGATACTCAGAATTGAATTATTTGTACTTTACATGGGTAATTACGATGTATGATCCAATCTTTTAGAATATATAACATATGAATCATATTCTAGATAGTATAAAGAGTTTAAATGTAGATTATTGTGATGAAATGACTTAGAAAGAATAAAGAAACGATTGAAATACTCAAATGATACTCAGAATCGCATTATTTGCAATTTATATGCATAATTACCATGTATAATCCAATCTTTTTTTAATAAATAATATATGAATCATATTTTGGTCAGTATAAATAGTTTAAATGTCGATTATAGTGATGAATTGACTTAGAATGAATCTAGAAACGATTGAAATACTCAAATGATACTCAGAAATACATTATTTGCACTTTATATGCGTAATTACCATGTATAATCCAATGTTTTTGAATAAATAACATATGAATCGAATTCTGGACATTATAAATAGTTTAAATATAGATTATTGTGATAAAATGACAAAGAACAAATCATGAAACGATCGAAATGCTCAAAAGATACTCAGAATTGCATTATTTGCAATTTAAATTCATACTTACCATGAATGTTCCATTCTTTTTGAATAAAGAATATATCAATCATATTCTAGATAGTATAAATAGTTAAAATGTAGATTAATTTGATGAAATGACTGAGAATAAATCCAGAAATGATTGAAATGCTCAAATGATCATCAGAATTGCATTATTTGCATTTTATAAGCCTAATTATCATGTATAATCCAATCTTTTTGAATAAATAACATATGAATCATATTCTGGATAGTATAAAGAGTTTAAATGTGGATTATTGTGATGAAATAATATAGAATGAACCATGAAATGATTGAAATGTTCAAAATATACTCAGAATTGCATTATTTCCAATTTATATGCGTAGTTACTATTTATGATCCAATCTTTTTGAATAAATAACTTATGAATCATATTCTAGACAGTATAAATAGTTTAAATGAAGATTATTGTGATCAAATGATTTAGAATGAATCCAGAAACGATCGAAATTCTCAAATGAAACTCTGAATTCTATTATTTCCACTTTATATGCGTAATTACCATGTACGATCCAATCTTTTTGACTATATAACATATAAATCATATTTTATATTATATAAAAAGTTTAAATGTTGATTACTGTGATGAAATGACTTAGAATGAATCCAGAAACGATCGAAATGCTCAAGTGATACTCAGAATTGCATTATTTTCAATTTATTTGCATAATTACCATGTATAATCCAATCTATTTTAATAAATAACATATGAATTATAATTTAGACTGTACAAAGAGTTTAAATATAGATTATTGTGATGAAATGACTTAGAATGAATTCAGAAACTATTGAAATGCTCAAATGATGCCGAAAATTGCATTATTTGCACTTTATATGCATAATTACTATGTATAATCCAATCTTTGTGAATAAATAACATATGAATCATATTTTAGAAAGTATAAAGAGCTTAAATGTAGATTATTGTGATGAAATGACTTTGAATGAATCAAGAAACCATTGAAATGCTCAAATGATACTCAGAATAGCATTATTTGAACTTTATATGTGTAATTACCATGTATAATCCAATCTTTTTGAATAAATAACATATGAATCATATTCTAGACACTATAAAAAGTTTTATTGTAGATTATTGTGATGAAATGACTTAGAATGAATCCAGAAACGGTTGAAATGCACAAATGTTACTTATAATTGCATTATTTGCACATTATATCCGTAATTACCATTTATAATCCAATATTTTTGAGTAAATAACATATGAATCATATTTTAGACTATGGAAAGAGTTTGAATGTAGATTATTTTGATGAAATGACTTAGAATAAATCCAGAAACGATTGAAATGCTCAAATGATCATCAGAATTGCATTATTTACATTTTATAAGAATAATTACCATGTATAGTCCGGGTGCTTTCAATAAATAAAATAAAAATCATATTCTAGACAGTATAAATAGTTTAAATATAGTTTATTGTGATAAAATGACTTAAAATGAATCAAGAAACGATCGAAATGCGGAAATGATCATCAGAATTGCATTATTTGCAATTTGTATGCGTAATTACCATGTAAAATCCAATATTTTTGGGTAAATAACGTATGAATCATATTTTAGACAGTATAAAGAATTTATTTGTAGATTATCTTGATGAAATGACTTTGAATGAATCCAGAAACGATTAAAATGCTCAAATGATACTCAGAAATGCATTATTTGCACATCATAAGCATAATTACCATATATAGTCCAATCTTTTTAAATAAATAACATATGAATCATAGTCTGGACAGTATAAAATATTTAAATGTAGATTATTATGATGAAATGACTTATAATGAATCCAGAAACGATCAAAATGCTCAAATGATACTCAGAATTGCATTATTTGCACTTTATATGCGTAATTATCATGTATAATCCAATATTTTTGAGTAAATAACATATGAATTATATTTTAAACAGTAGAAAAGAGTTTAAATGTAGATTATTTTGATGAAATGACTTAGAATGAATCCAGAAACGATCGAAATGCTCAAGTGATACACAGAATTGCATTATTTGCACTTTATATGCATAATTACCATGTATAATCCTATATGTTTTAATAAATAACACATGAATTATATTCTAGATAGTATAAAGAGTTTGAATGTAGATTATTGTGATGAAATGACTTAGAATTAATCAAGAAACGATTGAAATGCTCATATGATACTCTGAATTGTATTATTTGCACATTGTATGTGTAATTACCATGTATAATCTAATATTTTTTAGTAAATAACATCTGAATCTTATTTTAGACAGTATAAAAAGTTTATATGTAGATTATTTTAATGAAATGACTTAGAATGAATCTCAAAAAGATTGAAATTCTCAGATGATACTCAGAATTGCATTATTTGCACTTTATAAGCTAAATTACCATGTATAATCCAATTTTTTTGAATAAATAACATATGGAACATATTATAGATAGTATAAAGTGTTTAAATGTAGATTAATGTGATGAAAATGACTTGGAATGAATCCAGAAACTATTGAAATGCTCAAATGATACACCAAATTACATTATTTGCACTTTATATGTGTAATTACCATGTATAATCCAATCTTTTAAAATAAATAACATATGAATCATATTCTAAACAGTATAAAGAGTTTAAATATAGATTATTATGTTGAAATGATTTTGAATAAATCAAGAAATGATTGAAATGCTCAAATGATACTCAAAATTGCATTATTTGCACTTTATATGCGTAGTTACCATTTATGATCTGATCTTTTTGAATAAATAACATATGAATCATATTCTAGATAGTATAAAGAGTTTAAATGTAGATTATTGTGATGAAATGATTTAGAATGATTCCAGAAATGATCGAAATGCTCAAATGATACTCAGAATTTGATTATTTGCACTTTATATGCGTAATTATCTTGTATAATCTAATCTTTTTGAATAAATAATATATCAATCATAGTCTAGGCAGTATAAAGTGTTTAAATCTATACGGTCTAGAATATAATTGAGATCTTACTTATTCAAAAAGATTGTATTATACATAGCAATTACGCATATAAAGTGTGTATTATGCTTATCTGAGTATCATTTGATCATTTCAATCGTTCTGCATTCATTCTAAGTCATTTCCTCACTATAATCTATTTTGAAACTCTCTATACATTCTAAAATATGATTTAGATCTTACTTGTTCAAAAAGATTGCATTATATATAGCAATTACGCATATAAATTGCACAATGCTTATTCTGAGTATCTTTTGATCATTTAGTCATTTTTTTTATTCATTCTATGTCATTTCAACACAATAATCTATATTTGAACTCTCTATACGATCTTGAATATGAATAAGATCTTACTTATTCAATAGGATTGCATTATACATAGCAATTACGCATATAAAGTATGTATAATGCTTATCTGAGTATCATTTGAGCATTCCAATTGTTTCTGCATTTATTCTAAGTCATTTCCACACAATAATCTATTTTTAAACTCTCTATACGGTCTAAAATATGATTCAGATCTTACTTATTCAAAAAGATTGCCTAATACATAGTAATTACGCATATAAAATGCACAATGCTTATTTTTAGTATCATTTGAGCATTTCAATCGTTTCTGCATTCATTCTAAATCATTTCAACCCAATAATATATATTTAAACTCTCTATCTTGTCAAGTTGGGTGACATGCCTTTGTAGGTCCAACTTGATGAAGGGAATAGAAAATACCATGAAAGAGAGAAGTTCTCTACAGGGTCAGAGATGCCCTCAATTGCCGGAATAGTGGCAATGCCCTCAATTGCTAGGAAGTTATGAAGAATATTTCCATGCGATATATCATGGTCAAAATTTTGATTAGAAGGCACTTTAAACTTAGAAATTCATAAATGATTAAGAAATAATAAATGAATATTCGAACAATGAATAGAAAAACATGGTAAAAATGAAATACAAACAAATTGGACAGTAGGTACAATTGGATGTACAATAGGTACAGTTGGACAACAGGTGCAATCAAGCAACAGATACAGATAAACAACATAAAAATGAGAAAATAAGTATCACCAAGTTAAAACTTAAAACATGTCAAAGCTCAAAAGATTGAAAATTAAGATCAAAACCTCAAAATTAAAATCTTGAACTTAAAACTGAAATGGAAAACACACAATTTTAAAATTGAAAACTCAATCACAAATGAAAAAAAAACCTTACAAAAGAAAAAAAACTTTGAACTCCGAGGAACAATTCTATGAAGACCAACATTTTATGTCACGGAGAATCGTATTTGAGTTTAGACGGTGCTGATTGACTTTCTCTCCGCTCCAAACGAAAGGTCAATCGACAATTTAACCCTTCATTTGAAGACATATGTTACACAAATTATTATATTATCAACGGTTCAGAATAAAAATTGAAAAGTTGGATACGCCTTTGATTTGAAGGTTTACACCCTTGGTGTTTTTATAAGAAGGTTTACACCCTTGGTGTTTTTATAAGAAGTAAAGATAAAGATAAGAGTAAGGAGTTTTAAAATCTTAAATTGATTTTAATATAATTTTCAAACGGTAATATTTTCTCAAAAACACATTCAAATTATTCCTAATTTCACGATTAACAGAAGATTGTTTTCAATATTATTTTCGTAATAATTTGTTAATAAATAAATTATACCCATGTTTTACTTGAATTACAAAATTTTGGACCGTAATTATTCGTAAGTCATGAATATAGTACTAACTAACCTTAACCATGCTACATCGCATCTTCTTTTCTGGCTTGATTGATTGAGATCAATGAGATGTGTTTTTTAATATTATTTGGTGCAGAAAAGCCCCTAATTCAAAAATAAAACGTCAAAATATAAAATAAAATAAAATAAAATAAAATCGGCCCCATAAAGTTTTAAACCCTCGTCTTCATTCGATCTCATCTCCCTCTTTTACCTCTCACAGTCACGAATTCCAAAGCGCTCAACCGCACACTCCCTCCCTCTGAAACCCTAGCCGACACTTGCTCCATTTCTCTTCTCTCTTCTCATCTCTCTCCCGCGACGACATTTCTCACAACCACTCTCCTATCGGATTTGCGTAAGTTGCTTCCTTTAAATCATCATTCTTCCTCTACTTTCCAACACATGATATCCAACACATGAAATTTTTAAATGAGGTTTTCAATTTGGAGAAATTTAGACCAATAAAAAAACTGTACATATTTTTTCTTTCCAACTGCATGCATGATCTCTACATATTTTTCTGGAATTCTGTCCCTCAAGTAGAACTTTTACTGGGCTGCTGATAAATTTATGTCTTTCTTTTGATGCTTGATATGCGGGTCTTCCTATATCATGTCATCCATTCAAATTTATAGCTGTATGTAATTCATTAGAAGCCATTTATATTTAATGTAAATTTTAATACAGGACTTTTTCCAAGGTGTTTGAGTAAATGCTTCTCTGAACAATTAAACTATGAATAGGAGAATTGACCGCATTAGCAGCCTTCCTGATGATGTTTTGACGCTTATCCTCTCCTTCTTGAGGACAAGAGATGCTGTGCGGACGTGCGTCCTTTCCAAAAGATGGAAAAACATATGGGCTTCTCCGTCTGTCTTGAACTTTGATTTTGAATACTTTAAACCTGATGATGTTCAGAAGTTTGATCAGTTTGTGATTGGTGTGTTAAAAAATCGGGGCCCATCCGACTTGGACACACTTATATACAGAGGAAGATTTATCTGTAAGCCTTCAATGAGGTGGCTTCCCAAAGCAGTACGCCTAATGCCTCGGGTGATCATTTTCAACATCACAGTAGTCGACAAATTTAGGTTTCCTGATTCAGTGTTCTCATGTGCAAGCCTAGAAAACCTTGAGTTGACTTACTGTTCCTATGGGAGATCTATAATTAGACCCAAATCAGTAGCTCTTTCTTCTCTTAAAACTTTAAAGCTGGGCTTCATAAGGCTCGAAGAGAATTTAATGCAAAAGCTTTTTTTGGGCTGCCCAGCCCTTGAGAACCTGAAACTGTTTGAATGTGAGCTTTATATAACTGAGATTTCCTCTGACGTTTTGAAGGAGTTGACTTTAGACGACTGCTGGCAATATCGTCTGCATGTGCAAATTTCATGCCCTGGTCTTGTTTCTATGTTCATCAGGACTTCTATGGTGTCCATCAGAACCATCTTATTGGAGAACACGGTTTCTCTAGAAAATGCTTGCATCAGTTTGTATGGGTGTGATCAGAAAGTAGATGGTAATGTACTTAATTCGAAATTTCTTACTGGCCTTTCCAATACTACAAAATTGGAGCTTTACTTTTGTCATCTTCCGGAGTGTAAGGTAATATTCTGTATCTGTTCTATAAAACCAAAACTCAAGTGCTTTTCCTAATGGCACTAGTTGGAGACGTAGTAGTGTTATTTTCAGATAGGCATTGCCTGCCACAACAGCTTTGGTATGAGGTTTTTACACCTGAATTATAGTATACATGTTTGATCCAGAGGTTACACTACATGGTTCCTTTCCATAGTGATATTTTTTTTTCTATTGTCAGCACAATGCAATCTGGATAGTATGGTTAGTTTAGGTTGCAGATTCTATTCTTTTCAATGTTAGCGAGATAGAGTAACTGTATTGCAACTGCACCTTATATATAACTATGTCAGATGAATTTTCTCCTTGAATGGTCTTGTTCCTTTTGTTTTATGACATGAAGGAACAATTGGTGAAGGATATTTCTAACTGTGGCATCTTCAACAATTTGAAGAGCTTAAAAATTGGAGCATGGAACATGGTTAATGATTTCAGTTTGGTTGCTTGTTTTCTTGAGCATTCTCCTCTTCTAGAACAGCTCACTTTGCGGCTTGATAGAGTAATCTCTCTTTTATTCTTTAATTGGTGAAAGCTCTCTAACATTTGCCTTTCAATAATTTTAAATAGTTCTTAAGATAGGACACATGGTCTTTAATAATAAAATTGAGTACTGGTGGTTTTGCCCAATTTGGTTACCATACTGTTTGGGTACCAGATTTTTCCTAAATCTATGCTTAGCAAGGCTTCAGAATGAATTTTTGGCTGAAATGACTGGTTTCAATGTTTCTCTGCCATTCTGGATAAGTTGGAGTGTAATAAGTTTGCAGTATCTGCAAATATGGTACCAGCATGAGCTCACTGGTACATATGCTGAGAAGATTTGATTCAAAATAATTCTGATTTATCTTATACTAATTTGTTTTACCCAAAAAAAAAAAAAAATAGTGGCGAGATATAATACAAGAAATGCTTGGACAAGATGTTTCCTTGGAGTTTGAGGAACTTATGAGAGTGAAGGAGGTTTGTGATAAGAAGGACAAACTGGTACATTTTTTTTTCTAAGCTTTATATGGTGAGAAGATTTGTTTCAACTCTATTGTCATCTATGTTATTCTAACTGTTTTTACTGATGAAATAGAGACGAGGTGTTCTACAAGAAATGCCGAGGCAAGATGTTTCTTTCCATATTGACTGCCTTGACACTGTCTACATCTCTTGTAAGAAGAAGGACAGATTGGCTAGTAAGATGATTAGTGTGTTGGGTCAACAAGTAAAGACTATTAGAAATATTAATATTAGGGAATATTGATATCTAAGTTGATTAGTGTCACTTTGTTTCATCGTCAAACAAAGTTCGTTTGACTGGCAACACTGACTAGATATACTATGATGCTAGCTCTTTTGTGGCCTATGTACAAGTAAGAAGAGTGAAGTATTTTGGGACCTTATGTGGTGGTGTTCTGTCTAATGCAACTGTCTTGTTGCTTATATTTAGTGTAGGGTACAATTGCACTTATTTCTTTGTTTTTCATCTTGCAGATGATATCTAACTTTTTTTTTATGTTCTGTTTGTTTCTTTATTCTACTCTAATATGTGTCATTTTTTACTTTTTGGGCAAAATCTTGTGGTTATATGCGGTAACTATGCCTGTGCCTTAAAAATTTTCACTTTGTGAGTATTCGCCTTTCTTTCTGGAATCCTGATTATTAAACTGTTTCTGAGTACTAAACTGCTTCACCCTCTAACATATTGTTGACTTAGCATGAATTAGGTTGTACTAATGTTCATAACAAGACACGGAGGTTTTTCTTTTGACCTTTTGTGATTCTTAGATTGTGGTACTAAGACATGATTACTTGATTAGAAACAATTGGCTATTGGCAAGTAACATGTTTTATATGCGTTACAGTAAAAAGTCCAATCGATATTGTTATGGATGTTTCTAAAGAATTCTGCAATATGTCCGGTACAGTTGTCGAGTAAGTTCTTAATTATTTTTTTTAAAAAAAAAATTAGTCGATTATTTGAATGGTTTGCAACTTTGCAGTTACGTGAAGGACAAGGAGGGATTGTGCTTGAGAAATTGTTGACGCCCGGTTTTTGTTTGTTTGCCCATCAAGTAAAAATTAAATGAAAAAATTTTGAACATTTGAAATTCAAAGAAGAGAAACACTTTGGGTTGACAGTGAATTTAATATTTGAAACTTTATTTATTTGACAGCGAGTATGAAAATTTGAAACCTTTCACCGAATTTGTCTCCGACGACGATAATGCACATCAGAAAAGTTTTCTATAAAATTTGGATCGCCAAATTATTCGCCTCTGCAAAGTGCACAGCCATCAATACGACTATTGGCACCACACGTAGGTTTATTACCCACACAAGAAAATTCGTAAGGTCTAAATTATAATTCTGTACCTACTAAGCTAGAGCTTGTATGGCATACAAACCAAATCAACCCGGAAGAAGAGGGATTGTGCCATTTTAAAATACACGATCAATAGAATCATCAAAAACAAAAAAGAAAATTATATACATAAAAGTAAAATAAGATCAATGCAGCATTATAAGAAAATATGGAATTGTCGCAGATCTTAGTAGTAGATAGTATGGCAGTTACATTGGAACACACACTGTCACAAGGCCTCAAAATACTCTTGCTCTTCTAACTTAAACATAAACATAAATATAGGCTGAAAGATAAGTCGTACAGAATCTATCAGAACTAATCACACAAAACACAAGAAGCAAATGATGACACCAAATTTTGACGATCTTAAGTGATTGTAATAATCAACTTAGATGATGATAATATTTCCTATGGTCTTCACATATCTGCCCAACATACTGACAAGCTTCCTAGCAAATTCATCATCCTTGTAACAAGAGATGGTAACATTCTCAAGGTACTCACGCTGGAAGCAAACTTCTTGTCTGGGCTCTTCATCTGTATCACCTTCGATCTGTTTCGGTGGTTAAAACAAGTTTTCGATAAGATGACACGGTCATCATGTTCAAATAAGAGATGCACTAATAAAAATATACTTTTACTATGCTTGTCAGATATGGTTGAGTACACAATTAACCTGACTAGTAAAGTACCAGATGAATCCAGTCTATTCAGACAATAAAGCATTCATAAGCCTGTTTTAAGCATATAATTAGAAAAAACAATGAGGTACCTAAACAGGCTATAACAGTATGGTGCCAAAATCAGACATACAATCAGTACTTATTTTTTATTAAATACAAATAGGTTTCTCTGTATAAGTACACTTAAAGTTAATAAACTCATAAGTAAAAAGAGTGTCATCCAACCAGAGAGAGAGAGAGAGAGAGTGTACTTCAGCCATTAACGTAAGATGCTGTAAAGCAGGAGAATGCCAGAGAAAACATGCTATTAAATCAAAGTCATCAATTATGTCTTGAGATATAATTTTCAGGCTCTTCAAGTTCTTGAAGGTTCTGCAGTTAGCAATATCCTTCTCCCATTGTAACTAAATGGAAAAAAAATCAAACAGAGTGATCAGAGATATATTTTCAAATTCCCTATAACTATTGAAAAACAACAATTTTCATCATAAATTCAAACATGTAAAGCCCCAATGAAATCTGAACTTAAACCTATGTAAGCCATACATGCTGACAGTTTGTGGTGACAATTTATTAAATATAACGAGCATACAAAAATCATGTGAGGCAATATCTGGATGGAATAGTATAAAAGATACAACCACTGAGAGTAAACATCCACATAAGAAAAAAGCTGATAATTAGCACCCGAAGCTGCTGAGACAACAAGAAGCTTTTAATGTCCAAGAATTTTTTGTTTTTATTGTTGTTTTGAAAACAAGTACATTTATTTAAAAAGGCATATCCCACTGCTCACTGTGTAGTGGTGAAATATACAGTCTATCACACTTCACCAAGCAATATGTTCCTATCATACAAAATTAGTGTCCCCCACCAGAAGCCAATAAGGGAAAAGTATTTGAGTTTGGTTTTACAGAACTGAGAACATTTTACCTGCAACTCAGGAGAATAATCAAGATGAAGCACTAAACATGTCGTATTTGAAAGCCCGCTGACCAATTTTAAATTCGGCAGGTAGTAAAAACGAGAATTATCATCCATCCTACCTAGATCCATCCCAAGTAGTTTAATGTCTGCATTAACTAGAGAGGCCATGTTCTCCAATGAAATGCATCCGATGTTGTGACTAGTAGAAAAAATGGACAAAGAAACAAGACCAGGACAAGAAACTCGCATAGAACGAAATTGCAAACATTCAGATAAAGCCAAATTCTTCAACATATTAGAGGAAACATGAGATACATATAATACACAGTCGTGCAAATTCAGATTTTCAAGAGCAGGGCAGCCCAAAAATAGTTTTTGCATGAAATTGTCATTGAGCTCTGAATCACACAGCTCTAAGGTTACCAGAGAAGGTAGGGCTATTGATTTTGGTCTAACAATGGTAAAATCATAGTGGCTACAGAGAGATAACTTCAGACTTTCCAGGATTGCACAAGAGAACACTGAATCAGGGCATTCAAAATTATCAGCACCAGTAATGTCGACACTGATCACCCGAGGCCTCAGGAGGGCCACCCGGTGAAGCCACTCCATTGAAGGCTTCCAAGTGCTACGGTTAAAATCGCAATCATATATAACTGTGTCCAAGAGTGCTCTTCGATTTTGCAACACACCATCCACAAACTGTTCGAATTTCAAATCTTCAACAGTGTTACCATCTAAATGGGAGTTATCATATTCAAATTTTAGAACGGGCACAGAAGCCCAAGTATTTCTCCATCTTTTGGAGAGGATGCACGTCTGCACAGCCTCTTTTGTGGTGATAAATGAAAGGATGTGAGTCAAAATCTCATCAGGAAGACTGCTGATCCAATCAATAGCCTCTTCCATTGTTCAATGTTCAGAGAAGCATCAAAATCCTGTATTAATATACAATGTAAAATAAAGTATTTCAAAGAATTACAGATAAAAAAAATAAATTTGTCACAAGAAAGAAGTATAGATGCCATGTTGCTGCTGGCCCCAATAACCCTATAATTACCACCATTAATTGTTTGTAATATTAATATTAATATAAACTCAGTCGACCTTTCATTATCAGCACCCTAGATTAAAAAAATAAAATAAAATAAAAAGCAAGAACACAGTCTACCTGAGCCAGCCGCAGTTGAGGGAACAGAGATTGTACTTGAGTTTTCTAACTAATAGATAAGAGGGACGTGGACAAAGAGAAAAAGAGGTAAGTCTAGATAGATCTAATTGATTAATTAATTTTTTCTCAATCGAAGACTTAAGAAGGACTAATAGACGCGCACAAAGGTGCACAAGAGTGGCGTCAACTAATTTCAGTCTTCAAAAGCAACAGTCAGAAGCAAACTGTTACGGCAGTAGGATCGGAGAGCAGTGAAAGAGTAGAGACAAAAGAATTGTATCGGCTAGGGCTTAACCTGATTTTCTTATTTCTCAGAACTCAGAAAGTAAGAAGTGTTAGATGTAATATAAAGAGAAAAGGTAAAATTTCCTACACAACCCTAGAAAGTCTAAAACTTAGACAATGTGAGATTATGACGCCAATTGATAACATAACATGTTTTATATGCGTTACAGTAAAAACTCCAATTGATATTGTTATTATGGACAATATGTCCGGTACAGCTGTGGAGTACTTAAATTATTATTATTTTTTAATTTAGTCGATTACGTGAATAGTTTGCATTTTGCAACTTTGCACTTGCCTACACAAAGGGCAATCCAGTAGAGGGATAGTGCTTGAGAAATTGTTGACGCCAGGGTTTTTGTTTCTGGACCCATCAAGTAAAAGTTAAATGAAAAAATTTTAACTTTTGAAATTAAATGACGAGAAAACACTTTGGATTGACAGTTAATTTATTAATATTTGAAACTTTATCCATTTGACAAGGAGTGAAATTTTGAAACCTTTCACCGAATTTGTCGACAAGTATATAGCGAGTGGAGTATATAGCGAGTGGCTGTGTCTATTGCATTTGGTATGCCTTAATAATTGTTGGCATATAGATTTGAGAGGTCTCTGACGACGATAATGCACTCACAATTGACATCAGACATGTTTTCTATAAAATTTGGATCCCCAAATTACTCCAGTCTCAACCATCAATCGTAGTATTGGCACCACACGTAGGTTTATTCTCACACACTAGAAAATTCGCAAGGTGTAAATTTTAATTCTTACCCATTAAGCTGGAGTTTGTATGGCATACAAATCAAATCAACTTGGAAGAACAGGGAATTGCACCATTTTAAAATACACTATCAATAGAATCATCAAAATAAGAAAAGAAATTATATACATAAAATAAAATAAAATAAATGCAGCATCATAAGAAAATATGGAATTGTCCCAGACCTTAATAGTATGGCAGTTACATTGGAACAAACACGGTCACAAGACCTCAAAATAATCTTGCTCTTCTAACTTAAACACAAAACACATGAAGCGAATGATGACACCAAGTTTTGACGATCTCCAGTGATTGTAAAAATCAACTCAACTGATAATAATATTTCCTATGGTCTTCACACATCTTCCCACCATACTGACAAGCTTACTAGCCAATTCATCATCATTGTAACAAGAGATGGTAACTTCCTCAAGGTACTCACGCTGGAAGCAAAGATCTTGTCTGGCCTCTTCATGTGTATCACTGATGCCCTGTTTTGATGCCAAAAACAAGTTTTCAATAAGATAAATGACTGTCATGTTCAAATAAGAGATGTACCTATGAACATATACTGTTACTACTACTTTGTTGGTTATGGTTGAGTTTATACACATTTAAAACTGACCAATAAAGTAACAGATGAATACAGTCTCTTCAGACAAGAAAGCCTGTTTGAAGCATAGAATTAGTAAAATGAATATGTTACATAAACAGACTGTAACAACAATATGGTACCGAAATCAGACATACAATCAGTAACCAATTTGAGAGAGAGAGAGAGAGTACTTCGGTGATTAATGTAAGATGCTGTAAAGCAGGAGAATGCCAGAGAAAGCATGCTATTGAATCAAAGTCACCAATCATATCATGAGACATAATTTTCAGGCTCTTCAAGTTTTTGAAGGTTGTGCAGTTAGCAATGTCCTTTTTCCATTGTACCTAAAAAAAACAACAGAGATATATTTTCAAATTCCATAGAAAAAGTGAAAAACAAGTTTTTCATCATAAATCCAAACATAAAGTCCCAGAAAAATCTATCAACCCAGCTTGTATTTAAAAAAGAAATGGAACTTGTGCCTATACAAGCTATAGATTGTGCTTTAGTTTGCTGACAATTTATTAAATACAATCAGTATACAAAAAAACCATGTGAGGTAATCTCTGGATGCAACAATATAAAAGAAACAAGCACTGAGAGTAAACATCCACATAAGAAAAAAATTGATACGCTAAAAGAAAAGGTTTCAATGTCCAAGGTCTGATAATTAGCACCAAAAGCTGCTGGGACAACAACGTGCTTTTAATGTCCAAGCAATGTGTTTCTATCATCCTAGATTCCAGTCTCCCATCAAGAGGCAATAAGAGAAATATATTTGGGTTTGGTTTTATGGAACTGAGAAGAGTTTTACCTGCAACTCAGGAGGATATTCAAGATGAAGCACCAAACATGTAGCATTTGAAAGGCCGCTGACCAATCTTGGATTCGGAAGCTTGTCATGATCTAAAAAATCATCAAACCCAACTAGTGCGATGTCTGCATTTACTAGAGAGGCCATGTTGTCCAATGAAATGCAACCGATGTTGTAGTCCGAAGAAAAAATGGACAAAGAAACAAGACCAGGACAAGAAACTCGCAAAGTTTGAGTGTTTTGCGAACAGTCAAACAAAGTCAAATTCTTCAACACATTAGAAAAAATGTCAGATGTATATAATATACATGAATGTAGTGTCAGGCTTTCAAGAGCAGGGCAGCCAGTAAAAAGCTGTTGCATGAAATTGTCACCAAGCTCTAATGCACACAGCTTTAAAGTTTTTAGACAAGGTAGGGCTATTGATTTTGGACTAACATCGATAAATTGATCAATGGGGGTGTGGAGAGACAAATTCAGACTTTCTAGGCTGGAACAAGAGAACACTGAATCAGGACATTTGAAATATTCAGCTACAACATAGACTCTGATCACACGTGGCATCAGGAGGGCCACACGGTCAAGCCACTCCGTTGAAGGCTCCCAAGTGCTATGTTCAAAATAACAATCATATATGACTGTGTCCAAGAGTGCTCTTCGATTTTGCAACACGCCATTCACAAACTGGTCGAATTTCAAATCTTCACCAGTGTCACCATCAAAATCCTCGTTATCATATTCAAATTTCAGAACGGGCACAGAAACCCAAATATTTCTCCATCTTTTGGAGAGAATAGAGGTCTGTACAGACTCTTTTGTGGTGACAAAGGAAAGGATGTGGGTCAAAATCTCATCAGGAAGGCTGCTGATCCGGTCAACAGTCTCTTCCATTGTTCAAAGAAGAGAAGAGAGTAGTGCTTTGAATGAAGAATACTGGAATTAATGGCTGGAGAAAACAGGTAAATTTGTTGTAAAGATAGAGAATGCTGGAGAAAACATGCTATTGTAGCAAGGTGACCAAAGAGAGGTTGTCAGACCTTTCATTTCATCGGAACAAAGGTTAAGTCGCAAAATTGACAAAGAGATAGAAGGAGGATGTCAAGTCAACTACCTTGGCTTCGATGGTGGGCTGAAACCCTAGGTCACAGAGAGAGAGAGGCGACTGGCGAGAGAAGCAGAGTTCGTGTTGTTTGACGGAAACCCTAGGTCGCATCTTATCATTGATACTCAGAGAGGATTCAGTCGGATCCACATCCTCAGCAGCAGAAATATAGCTGTTCCAAACAGCCAAAATCCTTTTTTTTCTAATATTTTAATATTTTAAAATTCAAATGTTAAATCCAAACAGTTGATCTTGTTCAATTTTATGGGCGATGCATTTTCATATAAATTTTATGAAATTTGGAGTCGATTTGATACTTGATCAAGTGACCAAATTATGAACGTATTAGAATTAATCAGTGATAGTTAACCAGATTCGTTCATTTAGGGTATGTTTGGATGTTGTACGAACAAGTAGGAACAACTAATTCATGAACAAAATTTGAACCTTTGCTAGTTCCTGACAATTCTTGTTCATGAACAACTTAAATTGTTTGGAAGCATATTTGAGAACAAGAATTGGTACATGTCTATAATTTACAGTTTTTATCGGTACCAACAAAACCACTTTTTGGCGCCAGTTGCTTCACATTTTTTGCGCCAATCTGTTTTTGACTTTTGCGCTGAAATATCAGAACATCTTCACATATTATTATTTCAACAGAAAATTAAAAAAACCCATAAAATTGAAAAACATAGCATTACATAACCCTCTGACTATCACTACAGTATAATTTCAACATAAAAATTAAAAAAAAAACCATAAAATTGAAAAACATAGCATTACATAACAGCCCAGATTATCAGTACAAACTCAAAAAACTCATTTTTTAAATTTGACTACAAACTTGAAAAGAACAACAAATTAAACAATACAAGAGACACTACAATTACATTTCTTTATTACATCACATAAAAGAGTCTTTTACAAACTTAAAATTCTCATCCTTGATAATATCACAATTTATATCTTTTTCACCTGCACATACAAACACAAATTGGTTATGAATCCATTTAAATTGATTCAAAAAATACTTCACAAATTTATATCTTTTCTACTGCACTTACTTGGCAACAACAACTCCTTTTTATTGCATTTGTTGGTATCCATTCTTTTTTTCACACTTCATTAAAATTAAAAGGTTTTGTTACAATAAAAAACTGAAAGCCTGCCCCAGAGAGTACCTAATAATGATATACATATACATTTTCTATTGGCTAATCTATTTTTATTCTCTACATGGAGATAGCCCCTGCAGCGATGCAGTTTGCATCTTGACTACCTTAATACCTATGCACTGATGTAGTCTGCATCTTTCTTGACTACCTTAATACCTATGCACTGATGTAGTCTGCATCTTGACTACATATGTAAACCAGCAGTTTACATTGACCAAATACTGGACATATCAATTTAAAAATAAATGGAGAAAACCTAACTAAACAAGCTGGTTTTCTTTTCTTTTTTTTCCCTCTTATGAAACAACTACCAAGCTGGTTCTGACTATTGTACCTGCAGGGGCATATGCAATGACCAAGATAGATTGTAGGTTGTCTCATTGTCAGTGAAGAAACAAAGAAAAAACTAACAAGCTACCAGCAGCAAAGAAAAAATAAACAAGGTAAAGACAAAGCTAAGAACTACTTAACAAATCTACCAACAAAGCAACTATTACAGTATGAAAAGAAAATAAAGCTAAGACCAACCACAAATGGGGGGCAAAAAAGGAAAAGTAATTAGAAGTGAAAAATATGGTAATTTCAAAGTAACTTTTATCAATTTCCAGCCTACTACCCCATTCCAGGAGCAAAGTGCAATCAATTGCATTTTCCAGTTGGTATCCATTCTGACTTACACATATCTAAATTTGCTAAAGTACATGTCAGATATATGACATAAATAAATGAGGAGCATGTAACCTACAACGAAAGGGTATGATTTGTGATTTGTTAAGATGAGATATATTACCATAGTACTTGCACCGAAGACATTTCTCCACGCCTCAATTCCTTCGTCTCGCATTCCACAACATATCTCTAATACTGTCTCTAAGTGCACCTCCTCTTTGAGCATCGATGCCCCTAGAGACATGTGCTGAGGTAGATGGAGTTTCAGTATCCGAGTCATCACTAGAGGTACTCTCTGATTCATAAACTTGTTCATCTTGGAGGCTTTGATGTCGATTGATAAAATTGTGAAGAATGCAACACGCAATGACAAGGTCGGTTTGGAATGCATACTTATACCTGTGAGGAACAAAGTTAATTTCATAAAGATACATATATTAGTATACAAATTAAAATACAGAACTAATTTAGATTTCATAAATTTACGAATGAAATATATTTTTTTTTGAGTAAAAGCTTCCTGAGATAGGCTTCCATTCAAAGATACAAATGAAATTACTTTAAAGGGCTTCCTCTAAGATACAAATGAAATTACAAATGAAATGCAACAGAATAATTAAAGGGCTTCCTCTAAGATAGAAATGAAATTACTTATACCTGTGCATATCTTTCAATATTCTGAATCGACCCTTAAGAATGCCAAACGCTTTCTCCACAACATTTCGCAGCTGGGCATGTCGGTGATTGTACAACTCCTCTGCATCTTGATATCGATCTGCTGGTCGTCGTTGTTGAAACTTTGCCAAGTGGTACGTTTTACCACGGTATGGGCTCAAGAATTGGTGTGTATTTGCATATCCCGCGTCAACAAGGTAGTACCGACCTTCAGGAACTGTAAATCCATCCTCAATTGTTCTACGCAATACAAGAGCGTCATGGGCAGAGCCCTCCCAACCAGAAACTACAGCCACAAAGTTGCCATCAAAGTCAACCGCTGCCATTACATTTTATGTCATATTACCCTTCCTGTTACGCCATCGTTCCTTGAATGGTTCATCTCTATCCGGAAATGCCGGAATATGTGTTCCATCTATTGCACCAATTGCATCCTATACAAATGAAATTACAGAACAAGTTCTCAGTTTGCATAACCTAAAAGAAAATTGAGATTAAAAAAAATAAATCACTAGCTCCTCTCAATTTAGTGCTCCTAGAAACATTATGTGGGGTAAAGAGTACAAGAAGTTTTTTTTTTTTTTTGGATAATTTAGACAGAGACTATTTAGAAAAAAGAGTACAACTGTACAATAAGTTGGGTTCAAAAATTGCAAGTGCAGGGTTCATATTCGATTCCACTTTTGGTGAGAATTAAGCTAAAATTTGGTGGTCCTATCGTGTCTACCTTATTATTTGACACCACTGTACAAGAAAAAAAGTACCATAAATTATTTGATAAACAAAGGAGAAAAAGATAACGCCCTTGCGATAAGTAAATATAGCTGTTAGCTGTAATTATCCATACGCTAATTCATGTTTTAATTTTCAACTACAAGGTAATTAAGGAGAGCTACTATTAATACAACATAAGACAAAGACTATACTGTGAATGGCGCAAGTGATTAGCTCATCCACTATAGTCAAATATAGATGCAATAAGAAACGATTTTAATCCTTACAGGAAAGTAAGTGTACTGAAAACTATGTTCTCCCGAGCAAGAGCCAAAATGTATTTAGATTTCACAAGGAGAAATGCCATACATGTCACAATGTGGAGTCAATTTCAAAGAATTAAATAAGGGTGTCAAATTCCACCGAATATAAAGTTTTATTTCAGGTTTGAAATTACTTGATAGGTCATGAAATTAAACATCTTTTGGAAGAAAAGAAAAAAAAATAATTTATTAGCATCCAGTGGTAGAATCTTCTCACCTACTGGAGATTCAACAACGTCATCCAAACTTCGTTTATTAAAACCTCTTACTCTATAATCCTGTCTCTCTTCCCATCTCTCTGGAATACTATTTAATAATCCCCCCCCACACAGCTACACACTTTTCATCGAATGAAAAGTGCCCAAAAGTTTGTTTGCATTTATCCTTCTTTAAGTCCTTATCATTCATTAGGTTATATAACTCTTGTAAATACTATCTATTTAGAACTCAATGTTGATAAAAATATTATGATAACAAAGCATTAGCTGAATTGTGCAATGAAGCAACCAACCTTGAATGGATAGAATTCTGTCCCTTGTCTTAGTTTTGGATGTACTGCTGCATCAGCTCCTGGTAATTTCATGTAATCGGGTAGCATTCGCATTATGGAACATAGTACATCTCGCAGTGACCGCGACACTGTTTCTTCAGAATGCTGGAAATCTACGGCTAATTTTCGGATGATAGCACCCTGAGCAACTAGTTGGAGAAACATCCCTACATGTTCCTCAATAATTAAATCTCCCCCACATCGAAGCCCTCGAGCCCTAAGTTCATCACATAGAAGTCTGAAATTATGTGGTGTTAGACGGTAATTGTCGTAAACTACCTCGGGGTGGCCCTCCAGCATACGAGTGATGTATTGTGCACCAGATACGTCTCTATCACGCTTCAATCTTTTCGAATCAGCTTCAACCATTAGTGCTGCATTAAACCACCACAATGCAGCTTGCTTGTTGCGTTCATAATTGTTGGACTCGTCATCAGCCATTTCTTTCACTCCTGCAAAGATTAAGGAAACCACTGTTACTGAAAAGTTGTATAGGAAATTAGTACATATATAATAGAATGTTAATGAACAGTTTCGAAAGGTGAAATTATAAATAAAATATAGCAAACAAATTAAAGTAGCATATGAAAAAAAGAGAATACATAACAGCACCTAGTGGTTCAAGTACATGATAAAAAATAATACAGACATATTACATCAGTTCAATAACAAGGCCATTAGTACATGTTTCAAGGCCCTGATGCTTAAAGTACACAAATACATAGAAACCAACTTAAAGCTACAGAAGTTCAGTTAAACCTAATACACAATAATATAGAAACTGCTTAAAGTACACAACCATGGAATCCTAATTAAAGCTACTTATCAGCTGCTCCTACTCTCTTGCTACAACCTACTAAAAGCTACATAGGAACTTGTACTAATCTTTGGGTGACACCATCAGATATTGTAATCAGGAAAGCCCTGTCTTGAGACATCTCTATCCAACATGGCACTGAACCCTTCTGGGTTATTTCTACTGTGCTGCTTGTTGCCAAACACATTCTTTGCAGTTAGCCATTCAACAACTTCAGTCTCTGACCATGTGAGAAATAAGCCTCGAAAACCAGGATTAATTACAATCTTGTCCATAAGGTAGTCTTGAGCTACAGCACTCATCTTCAAGGAACGAATCTTGTCAATGCTATCTTTAATCTCTTGCCGATCATCAGCAGTTCGATCAGCACCTATCCTCATAGACTTCGCTAACTCAAACCCAGCTTCAGCTAGTCGGTCTTTATCTGCTTGCTTTTGTTTATGCTTTTCCTTATACCTCGTCGCCCTCTTTGAAGTTTCACCGGCTGATTCGTCTGTGCTTTTTCGCTTAGATGCGGAGTAGGTACCGGCAGAGCTTTGCCTTTGGCCACCCCTCCTGTTGTTCGATGTACGAGCTGCCGAACAATCGTCAATGTCGTTTAACTCCTCAGGTTCATCTGAGGAGCCTTGTTCACTGACTTGGACTGGCCCTTCTAGTAGCAGATAAGGGAGAGAAGGCTCGCGCGGATTAAATGAAACATTTCTCCCTTGTCCGCTTGCTGATTGGCCACCCCTCATTGGCAGCATCGTGTTGTACCATGGAAATGAAGAATGCTTCAGGAAACTGGCGTTTGGACCCTTGGCCTACAAACCCGAAAAATACTAATGTCAATTAGTACTTACAAATTTGAGGAAATAATTTTTTATAAGAAATGAAGCCTTTGTTTTTAAAAATTTGCACCTGAACCATAGCGATGTAGTCAAGCTGTGATGGTGCAATTGGTTTGTTGGTATCGCTATCCCAACCTCCTCCAGTCGTTTGTGCTAATTCATAGCATGCTTTAAAACGCTTTACCAGCACTTTAATTCTATTTTCTATATTGTGTTTATCATAAACAGTGTCCTTAATCTTGTCTTTGAAAGCTCTCTCAATAAAGGTGTAGTCATCCTTCTTAAAACTGAACCCGATGCTGCCTCTTTTTTGTTGACAATCTGCGACACATTCGAGGAGTATGTTTGTTTCCTCAAGCGTCCAATTTTTGTTTCGTCCACTGTTGACTGGAGGCATGGTTCCTTTTCCTTTATTCTTCTGGCTTGAAATTTCTAAATTTGCAATTTCCATGGAACTAGAGTAATGACTGCGAGTTAGGAAGAGTAATCGAATATCCGTAAATGATTAATAAGTGCAAATTTCCTAGTACTAGGTTACGTACATATAAACCACTCACTTTGCCTACGCTTGTTGTATATTTGTACATATCTAAAGGGAAATTTTTAACTGGTAAAATATAAATAACCCAGAAAGAAACTAACATAACTCAATTAGTACCCAATATTTGCACCAACCATGCAGCTCAGGCAGAACAACATGGGAGCCAAAATGAGATACTGATTTCCTTTTAATAAATTCAGAATTCAGTTTGAGCCCAAAAGAATGCCATTAGGTGGACTATAACCCAATAAGCACAGCACACGTTAAACTAGCAATTATTAGTTAGATCCCAATCATAACAGTACTTAATTTAACATTACTGATAAAAAAATTGGCTGAACATACTTAAATAGAACCAATTAGATACATTGTGGAGTTTTCCTGGTACCAGATCAAAGCAATGACAGATCTTCAGTGATCATATCTATCAACACAACACAAAGCAAAAGAGAGAGGGAAAATTTATATTTATTACACAGTGGCAAAAAACAAACACACATAAGCGAAAACTGAGAATAGGACCTAATTTTGTGGCGTCTGTCAGATTTCCCTAAATTCATTTGTAACTAAAAAACAACGAAAAAAAGGGGAAAAGTGAAGTTAATACCAGTAAATCGGAGATCTGTCTTCTCTCTGTCAGGCGAAAATCTAGGTGGCGCTGACGATTTCGCCGATTTCTCAGCAGGTCGGCGTAGATCTTCGAAGTTGTCGCTCTCTTGGCTGTGTGGTTGAGAATGGCGGAGGAAGAGTAGATAGGGTTCGGACAGAGTAATAAAAGGAAAGTGTTTCTCTCACATGGGAATAGTATTGCCATTTTTTAAGAATATCTCTCTCCAATCCAACGGATAAAAATTGTACTAATATATTTTTTTATACTTTGTCCCAGGGGTCACGAGACTTGTTCCACCAAAAAGTTGGAACCAGGAACTACGTTGCGAACTTCATGTTCGAGCAGTTCGTGACATGTTTGGGTCCCACGAACAACTTTTGTTCACGAACTTTAAGTTCACGACCGCATCCAAACACACCCTTATTGACCACTTGATCTAGTATCAAATCAACTCCAAATTTCATAAAACTTATATGAAAATGTATCGCCCATAAAATTAAACAAGATCAACGGTTTAGATTTAACATTTGAATTTTAAAATGTAGGAATATAAAAAAAAATTTGGCTGTTTGGAACAGCCATATTTCGGCTACTGAGGATGTGGATGCGGATTCAGTCAGTGAGAGAGAGTTTAGGAACATCGACCCAGCTACATCATCAGCACGATGTTTAAAACGAATACAACAGATAAGATGTTTCCACCTGTGATAGTTCTAACATGAATTCAGCTATATCTTACTGGACGAATTCTCATCAAACTTTTAACATTTTGGCCATTTCTTCCATAATCGTCTACAAATCCTTAATAGTCATAGATGTTTCCATCTTCAAAACTAATCAGTTCTCAAACATTTCAAAAGAGACGAGACTAAACACACACTTCAAACACTAACCATGCGGATGCACATGATCACGATTTTCAACATCTACCAGAACAAATTTATAAATTGTTGAAACAGAAAGACACAAAAGGAGAAGGGGGTCATCACAGAGAGATGTAGAGATGTAGATTGGTTTATGCGCAGTTTACGGGTCGGTGTGAGAAGTGGGGTGTCAGTGCAGGCACGGTGTACGAGAGAAGAGAGGTTTCCATCCACATGTGGGGTGTATGGGCGAGAGCAAAAGCGAAGGGTGAGGGGCTAGTGTTAGCACAGCACCCGTGTACGCGCAGGAGAGGGATAAGGGGCTGGTCTAGGGGGAAAATTACTTATTACAATCAGAGACTTGAGCAATCAAGCAATCAAAGGAGCGCTCGTTCTGTCCTCCTACCTCTCCCCCTCATTTCCCCTCTGTCCGCACCTTCACCCTCACGCGCTCCCTCCCCCCATCACCCTCACGTGCGTCCCCTCTCCCCTCACGCGCGATCTACCTTTTCACACCTCCTGTTGCACACCTCCTCTGATTTCCTCATCCCTTCCCCTCACCTGCTCTCTCTCCCTCATACACGAGATCTCTCCCATCTAGATCTCATGCTCTCTCTCCCTCACCTACAAGATTCCTCCTATCTAGATCTCACGCGCTTTCCCTTCTCCTCTATGTCCTCAACCCCTTCTCCTCTATATCCTCAACTCTGATCAAAACCTCAAATTCATTGCTAATTCTTCACCATCTTTCTTGTATATGCTACTCTCCATTATTAATCTTCTCTGATTATACGACTCCCTGCAAGGGAGTAACTTAAAAAGTACAAAGGTGTATTTTATTAAACATAATGGAGTAACTAATAAGTTTTTTATGCACATACTATAAGGAGCAACTAATATAATATACAGAAGTAAATACTAAGTACAAGAGAGTAACTAATAAATATAAGGGCATTCCTAATAAGTGCAAATACATATAAGGGAAGAGGAAGGCAAGAGGAAGGTAACAGGGGAAAAAGGCTATTGGAGGGGATGAGAGGGGAGGGGATTCAGATGAGGCTGGACAGGTGAAGCGAGAGGGAGAGGAGAGGCGCGTGTCGAGTGGAGGGGGGTCATGTGAGGAGAGGGGAGGCGCGTGGAACAAAAGGGAGGGTGAGCGGAGGGGAGGCGAGTGGGAACAGAGGGGAGGTGAGCGGAGGGGAGGCGCGTGAGAACAGAGGGGCGCGAGTAGGAGAAGGGCGCGAGGTTTTCTGTTTTTGGCAGCGCATTCTTTCCATTTTTAGGTCTGATTGCGTGATTGCCTGACGCGCTGATTGTACTTATCAGCTCCAGTCCAAGGGCGTGGTCCACAGCTCCTTCACACTAGACAAAGAGGTGCTTAGGTGGAGAAGCACGAATAAAGAAACAAATATGCAACGGAGAGGTCGAATTAATGCCGCACGGTGGCGGCTATGATAACATGTAGTTTAGAGAAAGAATTAAGGTAAAAGGTAGTTAACCAGTGATCAAATTATGAACGTATTAGAATTAATTAATGATAGTTAACTAGATTCGTTCATTTATTGACCACTTGATCTAGTATCAAATCAACTCCAAATTTTATAAAACTTATATGAAAATATATCACACGTAAAATTGAACAAGATCAACGGTTTGGATTCAACATTTAAATTTTAAAATGTTGAAATATAAAAAAAAAAGTATGGCAGTTTGGAACAGCCAAACCTTAGCTGCTGAGGATGTGGATCCATGGCCTGTATGCTTTTTTTAATATTAATTAAGAATTGTACTGTAATGTAACTAATATAACTCAACAGACAATGAATTTAATATTTGAAACTTTATCTATTTGACAAGGAGTATGAAATTTTGAAACCTTTCACCGAATTTATCGACAAGTATGTAGCGAGTGGCTGTGTCTATTGCATTTGAGATGCCTTAATAATTGTTGGCACATAGATTTGAGAGGTCTCTCACGATAATAATGCACTCACAATTGACATTAGACAGGTTTTCTATAAAATTTGGATCGCCAAATTATTCCAAGCTCTGCAAAGCGCACAACCATCAATCCGGACCAAAATCCTCTAGAGTACTCCAGAGTGCGGTGCTCGGATCGAATTTCAACGGTGCCAATTACTGTGCGAACATTAATTACAGGATATCCATTAGTGATCCGACAGATCTCAAGTGGAGCACCGCACAGCAGCACTCTAGAGGATTTCAGTTCCCATCAATCCTAGTATTAACACCGCACGTAGGTCTATTCATCCGCACAAGAAAATTCGTAAGTAATTCTGTACCTATTAAGAAGGATCTTGTATGACATACAAACCAAAACAACTTGGAAGAACAGGACATTCCACCATTTTAAAATACACTATAAAAAAAAATCATCAAAAACCAAACTTTTAAATCTCAACGAAATAACACCGTTATGACTTAAATAATTGATTTTTGGAGCAAAACGTATCAACGTTACAACAACCAAGCACGAAATAACGGTAGCGTTATATTTTCGAAAAATCGGCAATATAACTTAAAATTTTTTCATTTGGCGGCGTAAAAACGAATAGGTCCTTCATCTTACAATATATTTTTTTTTGCTGAATGCAATTCATACCAAGCCCTAATTCGTTTAGCTTTTGAAACTTTGATTTTGTTTTTTTGACTTGTTAATTAATTTTTTTATACACACCATTTTTTCTCCGTTATATCACTGATATAACATTGAATCGCTAAATCAACTCAATACCGTTATACCGCAAAAATCACATTTTAAAACCTTATCAAAAACAGAAAATAAAATTACATACATAAAATAAAATAAGATATATGCAGCATCATAAGAAAATATGGAATTGTCCCAGACCTTAATAGTATGGCAGTTACATTGGAACAAACACGGTCACAAGGCCTCAAAATACTCTTACCCTTCTAACTTAAACATCAACATAAATATAGGCACAAACATAAGTCATATGAAGCTGTCAGTATTACACATCACACAAAACACATGAAGCTAATGATGACACCACATTTTGACGATCTCTAGTGATTGTACTAATCAACTTTTACTGATAATAACATTTCCTATGGTCTTCACACATCTTCCCAACATACTGACAAGCTTACTAGCCAATTCATCATTGCAACAAGAGATGATAACTTCCTCAAGGTACTCACGCTGGAAGCAAAGATCTTCCTCAAGGTACTCCACATAGCCCTTTTTGGTGCCAAAAACAAGTTTTGAATAAGATATATGAGCGTCAGGTTCAAATAAGAGATATACCTATGAACACGTACTGTTACTACTACTACTATGTTGGTTATGGTTGAGTTTATACACAATTAAACTGACCAGTAAAGTAACAGATGAATCCATTCTCTTCAGACAACAAAGCATTCATAAGGCTGTTTGAAGCATAGAATTAGAAAAAAGAATACAGTACATAAACAGACTGTAACAAAATGGTACTGAAATCAGACATACAATCAGTACTTTTATTAAATGAAATAGATTTTATTTAAATTTACTTAAAATTATTAAACTTATAAGTAAAAGAGAGTTATTCAATTAGACAGAGAGAGAGAGAGAGGATGTGTTCCGTACCTTAGCTACTAATGTAAGATGCTGTAAAGCAGGAGAATGCCAGAGAAAACATTCTATTAAATCAAAGTCACCGATCATATCATAGGATATAACTTTCAGGCTCTTCAAGTTGTTGAATGTTGTGCAGTTACAAATGTCCTTCTCCCATAATAACTTCATGTAAAAAAAAATAAAATTAACAGAGACATATTTTCAAATTCCATAGAAAAAGTGAAAAACAATTTTTTCATCATAAATTCAAACATGTAAAGTCCCAGAAAAATCTATCAATCCAGCTTGTATTAAAAAAAATGGATCTTATGCCTATGCAAGCCATAGATTGTGTGTCAGCTTGTGTTGACAATTTATTAAATATAATAAGTATACAAAAAATCATGTAAGGTAATCTCTAGATGGAACAATATAAATGAAACAAGCACTAGGAGTTAACATCCATATAAGAAAAGAACTGATAACCTAAAAAAAATGTATTTTAAGGACTGATAATTAGCGCCAAAAAGCTGCTGGCCTGGGACAACAACGTGCTTTTAATGTGCAAGTAATGTGTTTCTATCGTACTAAATTCCAGTCTCCCATCAAAAGCCAATAAGAGAAATATATTTTTGATTTTATGGAACTAAGAAGATTTTACCTGCAACTCAGGAGGACAATTAAGATGAAGCACCAAACTTGTAGCATTTGAAAGGCCACTGACCAATCTTGGATTCGGCAGATTGTCAGGATCTAAAAAATCATCATCTCCAACTAGTTTGATGTCTGCCTTTACTAGAGAGGCCATTGTTAGAGTTATGTCCTAGAAGCCAATCATTATATGGCTACTTCTATGGTTTATGTTATTGATGATATTTGATCATTTATTTCTTGATTTATTTATTGACAGATCATTCAGGTTGAGGATCTGAATTGTGGATCTCTGTGTTTCATTTATAATAAATGACAATAATAAATCTAAAAGGTCCGTAATCTTAATAATTAACAAGAAATATTAATTATCGGATAAGATTAGTATGCAAGTTAAGTGATGATTAAGTTCTACAAATCATAGGTAAGGAGTTGCCAACTTAATTACATATGTATATGTTATAGAACATAGTACAGGACACGACCCAATGAAATAAATATATGGATTGTGTTATGTGTCATTATTTATTTCATTTGAGTTTGATTCTAAGTTTGAGATGGTTCAGCTTTTCCACATGAGGATAGGTTCAATAAATATCGTCTACCGTTGATTCCTGATAAGGGCTGCTATACGGACTTTATTTATGTTCTCTTGAATTGTGCGGGAAAAGGTTGTTCATTAAGAAAACCGTATGTCCATCATTAATTTATTTAAAGAGCGATAATATCTGTTTGGGCCCCTTGATGGAGATGGATTGTTTGCTAGCAACTGATACAGTCATCTCTAGATCAAGAAACGTATAATCTGCAAGAATGACAAATTCCTATCTTGGATTATACGATGATATAATGTGACATAAGAATCAGACAAGGAAATACTATTATTTCTTATGCAGGATTAAAATATTGTAGCAGTACACTATTTATGCGAATTGGGAATCATAACGTGTTGCTAGATACCGCTTATGATTATTGGAAATAAATAGCGATTTATTTTCCATGTCCAACAGAGCATAAATCCTCAAAGGGTCACACAAATAGGTTTTGACCATGCGTGCATTATTTATTTGGTTGTATTAAGGAATGCAACAATATGATATGTTGACTGATTAATTATGTACTGTTGCGAACCGTCATAATTAATTAATTAAGTCAAACGGATTATATAGAAATAAATTAATGCATATTCTAATCCTTAAATAATTATCAAAGTGTTGATAATTAATTTGTTCAACATGAATTAATTAAAGTAATTAATTTGAGCTAACGGACCTATATTTAAATGGTAAATTAAAGGTCCAACTTGAGAGCAATTAATTGGGCCACTAATTAATTGAATTAGAGGACCAATTAAATAATTGATGGAGCCCATTTAGGCCCATTTTATGGCTGCCCTAGTGATGGCATAGTTGTAAATTAGTTACAACTTTTTGGGAGAGTGGTTGGTCTATAAAAGGACCACTTTGGGAGCCAAAACCATAGCCACCTTGCCCTTTTCTCTCCCTAATATTTTGGACGAAAATTAAAGGAAAAATTTCAGAATTTTTCCTCTCCACCATTGCTCTCTTAAGCTCATGTGTTGAGCACCTCTTGTCTCCATCCAATTAAATAGTTAATTAAGGCAAAGGGAAGGAAGAGATTAGGCTTAACCTCTCATCTACTAGCATAGATCGAGGTTTTGGTTAATACCTTGGTGGACTTGAGGCCGAGACACGGGTGGTGGTGCGCACAACCTCGACATCGCCGGATTCGAGCCTCCTTGTTGCGATACAAGGAGAGGTAGCCTTCCTAACCTCTCTCTTTTGTGTGTGAATGCTTGGACTTGATTCTTCGAGGTCTAAGTCGTTTGGATTGCTAATTAAATGGTTAATTAGCACAAAAATTTGAAAACTTAGACTTCCTAACAGCCATGTTGTCCAATGAAATGCCTCCAATGTTGAAGTCACCAGAAAAAATGGACAAAGAAACAAGACCAGGACAAGAAACTCGCAAAGCTTTAGTGCTATGCACACACTGAGACAAAGTCAAATTCTTCAACACATTAAAAGAAATGTCAGATGTACATAATATACACGTATCTAGTGACAGGCTTTGAAGGGCAGGGCAGCCACTAAAAAGCTGTTGCATGAAATTGTCACCAAGCCGTAATCCATCCAGCTCTAAAGTTTTCAGATAAGGTAAGGCTATTGATTCTGGACTAACAAAGGTAAATGCAGTGGGGTGGATGAGAAACAACTTCAGACTTTCTAGGCTTGCACAAGAGAACACTGAATCAGGACATTCAAAATTTTCAGTTGCAACCAGGACACTGATCACCTGAGGCATCAGGAGGGCCACACGGTCAAGCCACTCCGCTGAAGGCTCCCAAGCACTACCATCAAAACAACAATCATATATAACTGTGTCCAAGAGTGTTCTTCGATTTTGCAAGACACCATCCACAAACTGCTCAAATTTCAAATCTTCACCAGTGTCACCATCAAATCGATCGGTTATTATATTTAAACTTTAGAACGGGCACAGAAACCCAAGTATTTCTCCATCTTTTGGAGAGAATAGAGGTCTGTACAGCCTCTTTTGTGGTGACAAAGGAAAGGATGTGGGTTAAAATCTCATCAGGAAGGCTGCTGATCCAATCAACAGTTTCTTTCATTGTTCAAAGAAGAGAAAATAGAGGAGAGAGGGTTGGTTTGAGAAGTAGTGCTTTCAGTGATAGGGTTGGAGGTTGGTTTGAATGAAGAATACTAGAATTCGAGGAGTTCGAGAGAGAGAGAGAGAGAGAGTAATTAATGGCTGAAGAAAACAGGTAAAGTTGTTGTAAAGCAGGAGAATGTGGAGAAAATATGCTATTGTACCAAAGCTACCAAACATGTGTCAAGTTCTTAGGGTTCTGCAGTTAGCAATATCTTTCTCCCATTGCACCTTAATGGAAAAAAAAAAATGTATATCAAACTGAGAGACATATTTTCTAATTCCATAGAAATATTAAAAAATCAAAATTTCCATTATAAATTCAAAAATGTGAAGTCACCATAAAATCTGAACTTTAGGCTGTGCAAGCCATAGATAGTGTGTCAGTTTGTGGTCACAATTTATAATGGGAATACAAAAAAACATGTGAGGTATGTAAGGAACTCATGTTAGGAAGTCTAAGTTTTCAAATTTTTGTGCTAATTAACCATTTAATAAGCAATCCAAACGACTTAGACCTCGAAGGATCTAGTCCAAGCATTCACACACAAGAGAGAGAGGTTAGGAATGCTACCTCTCCTTGTATCGCAACAAGGAGGCTCGAATCCGGCGATGTCGAGGTTGTGCGCACCACCACACGTGTCTCGGCCTCAAGTCCACCAAGGTATTAACCAAAACCTCGATCTATGCTAGTAGATGAGAGGTTAAGCCTAATCCCTTCCTTCCCTTTGCCTTAATTAACTATTTAATTGGATGGAGGCAAGAGATGCTCAACACATGAGCTTAAGAGAGCAATGGTGGAGAGGAAAAATTCTGAAATTTTTCCTTTAATTTTCGTCCAAAATATTAGGGAGAGAGAAAAAGGCAAGGTGGCTAGGGTTTTGGCTCCCAAAGTGGTTCTTTTATAGACCAACCACTCTCCCAAAAAGTTGTAACTAATTTACAACTATGCTATCACTAGGGCAGCCATAAAATGGGCCTAAATGGGCTCTATCAATTATTTAATTGGTCCTCTAATTCAATTAATTAGTGGCCCAATTAATTGTTCTCAAGTTGGACCTTTAATTTACCATTTAAATATAGGCCCGTGAGGTCAAATTAATTACTTTAATTAATTCATGTTGAACAAATTAATTATCAACACTTTGATAATTATTTAAGGATTAGAATATGCATTAATTTATTTCTATATAATCCGTTTGACTTAATTAATTAATTATGACGGTTCGCAACAGTACATAATTAATCAGTCAACATATCATATTGTTGCATTCCTTAATACAACAAAATAAATAATGCACGCATGGTCAAAACCTATTTGTGTGACCCTTTGAGGATTTATGCTATGTTGGACATGGAAAATAAATCGCTATTTATTTCCAATAATCATAAGCGGTATCTAGAACCACGTTATGATTCCCAATTCGCATAAATAGTGTACTGCTACAATATTTTAATCCTGCATAAGAAATAATAGTATTTCCTTGTCTGATTCTTATGTCACATGATATCATCGTATAATCCAAGATAGGAATGTGTCATTCTTGCAGATTATACGTTTCTTGATCTAGAGATGACTGTATCCGTTGCTAGCAAACAATCCATCTCCATCAAGGGGCCCAAACAGATATCATCGCTCACTAAGTAAATTAATGAGGGACATACGGTTTTCTTGATGAACAACTTTTCCCCGCACAATTCAAGAGAACATAAATAAAGTCCGTATAGCAGCCCTTATCAGGAATCAACGGTAGACGATATTTATTGAACCTATTCTCATGTGGAAAAGTTGAACCATCTCAAACTTAGAATCAAACTCAAACGAAATAAATAATGACACATAACACAATCCATATATTTATCTCATTGGGTCGTGTCCTGTACTATGTTCTATAACATATACATATGCAATTAAGTTGGCAACTCCTTACCTATGATCTGTAGAACTTAATCATCACTTAACTTACATACTAATCTTATCCGATAATTAATATTCATTGTTAATTATCAAGATTACGGACCTTTTAGATCTATTATTGTCATTTAATTATAAATGAACTACAGAGATCTACAATTCAGATCCTCAACCTGAATGATCTGTCAATTAATAAATCAAGGAATAAATGATCAAATATCATCAATAAAATAAACCATAGAAGTAGCCATATAATGATTGACTTCTAGGACATAACTCTAACAACTCATTCCATGTGCAATTTAAATTTTTATTACTTATTAACAAACAATTTACAATTGCTATTATACGGATCTAGATAATTATGCAAGTTGACACTTTAAGAGAACGGTAGAATGATTTATCTCTTCTAATCTTGTAACTAGAAGGCTCGACCTTTGCTTAGGAGTCGATGGGTAGCACACCACCACCACCTCGTCGGCTCGAGTCCACCTAGAAAATTAACCAAGGTCTCAAGACAAGTGCTAGCTTGTCCGAGACGATAACTAATTTCTTTGAATTCCTTCACACGATTAACTGTTTAACTGGAAAGGAAATTGCTCAACGCATGAGCTAGAGATGGAATTAAGAGCTTAAAATTAGAGAAACCAATTTTCTGCGCTGTGAACAGTACGTGAACAGTGCGTGAATAGTGCGGCCACAGAGAGAAGAGAGAGAGAATTAGATTTTTCTCCGACTTCTTCCCAAAGAAACTAATGAAGGCCTAGAACCTAAGATATCATATAAATTTGTAAACCTAGAGCTAACCTCACTAGTCGTTTTAGTTAAGCTTTAGGGTAGAACCCAAGAGACGGTTTAATTGATTACTAGACTCTACTTCCTCACGAAAGCTAGACAATTAATTTTTATGGAATTTTGAGTTATAAATCCTAAAGATGCAAGTAAATAAATATTTTTGCGTGTTTTAAATATCTAAAATAAATCTAAATGCTTAAAGAGATATTTTTGGTGTTTCAACAGTATAAAAGACGTCTTAGGGTTCAGGTTTCACTTTGGTTTGAACTCTAGAACACATAACTTATCACTTTTGTACTTCGAATGGTGTTTTTCAAGCGTATACCACTCTTGTTCGGTCCGAACAGGGATCCGTTCGGTCCGAACAGAAGGTATAAGTGTGTGGTTTTGACTCTTTATTAAACTTTATGCTTTGCGTTAGGGTTTGTTGGTCAAACCTAGATATTCTAAACCTCAGCTTTCGCTTTTTGGACTAGACACTGGTTCAATCACAACCTAATCTAATTAACTCGATTGGTTCACAACTTTTGGTATAGAATTCAATCAATTTAAATTTATTTGTTGGATTTCTTAGGGATATCTAGATGTCTTTTGAACTATATAAAAGTTACACTTTTGATGTCAACTAATCTCCCATTTCGGATCTACAATTTATCCCAAATACTTTATCTAAATTATCTTGATTAATCTAACTTTAGAACTTAACTAAATGTGACCATTTATCTAGAAGTTAATTAGATTCAACCAAGCAATTTAAACAAGCAATTAACATAATTCTCAACAAAACATATCATATCATATCAAGTTAAATCACGACATCCAAACCTACGTTACTTTCATACTCCTAAGACAACATAAATCTAGCCTAACATGAAAGCAAAATAAGATACAAGCTCCATCAAATCAAATATCAAGAGAAAGGAAGAAATAAATCAAGTATCGCTTCTAACTCAAGATACCGAACGTCTAGAGCCGCGCCTAGAATTGCTCCAAAGAAGATGCCGTGGTCGTGCTCTGCTGCAAGAGGTGAAATCCCATGCCTTTCGGCGCGAGAATGGTGGTGGAAAGGTTGCCAAAACGTGGTAGGAGGTGGAATTTCGTGTATGGTGGCTTGGCTCCCTTTCTTCTGACCTCCGGGCTCATTTATACTGATCTCCACGCACATAGAAAGATAATTGGAGCACCAAGGAAAGAAAACTTGCCAAAAGAACCAATTTTCCCGCATAAAAACTTGCCATTTGAGCTCTGTCGGTGCTCTGTTTTGACCGAACAGAGGAGAGAAAAGCTAGCAGAGGCTGCTACAGTGCCATTCGGACCGAACCACTGTTCATTCGGACCGAATGAACAGTGTTCGGACCGAACAGTAAGCATGATATTCAGATTTTGGTCTCTGCTAGTATTTTAAGCATTATTTCTTCATCCGGACTCCGATTGTGGTGATTCAAAAACCGTTGGACAGCTTAGGATGAGCTCTTCAATTCTATTGATTTCATTTGATCATTTTCTTTTCCTAAATCCACCATTTTATGCAATAATGATGTGTGATCCACCGAGTTCCTACAATACAATACAAAAACTACGGCAATACCCAAATCTAGACAAATATAGCACAAAAGCACATAAAAGCATAGTGAATGTAAGAGTTTGAGCTACTATTTAAGTGTAAAGTCCGGCCAAAATATAGATATAAATATGACATATCAGAAACAATCAATATATATATAGAACGTTTTCCATAATTAGGTTTCTCTCTTCTTATTTTCTCTTGGACACAAATGCCCCTCTATGGACGAAATTTTCAGAGATTAAGTGGGCCAAATCCATATGATATAGTGGCCCATTAATTCACTCTTTCAATTCGTCTCATATCGGACTTTCAGTTAACCGATTAACTAAAAGGCCAATTAGCTCAGTATAATAAATATGCATTGAACTAACTTAATTATTAATATATTAATAATTAATTTGGGATTAACATATACATTATATTATTTCTATATGATCCATTTGAGTTAATTAATTATAACGGTTCGCAACGGTATATAATTAATTAATCAACTTATCATATATTCGCAGTACTCGCTACTGCAAACAAATAAATAATGCACGTTTGGTTAAAGTCCTATTTGTGTGACCCTTTGAGGATTTATACTATATTGGCTATGAAAATAAATCATCATTTATTTCCATTAATCATAAGCGGTATCTTGTCCGTTCGCCTCCACTGAGAATTCCACTCTCTTTTCACTCCTGTTTTTCTATGTGCGTGCCTTGGTGGCTTTCATGCTGCTCTTTCCTGCCACAAAAATTATTGTTTTCAATCTAGTTTGATTCGAGTTTTGCTATGGTGAGTTGCTACTCACCAAAAGGTCGGTGAGTTGCGATGAAAACTTCTAGATCTAGTTCAAAATAACCGATCCAAACCGTCCAATATGATATCCCTATTGAAATCTCCATTCAAACCAAATTTTACATTTTTTCAAAATTTTTAAGTATTTTTTTGAAATTTCAGAAAATCATTAATCTAATTAGTTCTGAACCGTTAAAAAATAACAGTTTTAGTTTTTAAAAATCCGAAAAAAATACTTAAAAATTTCAAAAAAAATAAAATTTGTTATGCATGTTGATTTCAATAGATAGATCATATTGGACGGTTTGGATCAGTCATTTTAAACTAAATCTAGGAATTTTGATCACAACTCACTACAACCCATCGTAAGCAAAACTCGTTTGACTCTGCGCACCAGGAAACGCTACATTGAGCTCTTCGTAGAAGATAGTAAAGGATGCACGTGACGAGTTTCTTTGATTCTGAATGGACTGGGATCATATGAACCAAAAAATATTATCACGAGGGATAAGGATCAACTCACATCCTCCTACCTTCAAAGGTTGGTAGAGTGCCAATCTTTGATCTAGACCGTCAGATCTAATCTCAATGGTTATGGAGTCCCGTGCATAATACCAGATTGATAGGTCCGAAAAATTTTAACCATCGAGATTAGATCGAACGGTCCGGATCAAAAGTTGGCACTCTACCAATCTTAAAAAGGTTGGCAGAGGATACGGTCTCGATAAGGGTTCGTGGTGTGCATGCTCCAAATTCACATGATAATCTGTTAAACCTTCTAGCTTCTTCTCCCACTGCGTGTTCCCAACACTGCACTTTACTCCTCTATCAAATTCGTTACTAATGGGCTGGACCGTCCATGGACAATATGAATTGGACAGTGTTGGACATTTTTTGGTTGGACAATTTTTGGTTTGGATTGAAGTCCAGTCCAAGTCCAATTGTTAAGTCTTATCTAGACAATTATGGATGAATTGTGGATAAATACGGACTTAAGTACAAATAGATTCAATTTGAATGGATGTGATTGTTCAATGCATATATATACATGAATATGGTTTGATTGTAAAACTTATATATATGTTTCTTAATGGTTGAAAATTTTGTTAAAATTTTCAAATGTCAAAATTTTGAAATTTCAGATTTTAAATTTTGAATTTCAAAAATACAAATTTTAAATTTTCAACCTTTGTTGATCACTTAATTTATATATGTTTTTATCAAGTGAAATCAAACTAGATTAAGTTAAGTGAAATCACTTAATTTTCAACCATTCGTTCATTTGTTGAATTAACTTGATTTCATACAAATGAACGAATCTAGTTTGATTTCATACTAGATTAAGTGATCAACAAATGAACGAATCTAGTTTGATTTCATACTAAATTTGCAGTTAGGTATGAAAACACCAAACTAGATTACAAAATCTGAATTACAAAAAGAATATGAATTGGTGGAGGATCAAGTAGAGGAGTATTGGAAGCAGAGGTCAAGGTTAAATTGGCAGATTCATGGGGATAAAAACACCAAATTTTTCCACATGGTGGAAACAAATAGGAGAAGGTGAAGATGCCACTGTCGATGCCGGCACCGCCAGAATATCTCTGGCTAGTCCTGACAAGACTGGAAATTTAGGCACCTTCAACTTCCACCATGCAAGGATGTCAAATTGAGCCTCCAAAGCAGTTTTATCCAAGGGCTCAGATAAATAATGTTCAAGCTCTGACTTGACTGGTTCTGTGGTTTGCTTATCAGCCATGAAACTTTTCAGTCCAGCCCTTATATTACTGATTGTGTCACTACTTGATGCCCCAGAAGTTTGGTTCCTGAAACAAGCATAAAAAATTAGTAAGTAAGAATGTAAGAAGGAAGTGATGAAATTTAATAAGTGATTGCAACTTTGCAAGTGTACCTATGACTCTGAGTTCTTGTTTAACTATCTACTTGGCTCTGCAAGGATGTGGAGTATGCCTCCAAGTATTCTTTGAACATAGCATTGATGCAAGCATTCAAGTTTGACATATACCATTCATAGTTGGTAGGATATATCAATTTAAAATAGTACTCCACAACTGTTAGCTTGCATCTTGGATCCAGAACACAAGCAATAGCTAACAGTGTATTTCCACAAGTCCAATACCTTTCCCACTTAGCAAACATTTTGCTACCCATCAAAACAATAAAACTATAAGGACTGCTCTCCATATTTTTAATGCTTACATACACCTCACAGAATTCAGGAAAGTACAAGTTAAGTGTGGGATACTTGGTTCCACTAAATTTGAGTGTGGCAGTGTAAAAAATCTTCAAACTGTCCATTAATGTCTGCACTGCTTGCCATTCCCTGTCATCTGGTTTGAGTGTGTAATGCTTATCAAGAGTAGCATACCTCTCAATTGCAGGTCTGAGCTGCAAAGCTAGCTCCAACATAAGATATGTTGAATTCCACCGTGTTGGAACATCCCATGCTGGTTTCTTATTTGGAACCTTAACCTGAAAAAATAAATATAGGTTAGATCATAAGCTAAAGCACATAAAGGAAATTAATGAAAAGAAAATAAGGTTAAGTACAGACCTGAGATGCTGCCAACTGAAATCTCTCCATTCTAGCTTGCGAATGACGAAGGTACTTCATCGTTTCGCGAACTTTTTTAATCTCATCATGTAGCACAGAAAGCCCATCTTGAACAACTAAGTTCAAGATGTGGCATCCACATCTTTGGTGAAACACTGAGCCATCTACAGACAGGTCTTCTTTCTACAAATCAACAAACAAGTATTAGTTAGTCATTAAAGGTATTAATTAGTCAATTAAGGACATTTTATATAAGTCATTACCAGTTGCCCATTAAGTAGCTCTCTGATGCAAGCATCATTAGAAGATGCATTGTCAAGCACAAGGCTAAAAACTCTTTTGTCCAAGTTCCACATCACCAACATACTATACAATGCTTCAGCAATATTTTTTCCAGTGTGTGGAGAGGGAAGAGGGGTAAAGTTAACTATCATTTTCCTAATTCTCCAACTATCATCTATGTAATGAGCAGTCAGTGCCATAAAACCCCTGTCCCCTAAGTGATTGGTCCACAAATCACTAGAAAAACTAACTTTACACTCTAGTTTACCAAACTCTTCATACAAAGATTTCCTTTCTTGTTCATAAATACTAATACAATCAGACCTAAGAGTATTCCTTGATATCAACTTGAACTGTGGTTGAAGACTCTTTAAGAACACCCTAAAGTAATAGTGAGTAACAATATTAAAGGAATACTCATGGACAATGACCATGATTGCTAAGTTCTTCCTGCATATGGCTTGGTCAAATGACCATACAGCAAGTTTGTTCTCACCTAAAAAAAAGTAAACTAGTTAGACTTGAACAAAACAAATAAAATGATAAATGATTAGTTAACTTGAAGTGGTTTAAGGCTCTTTACCTGCTGCAGGACCAGTCTGCAACATCTGTTGCAATTTATCGGGTTTCGACCGCTTATTTGGTCTGTTCTTGCATCCCTTAGTATAATGATGCCTCAATGATCCAGTACCCTTTTGGTTTCCCATTGTATAAACTACACCACAATAATTACAAACAGCATCATAAGACCCATCATCTTGAACTACACCCTTTGTGAAGTGCTTCCATACATCTGCAGTCATGACTTCCCTATATCTTCTCTTTTTTGACCCTTCAGGTGCAGTTCCAAGTGCACCAGGGCCTTGTGTGACAGGATTGTCAGTATTGTGAGCATCAATCTCAATTGTTTCAATTTGCTCAGGGGTCAAATCTGGATGTAAGCCCATGCCAACAATTCATTTCAAGAAAGTTAGCAATCTATTTCAAGAAAGCCAGCCAAGCATCTAAGCTAGCCAAGCATTTCAAATAATTAACAAGCTAACAATTCAAGAAAGCCAGCCAAGCATTTCACAAATTATCAACCTAACAATTCAACAAAGCTAGCCAAGCATTTCAAAAATTATCAACCTAACAATTCAAGAAAGCCAGCCAAGCATTTCAAATAATTATCAACCTAACAATTCAAGAAAGCCAGCCAAGCATCTAAGCCAGCCAAGCATTTCAAATAATTATCAACCTAACAATTCAAGAAAGCCAGCCAAGTATCTAAGCCAGCCAAGCATTTCAAATAATTAACAAGCTAACAATTCAAGCAAGCCAGCCAAGCATTTCAAAAATTATCACGCTAACAATTCAAGAAAGCCAGCCAAGCATTTCAAATAATTATTAAGCTAACAATTCAAGAAAGCCAACCAAGCATCTAATTATCAAGTTAACAATTCAAGAAAGCCAGCCAAGCATGTAATTATCAAGCTAACAATTCAAGAAAACTAGCCAAGCATCTAACTATCAAGCTAACAATTCATTCCAAGCATCTAAGTCAGCCAAGCACTATCAAGCTAACAATTCATTGCAACTTTGCAAGCATCTCAGTCACAATAAGAAAAAAAAGAGATAAGATAACATACTCATTCTTAGCTGAAATATCAGCTGAGATATCAGGCTCAGATTCACTCGTTGGATCAGCCATTAAAGAAGCTAAGCAAGTCACAAGTCACAACTGCAAAAAAGAAAAAACCAGATCACAAAAAATCAGACAAAAATTAGAAACAAAAAAATAAAAATTACTCAAAAAATTACAGAAACAGAAAGCAAGAAAATGTTTACCTTACTGGCTTACTTCCCTCTGTGCTTTTCTCTGTCTCTACTTTTTTTCTCCTCTTCTTTCTTTCTTTGTATTTCTCCTCTTTTTTTTTTCTTTGTATGTACCTGTACAGCTGTACTACCCTTGCTATATAACAGAAACAAAATATTGGTACAAATGATTGTTTCTGTACCATACTGCTTGTACCAAGTACCATATTCGAGAGACAAAGGTCATAGATCAGCAAAAAGGAAGTGTTTGGTACAACAAATAACAGCTTCTGTACCGTATTACCTGACTACCTGTACCACGCAAGTCGCAAGAAAGGAACTGTCATAGAGACACAGATCGACAGAAGAGAAAAGGCATAGACATACAGAGAGAGGCGCCATCTAACAAATCGCCTGATTCAGATCGGCGGAAAGGAATAGTCGCAAGTCACAAGTCACAGATCGACAGAAAGGATGTAGCTATCCTACTATGCTAGGGTCTCACGCGTGACAACTCACGAGAGAGAGAGAGAGAGAGAGAGAGAGAGAGAGACAATGGAGAGTTGGAGACGACAGAAAATAGAGAGAGCGACGCTTCTAGGGTTTCTAATGCGCGTGCGCCTCTATATCTCCGCTGCAGCTCCCCTCCCTCTGCAATTCCTCTTAATTCCAATCGATAAAATTCTAGGCTGCCTCTTTATTCCTGATGGGCCAACGGAAGAACGGCCCAAACATAAACGAAAACCCACTATTCCGTTTCCGTTCCGTTGTTACCGACGTAACTGGTTTCAGTTCCGTTTCTGTTCCGCTCCTTGAAACGCAACAAAAAACCCTTCCGTTTCCGTTCCGCCTGTGACACCCCACCGCTTTGACTGAATTTGACTTGTTGACTGTTGACCAGAGTTGACCAACTTTGACCGAAATCTGATCTTTGACTAGTCAAAGCCTATGCTTGACCGAATTAGATGGAAAAAAAAAAATAGAAAGCCTGTATGTCTTTTTACTTCCTTTGACCACCGAATGAAAATGAATAAGCATAGAAACTTTGCCACCTCCTGCTTTGTAGATACACGTGTCTTCTTTGTATTAATTATTGGTTTGTACCTTTCCTTTATTAAGCCGTATGTCTCTTCTTCAATTGTGTTTACAAATCCGAAATGCATCTTTAACCTTCCATGGAACCCATGTCCAATCTAAATGAGTTTTACTATTTTCTCATACAAATAAAGTTCAATTGATTATTTTGATATGTCGGCCGATTGGAATTCCTACGTCGCCGTCGATTGAACAGTCATTCTGATTCGCTTGTGATTTCTGAACTGCTCAGCCAAGTAACCGGACTTCTCTATATTTAATTTCGTATTGATTGATTGATTGATTTGATTTATCGTTTGGTTTTGAAATATCGAATATGTTTACTGAATTGTGATTGGTATATTTTATGAGATATCGGGTTTGGAAATTGGATTTGAAATGGAAACTGAATTTTGAGCCCTGATCCTCCTGAGTTCGGGGAGGGGCCGGTCCTGATCCTCCTGAGTTCGGGGAGGGACCACTCTGACTGACTGACTGGCTAAACCCGATTATCTCCGTAAAATATATTATTTATTATGTGGATTAATCCGATCTGATTGAATTTTGTTATAATAATTAATTATAGAGAAGCTGCGTCGTTAAATAACCGGTTACTGAGGTTTGTACCTGACTTTGTTTGTTTTTCTGTTGCGACGTAGGTTGACGGGCCGTCGGATGGATGCAGAAGATACCGTTTCAGCTCGCGCCCCGCGACCCGTCGGTGAGGGACGTGACAGATGGTATCAGAGCATTCGTTCCTCGGACTGTGTTTGGGTCCATGTCGTTTCATTTGGAATTTGATTTTGATATATTCATGTTGTTCTGATTTGATTTCTGTTTACTTGGATTTGATTTGTTATCATCCGTTTGAATTTCGCGGACGAAATTCTTTTGAAGGAGGGAAGAATGTGACACCCCACCGCTTTGACTGAATTTGACTTGTTGACTGTTGACCAGAGTTGACCAACTTTGACCGAAATCTGATCTTTGACTAGTCAAAGCCTATGCTTGACCGAATTAGATGGAAAAAAAAAAATAGAAAGCCTGTATGTCTTTTTACTTCCTTTGACCACCGAATGAAAATGAATAAGCATAGAAACTTTGCCACCTCCTGCTTTGTAGATACACGTGTCTTCTTTGTATTAATTATTGGTTTGTACCTTTCCTTTATTAAGCCGTATGTCTCTTCTTCAATTGTGTTTACAAATCCGAAATGCATCTTTAACCTTCCATGGAACCCATGTCCAATCTAAATGAGTTTTACTATTTTCTCATACAAATAAAGTTCAATTGATTATTTTGATATGTCGGCCGATTGGAATTCCTACGTCGCCGTCGATTGAACAGTCATTCTGATTCGCTTGTGATTTCTGAACTGCTCAGCCAAGTAACCGGACTTCTCTATATTTAATTTCGTATTGATTGATTGATTGATTTGATTTATCGTTTGGTTTTGAAATATCGAATATGTTTACTGAATTGTGATTGGTATATTTTATGAGATATCGGGTTTGGAAATTGGATTTGAAATGGAAACTGAATTTTGAGCCCTGATCCTCCTGAGTTCGGGGAGGGGCCGGTCCTGATCCTCCTGAGTTCGGGGAGGGACCACTCTGACTGACTGACTGGCTAAACCCGATTATCTCCGTAAAATATATTATTTATTATGTGGATTAATCCGATCTGATTGAATTTTGTTATAATAATTAATTATAGAGAAGCTGCGTCGTTAAATAACCGGTTACTGAGGTTTGTACCTGACTTTGTTTGTTTTTCTGTTGCGACGTAGGTTGACGGGCCGTCGGATGGATGCAGAAGATACCGTTTCAGCTCGCGCCCCGCGACCCGTCGGTGAGGGACGTGACACCGCCAGGACGGAACGGAACGAAAAACGGCCGAAACGGCAGGGTATTGACACCGCTACTTCTGTGATATCATTTACCCACTTTCTTGCCTTGTCTTCAATATTCCAAAGCCCCTGCACATCTTTAAAATCAGGATTTGCTCTCAACCTAAACATAGTCATTCTATCTGGACACACTTCCTTAGCATGACCAATTAAACCATAGAAATAGCAGATTTTCTTAACATTTTCATAAACCAGATAAAGATCATATTTAATTCCCATTTCCTTATTTTCCATAACCAAAGTATCTTTGACACCCTTTCACAATGGAACCTGCATTTTCACCTTGTATGCCTTCTTCCCATTATAAAAGAAACTCCTTGCATCTGAAATTGGAGTTCCCACTTTTGTGAGCAGAGCTGGGATTCCCTCAACCATGAGAACGCAAGGTGGTATTCCATGCACCTGGACCCAAATTTCAATATTTTCAAACCTAACATTTAACAATTGTTCTCTATTATAAACTCTCTTTAAAACCAAAACATCACCATTAAAATCCCAGGCACCCTTATCTAAAATCCTCATCATCTCTCCATCAGTCACAAACTCCATGAGAAAAACATTTCTCCCTTGTGCTTGCACTTTTGTTCCAGGTTGCAGTCTCATATCAGCTTTTATCCTTCTAACAAAACGAGACTCATGAATGAGTTCTTCTGTAAGGATTTTAATGAGAATGCACCTGTTCCAGTTTGTACTTGGTGTGTACTGCGTTGGAACCTGCACCACCTTTTCGTCTTCACCCTCAAAATTCATCTTCTGCAGAAAATCTTGCAACAACTTTTCTTCTTCCATTTTTACAGAGAAACTTTCTCTCTCAAAATTTTTGTTGTGGTCTCCTTGAAGATAATGCAAAGAGAGAGAAGTATTTTCTGGCACCCTCTCACCTCCTAATATACATCTTTTATTTGGAAAAAGAGTCGCATTAAATCTTGGTAAGAGTTGTGCTGCTACAATACATGTCGATTTGACTTGTCTGAATAGAGGGGTTGTTGAGACACTCAATTACTTTGACCCTTGATTTCCCTGCACTGCCTTGTTGTTTTTCTCCAGTAATTTGACAACCAGATTTTCTCCATTCACAACCTTTCATTTCTTGTAGAGCCAAATTTGATTGTGTACGTGACATATTTATATTCTTACAATCCTTTTTATATTGCAGACCTAAATAATTTTTAATAGGCTCCCATCTTTTATTGGGCTTCTGACTGAGGCCTTCCAATTTACTATTAAGACTAAACCCCTTTGGCCCACTACAATCCTGAAGCTTCACGAGAACACTAGAGTACTCTCCGGGCTCCTTAACAGCACTTGGTTCACAAAGACTAGAAACAAGTTGTACCTTCTTCTTCGGTGTACCACCGGTGTAAACAACATTTGCAGGTATCTCTTTGCTGGATGGAGAGTCAGACGGGCCAGAAGAAGAACCTGAAGAAGAACTCATGTCTTCAAAATGTCTATTTAGTCTATCAAAACCTCCAATCAACTTGATTCTCATCTGCCTATCCCTTTCATCCTCATCAGTATCACCCTCACTAGACCACCCATCCAGATCATCCCAGTCATCACCATCTCTAACCTTCTTAGGCACCCATGTGTCAAAACTCCAATTTATAACATACACCCGACATCTTCTCTTTCTTGTTCCATACTTTACTGTAATTCTCTTTGGGATTTCCCTCGGGTTCTCACAAGTAATCCAAGCATAGATACTCCTCCTATCTTTTCCATACATATTCTCATGGTCAATAGACAAACAGGTGCCAAAAACTGAAACCGCTTTATGAAAATATTTTTCTGTCCAACATTCTAAAGGGAAATTTTTAACACAAATCCTAACTCTGTATTTTTCGCAAAACTGGGTAGATCCATTATCTGGATGAAAATGAAGAATCCACCAATTATTCCTTATGCCCCACAAGCTCATACCATTTACAATGTCATCTAAATCGGTACCATTTTGTATTCTTACCACATACGACCCATTTGTTATCCTCCATTCAGGATAATTCTCCACTGTTCCTCCAAATCTCCGCACCAGTTCCAATTTGACTTCTTCTATATTCCCTTCATTTGACCTGGATTCATCCATTACTAAGATAGCACTTTCAATCTCCTGTCTCAGGGCATCAGATTCTTCCGAGGGCTCTAAGTTTATACTCAAATCCTTCTTATAAAAACGATTTGCCACCGCCATGGCTTTAGGTGGAAAGGGGTTTAGACCCCAAAAGTTTTTTAGAGAGATTAAGAGAGATTTAGAGGGGCAAAGAGAAAGAAGAGGAATTTAGCGAGGTAAAACAGAAGTTAATTTCAGAAGTTAATTTTAGAAGAAAAACAAGACTATAAGAAAAGAAGTGTTTTGAGGGAGAGAGAAGTATTTTAGAGAGAGACGCTCTCAAACAGTACTTTTAACACAGGATGGCTGTACCAAACAGTCCTTTAAAAGGACTGCTGAGGATTTCGGTCCGTTTGGTCATGGACACTAGTTCTCTATTATTGGACTGGATTAGACGTGGATTGCAACCCGTCCACTAGCAGCCTTGTATGCGTAACACAGGAAGAGAGAGAGAGAGCGACGGGCCAAGGGGCTGTGCCTGGCGAGCTCCGCTCCGATTCTTTGGTGTGATAATCTGGGACTACATTCCTTGCCGCCGATCCAGTGCATCATCAACGCACAGAGTACATTCAAGTGGACATCATGTGATTATGATCTCTATCGCTTGCTCTCTCTCTCAACCTTCCCTCTCTTACTGTTATCAAAGAAAGAAAAAGAAGCGGCAAGGCAAGTGAAGGCAGAAGGCGAGGGTTGAGCAGCTGTTGTGCCAAATCGTCTCCACTTTCTCCTGCTCTCCATCCATCCTGCTGCTTCATTTGATTAGGCAAGAAATATTGCATTTTGTTCCTTTTTGATAGTGGTAATCAACAGATTTTATAATTATTGGCAAACCATAGAATATGAACTATGTCAAAATATATTTTGCTTTGTTTCTTTTTTCAGGTTCAATTAGCTGATCAATTTTTCTTTAACTGAGCAAGTGCTAAAGGATCGAGATGTCAGGGCTAAAGATTGCCAATGTATGCTCCACCAAATTTCGAGCTTGCGTCAACCCATGATTGGATATGTAATCATCTTCTCTTAGATTTTCTCAGTACAAAAAATTATTGCCATTTCGTCTGGCATCATCATGACTTTCTTATGTTTTCAATACTGCCAAGTTAGGTAAAAAAACGGAAGAGAGGAAACCCAATCTTATACTCTCATCATTTTTTTTTTTTTTTTTTACAGAAAATACTATAGATAATTATACTGGCAAGAAGATATCATCATTATCATTACTTTCTTATACTGGCATCTCCATCAATGGTTTTCCTCTACAGAGAGAGTCATGATGATGCTCCTATTTTGTCTGGCATCATCAAATGGAAGAGAGGAAGATGATGATGCCAGTATAAAATTACTGTCAAGCTAGGTTAAAAAAACACTTTTTTACGTTTGCATTAGAGCAGACATAAAATTCTAGACGAATGGGTTTCGGATGAGTAATGAAAATTTCATGGAGGTTTTAAGTGTTCATGTTCCTTTTAGTATTTTTCTTTTATTTTGAAAAATTTAGAACTGATCTACGTAAGTTATTTTGCTTCATATTTTTAACTGATCTGCAAATTATTGCCGTCTTTTTAGCCATTCATGTTGAATTGGTGTATCTTAATTTTAATATCTCTTTGTTTATTATTTTGTATTTTCAATGTGTAGATGTCCGCATTGTAACTGACTGTTATAAGGGCGATTTTATGTATGCATCTTTAAAGATATATTTCGATGTTTAGGAATTCAGTGTTAGTATATGATATGGCCTTTTACTAATTTAGAAAAAGGATCTCTAAATCATTCTGCTTTTGATTTGAACATGGTAGAAAGTTTGAAAAGTAATTTATTCCTCTCAGCTATTGAATAACCTTTTGGCATCTTCTTTTCTGGAGAGGATTTACTTTGGCTCAAATCAAGCTATTGAATAACTTCCGTCGCCCTCCCTATATTGTTTATTAAAATTCAGCCTAATTTAATAATTTCAGAGTGCAGGAAAAGCATGGAAGGTGCCTCTGCAATTGGAGTGCAACAAATTGGGTGGTGAAATGAACTCCTAAATTATAAGCATGGATAATATAAAAATTGAGCACATTCCACATGATCTACTAGCGATGAATCTACTAAAGAGATGTTGAGACCCACCTGGGTGGTGAGACCAGTGCCTTAGGTGTGTCACTTCAGCTGACCTAATTGCTGGCTGCTGACTGCGCCTTGCTACTTTTATGGATTTGGACAAGGCAAGGCAACAAGTCTATGTTCATAACGTATTCAAAAGCAAGAAAAATTACATTAATATTTTCAAATTTCAGATTTTTAAGGAACTCTGCTCAATGTTAGCAAGAATTAATGGTTTGAAGGAGTGCCTTTTATTGGATGCTGGTAATGTTTTTCAGAAGATGAGTCACACCAGCAAGGGTTGACATGATAGGCTCTGCCTACTTCAAGAGAGGAGCATGCAATAGGTTAGTTTCTAACTATTATGATGCTCAGTAATATTCGATAATTAGCATGTGCGAACTATGATCGGTTATTAATTTAGCTCCTCATAGGAGCAATAAGATCACTTATAATATATGTGTGTTATTTCATATTTCTTAGAGAAATTATTAGTCTTGCTTGATTTTTTTTTTTTTTTCATTTCAGAACATGTATTTTTTATTCTGCCTTTCAGTATTAGTAAAAAATGGGGGTCTAACATATCTTTCTGCCTTTAAGAATATATTACATTAGTGTTCTTTCCAGATCAAATTTTGAATTGTCTAAGAACTATTTACTTCTGAGAAAAAAAATATGTTTGCATGAAAACCTCACAATTGAACTTCCCTTAACACTTTCTCTAAGATTATGTCGGAGTATCGAGAGTTGCAACTAAGAAAATCACTCATTCTTTGGATACAGTTGTTAGTTCGAATTTGTTATTTGTTTCTTTTTCTCACTATTTTACAGAAATTAGACAACATAAAATGCTCTGGAGATATTACTTTTGGAAATATGAGATATGTAAATTTGATTTGCTAATGTCCTTTTCTAGGCCAACCACTATACTGGAGCAATTTCATGTGCAATAAACTGGTCCTTTTTAGGAAAAAAAGTGCATCAACATGAAAAGGTAGTGGTACAGAGCTCCGTATTCCATTTAGATTGTCCTTATCGGTTGATGCATCCAAAGATTAATTTATGATTGAATATTACAAACTGTAAAGCAGAACTTGATTATGGTTTTTCCAATCATTGCCTCTTTGAATAGAATCAATTGAAAATAGCGAAAAGTTATACTGATATGTTATTTAAACAAAGCTGCACTTTAAGAAGAGTCTTGTTCCTTTTGTGTTATGACATGAAGGAACAATGGGTGAAGGATATTTCTAGCTGCGGCATCTTCAACAATTTCAAGAGCTTAAAAGTTGGAGTATGGAACATGGTTAATAATTTCAGTTTGGTTGCTTGTTTTCTTGAGCTTTCCCCTCTTCTAGAACAGCTCACTTTGCAGCTTGATAGAGTAATCTCTCTTGTTCTCTTTGATTGGTTAAAGCTCTCTCTATCTCATTTGCTCTTTAATTGGTTAAAACTCTCTTACTTTTGCTTAGAAATAACTTTAAATGGTTCTTAAGATAGGAAACATGGTATCTTTTTAATAACAAAATTGAGTACTGGTGGTATTGCCCAATTTAGTTACCAATACTGTTTGGGTATCAGATTTTTCCTAAATTTTTGCTTAAACAAGGCTTCTGAATGAAATTTGGCTGAATTGACCAGTTTTCATGTTACTCTGCCATTCAGGATAAGTTGGAGTGTGTATTAAGTTTGCATATCTACAAATATGGTACCAGCATGACCTGACTGGTACATTTGTAAGCTACATATGCTGAGAAGATTTGTTTAAAATGTTTTTCATTTACCTTATACTGTTTTATTTTACTAAATTATTAGTGGCGAGATGTAATACAAGAAATGCTTTGGCAAGATGTTTCCTTGGATTTTTTGGAATTTTTGAGAGTGAAGGAGGCTTGTAAGAAGGACAAACTGGTACATTTTTAATCTAAGCTCCATATACTGAGAAGATCTGTTTTAAACTCTATTGTCATTATTTTATTCTTATAACTTGTTTTTACTGATAAAATAGAGACGAGGTATTATACAAGAAATGCTGAGGCAAGATGTTTCTTTCCAGATTGACTACCTTGATAGTAACATCAGTTGTAAGATAAAGGACAAATTGGCTAGTAAGATGGTTAGTGTGTTGGGTCAACATGTAGAGACTATTAGAAATATTAATGCGAGGGAATATTGATATTTTCTAAGTTGATTAGTGTCACTTTGTTTCGTCATTAAGCAAGGTTTGTTCGATGGGCAACACTGAATATATATATTATGATGCTTGCTCTTTTGTGGCCTATGTTTGAATTAGAAGAGTGAAGTATTTTGAGACCTTATGTGGTGATGTTTTGTATAATGTAACTATCTTGTTGCTTATATTAAGTGTAGGGTGCAATGCCAATTTTTTCCTTTGTTTGCCATCTTGCTGATGCTATCTAGCGTTTATCTTCTGTCCTTTTTTCTTAATTCTACCCAATATATGTCATCTTTTTTTTAAATAAATTTGTTGGTTTTAGGTGGTAGCTGTGTCCGCACCTTAAAATTTTTATGTTTATTTGCGAAGTAAACTTGCATGTATTGTGAGTATACACATTTCATTCTAAAATCCCTATTATCGAACTGTTTATAAGTTCTAAACTGCTTCACTCTCTAACATAATTGTTTGAGTTAGCATGACTATTAATGTTGATAACAAGATACCGAGCATTTCCTTTGACGTTTTGTGATTCTTAGATTGTGGTAGTAAGACATGATTAAAAAACCCCAATTGGCTAATGGCAGGTAGCATGTTTTAGTTGCGTTACAGTAAAAAAAATCCTCCAATTGAAAATTTGTAAGGTCTAAATTCTAAAAATACTCCGTACAAAAGAAATAGGTTTGAGTAACTCCCAGTGAAGTATCTTGTTATCTGAGCAGTTTTTGCTCCAGCTTATTATGTACAGAATTAGAATTTATACCTTACAAATTTTCATGTGTCAGGGAATGAACCTACATGAGGTGCCAATACTAGGATTGATGGTGCGCTCCGCAGGGAGACGGGAATAATTCGAGGATCCCAATTTTATAGGAGACCTGTCTGATTCAACAATTATCAAGGTATTCCGAATGCAATAAAAAGATTAATAGTCATAGTAGCATTTTATTATTTTATATGACTATGTAGAGTACTTTTAACTTTTAACAGCTGTTTGAGTTGTATTATATTATCAGATTTTTCAGTTTGTTAATCAGTTCAATTGTTAAATCAAAAAAAAAAAAATCAGTTCAATTGGCTATATAAGGAGCCGACAGTCCTAAAATTCTGGTTCTAGATTTGTTTTGTTCTATGTTTGACCTAAGGCAAGCAAAGGTTGCCATTTTCATGAACCCACATATAAAGGATATTCCTTCCAAGGGGGAGCACCACGCAAGTGCGACTGCGTGCGGCCTGCATTTCTGATAAAGAGCTCGATCACCAAGTCTATATATGACCATTGTAGGCTATAGGCCTATAGCACAATGTCAAAATTGAACTACACAATGCATAATGCACAATGTCAAAATACAGCGCGTTGGTTGATAATAACAGAGAGCCCTTAAATTTCGAAAAGAAAAAGCCCTTTGTGGACAGCATTGTGGGCTGTGCCGCTGTGGCTGACGCTTTTCCATACAAGTTACCTCTCGACTCTTATTAGAGAAATTTGGTAATATAATAGGGCTTGCAGTGATGTGCACGAAGAGTACGTGACATCAACTAAAGATTTTGTTTTCCTTCATTTTCCTTTTCAAAACTTCTCTTTAGCATTAAAAAAATTCTAATAAAACAAAACTTGGTACGACAAAGGAAGGAATACAGAGGCGGCTATTTAATAAACAGGAATAAAGTTGAAAAACACTAAAACAGGTATTCTGCGAGATTAGAATTCATTTAGTAACGGTGTGACGAGTCACTGATGCTTCCACTTTGTCTTTAATCAAAGATGGTCGCTTCATCGTTTGTAACTTTGTGAATGCTCCGCAGCATGTAATGCTTAAAGTCAACGCTCTAGAGGTTCATCTTAATTTTTCGCCACTACATTCAATTATCAATCTTTGTCTATTAGTTCATCTCTCTCTCTCTCTGGATCTCTTGCCAGGGTCTCCCCATTTCTGTTTCTTAAATCTCGTTTTCTCATCTCTCTCTCTCTGGATTGTCTATTAATTAAACACAACCGATCTCTAATTTGTATTCCTTTTTTTCATTTCTCTATCCAATCTCTACGCAAACAATTTTGTCATTCCAAAATCGAAAAAAAAAACAATCAGAACTAGAGAATAATAGAGATCAAAAGAAAAAAAAAAAAAAAAATTGAAGAAAACTTGCTTTGAGCAGGAACAGAAATATAACCAAGATGGCAAACTGGGTCTCATCAGCTATTTCCTTCATTGCTGAGTGTGCTGCATCTGGTATCGTTGAGATGGGTCTTTCGTACTTAGGCAAGCGCATGCTGCCAGATGACAGTGAAGAAGCTCTAAGGAGGGTAAAGGCGGCTCTTCCCCAGATCAGAGCTGTCATGGTTGTTGCTGAAGCACTGAAAATGAAGGACCCAAGTTCTAGTGAATGGGTCCAGCAATTTAGGGAGGCTGTTGATGCAGCTGAAGATGTGCTCGACGAGTTGGAGTACAAGAAACTGAAGGATATGGTTGAAAACCGAAATAAAGTGGGTCAATCTAGTTCTAGCTCAAAAAAGAAGACAAAACGATGTGCTGTCAGTGGTGATATTGTGGAGAGGTTGAAGGAAGCTGTTACAATGTTGGATCAGGCTGTTGCTGGTGTGGAGCGTCTCCTTCAACATGCTGATAGGTTAGGCATTCGCTATCTTTCTGAATCACGAGTAGAGGTTGGCACCGATTTAATCCGTGAAACTACTTCCTTTTTAACTCAGAGAGAGGTGATTGGTCGGGATGTTGAGAAGGGTAAGATACTTGGTTGGCTGAAACAGCCGACTCATGCTCGACTCTCTTCTTTTGGTATTTTTGGGGTTGGTGGATTGGGAAAAACCACTCTTGCACAATTTGCATATCAAGAGATCCATGGGTTGAGTTATTTCGAAAATATAATTTGGGTTTGTGTTTCTACTGACTTTAGTGTTAAAGCTGTAACTACTAAGATGCTAGCTGAGCTAGGAGGGAGTAGACGCAGTGATAATCCATTAAATGTACTACAGCAGAGCTTGAAAGAAATGACACTTTCAAAGAAAATTCTTCTCATTCTTGATGATATCTGGGAAGATAAAAAAAGAGAAGATTTGGAACAACTGATTTCCCCTTTACGATTTGCACAACATGGAAGTAAAATCATATTCACAACTAGAATGAAATCAGTTTCCGACTTGCTTTCCAGTGTTATAAACACTGAACACGAATCTCTAGCATTAGAAAAGATGGGAGAGCAAGAGTTAAGGTTGATCTTTAATAGCTATGCTTTTAATGGTTTTAACCCTAACAATTATGGAGATTTGCAAGCAATTGGAGACCAGATAGTAGAAAAACTGCAAGGTAGTCCATTATTAGCAAAAGTGATTGGTAGCTTACTGAATTCACACATGGATCAACCCTATTGGAGGAGAATTTTGAACCACGACTCTCTAATTAACTTAGACCAAGCAAATCATGTCATGGAGGTCTTGAAGTTGAGCTACTACAATTTACCAGCAAATTTGCAGGTATGTTTCAGGTTTTGTAGTATATATCCTCAAGACTACATGTTTGATAAAAATGAGCTGATCGAAATGTGGATTGCTTCAGGATTTATTCCAACGCAATCATGTCATGATAAAAATCAGAATGATATTGGAGAAGAGTACTTCAATTATCTTTTGAGGAAATCATTCTTTGAAAAAGAATATTGTGAGCCAGAGGCGAAATTTCGGACCGATTTCGGAGCCATTTCGGTCCGAAATACGTCGGAAATTATGTAAATAATTTATTTCCTTATTTTGTTTTAAAGCAAAAATAGAAACAATAATTATGGCCACCTATATTTCTATAAAGGTGCGTCCCTTCCTGCAGAACCTATCTTCTTCCTCTCTCTATCTCTCTTGTACTCGAATTATTGAAAAGAAATAAAAAATGGTGGTGTGTGTGTGTCGTGGACGTAGGTACAACTTGTACTGAACCACGTAAAAATCTTCGTGTCTCTCTGTGTTATTTTTCCTTCTTTATAATCTTCTTTACATGGTATCAGAGCGGTAGGTTCTGAGATCTGTTGATTTAATAGTTGTGCGAGCGACTGCATAACTTGATTCTTCGCCTTGTTTTTTCTTTCTTTCTTTCTCTGTGCGAGTTACTGCACAGACGTCCTCTCCCTCGTGCGAGTTACTGCACGAGCGATTGATTCTACTTCTTCTTGACTGGATCTCGCCGAAACCTCGACGAAACCCTAAAATTTCGGACCGAAATCTACCTTTTTCGGACCGAAATTTATCCCTCTCCTGACCTGAAACCATGAATTCTTCAACCGATTCCAACCCTAAATCACCTGAACCTACACCTAACCCACCAGATGCTATGGCCCTTATCCAGAGCCTGAACGAGACTCTGTCCCAGTTGCTTACACAACCGAGACCTCCACCAAACACCCAAAGTCAAGAAGGTTTCACCTCCGCGATGTCGATCAAGCTAGATGGGACGAACTTCTACCTTTGGTCGCAGATGCTGAAGATGAAGCTCAACGGACGAGACAGATTGGGTCACCTTGATGGTTCGACTCGGCCAAAGCCTTCGGACGAGGAAGCCTATAAGCGTTGGTCCGTGATGGATTCTCAGGTGAAAGACTTCATGATCAACTCTATGGACTCATCACTAATAGGTAACTTCTTACCTTACTCTACTGCGAAAGAGGTCAGGGATGCAGTCAATACCTCGTACTTTGATGGTAGTGATTTGTCTCAGGTTTTGGACCTCAAAAGGAAAATTAGTAAGGTCAAACAGAATGGTGAATTGGTCCAGAATTTTTACAGTACCCTCCAAGGGCTATGGAAAGAATTAGACACCCGCAGACCAAATCCCATGGAATGCCCAATTGATATTGAAAAATTCCAGAAATTGGTACAAGAAGATAGGGTACTAACCTTTTTGGATGGCTTAGATGATAAGTTGGACCAAATTCGGGCTAGTGTCCTCCAAATGAAGCCTCTTCCTACAATAGAGGAGGCGTTTGCCCTTGTTAGGAAAGAAGAACGGAGGCAAATGGTTATGTTGAGCGGAGGAGAAGTTGGAGATAATTCTTTGGCCATGATAGCAAAGACCCAAACCTTGAACCTCCAGAAACCCAACTACCCTCCAAAACAAAACAATAAAAAACCAGTCCCACCTGGAGGGTGTACCCATTGTAAAAATCCAAAACACTCGGTGGAACAATGTTTCAAGTTGATCGGGTATCCAGACTGGTGGGAAGAGAATAAGAAGAAGAAGCAAGGCAAGGCACACGTGGCTGAAGCCGTGGCCACAGATGGAAGGGCCCCACCAACTGCGAATCTGGCTGGTTTGGGCCCTGGCAGTGATAATTTCGGACCGAAATTTTCAAATTTCGGACCGAAATCTGTTGGAAAACTTTCTATTTTGCCTTCTGTCGAGATGAATGAAGGTAAAGTTTTTGCTTTAAATACATCTGGTACTGACTGCTCTTGGATTATTGATTCAGGGGCAACCGATCACATGACATACAACAGGGAAGACTTGGTAAGGGATTCGGTTCCAAGAAGAAATGAAATTGTTAATGCAAATGGCGAGGCCCATCCAGTCACAGGGGCTGGAGAAGTCCAATTTTCTTCTTCGTTAACTCTTTCAAATACACTCTTGGTTCCCTCACTTTCATCCAAACTCTTGTCTGTAGGACAGTTATGTGAAGAATTGAATTGTGTGGTACTCATGTATCCTCGGTTTTGTCTTTTTCAGGACCTCTTGACGAAGGAGATTCTTGGTCGTGGTATTAAAAGAGGAGGACTGTATCATTTAGAAGACTTGGCTGCTGGACAAACAAATCTATCTGCTGGATCGAACTTGAGTAGGAAGTCTTCTATTTGGATATGGCACAGGCGCTTAGGTCATCCATCTTTTGGGTACCTAAGAAAACTTTACCCTAGTTTGTTTTCTGGTTTTGAGAATGAGATTTTTAACTGTGATGTGTGTATCAAATCTAAGAGCCATCGAGCTCATTTTGCTAAGATTTTGGATGATGATAATAATAAAGCTCCTTTTGATTTGATTCACTCTGATGTTTGGGGACCTTCCCCGGTTGACTCCTTAATAGGAAATAGATGGTTTGTCTTATTTGTTGATGACTGTACTAGAATGACTTGGGTTAATGTGGTAAAACAGAAAGCTGATGTACCACTAGCCATTACCTCCTTCGTTACCATGGTGAAAAACCAATTTGATAAGACTGTCAAAGTGTTTAGAAGCGACAATGGAAGGGAATTTGTCAATAAAACACTAGGGGAGTTTTTCAAAACAAATGGGATTATACATGAGACTAGCTGTGTAGGTACACCTCAACAAAATGGTAGGGCAGAGCATAAGAATAGGCAAATTCTAGAAATGACCAGGGCACTGATGCTAGAAAATAGTGTTCCTCATTCTTATTGGGATCATGCAGTCACCTCAGCGGTGTATTTGATTAATAGATTACCTTCTGTGGCACTCAAATTTCACACACCATTGCAAAAGCTCTCAACCTACCACATGATCCCTTCTGTACTCAATATCCCACCAAAAGTGTTTGGGTGCATAGCTTATGTCCACATCCAAAAGCATTTGCGCTCCAAACTTGATCCTTGTGCTGAAAAATGTGTGTTCATAGGCTATGGGCAACATCAAAAGGGTTATAGATGTATGAATCCAGTCTCTAGGAAGGTGTATACTACAATGGATGTGACATTTATTGAAAATGAAGGGTATTTTAGCAAAAACCAGACCCATTCTCAGGGGGAGAGTATGATAGATAATGAGTTCTGGTTTGATTCAACAAGAGATGGAGTTTTGAGTACAGAACATGTGAATTTCGGTCCGAATTCTGGACATTTCGGACCGAAATCAGGTCTCTGCCCAGAAGAACAGGTCAATTTCGGTCCGAATTCTGCCAATTTCGGTCCGAAATGTGATGATAAAATTGAGAATTTGAACCTTGAGGTGGACCCACTGGTCGATTCGGGTCCATCAGAAGAGGACTTGGAAGAAGAAGAAATGATACAGTCTCCTATCTCACCACATGACCAATCTCCTGAGTCAGAGGTAAGTAATTCTGAACCTGTTACTACTAACCCTGGTTATCAGTTACCTTTCAGGATCAACAGAGGCAGACCACCTAAGAGATACAGACCAGATGAAAGTGGTGAGGGCAGGTATGCAATGGCAAATTTCATGACTATGTCTCACATGCCAGAACCAGTGAAGGACTTTGACAGAACTCTTGCATTAGTTCACATTCCAAGTAATCTGAATGAAGCTCTTAGTGATCCAAAATGGGTGGATGCAATGAAGACAGAGATGGATGCACTAGAGAAAAATGACACTTGGGAATTGATGACAAGGCCAAAAGACAGAAAGGCGGTAGGCTGCAAATGGGTATTTACAGTTAAATATGGGCCCACTGGAGAAATTGACAGGTATAAGGCAAGACTAGTGGCAAAAGGCTACTCTCAGACATATGGAGTAGACTATCAAGAGACTTTTTCACCAGTAGCAAAGCTGAACACTGTTAGGATTCTACTGTCCATTGCAGCAAATCAAGACTGGCCACTACACCAGTTTGATGTGAAAAATGCATTTCTGCATGGTGACATTGATGAAGAAATTTATATGGACATCCCACCAGGATGTGGTCACTCAAGCAATCAGTCTCTTGTTTGCAGGTTGAAAAAGGCGTTGTATGGTCTGAAACAGTCTCCTAGGGCCTGGTTTGGAAGATTTTGCAGTGCTATGAAGAGATATGGATACACACAGAGTGATACTGACCACACCTTATTCTTCCTCAAGAATAAAGGTAAAATTGTTATCTTGATAATCTATGTTGATGATATGATAATCACAGGTGATGACTCTGAAGGAATCCAAGATCTAGAAGATAAACTGTCCAAAGAGTTTGAAATGAAGAATCTAGGAGGGTTGAAGTATTTCCTTGGGATTGAAGTTGCACGCAATAAGGAAGGTATTTCTTTGTCTCAAAGAAAGTATGTGCTTGACTTGCTTGCTGAAACAGGTATGTTGGACTGCAAACCTGTTGACACACCAACCAAACAGAACTCCAAGTTGGGTGTGTTCCCGGACCAGGCACCTACAAATAAGGATCAGTACCAGAGATTGGTAGGGAGACTCATTTACTTGTCACATACTCGGCCTGATATTGCTTATGCTGTGTCTGTGGTGAGTCAGTTCATGCATGCTCCCAGTGAGCAACATATGGAAGCTGTCATGTGGATTTTAAGGTATCTCAAGGGATCCCCAGGACGAGGCATATTCTTCAGGAGGAATGGTCATCTTCAGGTTGAGGGATATACAGATTCTGACTGGGCTGGAGATGTGACAGATAGGAAATCCACGTCTGGATACTTCACATTTGTTGGAGGGAACTTAGTTACCTGGAGAAGCAAGAAACAAAAGGTGGTAGCTTTGTCAAGTGCAGAGGCAGAGTTCAGAGGAATTGCTAAAGGTTTGCAAGAATTACTGTGGATAAAAAGAGTACTCAAGGATCTTGACCTCTATGATGACAGGGAAATGAAGCTGTTTTGTGACAACAAGGCAGCTATTGCAATATCTCACAATCCGGTGCAACATGATAGGACCAAGCACATTGAAGTGGATAGGCACTTTATTCGACAGAATTTAGAAGATAAAGTCATTAGCATTCCTCACGTGAGAACTGACGAACAATTGGCGGATATACTGACCAAAGGGGTATCCAGTACCATATTCCAGGGAGTGATTTGCAAGTTGGGCATGCAAGACATCTACATACCAACTTGAGGGGGAGTGTGAGCCAGAGGCGAAATTTCGGACCGATTTCGGAGCCATTTCGGTCCGAAATACGTCGGAAATTATGTAAATAATTTATTTCCTTATTTTGTTTTAAAGCAAAAATAGAAACAATAATTATGGCCACCTATATTTCTATAAAGGTGCGTCCCTTCCTGCAGAACCTATCTTCTTCCTCTCTCTATCTCTCTTGTACTCGAATTATTGAAAAGAAATAAAAAATGGTGGTGTGTGTGTGTCGTGGACGTAGGTACAACTTGTACTGAACCACGTAAAAATCTTCGTGTCTCTCTGTGTTATTTTTCCTTCTTTATAATCTTCTTTACAAATATTCATGGTATCATGAAGATGACAGATATGTAATGCATGATTTGATGCATGAATTGTCCTAAAATGTTTCTTATGGAGAATGTTGTAGAGTAGAACAAAATGATAAACCAATTGTTATACCTAGCACTGTACGCCATGTATGGGTATATGAGAGTGAGATCGAAAGGTTATCCAATCTTAAGAATATGCGCAGTTTGGTTATAACTACTACTAATTCGAATTTATTTGTTCTCCCAAATTATTTAATAAAGAAAAGTTTACGTTTGTTGAAAATACATGGAGACTGTAGCTGTAAATTGCCGAAGGAAATAAATTCTTTGGTGCACCTTCGCTACATATCCATTGAACTATGGAATGAGTACTTGCTTCCTGCTTCAATTTACAACCTTTATCATTTACAAGTACTAGAATTTATTGGTGATAGAGATGAATCATCATATGCAGAAATTAAAAATTCTAGCATGGCTAATCTAGTTAGCTTACTGTATATGAGGGTTCCGGATCAAATAATGCAAACCATTTCTGGAGTACATATGCTGACATCCCTTCAAGAGTTAACCTTTTTTGTTGGACAGAACGGTGGCTACAGTCTTAATGAAATTGGCCCGCTAAACAATCTCAGATGCCTTGCCATTTGTAATATTGAGAATATAAGGGATGCAGTTGAAGTAAGAAGTGCCAAATTAATAGAAAAGAAAAGTCTCCAGTCACTTTCCCTAAAATGGACATCAGAGAGCAACCTTAATAATCCTGAGCGAATCATTGACAACCTCCAACCCAATCCAAATCTAATGGAATTAGAAATTGAGAAATATACAGGCCTAAGATCTCCCCTATGGATGATGGGGGAGAAGCCTCCATTAAACCTGTCGTCTCTCAAACTGTACAAATGCCCAAATTTAAATAAGCAACCTATTTTCGGGAAAATACCATACCTAAAAATTCTTCACATACATTGTTGTCCAAAGTTGGAAAAATTGCCTGATTTACCCCTTTCTCTAACTGAATTAGAAGTTAATGATGTAGGCTTGACTTCTCTTCCAAATTTATACCAAAGCTTTGGTATTAACAATTCAACGCCATTATCTCTGAAATCATCACTTAAATCAGTGGAGATTAAAGAATGCCCCAACTTAATATCATCGAGTGGATTTGTACAACAACACAACCTAGATTTACAAGGTTTGGAGGACCTAACTATCGAGAACTGTAAAAATCTAGCACAACTATCCATGCATGCATTTAATAAATTTGTGTCACTAGAATACTTAAGTATATCATTCTGCCCAAATCTCATCAGATTGCCTTGTCTGCCACTTTCTCTTATTAAATTTGCAATATCTAATATGTCCATAAGTGTGCTTCCAGAACATTTGGAAAGTTCCAGCTCGAGTGGTAGCAAATCAACATCCTCATTAAAATCTTCACTTAGAGAAGTGTCCATTCAAAGTTGCCCAAGCTTAAGTGCATTGAACGGATTTTTTCAGCAAGACAACATAGATTTTCAGGCCATTAATACAATTGACATAATCAAATGTGAAAACCTTGTGGGAATACCAATGGGTGCATTCTCAAAATTTGTGTCACTAACTTATTTAACCATAGTGAATTGCCCAAAACTTGTGATAGTTGAATACCATAACAATCTCTTGCCGTCTAGACTCGAAAGTTTATTTATAAGCAACTGTGGGGAATTAGATGTGCCACTGGTAGATTCCGCATCAGGTCTCACTAGTCTAACTGAATTAACAATTGGAGATAGTGCAAATATCACTCACATTCCCTCCTCACAAAATTTATTCAGATCCCTCTGTTCGCTGACTATCCAAGGATGTAGCAAGCTCATTGATCTCTCATTAATACAACAAGCACACAATGTAGACTATGGAAATAACTCGGCCTCTTTAAGGGTGAATGATCTTAACATTGATCAGCTCTCTCTCCTTCTTATAGAACCACTGAGAAGCCTAAGATCTGTTAGCGAACTGTATGTCCATGATTGTTCAAGAATGGAGGCCTTGCCAGAGCAATGGTTTCTGCAAAACAGCAATACCCTGAGAAGCTTGAGAATCGCAGATTTAAGCACTCTCCAGTCATTGCCTGCTACAATGGTAAGGCTTATTGCCCTTGAAGTGCTAGACATCTTGAAAGCTGATTTGCTGATGGAGCTCCCGGAGTTACCCGTTTCTCTGAAATTTAAGAATATTTGCGGCTCTGGCAAACGACAGCTCTGAATCATGATGACAAAGGATCCACAACTCATGCAGCTGAAACAATCGTGGTAAATGCAGTAAGATAACCGTTCATAATCTGACTACTCTGTATTCATAAGCTCCTTTTTCAATTTCTCTAATCAATTAAAAAAACTTTCTATGGATTGGGTTCCATTTCATCAAATGATAATGTTCTCATTTGTAGGTTGGCTTTCCTGATGGTGCAGACAATGTCCCACATAGAACAGCACTGATTCAGAAGATGTATATCTGATAAATCAGAGGAATAGAAGATTGCAATAAACTGGGCTCCATACACGATTGGGTGGTGTTCTATACAAGATACATATATCTTATCTAAAAAATCTGATAAGAGATGTAAATAGTGCTTGTAACAATTAGATCTAATGAAATTAAAGAGAAGAAAAACATTAAACAGTAAAGACAAACTGTGAACTTATCTGATGACTGTGACAATATCTTTTGGAAATGGGATGGTGCCCATACTTTCTCTACAAGTTCCCTTTATGAGTTTTTGGCTTTTGGGGGGGGGGGGGGGGGGGGTTAAAGTGAATAATACACACATTTGGTGGGAATTACCAGTTCCTCATAAAGTAAAAATTTTCATGTGGTTGATGGTGCATGCATGATAAGATCCTTTCTAAAGCCAATATGTTGAAAAGAAATTGGCAGGGAGACAGCAGTTGCACTTTATGTGGTTTGTTAGAGACTACAGGCCATATTTTTTTACATTTTACTTTTGCTAAACTTGTGTTGTTTTGGATGGGTGAAGCTCATTAGGTGATGCATAGGTGGCTGACGATAAGAGATGTTATTGATTATTCCCTAATGCTTGCCATTCCATCTAGAATTGCTTTTCTAACTGTTTTCAGTGCTGTATGTTGGGGGTTATGGCTTAATCGTAATTCTATTATTTTTCAAGCATTACCAAGGAAAACTGTTAAAGGAATGCTACTATGTATTGATGGTATTTTAAATTCTTGGGCAGGTTTAGCAAAAGAGGAATGCAAAAAGGAATTAGTCAGGGGGAGGGTGCAAGATTGGGAGACAGTGCCACTTCAAATGGTGCAGGGGCCCATGGCGTTGACACTGACAGGAGAAGATGTGAGTTCAGTTTGAGCTGGCGGTTAGAGCTCCAGAAGGTTGCACACAAAACAAAAAAGAAAAAGAGAATTAGTTTTTATTTTGGGAGTTAGCTTATTTCTGGATACTGTGGTTTTACTATGTTCGTGCTTTTATGATGACTTTCTTTGTTAGTGAGACTTTTGTTAGCTGTGAAGGCTGTGAGTAGGTTTATGTGGAGATGGATCCTCAGGTTGTTGTGTTAAAACTTTGGTAATTCCTTTATGTTTCTATAATGAAACAGGTAGCCATAGAAAGCTACTTTTATAAAAAAAAAAGACAAATTTTCTTTTTAGATTGCCGGGCAGCGTCTGCCAAGCTGCAGTAAAGACAAATTTACGTTAGCATTTTGTTTCTTTGGTTTCAGCCTCTGTTTGTTAGAAGATAGTAAGGCCCGGCCCTGAATAACCCAATTACTCACAGTTACAGTTTCTTAACTGAAGGAGCCTTTGCGGCTTGGCCCACAATAAAAAGAGAAATGCATACATAAATGCTAGGGCTGCAAAACAGTCGAAACAGTGACGAAACTAGAGTGTTTCATTAACCGTTTCGTTTCGTTGACGAAATAAATTTTTAATTTCGTTTAAAGGATGAAACGATCAAAATTAACGAAATTTTTGTGATTTACACATGGACGAAACCGTTTCATTGTTTCGTTAACCGTTTCGTCTAACCAAACGAAATCGTTTTGTTGTTTCATTAACCGTTTCGTCCGGACGAAACAAAATGGAAAACGGTTAAACGGGCTTCCGTTTTCAGCCTTAATAAATGGTTTAGAAAACAAAAGAAATTACTATCTACCATCTCTCCACGTGCCATACGGTGCCATCAATTTGTATTTATTCACTTTATTCATTTATATATCAAGTTTGTTTATCTATGTGTTCACTTTATCCAAATATGAGTTAGATTTTATTTTTTTTGTATTGACAATATTCAACTTATTTTTATTAAACTTATTTATTTATTTGTGTTCATTTTAATTATTTAAATGTTCACTTTGTCTATTTGTCTATTTTATCAAAGGTAGAGATCGTACGGACTACGGACTACTGAGCCAATTCATTTCCTTCTCTAACGCTTTTCCTATCATCACATGATCCTTTCAGCGCCACCAGTCGGATGCGTTTATCAAAAAAATTAATGCCATCCGGTTTACATTTATCGAGTTTTCGTAAGGGCAAACCGGAAAAACAATAATAAATAAGCAATAAAAGAGGAGAGCTGTGAGGATCTAGCAGTGACAACTGACTACTAACATTCCCAATTAAGCGAATCCAGAAGTGCTAATGAGCCCATGACCCGTACACCATGCTAAAAACGATACTTCCTAATTCAATAAAAGAATCGCACTTCAAATTAGTATTGATAAAAGATCATCCTATATTAATATAACATTATAATTCTAATGATGTTCAATAATAAAAAGGGAAAAATGTTGTAGTTATATGTATAAGGAAAATTACGACTGTATGTAATTTTTTTTTTTAAGATAAATTAGGAGTCAAGTCTTCCAACTTATTTTTAATTAAATGTCTATAAAAGACTCCCCAGCCAGATTTCGAAAATGCAATCTTTCACTCAAGATACATTGTTCTTTGTCACTAAACTAAGAGCTGAATCTCAACTGGCTATAAATTAACAATGATAAATTATAAATTACATCAAATTTCATATGTAGTTCCAGAACAACTGTACCAAATAAATAATAAAAATATATAAGAAAAAAATATTGTAGTTATATATATATATCCAGAATTAACTAGGATATTTGCAGCAACAAGCTAGGGTATTAGTTAAACATCTTGACCATGTTGGAACTTATGCAATGTTTATCAACCAACTGAGCTTGAGTACATAAAAACTCAAAATTTATTTTTCAGATTTGTTATCTAATCAACATATTATGCATCGTGCCGTACATAAATATAATAAATAATCTTTCCGTTTGCACCTATCCATGTAGAAAGTATTTGTACCCACCTCTTAGGGTCTACTCCACAAGTGTCTAATTAATGGAACGGAGAGGAAAGTAGAGAAAAGTTTGTCTGGATTTTGTTACTCCCAAATCGAAAGATAGACTTTGAGAGTAAACTCTTTACAAAATCACTATATTTCTTACTTTTTTTCTTCTTTTCCATCCTCAAACTTTTTATATGAAGCAAGTAACTCTTCGGACAGAGTAAAATCTCCGTTACTCTTCTTTCCTTTCCCTCCGATTTGGGTTTCTGGAGCAGAGTTGGCACCTTTTCACTTGGCAATTCAGTTGGCATTTAGCATGCAATTACTTGACAATTCCTTTATACAGCTATATATATTTCCTTCTGATTAATCGGAATAGAGATAGAAAATGAAAATGTTCCAAAAAATGCTTTCCTTTGGCGCATCGAATTGCTCTTTTTATTAAACTCTTGATTAATGATTAATTCGCATCCCATTGAACTTCTTTATATATTCCCTTCTGCCGATGGACAAGAAGTAGAAAAAAAAAAAAAAAATCATTTCTATATCTTCTCCTTGATTCCCTACACAGATCCCGATTAATCTCCGTTTGATTAACTTTGCTCTTCTAATTTATAGGGACTGGATTTTTCCATGACTATTCCATTCAATTTGTCTCTAATCTTTTCAATGAATTATCGATGTATGTTGAATGAGCATTCCATCATCGTGTCTCATGGATGTAACTCTAAGGAGAAGTACAACCCGTGGTATCTTGGAAACGTGGTTCCGAAGATCTCGTACGTGAGGGAAACACACCTTAACAGAGTTCACTTATTACAATCTATTTTACTTTATTTATTATTCTGATTTGTAGAATATTAATTTATTTGATTTTATTTCTTAATCACAATTCGGTTTTTGAAGTAAATGTTCTAACGGAGCAATCTGCCACTGATGCAGGATATGTAGAACGCATAGTGCAGGCCCTCTTGCAATTTTTTTCAGACAGACCAGCCGCCAGCGACTAAATGCGGTTGCAATTTGGTTCAGGTTTGCGGCCCTTTATACGTGAAGGATCGATGCAACCGAAACTATAAACTTCTTCCATTGCTGAACCAAAGTATGATGTAAATTAATTGCAAAACAAATAATACTAATAATAATGATATGTAGTAACAACAACAATTAATAAAAGTAATTATAATGATGATAAATGAATTAATGAATTGATTGTCTGCTAAGAATTTTCTTTTTTTTCTTTTGAATGGATGCGTTGTTACAATTTGCTTATTAATTCACGCCAAAGAGTAAATTGAAATTAGAGATATTTATGAATATACAGAGGAAAAAGTACACTGAAAAGAAATGCACCTAAAGGAAACATATAAAGATTGAGTATAAGGGACGCCATGAACACCTTCATATTTCTTTTTGTGAAAATTCCTACCATAATTGATTTATCAGAAGGAAATAAGGAGAGTTGATTATTTTCTGAGGAATTTTTTTTTTTAAAGATAAATTAGGGGTCAAGCCTCCCAATTTATTTTTAAATTAAATGTCTATAAAAGACCCCTCCAGTCGGATTTCGAACCTGCGACCTTCCATTCAAGATGCATTACTCTTTGCCACTAGACCAAGAGCTGATTCTCATTATTTTCTGAGGATTGTTTTAACGTGACACAATAATTCTTTAAGTTTCCATAATAATTCTGTAATCTTATTCACCACGTGGTCAACCCCTTTTCTAAATAATATTGGTTACAAATATTAGTGCAATTTATCTCACAAAAATCATATTGTAAGTGTGTGTGTGTATATATGTAAACATAATAAATCCAACTGTTATTGCTGATGTCACTTAGGCGCTATGCATTGATTAGTTTTAGTCTTTTAGATGATGTATTACAGTGATAGATTAACCATCTGATGTAATAGCTGTAACGGCTGGTTAGGATTAGGTGTTAGCTATACTTCTGTCTATAATAGTAAGAGACATAATAGTAATTACAATTTTCATTCTGACTGATACTTATGTTAATCTTCAGAATTACTTGAGAGATTACTCGAGAACAGCTCATGTTAAAAGTTAAAAACTCTAATCTGAGGTCATGTTAATCTTGCCTAGGCTCTTTACATGCAAAATACTGACCAGCTTACTCCCCAATTTATACTTCTTACTGTAAATGTCAACAGCCCCAGGCTCTTCTTGCGAAAAACCTTTTCTCTGTTTAAAAAAAAAAAAAAAAAATACCAACATAGGCAGCTTAGACTAATATTTGTCAGTGAGCTCATATTAATTAATACCACACTTGTCCGACAATAGGTTTGAGTTTACATTCTCTCCTATTTAGGAGTGGACAAGTAACAGAGGAAATGGTTTCTTAATATTAGGAATTCTCTATTATAAAAGCCATGGTTCAAAAAATCGGCCGATTCCGATTTGAATCGGTTGAATCGGATCGGAATCGGGAGGTGCCGGGTCGAATTTGGTGGGTTTGGAGCGGAATCGCGTTTTTCCGGCTGGAATCGGCTGGAATCGGCCGGAATCGGCCGGAATCGGCCGGAATCGGCCGAATCGACCGAAATAGGTCTGAAAAAGGTGAAAATTGAAAGAAAAAATTGAAAAACAGCTGTTGCACCACTATTATTGAACCCAATCAACCCATTGGCCATTGCAATTATTGGAGTGGAGAGAGACCGGAGAGTGGAGAAGAGAAATTGGCTTACTGGAGAGTACCATCGCCCATCGCAGGAGTACATACCATCGCCCAGGATGCCAGGAGTACTGACCATCGCCCATCGCAGTGGAGAAGAGATCAAGACTGGAGAGTGCCATCGCTTGACCTGTGCGGCTGTGCCACACTGCCATCTACTGGCTTGGTAATTGAGCATGGATCTTTCTTCTTTTCCTTTCTCTTTTAGTTTCCGTCGTTGGTACTGGACCTACTGGTAGTGGGTAATTGGGTTTGGGTCTAGGAGATGAATTGATTGCGATGGATTGATGAATTGATCTTTTCTATCGGCTGGTAATTAATGGTCGAAAATATTTAATTAGCTTCCCCCATTGAAGCCCCAAAGGAAATAATATTGGAGGAATTGTAGCAAAACAATTAAAAGGAAAAACGTTATATTAAATTATAAATTACTGTTTAAATGCTTGATGTGCGTTGTTAATTCTTGTTAACAATTTACTCGACATGTTGAGCAGTTGTATTACAGATATATGAGGTTATACAATTGGTAAATAATAAATCTAGTATTTCAGATTTGTCTTTTGGAAATTTTTGTCTTATTGTACAATTGGTAGTTTATGCCTCTTTATTGTATAATTAGATGAAATGATGTACTTCTTAGTCTATTTATTTTTATTTAAGATATGTAAGTAATTGTAGGATGATGTGCGTAATCTGCCTACTTGACTTTAAGGCATATTAAAAGTTATTTTAGTTGTTTTTTAGACTCATCTTTAAATTTTTTTTTTACTTATTTATGAAAACATATTTTTTCCCTATTTTTTCAGATTTTTAAAGGCATAAAAATGTGTTTTTAAAAAAAATCCGATTTTTTTATCCGATTCCACCGATTTTTCCGATTCAGCCGATTTCGGGTCACGGTCCAACTGTCCGATTCCGATTCCGATTCCGAGTTTAAGAACCGTGATAAAAGCAACAGACCTTGATATACCGTGGCTGTGGTAGTGAAATCCGATAATACTATCAGAGTACCAGTATTTAGTTTAATGACATAAGTATTTTCCTTTCCTTAGATTTATGAAAATTTATATTATTAAATGGTAAACGTGAAATGTGTTTAATAATCATTAATTGGTTACAGTCAATTTATCATGAATCATGTGCCAATATCTGATTTTCAAAATTTTCAAATTCATGAAGGTTCTAAAGTTATGAACATCCTTCTCACTATCCTTCATTGAGTTTTAAACGAACAAAAAGTAAGAAATCCAAATTCAAAAGAAAAATATCCATTTTAGGTTCTAGTTTTGGGCTGCATTAAATTCCAAAAAGGAAAACATATAACATTTTGTTACAATCAGTTAATGGGGTTTGCATCAAAATAATAGAACTTCCACATTGATCAAGGTGAGCCACAAAAATAGAAGTCAAACTCTCCCATGGCCTCGTTGAAAAGGATATCCCTGTTGTTGAGAAGAATGATTCCATCCTTCAAGGTGCACTTCCACATTGTTTTTGGGTTCTTCTTCGTTTTCTTCGTGCGAGTAACCTTAACAAATTGGGCAAGTACGAGATGCTGTGCGGTGGGCTCCTCCTCATCCAAGTCGCTGCCGCTAATGTTGTCATCGTCGTCGCTGCCGTCATCGTCATCTGCACTGACATTATTTGTTGGTTTTGGCGCCCTCAACTCAAGTTCAGCTAGTGTCTGTCCAACAATATTGGTGAAGTCCTCAGCAGGGACACTTGGATACTGGAACAAATAATCATACTCATCATCAATGGCATCATGTTGGGGAATCGACGAATATCCGTTTCCTTGCTGGTCTACTTGAGAACTCGAATTGCCCATCTCAAACTCCATGGAGACATCAGAGCCGTCATCCTGAGTCTGAAAAGAGGTTTGCAACGGTGTGGGAGGGAAGAGCATCCCGTACTCCTCGGTGGGGCCCTCGTAAGGAACATTGAAGTCGTGAACCGGGTTCACCTGGCCCTGCAGTGTTGCCTGGCGAGAGGCGGAAGAGGCAGAGGACCACTCGATGTTGCCGCTGATGGCCCCAATCTGCATCTTCATCATCTGCATCTGCATCATCTTCATCTCCCACAGGGATTGGATCTCGCTGAGGACGGCCTCGCCGGCGCCGCAGTTGATGAACTCGTCGCGGACCTTCCTGATGACGTCGTTCATGACGCCCATGTAGACTCTGGAGTCGTTGTTGCTCGCCATTGGATCCGAGAGGAGAGGGAGAGCGAGAGAAAGACAAGAGAGAACGGTGGGTCGGTGGCGGACGGGAGATGGAGAATTAAGAGAGGAGTATAAATAGGTTTGGGTCCAGAGACCAAACGGGTAACCTATTTATATATCAACTCAATGTCGGTCCGGAGAGTAAAAATTCATTGTCGGTCCGGAGAATATATTTCTACTCATTGTCGGTCCCAATTACCACCAATGAGTTGAAACTATTAAAATATAAATCCAATGAATTCAAACTATTATCTAATTATAAATTTTTTTTCTGATGTATATACTTATGTAACATTTTTTTTGAAAGCTTAATGTATCATTTATCATATGATGATATAATGTATCTTATGAAATTTTACTTTTAACATATTAAAAAGAGAAAATTAGGGTTAATTAGGTTTATGCCACTGTAAAAACTAGAAATTAGAAAAATGTTATCACTAAATGACAAATTATTTTTATGCCATCACTAAATTATAAAATTAGATTTATACCACCGAATAATTAATTTGACCATTATACCATTTTAAATATGCCATTATAAGATAATAAACTTAGAAATATGGCACTGTAAAATATTAAAATTAGAAATATGTCACCGTTAAGTAATAGAAATAAACTTTCAAATTTCAAATTTGAAAAATTAAAATCACAAAAGTAGAAATAAAAAATTTTAAAATAAAAAAATTTTAAATTCGAAATTTTGAATTTCAAAGTTCAAAATTTTTAAAATTCAAAATTCGAAAATAAAAATTTGTAAATCTGAAATTTCAAAATTTGAAATTTAAAATTTAATTCATGTCAATAAATTTCTTTGTCATTTTCTTAATTAGAGGGTATTTTGTACATTTTTAAAAGGTAAGATCAGGCGCATACCTCTCAAATCTTACGTAATTGGAAATATTCCCCTATAATCTTTGAATTTGGAAATATTTCCCTCTAATCATACTTAGCATAGAAATTTACCCTTTTATCACTTTTTCTAATTTTTTAAGTCCGCAAAATGACATTTTAAAAGTTTGGACGAAAATGTCCTTAATCCCTGACAATCGACCTTCTAGACAATTTATAAAGCCTTCCCCTGTGAACTCCTGGCATGGAAATTCTTCAAACCTCTTTAGACGAAATCAAATCTAGTGCCGCGCGGCACCGTGCAGCGTGCAATCTGAGCCGTCCAGATTAAATCCAACGATGATGGGTGTCCCGTGCATGTAACCAGATTGTAAGGCCCGAAAAAATCTAACCGTCGAGATCAGATCGAACGGCTCGGATTGCTGAGCGGCACGGTGCCGCGCGGAACGGGATAAGGATTCCTCTTTAGACTCACTACAGAAAGAGGCTGTACTTTTCAGCATTAGGATTAAGGATTTTTCTTTTGTTTTAAAAATTTAATTCTCGGCTTTAATAGAGATGGGGTATTTTGAATGCTTGTTTGTTCTATGGTTGAAGCATTTCTTTTAGTTCATACCACTTTCTGATGCACTCTTTAATCAGCTATTTATCTATTTTTAATCAATTAAAAAAGAGTTGGATGATGATACAGTGCGTAAAGATTGTTGTGCTTGTGCATTTGTTTCGCATACAACTTTTAGTTGCATTTGTTATGCTTTTGTTTCTATTCCTTGCGGAGCACTGGGCCTCCTAAACTTTTTAGGGCTGAACAATGGAGGAGCAAGAAGCCCAGAAATAAAGATTGGTTGAATAACTGGACGAGGTTTCAAATGGGATTGCTTACGTCACCACTCAACATCGAAACACCATCCCACCCCCAATTTCTGCCCCGTCTTTTCTCTTCAAAAGGTTCTCCTACTTCGATTCCAACAGTATGGTCTCCTTCGTCAAAATTCAGAGATTCTGTGAAGCTTGTCCTATCTTCAGATTTCAATTCCAATCGAAATTAGAAGGCAGAAAATGATAAAAGTTCAGGGCATTTTCGTCTAAAAGTTAAAAAAAAAATTTCGGAATTAAAAATAATTAAAAGGATATATTTCTATAGCAACTCTAATTAGAGGGGGATATTTCCAAATTCAAAGATTGAAGGGGATATTTCCAATTGCATAAGATTTGAGGGGTATATGCCAGATTTTCTCTTTTTAAAAAGTTAGAGTGGTGTTTCTCTAATTTGAGTGGCATATCTCTAATTTTGATCGAAAATAATGGCGTAAAACTAATTTTAATAATTTTATAGTTGCATAAAACTAATTTATGATTTAAGAGTGACATTTCTCTAATTATCAATTTTTTATAATGGCATATATCTAATTATTCCTAAAAATTATAGAACTTTTAGGTTTTGTGAAAATTCACAAAATTTAGTCTGTTGAATTATTAGAAAATGATATAATTTTTATGCAAGTATCATATATATTCAATGAATCGATTTTTTTTTCATTTAAAAATTTAAAACGTAGTTTCTGTTGGTAAGTTAACATGGATATGGCTACCAACGTATATATTAAATAGTACTATGTGAAGAACGCTATCCACTTGTGTCTCTAATCCCAGTCTAGTAAGTATCAAGTGTTATCCATCTTACCTTCCCTTTAGCGTTAATCATCCCCCTACTTAATTATCCCAGTAAATCATATTAATTGTCATATATCTTATATTATGATATTAATAGTTCTCATAAAATATTCTAATTTTCCTATAAAATAATACTAATTGTCCTAGTTTCAGATAATAATTATCTTAAAAAAAATATTAATTGTTCTGGAAATAATGTTTGACCTGGGAAAAAGCTAATTGTCTTAGTTTCAGATACTAATTGTCCTTGAAAACAAAGTTAATTGTCCTAGTTTCAGATTCTATTTTTCTACAAAAAATGTTTCACCTGGAAAAAAACTAATTGTTTCGAAAAAAAAAGATAATTGTCTTAGTTTCAGATACTACTTGTCCTCGAAAAAATGCTAATTGTCCTAGTTTCAGATCCTAATTGTTTTGGAAAAAATATTTCATTTGAAAAAAATAACAAATTGTTCTGAAAAAAAGAGCTTATCGTCAAAGTTTTAGATAGAAAATGTCCTAAGAAAAAAATTAATTGTGCTGGAAAAAAAAATCTAATTGTACTAGAAAAAATGAGGTAAGGATAGAAAAGGAAATACAAAGAAGAAAGGGAATTACGCTATGGATGATAAATCTCGGGGGTTAGCGACGAAAATAGAAAGATAGTTAGCATTTAATTAATTGCATTTTGAAAATAGAAGAGAGAAAACGCATCATTAAGGAGATGATGTGTTAGAAAGTGCTCAATTTTCAATTTTAGTTACTAATTAACTTAATTAATCATCAAGCATCACAAATCTAGTGCATAAGCTATCCAACACATCCACATGAGAAAATAGAAGACGATTTTTACCTCTTTTTGTATTGTAACAAGAAGGTCCAATCTAACTTTTTAGAAACCGGTGGCGTGCTCTCCTTCACCGCCTCCTCCAAGTCAACGGCCTCGAGTCCACCAAGAATACAACCACGACGAAAGAACTAGTGCTAGCTAGTTCTAGGCAATAGCTATTCCCTTTCCTTATTCTCTTCTTCAAGTAACTAATTTAGGTGTAGAAGATGTGTGCTCAACACATGAGCAAGAGAGGGTGGTGGCCAAAGAAGGAGGGAGAGAGGGGAGAGATGGCGGCTAGGAGAGGGCTAGGATTTCATCAAATGAGACTCCTTTATATAGAACTCTCAAGCCCTAGGTCTCTCCACAATCTTTGACCCTTTTATCTCTATGAGGCCAGCCACACATGGGCTTATTATGGGTCATGTGATGTCATGCATTGATCCACTTAATTAAACATTAATTGGACCCCTCTTATTGCTCTCTAATTAGTTCTCTAGTTGGGCTTCTATTTAACAATTAAATAAAGGCCCATTCCCTTTTTAATATAATTCAACCAATTATATTAAAATGTGTTGAATAAAAATAATTACCAAATTATTTATAATTATATTGGGATTAGCAAATGCATTAATTTATTTCTATATGATCCCTTTAATTTAATTAATTATAATGGTTCACAACGGTATATAATTAATTAATTAACATATCATATTTTCACAGAATTCACTGCTGTGAATAAATAAATAATGCAACATGTGGTTAATATTCTACTTGTGTGATCCTTTGAGGATTTATGTTATGTTGGCCATGGAAAATAAATCGCTATTTATTTTCAATAATTATAGGCGGTATCTAGCAACACACTATGATTCCCAATTCACATAAATAATGTACTGCTACAATATCTCAATCCTGCACAAGAAATAAAAGTATTTTCTTGTCTGATTCTTATGTCACATGATATCATCGTATAATTCAAGATATGAATGTGTCATATTTGAAGATTATACGTTTCTTGATCTAGAGTTGGTTGTACAAGTTGGTCAAACAATCCAACTCCATCAAGGGGCCCAAACAGATATCATCACTTACTAAGTGAATTAATGAGGAACATACGATTTTCTTGATGAACAACTTTTTCCCGCACAATTCAAGAGAACATAAATAAAGTCCGTATAGCAGCCCTTATCAGGAATCAACGGTAGACGATATTTATTGAACCTATCCTCATGTAGAAAAGTTGAACCATCTCAAGCTTAGAATCAAACTCATATAAAATAAACAATGACACATAACACAATTCATATGTTTATTTCATTGGATCATGTCCTGTATTATGTTCTAATAACATATACATATGCAATTAAGTTAGTAACTTCTTACCTATGATTTGTAGAACTTAATCATCACTTAACTTGCATACTAATCTTTTATGATAATTAATGTTCCTTGTTAATTATCAAGATTACAGACGATTTAGATTTATTACTGTCATTCTAATGAATGATCCACAGAGATCTACAATTCAGATCCTCAACCTAAATGATCTGTCTGTAATAAATTCTAGAAACAAATGATCAAATATCATCAATAACATAAACTAAGAAATTTAGCCATTAATATTGACTTCTAGGACATAACTCCAACATGATGGGATTGATATTTTTTGGAGATGATCCTTACCACTCGGTTGTCTATTGATCAAATGTGAATTAAAAAAATTATTAAATTGATTTTCTATAAGGGCAACATTTTCACGTCAAATATTCCTTATTTGACAACTTATAGTAATTCTCTTTTGAAATTTGGTTACAGCACCTTGAAATATTTTTCCCTCTAAATATTATTCCAATTATTCCATGTAAAGTTTTTAACTTGAACTAATACAACATTTTTTTTTTAGTTACAAGTTTCAAAAATATAAAACTTTTAAAAATGTATAAAAAGGATAGACCAATGAATTAAACAATCAAATAGTAGTTAAAAAAAACTTTGATTTTTATTATATTTTGGCTACGGTCAAAGCGATTTAACAGATCACTCCGTCAAATTCCGATTAGATCTTAAATTCAAAAGCTCAAATGACCGATCCAAATCGCTTAGGCTTTGCTCCAGATTTAAGGAATTTGGACTATGGAAAGGAAGAGGAAGCAAAGAAAGAATATAAAAATTAAAAATAAAGTTATCATGTTCCGAATTTCAAAATGCATGTATAGGGTTGTTGGATTTACAAAATAAATATCACCTCTCTGCTAAGTCTTCTATTTAGCTATATTTTAGGTGCTAATTCTTCTATTTAGCTATATTTTTCTGGAGTAGGGAATTAATGTATTCTTTTTATTAAAATCTTCATGCTGATCAAATTTTATATTTTATTTCAAATTTTTTCAGTATTTTTTTTAAATTTTTAAAAGTTGTTATTATTGGAGTTTCAGCACTAATTAGATCGAGAATTTTCTAAAATTACAAAAAAAAAAGTAGTAAAAGATAAAAAAAAATTATAAAATTTGGTCAATATGGAGATTTGAACTATTTAGATAGGCCATTTAAATTTCTGATTTTGAGAAAAGAACGGATTTGACGTAATCCTCCGTACATATTACTTTGATTTTAGCATTTCTTTTAATATATATAATGACAATTTCAAATCGAACAAACATAGATTTTTTTTATTATCTTTTAACTACAAACTTAGTTCTTGTGCTTATGAAAAAAAAAAAAGAATATTTCAATATTATGCTTGTTCTTTAATAATGACAAATATCAATAGATTCAATACGCATCAATAACCAATTGAATGTCATTAGCAAGCTTTTAAAATGCGTTTTTTCGGTATGACGGTCCAGAGTTGATTTAACGGTGCGGCATTTTTTCAGTGAAAAAACGGGAAAAAATGGTGTGTATATGCGAACATCAGTGTCAAACTCATATGTATTCTTATGTACAGTACTACAATATTTGTATGGACGATTGGTACATGATATTGTACTTAGAGAGGCAGTGGTACGCGATATTGAACATCTCTAAGCATTTTATTCACCATATGTGCCAAATACATTATGTTTGGAAGCCTTGGAATAAGCCTTTATTCGGAATTGCTAGTTCCGAGGGTTGCCAAACACATTTTAGAATAAGCCGAATAGCTTATTCGGCTCCTTATTCTTATTCCAACAAAATGTTGGAACTAGATTGGAACAAGCTAACCATCAAACAACAAATCATTATTTTATACTTTTTTTCTTGTTCTTATTCTTAACTAACCACCCAAACAACATCTCTTAATTTAAGAATAAGCAATTATTTAACATTCCTTATTCATCACTCTTATTCTAAAATAAGCTATTCTATTCTTATTCACCGCACTTCCAAACACACCCGATATGTCTTTTGATATTGTACACGTTTAATCGGCAAAAAAACACAATTTTTTTTTACATTTGATCAGCGAAAAAACGTAAATGACGCGTTACGTTATTTTATCGTTTTTTCTGTAACGTTCATGCGGTTGGCTACAAAATACCGCTAGGGCTGCAAAACAGTTGAAACGATCACGCAACTGCATTTTTGCGTTAATCGTTTCGTCCTATGGGATGAAACTTTTTTATAAGATCCGGATAGTAGGATTTGATAGGTGCCCGGGCTTAAAAAATCATGGTGTCTAGGCTAAGATTCAGAAAATATTGGACATGCTTAAAAATAATGTGTTGTTTTAACTTTTTTGTGTTTTTTGGTGATTGATAGAGAAGTAAAGATCATGAAAAATTGATTAAATTTATTAAAAAGATGATGTATTTTGTAATATTTCAATTATATATGTTTAGAATGACTTTATTTATTAAATTTATTATTTATTTTATTTTTTAAATTTTATTATATTATAATTGTGCTTGAGTTAAATTTTTTTCTGAATCCGACCTTGATTATATTAATCACGTACATAAACCACCTACTTATAGCTAGTTTTTTTTTTTTTTTTTTTTGTAGTGTTGAAATTGCAATCACAAAATTAACTAAAAAAAATTGAATTGGTAACATAACAACAGTAAGGGGAAAATAAAGGTAAAAATCGCTTTACCTCTTTGGTATTCTATTCCAAAAATCAAGGCTAAAGATTGCTCAAAGAGCCACCATCTCTCTGTAGAAGGAAATTAAAAATAAATCAGCAGTTGCCATAGGATAAAATTGACCTAGAAATCATCTCAAGACTTTACTAAAATTGATTTCACTGTTGTAGAATTGGTGTGCCTTAGGGATCGGAAAGGAAATTGAAAAAAATTAAAAGAAAGGTGAAACAGAAATTGATGAAAATACATGAATAAAATAAATAAATATGATAAGAGAAGTATATTAACCTAGCCAGCCATAGAAGCATTAAACGATTGAGAGAGACAAAAAGGGAAGTGTGAGATCGCCGTCAAGATCACCGTCTGGGGAAATCTGTGTTTTTCTTTGTGCGATCCTCTTCCTTTGCGAGAAAGAAAGGAGAGAGTGGATGAGGCATCGGGGGAGGGTGGAGGAGGAAGAGAAAGCAGATCGGTGGATGGGAGAGGAAAGAATGAGATGGCGGAGGCTGTGAGTCGACATGAGGAAAGATAGAGATGAGGAAGAAAGACCTCTGCCATGATCGACGTGTGCAAGATCGGAGAAGAAGCACACAAATTAAGTGCACCTTATCTAGTTTTCTCTCGGTAGCATGATCAAATGACAACAATAGGAGTAAATATTTACTTTCTTAGACCAAACTTACAATGTATCATCATATCCCAGAGGTACAAATTAACTCTAATGAACCAAGTCCAACTTGACTACCTGAGTAGGGAATTGTTTCATATGCCAGGTTTTCTGGACGTGGCCATAAATTAATGCGGAGAATTATGTGAAGGATCTGGTGTAGGATATGCAGCTGACAAATAAAAACCCAATAGAGTGAGTCGCTACACTTTGAGCAATACTGTCGCATCACAATAAATCCAAATCTTCCGATGGAATGATTTTTTATCCAAGGCATAGAAGCTTTTCTCTATGAAGAACGAGTTTTTTATTCGAGACTCTGAACATTTATGTGTTACGTCACAGAAACAAATATTTTATTGGGCCACACCATTGGATTGATGATCGAACGGCCTAAAAAAATTCCTGAGCAAAAAATGACAAACGGCACCATTCACTTTGCGTCATCAAACATTCCTATATTAATATAATATTATAATTCAAACGATTTTCAATTATAAATAAATAAGAAAAAAAATTTTGTCGTTATATATATAAGGAAGGTTACATGCAATATTCCAATTACAATCGACCTGTCTGTAAATTAAAATTTAAGAATGGTAAATTATAAATTATATTAAATTTCATCTGAAGTCTCAGCACAATTGTAACAAATAAATAATAAACTATATAAGAAAAAATCTTGTAGTTACAACCACATAGTACTATATTTTTTTTTTCCCGAAATGAAAAGCAATCTTTTTGCAGCAACAAGCTGGGGTTTCACTTAAACATCTTGAGCAACCTGACAGTGGTGCAGGATCTGTACAAGGCACAGTGCATTTCACCTGACACATACCACCCGCGTTGAAGTTGCATTTTGTTGGTGGAGGATCGATGCAACGGTACCTATAGCCATCGCTGCTTAGGTAACTATACATTTCTGCGCCCATCGCTGAACCAAGGTATGATGTAAATTAATTGTCAAACAAATAATACTAATAATAATCATAAACAATGAATCGAACAACAGTAAAAGTAATGGTGATGATAAATGAATTAATAAATTGATTGTCTGCTAAGAATTTTTTTTTTTTCTCTTTTGAATAGATGTACAATTTGCTTATTAATTAGTGCCAAAAGAATGAATTGAAATTAGTGATATTTGTGAAAAAGGAAAGGAGAGTAAAAAGAAATGCACCCAAGGAAATATGAAGAACGACTATAAGGGACACCATGAACGCAACCTTCATATTTCTTTTTTTGAAAATTCTTACCAAAATTAATTTATCAAAAGGAAATAAGAAGAGTTTATTATTTTTTGAGGATTGTTTAAACGTGACACAATAATTTATAAGTTTCCAAAATAACTTCTTTTTTCTAAATCAAGCTTATTTAAAATCTTATTTACGTGGTCAAAAACTTTTTATTAATTATTAGTTATTTGACAACTCGGAGTAAATAATATTGGCTACAAATATTAGTGCAATTTATCTCACAAAAACCATCCCTACTGCATATAAAAGTGTTTGCCTCTAAATTTGGCTACAACACAAGTGAACAAATCAAAAGACGTTGTCAGGCTATGCCAGAGTTCAAGCTAATAGCTAACAGACCAGGTGTTTGGGTGTTAGCTAGTTCTACATAGGATCCTATTGCTATAAGGGATATCATTTCTACAAGGAAGTCCTACCACTACAAGATGGGATTGGATCTGGGAATGGTAATTACTATCTGCCATCCAAACAAATAGCATCCATAGACTCCAAACAGGTTCTTTATGGGCCCAAGGACTAGTCCAGTCTTTTTAAACATCTTCTTTCACTACAAATCCTAACCACAAACCCTAGTCGCAGAGAGAGGCTAGACCTCTCAATCCGATTCGACGCCTGGTTGTTCTCATATGTTCTAATTAACAACCGAGCTTTCTTACAAAGAAAATGGAGATGGAAGCGAAGCTTGCGGCGACTGAGGAAACCAAGGTTGATCTGTTCGGGGTTGATGACGAGTTCGAGGAGTTTGAGATCGATCAAGGTTAGGGTTTTGCTATTTCACCAATTTTCGAAGAATTATTGCCATCTGAGTTTGGGGATATTGAATATTAGGGTTTGTTAAAAGAAATTAGGGACGGTTTTGTAGATTGATGAGTAGATTGTTTATTAATGAAGACATAATTTGTCTCATCTGTTTTGAACTGTTTGGTGTGTTTATGTCTTCAATCTGTCATACTCTATTTGTGGTTTTAGTTAACAGCAAAACCTATTTCGTTATGTGGAAGATCTTGTGGAATTTTATTGTGGTAGGGATTATTGTAGTCTATATTAGCTTATAGTTTGTGGTTTAACATATCGTTGTATGTCGGTGCTGTTGTTGAATTTATAATGCTGGTTAATAATAGACATCAGCCTTGAAATGATTTATTAAATTTGTTATTGTATAGAACAATATAAAATTTACAGTTTAGAAATAGTATCTGTAATTGTATTAGTTCTTTTACAACCCACTTTTATAAAGTCATGAGTTTTTTTGTGCACTTAATTAGTAATTGATTTTAATTGTTTTTTATTTTGTTTGAGTAGGAATTACAGGACAAGGCGAGAAGAGTTGTGCGGAAGAAATCGAAGGAGGAGTTGATGAATTGTGTTAGCTTGTAGTGGTACAATACCAAAAAAAAAAAGTCTAATAAAAGCCTATCAATCATTAATATCAAAACACCATATTTAATGTTTAATAGAAGCCTATCAATCATTACCTGTATTTTTTTGTCTAAACCTCAGCTTACGAAGGTCTAGTATGCATTGCGTAAAAGTCAAGTACTTATATATATATTTGATAATTGTCCCTGATGCTTTTTTAGATATCTGAAAATAACAACAACACATATTTCACACAATCAATGACAAAAGGATTCTGTCAAGCATTGTCAAATTAAGATAATAATATTATCTAGTAGATAATGAATCACATGAAGTTTCGATGTAACTCCTCCATAAGAGCATAATACATGATTATATTTAGTGGCGGATCCAAATACAAGCGACTCCAGGCAAGTTTTTGAAAAATAAGGATCCGGATAGTAAGATTTAATAGGTGTCCGTGTCAGGAACTCATTCCATGTGCAATTTAAATTTTATTAACATTTAACAAATAATTTACAATTGCTATTATACGGATCTAGATAATTATGCAAATCGACACGTTTAAGAGAACGGTAGAAGGATTACCTCTTCTAGTCTCGTAACTAGAAGGCTCGACCTTTGCTTAGAAGTCGATGGGGTGCTCGTCTCCACCACCACGTCGCTGGCCTCGAGTCCACCTAAAGTCTTAACCAAGTTCTAGGCTCTTGTGCTAGCAAGAGCAAGAACAACGCTAATCCCTTATCGCCTTTCTTCACCAAATTAACTATTTAATTAGTGTCTAATATTCAACACATGAATACCCTAATGAAAAGCAATAGAGAGGAGAGAATTTTCAGATCTGAAAAATCATTTTCTTTGATGAAAATTGCGGCCTCAAAAATGGGGAGAGAGAAAAATAAAGTTGCCTTTAATTATCTCATCATTATATCCTTATATATCACATTTTTGCCCTAATCAAATTTGACAAAAAACATCTCCAATTTGGCCGGCCATGTAAATGGGCTTTGGGTCCATTATACAAATCTTAATTTGTATATTAATCAATTATTAATAGCCCACCTCAATTGCTTTTCATTTGGATTTAATTAGACTCAATAAATTAAAGTCCATACCTTTAATTTAATTCAACCAATTAAATTAAAGTATGTTGAATAAAATTCATTATCAACCTATTGATAATTATTTTGGGATTAGTATATGCATTAATTTATTTTTATATGATTTCTTTTTTATTTAATTAACTATAACGGTTCGCAACGGTATATAATTAATTAATCAAACTATCATATTTTTTATTGCATTCACTGCTGCAAACAAATAAATAATGCACTGTTAGTTAAAACTTTATTTGTGTGACCCTTTGAGGATTTATGTTATGTTGGCCATGAAAATAAATCGTTATTTATTTCCAATAATCATAAGCGGTATCTAGCAACACGTTATGATTCCCAATTCGCATAAATAAACACTGTACCAATACACTGCTTCAATCCTGCATAAGAAATGGTATCTTATTGTTTTGATTCTTATGTCACATGATATCCTTGTATAATCCAAGATAGGAATGTGTCATTCTTGCAGATTATACGTTTCTTGATCTAGAGATGATTGCATAAGTTGATAGCAAGCAATCCATCTCCATCAAGGGGCCCAGTAGATATCATCACTCGTTAAGCGAACTAACGAGGGACATACGGTTGTCTTGATGACCAATTTCTCCCCGCACAATTCAAGAGAACATAAATAAAGTCCGTATAGCAGCCCTTATCAGGAATCAGCGTTAGACGATATTTATAGAACCTATCCTCATGTGGAGAAACTGAACCATCTCAAACTCAGAAACAAACACGTATGAAATAAATAATGACACATAACACAATCCATTTATTTATTTCATTGGTTCATGTCCTGTACTATGTTCCAGCAACATATACATATACAATCAAGTTAGTAACTCTTTACTTATGATTTGTAGAACTTAATCATCACTTAACTTGTATACTAGTCTTGTCTGATAATTAATGTTCCTTGTTAATTATCAAGACTATGGACAGTTTTGATTTATTATTGTCATTTAATCATAAATGAAATACAGTGATCCACAATTCAGATCCTCAACCTGAATGAACCGTCAATAATAAAATCCAGGAACAAATGATCAAATATCATCAATAACATAAACTATAGAAGTAGCCATAAAATGATTGGCTTCTAGGACATATCTCTAACAGTCCGGGCTTAAAAAATCATAGTGCCTAGGCTAAGATTTGGAAAATATTGGGCATGCTTAAAAATAATGTATTGTTTTAACTTTTTTGTGTTTTTTGGTGATTGATAGAGAAGTAAAGATCATGAAAAATTGATTAAATTTATTAAAAAGATGTATTTTGTAATATTTCAATTGTATATGTTTAGAATGACTTTATTTATTAAATTTATTATTTATTTTAATTTTTAAATTTTATTATATTATAATTGTGCCTGAGTTAAAATTTTTTCTGGATACGATCCTGATTATATTAATCACATACATAAACCACCTACTTATAGGTAGTTGTTTTTTTTTTTTTTTTGGTAGTGTTGAAATTACAATCACAAAATTAACTAAAAATCATTGAATTGGTAACATAACAACAGTAAGGCTAAAGATTGCTCAAAGAGCCACCATCTCTCTGTAGAAGGAAATTAAAAATAAATCAGCAGTTGCCAATTTGACATAGGATAGAATTGGTGAAATTCAGATCCGCTGCCGCGCGACACATGGTGTAGCGCGGCATGCTGGCCGTCTGATCAAGATCCAATGGACAAGGGAGCCCCGTGCATGTAACCTAGATTGATAGGCCCGTAAAAAATTAACCGTCCGATCAAGATCAGACGGCTCGTACGTGCGCTACACCATTTGTCGCGCAACAGCAAATTCGGATTCGAATTGGTGTGCCTTAGGAATCGGAAAGGATCGAAATTGAAAAAATTAAAAGAAAGGTGAAACAGAAATTGATGAAAATACATGAATAAAATAAATAAATATGATAAGAGAAGTATATTAACCTAGCCATCCATAGAAGCATTAAACGATTGAGAGAGACAAAAAGGGAAGTGCGAGATCGCCGTCAAGATCACCGTCTCGGGAAATCTGTGTTTTTCTTTGTGCGATCCTCTTCCTTTGCGAGAAAGAAAGGAGAGAGTGGATGAGGCATCGGGGGAGGGTGGAGGAGGAAGAGAAAGCAGAGCGGTGGCTGGGAGAGGAAAGAACGAGATGGCGGAGGCTGTGAGTCGACATGAGGAAAGAGCAAGAGGGAGAGAGAGATGAGGAAGAAAGACCTTTGCCATGATCGACGTGTGCAAGATCGGAGAAGAAGCACACAAATTAAGTGCACCTTATCTAATTTTCTCTCTGTAGCATGATCAAATGGCAACAATAGGAGTAATTTTTACTTCCTTAGACCAAACTTACAATGTGTCATCATATCCCTAGAGGTAGAAATTAACTTTAATGATATCTAATCTGACAATTCCAAGAGGTTTGAGACAGGTTTGGCAGGAAAGGAATGATACAATAGATGACCATATACCAAAATGCTGGATTGATGGCTCCTTCTCGGCAATTAATGGTGCTGCTGGTTGGGGTTGTGTTTTTAAACAGGCGGGAGAACTTCTATGTTATGCTGCAAGCTATGTAGAGGCCAACTCTCCTTTCTCAGCTGAATTAAGCACATTAGAGATGGCCATGACAATTGCCACTGAGTTGCAGCTGGAACAGTGCGCCTTCTTCACGGATTCCTTGATTATGTCGAATGTTATCAATGCAATTCAGCAGCTAGATGTGGTTCCTTGGCAGGATTTCTATAGAATGAAGGAGCTTCTAGTAAATTTCAGGAGGGGAACGAATTTCAGTGCACATCACATCCCAAGAGAAGAGAATGGCGAAGCACATATACTGGCAAACTATGCAAGGGTCAATAGGATTGAATTTAGAAATTATTTGTACCCTTTTCCATGTAATTTTTGATGTAACTGTGACTGTTTCTGTTTTACTAACCTACGGGTTTCAATAGCCAAAAAAAAAAAAAAAACCAAGTCCGACCTGACTATAGGGAATTGTTTCATATGCCAGGTTTTCTGGACGTGGCCATAAATTAATGCGGAGAATTATGTGAAGGATTTGGTGTAGGATATGCAGCTGACAAATAAAAACCCAATAGAGCGAGTCGCTACACACTTTGACTCATACTGTTGCATCACAATAAATCCAAATCCTGCGAAGGAATGAATTTTTATCCAGGCATAGAAGCTTTTCTCTGTGAAGAACAAATTTTTTATTCGAGACTCTGAACATTTATGTGTGACATCGCAGAAACAAATATTTTTTCGGGCCATACCATTGGATTGATGATCGAACGGCCTAAAAAAATCCTGAGCAAAAAAGACAACGGCACCATTCACTTTGCGTCATCAAACATTCCTGATTAATAGAGTATAATTGATGAAAGACTATCCTATATTAATTTAATATTATAATTCAAATGATTTTCAATTATAAATAAATAAGAAAAAAAAATTGTCGTTATAAATATAAGGAAGGTTACATGCAATATTCCAATTACAATCGACATTAAGATTTAAGAATGGTAAATTATAAATTACATTAAATTCATCTGAAGTCTCAGCACAATTGTAACAAATAAATAATAAACTATATATAAGAAAAAATCTTGTAGTTACAACCACATAGTACTATATTTTTTTTTCCCGGAATTAAGGAATAGTATTAAGTTCGCAGCAACAGGATGGGGTGTCACCTATACATCTTGAGCAACCTGCCGTTGATGCAGGAGGTGTACAAGCCATAATGCAGCGGCAGCAGGTCAGCTGGCACAAACCGCCCCCGATGAACTCGCATTTTGGTTGAGTATATCGAAGTGGAGGATCGACGCAAAGGATTTTATAGCCACCGGTGCTTAGGGAGAGATACCTATCTGCCATCGCTGAACCCAAGTATGATGAAAATTGATTGTCAAACAAATAATAATCATATGTACTAAACAATGAATCGAACAACAGTAAAAGTAATGATGGTGATGATAAATGAATTAATAAATTGATTGTCTAGAATTTTTTTTTTTTTTTCTCTTTCGAATGGATGTACAATTTGCTTATTAATTCGTGCCAAAAGAGTGAATTGAAATTAGAGATTAGAGATATTTGTGAATATACAAAGGAAATGAGAGTAAAAAGAAATGCACCCAAAGAAATATGAAGAACGACTATAAGGGACACCATGAACGCAACCTTCACATTTCTTTTTTTCAAAATTCCTACCATAATTAATTTATCAAAAGGAAATAAGAAGAGTTGATTATTTTCTGAGGATTGTTTAAATGTGACACAATAATTTATAAGTTTCCATAATAACTTCTTTCTTTCTAAATAAAGCTTATTTGAAATCTTATTTACGTGGTCAAAAACTTTTTATTAATTATTAGGTATTTGACAACTCGGAGTAAATAATGTTGGTTACAAATATTAGTGCAATCTATCTCACAAAAACCATCCCTACTGCTTATAAACTAGGGGACTCGGTTCGTCGCGGCTTCGCCGCGACCCCTCCCCCTGATAAATTAACCAAATATCTAATCAAATAGAACCAAATAAGCATATGTAATATTTATTCGAATTAACCATAAGTAATATAGACCAGGTTTGAGTTTTGAGTTATATGCACATATAAACTTGCACGGCCACAACCAAATTACAATCAACAGAAGAGCCAAGATTAATAAAAGAAAAAAAAAATAGATACTATATTTTAAAGAATTTTAATGATAATAAGAAAGTTGCAAATATAAACTCTCATGAGTAAGTTTTGAGATCATACCAAAAGCTCTGGCTATAACTTCCATGAATTTGCAATACAAGAAACTTCTAGTACACATGAAAACCCCTATTGAAAGCAATAATAAGAACTTAGTAGTATACATCAAACAACTTTTATTGACTCAATGCCTGAGTTTACATCAGTATGGCTTCTTTAATTATTTTTTCAAAATTTCTTCAAATTTGAAATTAATACAGTAAATAGAATTGGAAAATGGAACAAAATTTTAATTATTTAGAGTTTGACTATTTGTTTATTCAAATTTGTGGGTGCATTTATTGAAAATAAAACATGATATGGTAATCATGCCCAGGACGTATACGACGAAAGTTACAACAACGTGTCTTTGGTTTTATTTTTTGTTTTATTATTGTTATAAAAAATAAGCAAACTACAGATCATCACCAGACCCTGAAAGTTAAGATCCTATATCTATTTTTGGTTGAATAGTAAATTCATACCTTTTGGCATTTTATATATACAGGAAAGAAAGTTGTATAGCAGTCGAGTTTGCAAGGTGACCCAAAAAAACTTGGATATTTTGCGATGGTAGACAAACCTGCAGGTATCTCAAGCATATTTGATATTTGCGACGTTTGCATGAAGAGCTCTTTGAACTTCAGGCCTGTTATAATAAGCAATGGCACATCTTTCAGTACATGCATCATAAGCTCTTGACTCTTGAGTCTTGACATCCATGGCTAATAAAAAAAAATTTATATAATGAGAAGCTATTGTACTATATTTAGGTGTCATCAATTGTAAATGGTTTATTCGACTCGCATATCTTCCATTAATTCCAAGCTTGAGAGCTGCTGTATTTTTACATAGCCTTGTATAAATGCTATATGTGTTGGTTCCCTCTATTTAATTCGTCATATTCAAATTTCTAGCATATTCTATCGAAGGATGTTCTGGGGACTCGAGTACACATGTAACTCTCAAGTTACGATTTATTGTGTCATAAATTAGTCCATGGGTCCACCAATACTCAAATGTAACAATGTAACTAAGATAATTATATGTAGCTGCATTGCCCACCTAAGAAGATAAATAGTTGTTGAAATAATTTGTAGGATAACCTTTAGGTAAGATGATGTAGAGTTGGATTATTACCATGAAGCCCTAGTAATTAATCAGGGAATATATGAATTAGACCAATTGAAAAATATAATGCCCTATAATTTGAAAATTTTAACAATTTACTGCCAAATTGAAATTAATTCAATAATTGACTATTTAAAACAAAGCAAATTGTACTGTATGTTTTTACCAGCATGGCATTCTCTATCAATGTAGAACTCTTTTGTACTTGTACTTGGAGAATTTCTCAAACCAATTTTCAAAAATACATATGCACCAATTGCTAATTAAAAAAAATACAAATAGAATTCAATAATGGAAAACAGTAAGACTACATTCGGTCCAATTAAATTTAATTGAATTTGGATAGATCATACCTGTTGTCTCATCTCCATCAGTATCAAGATCCAGTGTTCGAATAAGAGAATCCAACATCGGCTGGTGATTCCAAAAAACAGCAAATTTGCAACTACACTCCAAATTCACCAAATTGGTTCACAAATTAATCAAACCCAAACCCTATAATGATATAAGCCAATGGAAAAGATATCAATTACAGTTATGCTTAAATTGCTCACCATTGTTTCATGAATGCTGGTTCACATAAAGGATATGCCAATTGGACTAAATCTGGAAAGGGCCAATCTGCTTCGAAGCACCATATTTAATTGATGAAAAACTGGGTCAAACAACAGGCAATCATTTTTTTATTTTGTTCTTGCCACTTCAGCAAATCCTCTTGTTGCTTCTGGCCCAACTCAGTTAATCTTCTCACAGTCTTCCCAGAAAAATATTAAATTCAACTTTAGCAAATTAAGAAACAAAATTAAAATTATAAATATAAAATTATTCATACAATCCAGAATTCAAGTATGGATGACTGAATTTACTCAATTAGCTACTCTCTTTCAGAATTTAAGATTGACTTCTTTTGAGAATTTTAAGACTTTCAAGTGCTAATGTTCTCATTAGTTTTCTCAGACCCTCAACTGATGATCACAGGATCTAAATGTCAATTTGATTGTGAATAAAAAAAATTAAATTCAGAACTAAAAATAGTAAGCATAGATACAGATCCAAACACTGACCTAAGAAAGTCTCCTTTAAAACTTGGCCAAAACATTTGCAAACTGCATGTAAGAAAACAATAGGTGAGAAAAATTTATTCTAACAACAAAAAATATCAATGCAAAAAAAATTAAAAAATTAATATTCTATCAGTAACGTAACAACTAAGACAACTTAAACCACAACATGCAGCCAACCACACCTATAATAGGAATGAATAAATGGTAAGGTCAAAACGTTGTTTATAAAACACCAAACATGCTAAAAATTTTCAACTAACCTGGAACTTAAACGTCAATTCTGCAGTAATCATTTTAAACAGTATACCATTTCCAATAATGTTGCTTCATCTTTATACTTATAAATTGAACAATGTAAAAAATTTCATGGTTACACATGTCAATTTTAACAAATTAATATATGAAGACGGCTTCATTTTGCAAGCTTAGTCCCTTTTTTTATGAATCAATATAACAACCCAACATCGAAAGGAAGAAAATAAGTAGATATTTAGGTTAAAAATATACCTTGAAGGAGCAGAACCTGATAGACAAGGTAAGAAAATAAGCTCATCAGCCACCAAACAAATAAGCAGATATTTAGGTTAAAAATATACCTTGAAGGAGCAGAACCTGATAGCCAAGGTAAGAAAATAAAGCTCATCAGCCACCAAACAAACCCACACGTTAATGCTTCTGACAATCCTCCATCAGTGCGCATGCGCCAGCAAAAGCATTTTTTAATTTCGAACCCTACGCATGATCTCCCATCTGTAAATCCAACCGCACAAATCCAAATCAGCGACCCAGATAATTCAACCGGAAATTCAGAAATGGTACCATAGATAAGGGAGAATTGGGATATATTGGATTAGTAGGTTATAATTTGCATTTACGTTATTGCTATGAAAATGTAAATACATACGAGAGATAATGAAAAGGAGTAAAACTGGGTAAATAGTACAAATACAACAGAACTAAAACTTAGGCCTGATTCGACTGATTATGCAATAAATGAGAAAAATAATTTGATGGATGATACAATTATCTTATGGATTAATAATGCCTTATTCTTTCATTTACAGCAATAATAATCTGAGCAGGGGAAAAACCGTTGCCCCTGGGTAAACAGTACAAATAAAACAGAACTAAGACCTAATCCTGATTCAAGTGATCATGCAATAAGTGAGAAAAATAATTTGACAGATGTACCAGTACCATTATCCCATTCAATTAATAATGCCTTCTCCATTCATCTACAATAGTACTAAAATGAGCAAGGGTAAAAATGAGAAAAAGTACAAATAAAACAACTAAAATCAGGAAATCAAACTTGAATGTTGATAGATTTCAGTGATAAATAAGACACTTTGGAATTATTTTTCTGATACTAAGGAGTAGTTGTTAGTCTTTTTAGTAGAAACTTGTAAATTCAAATCGGATTCCATGAAAATGAGAGACCAACTTTTCAAAATCCTCCTAAATACAAAGGTATAATATATAAGAATAAAACAAAAGTAAAAAATAATCATTTTATTTTGTGCAAATAATATTCAAGTGCTTAAAATCAGGTAAATCCAGTAAGGTAGTAAATTAGGTAAGTCTATGAAAGCACTTATATTGAAAAGTCCAAGGAAAGCATTTTCTATTGGTACCGATAAGGTTGTTTGCAGGACTGGTCGGAATGAGACAAAAAAAAACGATCCAATATGGATTACATGGTTGATAAGAGATAAAGAGAAGTAAAAAGAAAATGATTTTGGTAAATAAATATTTCCAGCTATTATACACAGCCTATGCAGGTAAAAATCAATAAACAACATATATTAATATTGTATAACAGAAACTTCATTAGTCTGCCATGGTATGCCACAGTTGTAATTAAGCTATATTATACCCTTAAAAATACACTCATCAAGTTATCTAGCAATCTAAAAATTGATGTATTACAGACACTAAACAGGATAATTTAATTGCACTAAATTGCAAATGAACAGAAGACAAACCCTTTCCGGTTTATCTATGGATGCTCTTAACCACTTCCTTCACACCTCTCCTCAAGCACTTCGATTCAGCAGCTGAGGAAGAACAAAAATTGAATAAAAAATTACACACAATCCAAATTTAGAGGGAAACATGTACAGTTGCAGATTCCGAAAGCTTCAGCCTCTTTACAAGAAGGGTTGCTACAGCACCAACAGATACGGATGCAACCAGGATGGAAGCTGCAGTTTCAAGTATAACAAATTGCAAACAACTCTTTTTCCTTCTGGTACAACACGATTTTCAACTACAAGGGTGTAGCAATGGTGCATTTATTGCAGCCAGAGACCACAAATTAAACCTTCAAATGATAATTCGGCATGGATAATTAGGTTCAGTACAATAGTACAGCAATCTTGGTTGATTTAGTTTTGAAATAAAATTTTTAATGTATTCTGCCTATACCAACTAATTACCAAGAATCCCTAAATTCTTCTTAAATGTCGCTCCTGGAACTACAATTAATTGGTAAGAAGCGATGAGATTACCGTGTGAGGTGAAGGAAGAAGCGAACTCCATTGCTAGTGTAGCTCTAGCCTCTTAATTACACCAGCAACCAACCAAAAATTCCTACACTGCACCAAAAATTAATGACAATCATATTCAGGCCATTACAAATTACAACTCCACAAAGGTGTGTACATACTTTAATGACACACAAAGGCAAATTTCACACTGCTTTATTCATAGACTTGATAACAAAAGAAAAGAGAGGATTCCTATCTTTATTCACTTAATACAACTGAAACCTAATCATGAAGATGGAAATCGAAAATTTATTGTTCAGTTAATCCATACCAGAAATTTGTAATTTACATACAAAACCTAATATGAAGATACTGGTCCTTTGATATTTCATTTACGAAGTAGCACACTGATTGTCCAATCAATAATAAAAAGTGAAAAGTTTACTTCACTATTATTTCAAGAATCACATCAGGGCAGGAGACAAGGGTGTGTATAAATACTATATTACCAGTAAAGAATGACTCCAATTTTTTTTTTTTGGTGGTTTTTAGATACTTAAATCTTATTTTTCATAGTAGATGCTTCAGTATTCAACTTACAATTGGTTAAAATGTCATTTATATCCCTTTATCTTACAATGCACTTAAAGCAAGACTACATGAGATGAAGCTGTGCATAATGAGAGAACCTAGACTTTCTTTGCATTTCTAAAGTAAAATTGCATATTTAACACCCTCAGCTATTGGACTGACGGAAAAAAAGTGGAGAAATCTTTTAGTACAAATCACATCTGTACTTTATAAGTGAACCGTCAAACAATGCAGGAATGAAATTGTTTTAGTTTTTTTTATCTTTATTTTCGAACTTGGGAGTATTAATTAAGAATGTTTTTCAAATCAAATTCTTCAAATGTGCTACTTGACTTGGACAGATAAATTACCTCGAAAAGTTGCTTCCATTTAAATTGAACTTTCTTTCGCTGCATCATCTCAATCACTCTATCTGTATTATCAACTCCATATTCCATGTCGTAGAATCTCTTCCATAATTTATCTGTCACAGGGCTCAGATCTGTACCCTGCAATGTTGACATGCAAATATAAAACACAATATCAGTCACTTAATATAATATCGGTAATAAGGGAAATAGTATAAGCCAACAACACATATAATTAGGAAGAAGAAGGAAAATCAAGAATTGTAGCTTACCTTCCTGCAATTTTCTATACGGGTCAGTTGGGTGATGTTGCAGTGAGGCAGGATTCGCTCCAGCAAATTGGAATCCAACCCACTGACGCTCCCAATGCATTTTACATTCTCTATAGCTAGGTTGATGCACAGATCAACCAAGCTTGGAGCTTTTTTTTCTGTGTATTCATTAAATCAATGATTTGATCGCTCGTTTGAAAATTTTCTTAGTCTGATCAAATTCTGAAGAAAACATTAAACCTTTGAGTAAGGTGTTGATCTCAGCTAAATTTAGGTTAAATTCTTAATTCGAAGCCTATGAATCAGATTGAATTGTCTTAAAACAATTTCAAGTTTCGCTTCTCCTTTTCAATCTTCCATTTCAATGAAATTTTGCCGATGGGTATTTTGCTTAACGACCTTAAAAAAAATAAAGGAAGGAACAAACAAAAAATGAAACAAAAGAAGAAAGTTACCTGTTTTGGAGAGAAAATTGCGATCTAATTCATACAATTGATCAGAAAAATCTCTTGAATTCGATATTGTTTGATGGGAATCAGAAAGGATCGAGCATTGAAAGCTAAGAAGCTCTGAGAGGAGATAGAGGAGGCAGCGACTGAGAGTGAGGCTAGGGTTTTTGGAGATGCTCAGCCTTGATTGAACCGCTCCCAGTAGTCAATCAATCGGTTCTGAGGAGAGAGAGTAGCTTGGCCTGTTGATGGAGATGTTCCGAGAGGAGGCAGCCTGTCTGTCGTACTTCTGAGAGAGCGGAGCGAAGAGGTATCGATCGCAAAGATAAAAAGAGGAGAAGAAATACCTTGAAGGTGGGAGGTAGGAGACTGCAAGAGGATGGCTGATGGGGAGGAGAAGCAGAAAAATAACTGAAACGGAGGGCGACGGTGGAGAAGAAACAGGTTAGAGCCTGAGAGACTATTAGGATGAGGCATTGGCGATTGGGACAGGGTGAGAGCTCAAGGCGAATGGGTTGAAGGGAGAGGCGATTTGACATGAGGCGGCGGCGACTGGTATGAAGCGAGAAGCAGTTGGGATGAGTCGGCGGAGAGAATAGATGAAAGAAGAACCACCGCTTAGTGCTTAGTATCACATCCGACCGTACAAACGAAAGCGACGCCCCAGATAATTCAGCAGAAAAAGAGAAATGGCACTGTTCATAGCACGTTTTTTGACGCACAATTGAGGTGATTTAACTTTATATATATACGAGTAGAAGAGCCAGGAAAAATAAAAAAATTCACCTCAATAACATCAGATTCGAAAGAAAAATTCTGGTTTACTTTGCGCAAACAATTATTCTTTACCAATGAGTTTTTCCTGTCACAAAAAAGATTGTAGCGATTGATACAAATAATACACAAAAGACAAATTTATAAAATTACATTAGAACCCAAAATTACTGTATGAAATTACAAATACTTACGAGCAAAAAAAAAAAATAGAGGAAGACTCATTTAGTGAACTTCAGAATTCATGCCAATCATGAAAAAGCATTACTTCAAAGCAAACATTGAGAAGGCATTAGTAAAAATGAAACATTCCTGGAAAAACAAAATGGACATAGATTTACGTTGTGAGTTGTGACAAAAGTTCCAATTTTGAGCAAGGCCTGTAATTTAGAAGAGAGACATAAAACTGTTTTCTCAACTGGATTATCAATTAAAACAAAGCTTTGGGCTAAGTGAGATATTATACAAATTTATGCACAGAATCCCATGTTCAATTGAAAAAGTGATTTATGAAAACAGAGAAAAAAAAGATAAATTCCATAGCTTATACAATGATTAGGGTACCTATTGTCGCTGAGAAAGCCAGTGGAAATCAAATCTTCACTTACGTAACCCAAAATTCCTTTCAAGCTGCCTCCAGCCTTTGCGCTGCAATATTCAAGTATGCTTTATTAAATATTAAAAATAAAAATAATTGAGGTACACATAATTTTTTTTATGATTTAACATGCATGTATTGAAGCTCTAACTGAAGCCAATCTAAATATAGAATCAACCCTTGAATACTTCCATTGTAGACAGATAGTTTCTATCAGTGCAAGGGCCAATCTCAGGGCGACCATCATGTATAAGATTTAGTTTGGTAGAGTAATTATGAAAAATCAAATACTCCAGCGAACAAATTTTCTCAAAAGCTATTGTGAAATATTAATTCACCAAGAACAGTAATAAAAATATTCAGTATAAAAAAGGAACAGAGAATTCTTAAAAAAAGCTTCATACTATAAATTGGAAAGGTGTTCAGTATTATTTGGATGAAACTTACTTAAGAGCGGCCTTGATCTCATCGTGGATAGGCGGATAGCTGCCTTCTCGAGCCTGATAATGAGGTCAACTACTGACACATCTACGGTGGGGATGCGGAATGCCATGTCTGTCAGTTTGCCATCCAAAACTGGGAGCACCTTTTTCCACATCCTATACATTTTTCAATTGTAATAAAGTTAATTCCAGTAGAACTTGAACATATCAGGAAGAGAGGAATTTCTAATAATATTAAAATTTCATTGAGAGAGTTTATTAGATTTTCTTTTTGTTGTGTGTGTGTGAGAAAGAGAGAGTTTCTTTGCAGTACCAGTGCTGCCGGCAATGATGTTGTTCAAGCTGGCACCAAAGCCACCTCTCCAGTCTTCTGGGTGGCTGAAATAACCAAAAGAAAAATATTGTAAAACAAAATACTGAAATGAGGTTATACTGTGAGGCAAAGGTGGAAAATGAGGCACAAAATTTTGACGGCTTAAATCACGCCGACAATCTAGACTTGAGCCGAACATATAAGAGGCTGAAACACACATTAAGAAAAATGCAAAAGATGCTTCATTCCTTGGCTTCGCAAGATGCGCAGCACGATCAACGCTCATTTGAAAACAAAAATAGTACTAAAAGAACAACGTGGGTCCTAATAGAAACCAACACCAGGTACCCAACCACAAAACCTTGAGCTAGAACTCTGGCAGGCCAAAAACGGCAGAGACGTGCACCAACCCCTAGATCGTCCAGGCAATCGAAAAATGAGAGGAAAAATAGCAAGAAAACACAAACCAGTAGCACAGAGCAAAAAAAAAAAAAAAAAAAAGCCAAAGAAAGGGACGCAAGGCCTTCCTATATGGATTTTGAGAAGAAATGAGAATCGAGTAAATCTTATTATATGGATTTTGAGGCCTTCCTCTGCTATAATCGTTTGCCAGAATGCCTCAGACCAGACAGTTGTTATGATAATCGGAAATTACAAACTATGAAAAAAAAAAGAACTCACCAAATTATCACAAAAAATAAATAAATAAAAGAGCTAAAATAAAATCAAAGCATAAAAGAATTATCAGTAAAGAAACAACAACTATGTATTAGCTTTTAGAGATTTAACAAATTACCTCATCAATTGATGCTCGAAAGCTTCTGTTGGGGTGAGGAGAAATCGACGGAAGGGGAGGTTGGAGGGGGTTAGCGAAGGAGGGGTCGAGCGTTGGTTTTTTATTGGGGTGGGGGCAATTCGACAGTTTAGGGTTTAGGGTTTAGGATTGAGCGTTAACGATACAGAGAAGGGCAACAGAGGTGGGGGAGAGACGATGAAGAGGGAGTGCATAGAAGGGCGGCCAAGAGAGAGAGGGAGGCGAGGCGATCTAGAGAGATATCATTCCGATCTAGAGAAGCTATATTTTTTTCATAATTCTGTTAAAACTCTGAGATCAGACCTTTGGAAGAGACGAGACGGGAGAGAGAGTAGATTAATCAATCCTGGAATGCTCACCAAATGTTACCAAAATAAATTCTGAATTTAATGTCTAGACCAAAGGCGTAATAAATGTGAAGGGAACAACAAACAAAGTACCGGTCAGCATTTACCATGGTACACCCAGTCCACCATTTACATCCCCACATCCACCGATCATTTATTTGCAAATCCAACCGTACAGCACCAAATTGAAAGCCTAGATAATTCAACCGGAAAAGAGAAAAAGTTACTGTTCATAGGGTCAAACTACCCCATTTAACTTTATATAGTTATAAAGTGTTTGCCTCTAAATTTGGCTACAAGTGAACAAATCAAAAGATGTCAGGCAATGCCAAGAGTTCAAGCTAATAGCTAACAGACCAGGTAGGGACGGAGCCAGTCTAATTTTAAGCCCGGGCACCATCACCAAAATTAATAAATGAAACATTAAAATAAAAATTATATTAAATAATAAATTTAATATAAAAATATTTTTTTTTTCACAATCAACAAGTATTATTGCAAAAACTGAATTATTTTTTTAGTCTATTTCTCTCTCATTGTTAGAGTATGACTTAAATAAAAGATAAGACTTAACGGACATAACAACTATACGTTGATGCGAGCACATTGGAGAAATGAATGGAAGGGGAAAAATTAATTAAATAAGGAAAATTTGTTATGGTCTCTTACTCTCTTTCCTTGAGGAGGCTTTGTCGTTTTCCATTTTTTTATTTTTCTTTCTGAATCAGAGACGCATTGGACCAACAACCCACCCAATGGTCTTGGCTCCAATCATGGAATAATATAAAATATGGAAGAAAAGTGAAAGGAAACCCACTCATTTAATTTGTCAAGCAGGCGATTGAAGAGAAATTAAATCAAATCCTAGGCACATGTCTGATCTAAGGCCAGGCACTTTCATATCTTTCGATATTTAACGAGCAAATATATTAACAGAATCATAAATTTTGGAGAACAAGTCCAGGTACTTGCCTGGGCTTGCCCCTTCTTGGCTCCGTCCCTGACCAGGTGTTTGGGTGTTTGGGTGTTCGCCAGTTCTACATAGGATCCTATTTTTTTAAGGGGTATCATTTCTGCAAGGAAGTGCTACCACTGCAAGATGGAATTAGATCCAGGAATGGCATATTTAAAAGCACAGTTCAAGAATACAATTTAAATTTCAGGTTTATGGTTAAACTCATGGAAAACAAGACAGAGAGGCCCAAGTAAAATTACCTAGAAATTATTGGACTCAAAAGTCTGAAATATCTAAAAATTCTCATTGTCCAGAAATGTACAAAATGTCTGGAAACATATCCAGAAAAAAAGATATTCTCTACAGAAAAAAATATAAAAAAATATTTTAGGAACAAAAATTCAATATTATAGAAAAATAAATGAAATTTATGAAGTCATTATCATGTGGTCAGATCATGGTTAGTAGTATTACTTAATCTCGTGTGTAAACAACTAAACATCTCGGATTGCATTTTTATTACGGATTCAAAGGGGAGTGTCCGTGTCTTTGAACCGTCAGTTACTCTCTCAACCCCAAGTCAAAGGGGAGTATCCGAGTTGCACTTATAAAAAATTTGAAGTATGATCATATAAATTACCCAAAAAAAGACGGGTAATAATAAATGAATAAATAAATGGCAAAAATATTTATCAAAATTTGACTCAGCATCAACAAATAAAAGGTTGGTAGAGTGCCGACCTGTTGTCTAGAGCGTTGGATTTAATCCAACGGCGATCTCGTGTGTAAACAACTAAACATCTCGGATTGCATTTTTATTACGGATTCAGAGGGGAGTGTCCGTGTCTTTGAACCGTCAGTTACTCTCTCAACCCCAAGTCAAAGGGGAGTATCCGAGTTGCACTTATGAAAAATTTGAAGTATGATCATATAAATTATCCCAAAAAAGACGGGTAATAATAAATAAATAAATAAATAAATGGCAAAAATATTTGTCAAAATTTGACTCAGCATCAACAAGTAAAAGGTTGGTAGAGTGCCAACCTGTTGTCTAGAGCGTTGGATTTAATCCAACGGCGCACAGAGATAGGACTGTCAGCTGCGATTATATCTCAACTTTTGCGGTTCTAATGGCTAATCTGAACCGTTCAATGTGTTCTCTATATTGAAATCTCATTGGAGACCAAATTTTACATTTTTTTTATTTTATTTACTATTTTTTTGAGAATTTTAAAAATCATAGTTATTGAAGGGTCCAGAATTGTTTAGATTAAGAATTTTGTAAAATACCAAACAAATACTAAAAAATTTCAGAAAAATATAAAATTTTGTCTCCAATGAGATTTCAATATGGAGAACACATTGAACTGTTCGGATCGACTGTTAGAATCTCGAAAATTGAGATTTGATCGTAGCTGACGGTCTCATCCGTCAGTCGCGACTGATTTTAGCCTATCTCTTCTTTCCTACTCAAATTATATTACTTCAATTAGTCTGTCTCCATACGTTTTGCTTCTTTGAATTTGCTTTTACAGAGCGACAATGCCCACTATTATTAGCATGTTTGGTTTTAGTTAGCTGCCATTTTATAGTTAGTGCGCCAATTTGCAGAAATCGTTCTTATTTTTATATTCAAATTACTACCTGTGTAGAAATTATTAAAACTTCACTGTTTTCTTTTTATTGTAAGCACCCGAGTTTTGCAGGGTTTGTCTTGTCTGAAGGTCTGAAGGTGGTCGGAAGATATTCTCTCTTGCAAAGATGGTTTGAACTTGAAACATCATGATCCTCTCTTAAATTTTCTCTGACAACGGGTGGGTACTTTTTATCATGAACTGAAAGCTATCTGCTGCAATTTTGTCTTCCCTGTAAATATTACTCAATAAGCCTAATAAAGTCTTCAAATGAACTATCTGTTCCTCTTTACATTATTTTCTCAAATGTGGCACATGTACACTGTGTGTTCTTGTTTTGCTGTTACTTTGCTGCCGATAAAGGTTGGCAGAAGGTTTAGTACAAACAATGGTGGAGATACCGGTGTAATTGTTATCAGTACAACATGTTGTTTACACTTCCTTCTTTTAGCTTGACATGTTGGAATTTCATGTCATAGACATAACTCTATACATTTCATTGAAAAAGCATCCATTTTCTAAAAAATGACCAAAATGCCCTGATTTGTATACTCGTGAGTAGTCATTTTATTAAGGGCTATGGTAGTGAACTTTTTAGTTTATGATTGATGATATATTTTTAATTTAGTTTCTTTGTTATATGTTGTGTTTTATGTCTTGTTAGAATTGCTTAGATTATTTAAATTGAATTGCTTAAGTCGAATTGTTTGCACCCTTTAAGAAGATGTCGCTTAATTGTTAGGTGGTTAAGTCCAAACGTTCTTAAGTAAATAAATTTAATTATGATAAACACGAGAGTTGATACTGAGAGGCTAAACTAAGATCAAGAAATGAAAGTTGAAGTCCTTTCCAATTATGAGAGTATAGGAAGTCGTAGGTCGTAAGGCATAAACTTGTCAAACTTAGACCAAGAAACGAGAGTTGAAATCTAGATTTTATTCGTAAGCCTTAGTTAGATTACGTACCCTACACAAAATAACTTCTAAACTAACCTAAAAGTTGAGTTTGCCCTAACCTTAGCGGGTCGTTGAAAGAGTCAGCGGGTCGTCTATGATCACTGCTCTCAGCGGCCCACTAATAAGTCGGTGACCTGAGTTCTCAGCTGACCGTTGCACAAGTGTGCGAGCCGTTGGTTCTGGAGTAAATTGAAAGTATTAATTGCCTAAATGATCAAGAATATTTTTTTTTTGAAGATTTAGAGTGTTAGTTTTATTAAGGGGTCTAATATCTAGAATAAATTTTTATCCCAGTGTGTTTGGATCTTTTTCTTAATCTGAATTAAAAGTTGTTGGGACCACTTTTTAATCTGAATTAATAAAATGATTCAAATACACTTAGGAATAAAAATTTATTCTAAAGTTTGGATCACTTAAAAACTATGTTGCATGGATACGGGTACGAATACTGTACCGTGTACGATGGTACGAAAATTTTCAAAACTTTCCGGTATGGGTATGGAGATATACAGAGGCGAAGCTACACTTTGATTGGTGGGTCCAGGGACCCACCTTGAACAAAATTTTTACTTGAAGTGGGACCTATATGTAAATTGAAAAATTTTAAGGACCCATCTAAAAAATTTGGAGGACTTATCTCAAAAAATTAGAAATTGATTTGTTTCCTCCTTTTGAATTATTATTTTGGATAATGGATATATTATTTTACATCTTGTGTTGTTGTTATATATATATATTTGATTTTCATGATTTTTTTTAAATTACATTGTTTTAGAATTGTTTGTTTGAAAAATATTGTTATACTATTATTTATATTAGACGCTATGTTGTACATATGTTTTCAGAAAAAAAAAATTATGGATCCTTCTAACATGAATTCCTATTTCCTAGCTACGCCTCTAGTCATATATAACATAATTTTGTTTAGTTAAAATTTGGAAGTCATATAAACGAGCACATAAATCATTTATATCAACAAAAGCAAAATGGTCCGGTGCTAGGTGGCTTGGCTTGTATAGCACAAATCCATGGTTTGATTCCCACTTTCAAGTTTCAACAATATACTACATTATTTCTCTGTCAGGCGCATGCCATCCGGTTTTGAAGTAAAACCTTTAGTCCCACAAGGTAAATTGAAGTTCTACCTGAATGGTATACGTGCTTGGTTTTGGCTAGCCCAGCGTGTGGCACGTAGTGAAATGTTATTGGCTGGTATGCTTTTCTAACACTCTAAATTCTAAAAAAGAATTATTTTTTATTGTTTAGATGTTTATAAATAATCTTTTTTATTTTGAATAACTCATTTTAATTTAAAATTTTTTATTTTTGATCTTTTAGATGTTTATAAATATTATTTTTTCTATTTTGAATAACTAATTTTAATTTCATTCTTAGAATTTTTTTTTTTTGAAGATAATTCTTAGAAGATTAAAATGCATATAGAAATGAAGAAGAATTGTCGTGAAATATACTGCTTCATTTTTTCTGTTTTTTTTTCTTTAAAAATTTCGATACATTTCTTAATTCCAAAGTTGGGCCATCCATCAAACGTAGATATATCTTATCAGACATAAAATAGTGGCAAAAATATAAGGACAAAGTAAAGGATATTCAATTTTATTATCCTGGCCGGCCATGTTTCGTTGTGGAGTAAATCAGTTACTCCATTTTTAAGTCAAACATTATTGATAAAACGACGGATAAGTTAAAAAAAGTGGAGTAAACTAATAACTTTTAATATTAATATTATGAATGAATGTTATTATAACTTATCAAAGCGGTAAGAATTATTACAGAAAAAATGAAACGGGGAGACATTGGAATCTAAAAATAGCCAGGGAATTATTTCAACAGATTATCTTTCATATTATTGTAAATTATACATATATTTTTAGCTCATAGGTACTGAATTTTTTAAAAAAAAGTAGAAAAGCACATGTTCACAATGGATTGAAAAAAAGAAAGATATTCGCACTAAAATCATTCGGTATATGGATGTGAGTGTCCATTGTGACAATCTTGTATAATGACGTCTAGTAGTTTTCTTAAACCAAATGTAGATTAGCAAGAAAAGTAATTCTTATTAAAAAAGAAAAAGAAAAAGAAAATAGGAGATAAGATAGGAGAACCATGAATTCCATTTTTTTACAAGTCGAAATTTTGGCACAGAGAAATTATTAAAATTTCGCGCGATGTGAAGCGAAAAATAAAATTTAAAATATACTGAACCATAAGTACTCTCAAAATAAATCAATTTATATATAAAGAGAGGGGCTTTTGAATTGTAGCTGTTATTCACATTTGGCAAGAGGAAGAGGGGCACACTAAAATAACCTATCCGCCGACACTCCTATCATATCTCTTCTCTCTTTTCTCTCGCTTTGAACGTAATACTCTTCGAAGTTCGATCGGACCTATCTATCTGGTAAGTTTGTTGCTTCACGCATATCATCATCTCTTGCAATTTTGTTGTCCTTCACCTTTTCCGCTTATTGCATATACAAAAGCCCTCCCTGTACATTTTTCTCTTTTTGGGTGACACTCCACTTTAGATACCTCAGATGGTACATGTACACTGTGTGTTTTTGTTTGCTTTTACATGTGTTTGTCGCAGTTAGAAACACCATGTTAAAATATACTGCTTAATTTTAATGCTTGAGATGTGCGTATATGTTAATACAGGACGTGATGCTAGCAAGGTGTTTGAGTAAATGCTTCTATCAACATTGAACCATGAAGAGGAGAAGTGACCGAATTAGCAGTCTCCCTGATGATGTTTTGGCCCATGTCCTCTCTTTCCTGAGCACAAGAGATGCTGTGAGGACGTGTGTCCTTTCCAAAAGATGGATAAGCACATGGACTATTGTGCCTGTCTTGAACTTTGATTTTGCTGAATTCCCGACTGAACTTGTTTCTGAAGATGATGATGATGACATTAATGAGAACATCAAGGAAGAACTGAAGTTTGATTCTTTTGTATGTAGTGTGTTAGAAAACCGAGGGCCATCTCACGTGGACACGGTTACATTCACTGGGGAATTCATGGATCACTTTTGTGAGCCTTCAATGAGGTGGTATCATCGTGCAGCACTCCTTATGCCTCAGGTGATCAGTGCTATGATTCCTTACTTTGAACTAGAGGAATTGAATTTGCCTGATTCATTGTTCTCATGTGCAAGCCTGGAACTCCTTGAGTTAATTCATTGCCCATATGTCAGGAAGGCATATCTCAAACAAAATTCAATAGCCCTTACTTCTCTCAAGACGTTAATGCTGGTCAACTTAATAATTGATGATGATTTCGCACAAAAGCTTCTATTGGGCTGTCCTGTCCTTGAAGACCTGCAACTATTTAACTGTGAACTGTTGATATCTGACATTTCCTCCAATGTGTTGAAGGAGTTGATATTAGATGATTGCTGGATCCTTCGGCATATACGAATCTCTTGCCCTGTTCATGTTTCTTTGTTCATCAGTTCTCGTAAAAACACCGTCAGAATCATTTCCTTGGAGAACATGACCTCTCTTGTATATGCTACCATCAAATTGTGTGGGTCTGATGCGAAAGTAGTTGATAATCTGCCGAAATTGAAACTTCTCAGCGGTCTTTCAAATGCTACAAGTTTGCAGCTTCGCTTTCTTCCTCTTCCTGAGTTGAAGGTAAAATGTTGTCTCAGATCTGTAAAATCAAAACGTTGAGTTATTTTCCTCCTGGCATGTGTTGGAGACATAGCAATTATATTTGTTAGAAAGACATTCCTTGGATAACCAAATGCATTGTTTGTCACAACACTGTGTTGTACGAGCTTTTTACTCATGAATTTGATTCAGAGATTAAACTACATGGTCCCATTCTATAGTGGTTTTGTTTGTTTAAATTGTCAATGCAAAGCATTCTGGAAATTCTGTGGTTGGTATAGGTTAAAGTTCCATACCCTACACACCTTATAATTTACCATGTAAATTGGATTTAATCCCTTTTATCTCTCTCTTTTTTTGGTGATATTAAGGAGCAATTGGAGAACGATATTTCAAATTGTGGAACATTCTACAATTTGAATAGTTTGGATATTGGAGCATGGAACATGGTTAAACATTTCAGTTTGGTAGCTCTTTTTCTTGAGCATTCTCCTGTTCTAAAACAGCTTGCTTTGTCGCTTGTTAGTAATCTCTCTTTCTTTTGTACTCTTTAATTTTTTAAAGCTCTCTTTGCCATTTAATAATTTCAAGTAATTTTTTTATGAAAGGAAAATGGTATTTTCTAGACTAAAATGAATACTGGTTGTGTTGCCTGATTTGATTACCACACTGGTCGTTCTGTTTGATGTTTGCATTTTAGATTATTTTCTAAAGGTATGCTTTATCAGTATTTTGAATGACTTTTTGTCTGAAAAAGACCAGTCTCTTTGGTAATCTTATGAGTTGGATTATATATAAAGTCTACTAATGGCAACAACATGAGCTCAATGGTACATTTGTATCCTAAGCAATTCCTGTGTTGAAAAGATTTGTATCAACATGATTGTCATATATCTTATTCCAATTTGTTCTTTGCCGATATTATAGAGCCGAGATGTTATACAAGAAATGCCTAGACGAGATGTTTCCTTCCAGCTCAAGTACATTGAGACAGTCAACATCTTTTGTGATGAGAAGAGATTGGCTAGGAAGCTGGTCCGATTGTTGGGTGGACATGTAAAGACAATGGGAAATATTAATGTTAGGAAATTTTTAGATGGGTAATACTTAGATATATTATCTCCTTTGGTCTAAATTTATGTTCAAGTTAGAAGAGAGTATTTTGAGGCCTTTTGTCGCAGTGCTTAGTCCAATGTAACCACTTGTTGCTAATACTATTGTATGGTACAATGACATTTTGTTTATGTTTTTGCTGAAAATATCTACTTTTTTTAATTTTATGTCTGTTATATTTGTTTCTTAATTCTACACAAGATGCGGCATTCTTCTAAGTTTTACCTGCAATTCTACAGAATTAGAATCAGAATTTCGCACCTTGTAGATATTTTCAGGTATGTTTGAGAAATAAACTCGCACGTATTGTCAATGTATATCTTTGTTTTTCGAATGCTAATTATTGAACTAGAGCCGTTGTAGCCACCCTGCCACCTATACCTACTTCCAATTCCCTAACATATGTGTGGCATGAATCAAGTTATATTAATGCTGAGAACATGGTATGGAGAGTTTACTGGGCCTTTTGTGATTCTTAGAATTACGGTAAGAAATGATTAGAACTTTAATTGAAAAATAAAATGTTTAGTAATTGTAAACATAAATATTATAGGTTTGTATTTGTATGTTAAAGCATTGTCAACTTTAGTAGGAAATAAATAAATATTTACTTCATCAATAGATTTTTGGAGCACAACATTTTTTCTTAATTAAGTATGATTAATGCGGCCTTAATATTGATCATTAATAGCAAGATATTGCTTTGTATAAATAAATAATGGACTGAATTTTGTAGGGGGTCGTACCATTTCCAAAAACGTGTTCAGAATATCTTTAAATTATATATGCTGTCATTATGGATCAGTTGTTACTTTCTTCCCCTCTCACTTTTTGGGAAATTTTTGTAAACCCGGCAGACAAGATTATGAAATATCTGAAAATTAATTCTTACTGTTCAGAAATCTACGAAATGTCTGAAAACACATCCATAAAAAAGATATTCTCTACAGACAAAAAAATTAAAAAGTCAATAATATAGAAAAATTGATTAGCCGTTATCATGTGATCAGATCGTGGTTTGCAGTAAATGAACATTTCGGGATTTCATTATTTTAGAAAAAAAATAAAATCTCGGATTTTATTACGGATTCAGAGAGAGTGTCCTTTGAACTGCCAGTTACGCCATCAGTCGTCGTAACTTCCGAATTCCAAAACCTCCCTCAAACTCTAAAGTCTAAACCCTAAACCCTAGCCGCCGACATTCCTCCCATATTTCCTCTCTCTTCTCTCTCGCTTTAAACTTAAGTACTCTTTGTCTTCGATCGGACCTATCTATCCGGTAAGTTAGTTGCTTCACTCTCATCATCATATCTTGCAATTTATTCTTTATGGTTCATTACATGTACATTGTTTGCCTTTTACCTGTGGTTTTCGCAGTTAGTAGAACCATGTCAATATGTAGTGCTTTATTTTAATGCTTGAGATGAGATGAGATGTTCGTTTATCCTAACACAGGACGTGATGCTAGCAAGGTGTTTGAGTAAATGCTTCTATGAACATTGAACCATGAAGAGGAGAAGTGACCGAATTGATCGAATTAACAGTCTCCCTGATGATGTTTTGGCGCATGTCCTCTCTTTTCTGAGCACAAGAGATGCTGTGAGGACGTGTGTCCTTTCCAAAAGATGGAGAAACACATGGACTATTATGCCTGTCTTGAACTTTTATTTTGATGAATTCCCGACTGAACTTGTTTCTGAAGATGATGATGATGATGACATTAATGAAAACATCAAGGAAGAACTGAGGTTTGATTTGTTTGTATGTAGTGTGTTAGAAAACCGTGGGCCATCTCACGTGGACACGATTAAATTCACTGGGGAATTCATGGATCACTTTTGTGAGCCTTCAATGAGGTGGTTTCACCGTGCAGCACTCCTTATGCCTCAGGTGATCAGTGCTATGATTCCTTACTTTGAACTAGAGGAATTGAATTTGCCTGATTCATTGTTCTCATGTGCAAGCCTGGAAATCCTTGAGTTAATTCATTGCCCATATAACGGAAAAGCGTATCTTAAACAAAATTTAATAGCCCTTACTTCTCTCAAAACGTTAATGCTGGTCAACTTAATAATTGATGATGATTTCGCACAAAAGCTTCTATTGGGCTGTCCTGTCCTTGAAAACCTGCAACTATTTAACTGTGAACTGTTCATATCTGACATTTCCTCCAATGTGTTGAATGAGTTGATATTAGATGATTGCTGGATCCTTCGGCATATGCGAATCTCTTGCCCTGTTCTTGTTTCTTTGTTCATCAGTTCTCGTAAAAATACCATCCGAATCGTTTCCTTGGAGAACATGACCTCTCTTGTATATGCTACCATCAATTTGGCTGGGTCTGTTGATAAGAAAGTAGTTGATAATCTGCCAAAATTGAAACTTCTCAGTGGTCTTTCAAATGCTACAAGTTTGCAGCTTCGCTTTCTTCCTCTTCCTGAGTTGAAGGTAAAATGTTGTCTCAGTTATGTAAAATCAAAACGTTGAGTCATTTTCCTCCTGGCATGTGTTGGAGACATAGCAAATATATTTGTTAGAAATACATTCCTTGGATAACCAAATGCATTGTTTGTCACAACACTGTGTTGTACGAGCTTTTTACTCATGAATTTGATTCAGAGATTTAACTACATGGTCCCGTTCTATAGTGGTTTTGTTTGTTTAAATTGCAACACAAAGCATTCTGGAAACACTGTGGTTGGTATAGATTAAAAGTTAATTTACGATGTAAATTGGATATAATCCCTTTTATCTCTCTTTTTTTTTTTTGTGACATGAAGGAGCAATTGGAGAACGATATTTCAAATTGTGGAACATTCTACAATTTGAGTAGTTTGGATATTGGAGCATGGAACATGGTTAAACACTTCGGTTTGGTAGCTCTTTTTCTTGAGCGTTCTCCTGTTCTAAAACAGCTTGCTCTGTCGCTTGTTAGTAATCTCTCTTTCTCTTGTACTCTTTAATTTATTAAAGCTCTCTTTGCCATTTAATAATTTCAAGTAATTTTTATGAAAGGAAAATGGTATTCTCTAGACTAAAATGAATACTGGTTGTGTTGCCTGATTTAATTTCCACACTAGTCGTTCTGTTTGATGTTTGCATTCTAGATTATTTTCTAAAGGTATGCTTAATAAGTATTTTGAATGACTTTTTGTCTGAAAGAGACCGGTCTTTCTGGATATCGTATGATTTGGATTATGGTCCTGATCAAAATGATTTTTAGGCCGGATTTCATTTCATTTCATTTTGGAATTGATTTCATGAGATTTCGTTGGGTCTAATAACATAGAAATTCCGACAAAATGACATGAAGTCCATCTTTGATCAAGAATTTTCTAATGAAATGAAATCCCGCGTTAAAAAAGTGTCATTCTTATCAGGACCTATATATAAAGTCTACTAATGGCAACAACATGAGCTCAATGGTACATTTGTATCCTAAGCTATTCCTGTGTTGAAAAGATTTGTTTCAACATGATTGTCATATATCTTATGCCAACTTATTTTTTCCAATATTATAGAATCGAGATGTTATACAAGAAATGCCTGGACGAGATGTTTCCTTCCATCTTGAGTACATTGAGACAGTCAACATCTTTTGTGATGAGAAGAAATTGGCTAGTAAGCTGGTCCGATTGTTGGGTCGATATGTAAAGACCATGGGAAATATTAATGTTAGGAAATTTTTAGATAGGTAATACCTAGATATATTTTCTACTTTGGTCTAAATTTATGTTGAAGTTAGAAGAGAATATTTTGAGACCTTTTATCGCTGTGCTTAGTCCAATGTTACTGCTTGTTGCTATTACTAGTGTATGGTACAATGACACTTTATTTTTGTTTTTGCTGATATTATCTACTTTCTTAATTTTATGTTCTGTTATATTAGTTTCTCAATTCTACACAAGATTCGGCATTTTTCTAAGTTTCACCTCCAATTCTACAAAATCAGAATCTCGTGCCTTGCAGATATTTTCGGTTTGTTTGAGAAATGATTGCACGTATTGTCAATGTATAGCTTTCTTTTTGGAATGCCAATTAGTGAACTTTTTCCGAGCACTAGACCCCTTTGAAACCCACCCGGCCACCTTTACCCACTCCCTATTCCCTAACACATGTTTTAGTGGCATGAATCAGGTTATATTAATGCTCATAACATGAAAATATGATGTGGGGAATTTACCTTTGACCTTTCGTGATTCTAGAATTTCAATTGAAAAGTAAAATGTCGTATCTGAACTACACTAAAAAAACATGATATGATTTTGGCATTTTGAAGTTTGTACTAGAAATTCAGCAATCTGTCGTACGTAGAAGTGAGGGCATCTGTAAAAATTCTTTTAATCTTAAATTTACATACAAGATTTGAATCGCTAACCATGGACACATCTCGAATATATGGAACAAATCTTGACTATCGTCTATCGTGGAAAATGTAGTTCCAAAATTAATTTGTGGGTTTACATTGGATTCGTTTCTCTTTTCATTTTTTTCTTCTTCTTAAAGTTGTCAACAAATTCGGTGCAAAGCTGGGTGCATGTATTTCCGTGTCCATACTAATAGTATACATTTCAATTTAACCATCTCATTAACTGTTCAGTATAAATAATATATAGAAGTATTAAAGCACATTTTCATAATTCTACAATTTCTAGATAATTTTCGGTAGAAATCCTACATAAAAACGTATTTATTTAATCAATTATTCCAAATTAAAATTGTTTGGTGATTCAAGTACACATTTGCGGATGTCTAGAGGTGTCAAACGTGGTTAACGAAAATAGAATAGGCGATTTCATTTACCGTTCCGTTTAACGAAACGATAAACGACATGCACAAAATATGTGATTTCAGTAAAATTTCGTGAAGTTGACATACATGTTATTTGTACATCTCATCTTCATTTCATTAAATGACCGAAACATGCATGAAGTTGTATTATCTAAAATAAATAAATAAATGGTTCATTGTTAGAAAGGAACCAAAGTAGCAAAGCATGAGAACACAGAGAAGGCTATATTCAATTTTGCGGTTGATGCCACAATGGCTCGTTCCTTAAACCCGGGTTGACCCGTCTAAATTAATGTCAACCCATTGGATTAAAAGCAAACCGGCGATTTTGGGAGTAAACCAACCCGGTTTAAGTTTGAACCAGACCCGGTCCACTGTGTCTCCCTCATGGGAATTGCTCAGGGCACTCCCATCTTACTCAATCACTCCCAAAAATGACCAAAATACCCTCCTTTCATGGCTAAAGTCTAGAAAATCAAGACAGAAGAGAGGGTATTTTGGTCATTTTTGAGAGTGATTGAGTAAGATGGGAGTGGCCTGAGCAATTCCCCTCCCTCATTCCTTCCATCCTCAACGCCTCTTCTATTCGTCAAACGAGAAATCAAAATCCTCCTGCCGTTTTGCTTCACAATTTATCCCTTTTCCTTGTCTTTTTTGTAAGTCTACCAAAGTAAAGTAAAGGGGCGAGGGAATAAGGGAGGGATGTTGCTCCGATCTGGTGCGGAGGCCATCATCCAGTCGATCGTGACCGTCCATCCGCACGAGATCCCCGCTCTCGTCCACTCCGCCTCCACCTTCTTCTTCGTAAGCTCTCTCTCTCTCTCTCTATTCTCTCTCTCTATGTGCCTATCACAGTTTTTTATTGTAACAGCCCAATTTGAAATTGCAGTCTTACTTTTACACTACTATGACTATCCTTTTTGAGTTAGAAATTTTATTTGAATTTCAGATTTTATGTGCATATTTTGTGATTCTACCGCTCAGAGATGAAGGTGCAATATCACTTGGCCTCAGTAATCTGCCCAGCTTGTTTGTGGGCTCTCTCATTCTAACCTTGATAGCAGCCCCAATTTCAACTTTGATTTTTTCTCTACCTAATTTGTCCAAATCAAAGGTATGCAGCGATAAAAAAGATCCCAATTTAGGTCAATTTCTCTATTTTTTTTTTTTTTGATATATTTTTAGCTTCATTATCTTGACTGTGTAATTAATGAAAACTGCTTGCATAAATTATCTAATTAGCTAGCTTTCTTTTAGATTTTCTAAATAGTGCAAACAATTCCATTTTTATTCTAGTCCAATGACTTTATCTAGTTTTTTTGCTAGTTACTTGAGCAGTGTTCATTTCCTTTTCCTTGAAATTTCAGGCTTTGGTATTGATACACAGATTTTTTAGCATCTCTCTTCTTATATTCTTTGCTCTTTGGTATGCCTCCTCCCCTGGACAATTGCCATCTGGATCTAAGGTAAGGAAAAGCTAATGTAACTAGATAACTTTTGCATAGTACACTAATTATTTATCATTATTGGCTGCAATTACCACCTTTTTTTTTTCTCTTCAATGTTTTTTGTGAAATATTTGTCCCAAATAAAGGCCATCAGTTTTAACTCATTAATTTAGTCAGAAATGCAGAATTTAGATTCTGGCTCACTTGAATATACCACCTTAATTAAATAATAATGGCAACATACATTTAAACCCATTTTGACCCTCAACTGGTGTCAATAGCATTCTTCCATTTTCTTGTTTCCCAAATATGTTGTACAATGAATTTGAATGGGGTAAATAGTTTAGAGATTAGGAAAATCTGTTAGACTATAAATGATTTACTTTGCAAGGGCTATGAAGCAGGCATGTTTCTTAAAAATAATACAAACCAGATATGTTTTTTACAATAGAAGAAATTATTCATCATAATTTCTCCTTACATGCCTGAAATGTTACTTTGAAGTCTAATTCAGCTCAAGATGATCAAAATGATAATATGGATTGGAGCAAGCATACTTTATTCTACATTATTGTTCGACTAGGCTTGTTTTTATGGGTATGAACTCGTCTGGATTTAACTACTTTTATATATTCTCACTTTTACAGTATGTAATTGGATATATATATATTTTCCTTAAAGGTTGCTTTGCTAAATCTTGTTACAATCTCCTCGACTTGGGCAAGAATAATTGATGTGATGAACAATGAGGTACTTCTTTTTTAACTGATGAAGGCTGAATAATGTTCTGTAATTTATTATCCAATTATGGGAAAGCAACTGAAAAGAACAGACAGATGAAAGAAAGAGGAATATCTAGCAGCATCCTCCAAAAATATCAGAATGTCTTATCTCTTTCCATATTCAGTCAGGTTCAAGACTGTTCGGCTTTGTTGGTGCTGGTGCTACTTTTGGACAGCTGGTGGGGTCCCTGTTTGCTGCCAGCATGGCATGGCTAGGTCCATGTACGTATTATAAAAAGTTTGGTACTTGTTTAATGATAGTATTAAGTTCTTATCTCATGCTAGGTCCATGTACGTATTATAAAAAGTTTGGTACTTGTTTAATGATAGTATTAAGTTCTTATCTCTGACTGATCCCTGTATTACATCCTTTCAGACCTGCTACTCATTTCGGCTGTTTTGATGGAGCTAGCTGCACAGGCATCCAAAGGAATTACGCATGATGCACACCACGGTTCTTTGGAACTTTCCACTGAAAGGTACCAGTAGTTCTTTCGGAGTGTAGTGCGACACAGATATGTCTTTTGATTTGGAAATTATTAGCTTCTAAGAGCAACTGATTACAATAACCTGCATTTATATACATACAGTAGTTTTAAGTTCTATCTGTGGCACTAATGCAGGTAGTGGCTTATTTTAGAGCTGAATTAATTAATATAAGTTCCCATGATAGTTTTAAGTTCGATCTGTGGCACTAATGCAGTTAGTGGCTTATTTCAGAGCTGAATTAATTAATATAAGTTGCCATGATAGGTTGATAGGTTGTGGTCTTGGTTAAGACTTGTTCACCAGCAGGCTGTCCAGGTTGGGTCTAATGCACTTACAAAGGCTTTTCTAGTTTTTTTTTATTTTTTTTTATTTTTATTTTTTATGTAGACTTAAATAAAGGCTATGGTCCCATTTTATCTGCCATCAATATGTAAATATATTGATGAAAGTTAACTTTATTAATTGACTAACCAAGGCAGCAGGTTGTTATTCCTTAAATAATTAATTCTACTATTAAATAACAAAAACTAAAAAGAATGTTTACCTAGACTCCCTGCCGTTGCTACTCATTACTATGTAAAAATATATGATATTATTTTAATATCGAAATTGTGAAACATGCAGTTGTTAAAGATTGCTACAATTTGAAGAATGCAACTTTATTTCCGTAACATAATCATAGTACGTCGAAATCTGTAAAAGATAAATGCATTATTTTCAGTTCTTTTCAAATTTGTAGAGAAGGCACAGAAGGTAAACAGCCAGAGAAGGAAGATGAGTCTGCTTCTCTGATATCATCTCCAACTAGATCATCTACAAATAAAGCGAAGCCCGATCCTTGGGTTTTATTAGAGGGTTTTTGGCTGATTGTCTCCTCTCCTTATCTCCTTTCTGTCTCTTTGTTACTGTGGCTAAGTGCTGTCGTTTCATCCTTCTTTTATTTCCAGGTAATAATCATTTATTTTTTTCTTGGTCAACACTGCACTGTTTCTCACTTGAATTGGTAATTTGTTTTCTTTGTTAATGTAGAAAGTTACTATTATTGCCATGACTGTCGAAAGTGCTCTGAATAGGAGGAGATCATTTGCTCTTATAAATAGCTTCATTGCTGTTTTTATCCTTGCTGGCCAACTTACTCTTACGGTATCTCTTTTCCTCCTAATTTTCCTTTTTCTATCATTTTAATCTTCTCTTATCAATTTCTGTATTGTCTATATCTGTATTCCAACTTATGGTCTCTTCTCCAATGAAATAAATCAGGGTCACATTCTTACACTTGCTGGTGTGACAGTCGCTATTTGTTCAGCACCTCTTGTCGCAATCATAAATCTTGTGGCCCTTGCAGTATGGCCCACATGGATTGCTGTTGCTGCATCTGAAACCTCTCGTAAGGTGCTTTTCTAATAGTAGAACTCGTATATATTAGTATTAGTTAGTAGGCTACTTACTAGTTCAGATCATAAAAATTATTTAATAAATTTGAATCATTACCAGGTAACAACATATGTTTTAGCTAGGCCCGGAAGAGAATTGTTGTTCACTGTTGTCTCACAAGATGAGAAGTACAAAGCCAAGGTAAATTCAATTGTTTTATGGCCCTTTTTCAATTAATAATACTTTTACATGGAACTAAAGAAACTCAGTTGAAAACTTTAAATGATGTGGTAGGTTTGCATAGATGTCATAGTTCAAAGGCTTGGAGATGCGACAGCAGCTGGCATGTACAAATTACTTTTTGGGAATCTGAATGGAAAATCATCCAAGGTCTCCCTTTATGCACTACCGGTATGAGCTGTCTGAGTGTTTTGTCTTGACTAATCCATATTCTTATATTTCATATGAAGTATCTACTTCAATTAATATTTTTCTAAAATTTGTTCCATTTGGGTTTTCTTGACATTAGCTATGCTTCATATGGCTGATAACTGCATTTTATTTGGGTCGGCACCAATCAAATCTTGCCAAGCTTCAGTCTTTCTCTCCATCATGATCGCATTCCCTATATGTCACTGGCTAATTGCCTTATAACCCTTTTTTTTTTATATATATGATAGTCATTTTTATCTTAGTATTTACACATCTCACTTCCACAGGAGGATGTCATTTTAGTGTTGGATGTGCTTTTGGCTTCCAATTTTTCTCTCTTGTATTAACTATCAGGATTTCTTGTACAGTTCAGCGATTCTATTTTTAATTTGCCTTCAAATGGTATTGTCAATCACTTACATATCATCACTGAGGACCATTATAAATGTATATGATATGTATAAACATATCATCCAACAGTACTATATGGTTACTCTTTCCTGATCCAATGTGTATTCCCATTCAATTTTTTTTTTTTTTTTAAATGTGAGAAATTCACTGATATTTATTTTACAAAGATATAGGTTCATTTGCAATAGTTCTAGGTTTTACAACTCAATATTTTTTTTTGTTTCACCTTTAAACGGCTATGTACTCGTTTTCTGCAGTAATTGATCCCTATTTTCCTTTTCAAAAAATATGAAAGGCTAAATTCGGCGGTCAAAACTCCAAATGTTTAGTATATTTGTCTGTATATAATTAAAAGTCTTTACAACAAATTTTAAGAATCCAATAAAAGTATATGCAGGTATCAAAGTTGGTAAGAAGAATCATGTTTAAATGACATCACTTTTGTAAATTCCAATTAATTTTCTTGTATAATTAGAATTGGTTACCATCATCCCCTCATCTCCTAGTGTGTTTATTTATTTGTTTCCCCATTTTTCGAAATTTATCAAGCGTCATCATTAATTAATCATTTTCATTTCTGTCCTCATTAATTACTTACCCAGTGACAATTATTATTTTTTATACTAATTGTCTTAGTTTTGTCTTAATTATCTACCCAGTTTCTGAAACAAGAATACGACATTATCATGTATCAAGCCAGCAAAAGTACATTCCTTCTCGAACTATCCTCCTCCCTGTTATTAACAAAATCGTAACAAATTTCCATATTTAGTCGGACCAATATAAACTCTCCTAATTCCAACTCATACCCCCCAAAAGAAAAGAAGAAAAAAAAAAAGAGGATTTCAGTGTCAGCCTTTCCGTGGCCGGCTCCATGCCGGACCCATTCTCCAAGGCCAATGGCGTGGCACTATCAAGAGAACAATCTTTGAGCAGCACCAAAGGCCCAGCCAAACTCCTCTTTGGCAAATACGAGCTCGGAAAGATGGTCGGCTGCGGCGCCTTTGCAAAGGTTTATCACGCACGTCAATTTCCCACGGGCCAGAGTGTGGCACTGAAAGTCCTAAGCAAACCACGAATCATGAAATCAGGCATGTTTATCAACGTTAGAAGAGAGATAGTTGGCATGAGGCGAATACAACATCCTCATGTGGTCAAGTTGATTGATGTGATGGCATCACAGTCGAAGATTTATTTGGTGTTGGAGTATATTAAAGGAGGGGAGTTGTTTCCAAAAATCAGCTCCAAGGGAAGATTGCCTGAGGATTCAGCCAGAGATTTGTTCAGGCAGCTTCTATCGGCAGTTGCATTTTGCCATTCACGAGGTGTTTTTCATCGAGACCTCAAGCTGGAGAATTTATTATTAGACGAATTTGGAAAGCTCAAGGTATTTCATTAATCTTTTCTTTAATGAAAGAAATGTTTAAGCTTCGATATCAGATTGGAATCATTTGAGAATATCAACATTATGTTTACAATAACATAAGGTGACTTTAGAAATGACAGAATCAATTATTTCCAGAATTAACTTCTTGTTTATATCGATTATTAATTGCTCGAAATTGATAACAACATACCCTGCAGGTTTCCGATTTTGGTTTATCAGCTCTATCTCCCAATGCCTTCTCAAACCAGTCGATTCTATTTAAAACACTGTGTGGAACGCCAGCTTATGTTGCACCAGAGGTGATCAGTCGGCATCCATATGATGCTGCGAAAGTCGACCTGTGGGCATGTGGGGTGATTCTTTTCATATTATCATCAGGCTATCTGCCTTTCAACGATGTAAACCTGATGTTGCTATACCGAAAAATTTACAAGGCAGAGTATCACTTTCCAAAATGGGTCTCACCCAATCTTCAAACACTCATATCCCGCATGCTAGATTCTAATCCGGATACACGCATCACAGTAGATGAAATCATAAATGACCCTTGGTTTCGCTACGGTCTCAATCAGAGCCAAATTGACAAGCTAATGCAACACCGACCTGAAATAGAAGATCGAATTTCAAAAGTAAATCAAGAGGAAGAAACAAGGAATATGAATGCTTTCGATTTAATCTCTCTTTCATTTCGTTTTGATCTATCAGGCTTGTTTCTGTCACAAAAAATTGGAAAGCAGCGGCTCATATCACCGAGCACTGTAGAAGAAATATTAGACAAAGTAGAAGAGGTTGGAAGGAGAGAAGGGTACTTTACATTACAACGAAAAGGAAATGAAGGGAGGGGCATTGCAGTGGTACATGGGTCAACCGGCGGTTCGCTCGCCTGGGTTGAGATTTACAGGCTGCATAAATATCTAGTTTTAATTGAAGTTGAGCAGGGAGAGGTACAAGAAAATGAAGAAGAAAATGGAGGATTTTTCTGGAAAACAAAATTGTTGCCGGCACTCCAAGGGCTCCGGACAACGATTGAGCCAAAGTCACCGAGTTCACCTTCTTCACCTGTCTCTGTTCTGGCTGGTCCCAGTTCTGGTTCTGGTGCACCTGAGATGGATGAATCTGAATCTGACTCAGACTAATTTAACGTGTCTTTACTATCTATTTGCTTTGTAGTGTTAACATTGCTTTTCTCGACGGTACATATCTTTAATATACTTCAAATGCTTTGGGAAGTTTTCCTTCGTTTTGGTGTCATAATGCTTTGTACTAGAAAAAAAAAAAAAAAGAGCTGAGAATTTTCTTTTGTTCTGAAGTTTTGTACTAACTTGTAAGCTAATTTGCTTATGTTGGAAGAGTAAGCATAGTTCTAAGAAATTAATCAATGATGTAACTTTTCAAAACTAACAATGCATTTGAGCATAATGCATCATTAGTTTATGAACTTAAAACTATTAATTCATCATTGTCTCCTCATAGTTCAAACCAGATATTATGTATGCTCCAGAATCATAAGCCAAACACAATAACTAAACTTGAGGTCTTTCCATTTTATCTAAATATATCTCCGTAATCAAATGCTAAATGCTTAATTTTCCAACATTCCTATCCAAATTTTTGGAAGTGGCATTGCATATTTTATGTTTTTGGTAAGTGTCATAAAAAATTTCAGAAACCTACACCAAAGGCAAACTACTGCAAGACATATTGATAGCTGACTTTTATTAGTTGTCACATTGGTTATTTCACGAAAAGGTAATTGAACTGGTATAACACATAGCACACACATTCTATCAAGAAGCAAAATAATAAAGACCATCGAATGATTATGGGCCTCATACTCTTGCTTTTCTTTCTTCTTTTTTTCCTTACTCCCATTAGAACCTCTCTATGGGACCCTTGTGCATAAACTCAAGCCCCTAACTTTCTAAAAAAAAATATAATAATTAATTAATTAATTAATTAATAATAAAAATAAAGACCATCAAATGATCCAAAGTTATAATTTTTATTTCATTCACCCACCTTTCAATGATCTAATTAGGCGCAGTTCTGTTTGGCAATTATGTATCACAATATTACAACTCATTTGAAAGAATTTTAGTATGGTTCAGCACTAAATTAGTCCATTACTCCATAGAACCTCTTTCCACGCAATTCTAAACCATAATATACTTCATCATGAGAACAATTAAAAAAAAATGAAATAAACAATAAATAATTGCTGCATTAAGCTTTAGCAATGATAGAAATACCAAATTAGTACCCGAGCTTTTTATTAACTCTTAAAAAGCTACTAAAATATTAGAGACTTGAACATTATGTAGCTACTACACATGCCATAGAAGAAGACTCTGATATCTATCAAAAATAAGCCAAAATTTTACAGAACAACGATTGCACTCACACAAAGCTTCTCCAAGACTCCCTACAATATAATGCATACCTCAGGTGGACCGGAGAGCACGTACTCGTTCATGAATTAATTGGCGCTCCCAATCAGAGACACCCTCAAAAGCGTGTTCTGGAAGGCTCTCAAAGGGTTCCTTCCATGGGTCATTTTTGGCAAGGTCGTACGTGGCACCTCTGATGGCTCTCTTGTTGGGTCCACATGGCCTTTTTGATGTCAGTTCATTATATGCAGCATTAAGCTAGAAACACAGGCAAAAACAATAAATAAACAAACAAATCATTACAGATATTATAACAATATCAAAGCTAGATTGGGAATTCACAAGTCTTACATTCAAGTTGCAAAACCAGAACATGTATGCAATTGCAACAGCTGGTGCTCTGCCTAGACCGGCGGTACAGTGTACATAGACTCGGCCTTTGTTTTGAGATATGGCCCACTCTAGCATTGATACTGCCTTTGGTAGCTGACTCCTCAGCGAGTCTGGATCAAAGTCCCTCGCCTATGCATGGTACAAACACATCAAAATCAGAAGATTAAAAATTCAAATTAATAATTATTTTAGGGGCCGTTTGGATCGCTTAGGAATAAGAGGAATAGCCTATTCCTAGGCGGAAAGTATTGGGAAGTGTGTAATTTTGTGAAGAGTTTGGATTGTTTATAATAAATTTATGCCTAGGAATATGAAATTCCTCCTATTCCCATGTGATCCAAACAGCCCCTTACTAATTTGAGACTAATTGCAGTAAAAATTTACATTTTAAAAATGACATATATGAATCACAAGTTCATTGGTACCAGAACGTACTGGTAACAAGTCTTGTCAGTTTGAAATCCATATTCAGTAAGCATTGATTTCCTAATAGTAGAATCAAGCCTCGTTTTAACCCCATTAAAAGAGTATCGCATCAATTAACTTAAGTTCAAATTGTGTAACTTAGCAGCAGTTCATTCCTATTGATCACGAGTAACCCTCAATTAATCCTCACTTAAACTGTGTAAATCAGAAGCAATTCCAGCACTTACAGGTGCCCTCATGTGGTGTATCCCGAGCTCCTTGCACCGATTTTGAATAGAATTGAAATCAATGCCCCAATATTCAATATCACTATCTTGTTGTAAGCAAAGTATGAATGCCACATTTTCCTCCTCTTTCAAATGGTCTATATCCTCTGGCTTCTGAGGTTGCGAACCCACGATTAAATTCTCTCTTATAACAGTATAATTCATACCTACATACACCAAAGAAGAAAAACATAACTAAATTTTGATACTTACAACCTCAATTTCAGAAATAATCAAACACCAAGTAAGATTAGAGAACGAACCAAGGTCGTGGTGGTACTCATAAGGGTTTCGCATCATTCTCTTCATGGCAGTATTATAATCCTCCATTCTATTACTCGAGCTTCTTTGCTCAACCAATTCCCTCTCTGAACTTGAACAATTGATCGATAGATGGCGAGAAAGATTTCTACGAGAGATCAGTGAGAATCGAGTTGATTCCTTCAGTTGGAGAAATGGGTTTTTATTGGGAGATCGAAGAGAAGAAATGGGGATTCTGGTTAATGATTCCATTCCTGAAATTTTAAATATCTCGCGCAGCTTCCTTCAATTGAATTCGCACTATGAATATGATACTAGAGGCGAGTGATTTTTTTTTTCCTTTTATTTTTTATTCATTTTTGTTCTCTTGATTGAGCGCTGCAAGAGGTGTCAGATCCGAATTTGCGGGTGGATCCGTTAATACTAGATCGGATTTTCTACACTCGTTTGCAACTATTGCTGAAATGCCATGTTTTGAAATGAATGGCGCATGAAGGCGCTATGCACGTATAATAATAGTATCATATCAAGTTCGATATAGATCATTTTTTAGACTACGCAAAATAATCTGAAATTACTGTCTACGGTCTACCATCCCGTACAAGGTATTTATTTACTTTATTCAATTATAAACATATACATTAAACTTTCATTCCGAAATGGAATATTCTTGATATCTCTCACATAATATGATGTTTATACATTAAAAAGAAATCCACAATTGCAATCATGCATTTTGCGTTTCGTAGCTAATTAAGCCGGTGGAATAAAAACTTGGTAAATTGATTAATGCCAATATATAGTTTTGTCGTCGTTTGCCATCACTTGAACAAAATGAACACATAAAATAGACAAGGTAAACACATTAATAATGAAAGCGAACACATACAAACAAATAAGTTCAATAAAAATAAGTTGAATATGCATATAAAAATCTGAATAAGGATGATAAAACTTTTTTTGTTTTGGTATGTGTTTACTTTGATCACATCTTTATTCACTTTGTTCAAGCGATGACAAAACTGTAAATGACAATTATCATTTTTCAAAAACTTGCACCGCTAATAATAAAAGAGAGATTGAGAATATCATTTTATCTTCAAATAAATGTTCGCAGCCTTATAAAAATTGATTTATATGCAGTTCAATAGGCCTTCAAATAGTAGGCATTGGGTGCTTTCTGCATTTAGATGAGCTTTAATTTGGTTGTGATAATTCCATATATAGATACCAGATTTGTTAGGGAAGAAAAAAGTCAAAACTCAGTATTGGCCCAAAAAATTGAAGCCGATTTCAATTTTTCTCTTTCATATTTTGTTAATAGAAAAGTTTAGGCGATATTATAATAAATACCATCATCGACACCATTAAAATAAAAGTATCTGTTCATATTTAAACTCAACTCAAACTATACTGATCTATTATATATTATTCTATTTAAAGTGATCCTACATTGAGAGGTTCAAGAACCTTCCGCTATTAAAATTTCTAGTTTTCGATATTTTCATTATTTACTTCTCCGATTCACATACATTCAAAATTAAACTGACCACCGACTATTTTTAAAGTAAACCGAGACATTAAAAGTTAATTTTAGAAACATATGTTGTTTTTTTATGGATGATGCATCATTAACGATATTTGTGTGTGTGTCTATATATATATATATAAAAATTTCTTTTATTATAAGTCCTTTTATGGTCGCTGTTCTAAATATGTTTCTTAAAGAAATAAATTTGTACCAAAATAAACATCTACTTCTTGACATATACCGAATAGGCCGCGGACATAATTTTGACGTACTAATTGTTCAATTGCTAGCCTGATATAATATATTTGATCTCAATTATTAGCTTGATTTTCGAAATTTGTATGAGATAATTATAAGATCCCTATTTTAGGCAAAGATCTCCAAAAAAACGAATTTAACTATTCCATACATATAATATAAGTGAACGCAGATATATATATTCCATACCTGTGGCGCTTACTATTATATTTTTTTTGAAAAAATAGCAAGGGGGAGAGCGTGAATCATAGCAAAATCAAAATGACGCAATATGACGACTATGACTATCATTACCACATTCACTACCATTACCATTACCACCATCACTACCAACACAACCATCATAATCCCCAAGACAGCTTCCATGCTACTCCGGCTGCTCCGACCAACACCACTACCGACCCAGTTGACCCCACGGTGACCAACCAAGAAGATTGCAAGTCCACCAACCAGGTTGACTCCGAGTGCACCGACCAGGTCGAGCCGAAGCCCGACGATGCTGCTGAACCAGTCAACTCCTCACCTCCTGTTACAGGTCCTGATTCTGGTAAAACCATGCATGTTGCCTCTTTATATTACTTCACATTTAAGGTTTAGAAGAGCAAGAGCTGATTAAGAATATACTTAAGGTTAGATAATTTAATGCCCTAAATTTAAACCCCGGATTACTTCGGGGCTTGAACCCGATTTGGGCCTTTTTGGGCTTTTTAATAGCAAATTTATTCTTAAATTTTTGAAAGATTTTAATATTATTTATAATGATAACCGTAGAGTTTTTCATCCCAAACAATAAAGCCCAGAAACAGTGTATATTTAAGCGTAGATACATTTTATAAACTACTCATTGGGCCGCAAATTATGGGAGTATGTGATTATTGGTATTAAAATTGAATGCAGAAACTACAGTGAATGGAACTGATTGCAAGCAAGAGGATGAACCTGAGGTCCCGCTCCAGCAAAATGCTGAACCAGCTAACACCCTCACTACTAACGATATTGAAGAGGTAATGATATATTTTTCTATCAATTTCACAAAAAAATTAATCATCTTACAATGATCTGACAAGCATAGGTTATTTTTATATAATACCTGAGTATTATATACTGTTTTAAGTTTACCGGTGACTGGATATCCAGTGCTGACAGACCATAAATTAGCATGTAGCTAGTGATGCACGAGGATATATTCGTAGAATTACCATTACTCCAGGGTGTGGGCCTATCTAATAAAAAATAGCCTAAGCCCAGTGGGCCTATTACTACTATTTGCTAATACAACATTGTTCTTCTTATATTATATTGTTTTGTAGATGAAAATACTTGCTTTCATGTTCCTTGTCGCCCTGACGTCGATCATCCTATTGCTCATCAACATCTTGTATTAGACCTTGCTGATTGTGCCTTTTGCCATCCATCTCTTTGCATATTTTGCTCTTATGACAACGGTTCATCGATATAAAGTTATGATGCTCCCTATCCCAAGACTATATTTAATAGTACTTATATTTAATTTTTATGTAGTGCTTGATACGTTACAAAGATAATTCCAAAGCAAATGTATAATAATGTTCCACTCAATCTATTATGCATTCACGATCTTTTTTTTTTTTCCCCTCTCTAAATTTGTTTTATTGTTTATTTCGAGAAATACTAACAGTGCATCCTGATGCACATGCAGATCGACGGCTTTTTTTTCCCTCATGAGTTTATTTGTCATATTATTTCAAAATATAAATTATAATTTTATCAATTAAATTTATATGTTAAAATCTCATAAAGAGCCGAAATTTATATATTTTTAAAATTTTTTACTCTTTTTTTTTTAAAAAAAAAGCTTACCATAATTTGAAAATATTTATTATCAGTTTTGTATCTAAAAATTATAATTTTTTTTCAAAAATTTAGAAAAATACTAAAAAAAATCACAAAAAATGTAAATTTTAGTTTGTTGCGAGATTTTAATATGCCGATAGAAGAGATTAAATTATATTTATTATTCGGTTCTTCATTTTGAAATTTAACTAACAAATATGTTTATGCTGCACAAAATGATCTGTGCATCATGATGCTCCTTAGCTACTCCCTATTTTATTTCTGCTAATAAGAATTCGTTATTAATGAATATACAATGAAAAAGCATGCGTATTGTTTGCTTACGTAATGCGATGTTGACAATGTGTATGATGAAATAAGGATTATTATATAAATTAATTTTAAGTCAAATATATGTAAAAAAAATCGTATATTCCTACTGCCGGAAAAAAAAAAAAAAAGAACTCACCGAAGTCAAACTTTGGCATAGCTAACTTACAATATTGATTGATATAAAATACTGTTTCATTCGTTTTTTATTGTGAAAGATACAAAGTTACAATCAAGCAAAAGTTTCGAGTGTTTTTTTTAATTCCCCCCCCCCCCCCCAAAAAAAAAGCTGAACTTCGTGTGTTCTTACAATCAGTCAAAAACCAAAACACCACAAATTAATTTTATGACGTTTTAAATGATAATTTAGAAAGTAAATATCATTCAATGTATTGTGTGTATTTCAGTATTTGTTCACATTTCTTTCCAGTTTTTTTTTTTTTTTTTTTTTTCTGCCGTGAGTGTATTTATCTTCTCTATTAAACTGAAATATGCGAACAAGAAATTAAATCAAAATGATGACACTATTATTACAAACCTACAAATCCGATCAGAGAATAGCAGCGGACATGGACTCGGTTTTGTGAGCTTTCTTGCTTTCAAGCGGTATAAGTCGGTGTTTTCAATACCCTACCGGTTACCAGATAATTCCAATAATTAATATCGGGTATCAAAACAATGATCGAAACAGCGATATCAAATTCTGTGATAGAAAATACTGGAAAATTTCAAAAAATACCGACCAGACCGATAGAGGTGCCGGTATGGTATTGAAAACACTGGTAGGTATGGTATTGAAAACACTGGTATAAGTGTACGTATCTCGGTTTATGGGGTTGAGCGATCTGCTGCAATTGTATCCCTGTAGACTTATGTGTTTTTGTATTCAATTACTATAATCTTTGTTGTGATGTGATCCTATCCATTGTCTTCACTGGCTAAAATTTGCCATCATATATCATCCTATCACGGGATTTATTTGATCTGTATTACTTTTCTATTAATCTCCGGTCCGAAGCATTGCTTTGTCCTGTGAGCTAATTTTTAGCCAGCGTGAAAGAATGTGCCCTTTTCTCTGCTTGTGGGTCCGTCCACAGTTACTACTTTTTTACTATTAAATTCCGTCCTTTCTTGCCGGTAATTTCGATGGAGTGAACAGTATTATTTTATGTGGTAAAACTTAGCAACAATCTCTAGGTAGCCTCTACCTAGCTTGTCAAAAAAAACTTAGCAACAAGTTTTATATTTTAGAACTAGATTCATGTAATTTTATAGGGCTTAATTCCGTTCATAACTATTGGGCTTAATTCTGGATTCGTTCTACAATAAATAGTGGGAAAAAATGTTATATGCTTGAAGAATTTAAGAGAAGTACAGTGCTGAAACCGCAAAATTATTTTGTGTTATATGCGTTATTGTCACTCTCCCTTTTAAAAACATTTGAATATTACAAGTTAAATTAGAAAGTTAATTCAGTTTTTATAACAAGTTCTTTTTGGTTTCATAGATATTTTCAATTTTCTAACATTCCCCATAAATTAGAAGACTTAGTGATTTTTGAAAAAATAAGCAAATCTGATGATGGATTCATATACTGTTGTGTAGCAATTTTATGGTTAATTTGGAAATTCAGAAATGATTGTACTTTTAATAATGCTGGAAAACCTACTCTCAAGGGTTTCATTAGTACTATAACATCTTTGTTAATACACTGGTCAGGACTTTGGAAGAGTGATTTGAAGAAAGTAGTTTGGAAAAGTTGGCCAGTGGAAAAACATTTGCTACAACAATTGAAGGGGTTGGTAGTTGGGAGTGAAGAAGTACTGATGCTTACTGCTAAATATAGAGAGTGAGTGTGTTATTGGTTGTGGTTAAAAAATGGTTGTAATGTTGTTGTAGTTCTATTTTTTTTTCTTTTTCTTTTTGTCTAGTTTGGTTGAGGATTTGTGGTCTTTTAGGGGTGTTATTGAATAATTGTATTTTAGGCTTTGTTGATGAGGGAGTAAGGGGTAGCAGCTTTAATCTGATATTAATTGTTGTTTGAGACGTGGAGAATTTTAAGGATGGTTGTTAATTGGAAAAGATGAGATAGGTAGAGGTGATTTGCTAAGTGTTAGTTTGAAGATGACGGATTGGGTGAGATGCGCTTCCTAGCAAGGTTTTTTTTTTTTAAGTTTGACCTTTTATCATAGTTGGTAGTTGTGATTGTTTCTTGTGCTTTCTTGTAATAAACTTTTTGGTAGGCTGAGGAGGGGTTAAGGGTTAGGTGGTTTTTGTGGTGGTGATGTTGCGTAGGGTTGGATGGTACGCTTGGTACCGGGTTTAGATTGGTGGTAGGGTTCAAAGTAGGTTTATTGGTTATTGAGGTTGAGATTTTTGTAAAACGTTTTGTAAGATGTTTTACTTTTCAGTAATGAAAATGGTGGGTCAAAACCCACTTATTCCAAAAAAAAAAAAAAAAAGTTTTTTTTTATAAAAGTTGTGGGTTTTATAACTAACGCAGACAATGTTATTAAATGATATTGGCATCCTTAAGTGAAGGGAATATTACACTAGTGGCTATACGGATTTCCTAGTAAGTGAAGGGATAATTCGAAACGCAAAATCCATAATGTCGCCCATAATATGAAATTTGTACTTAATAAAAGGTTCACAACTGTAACCATGTATTTAGCGATTTGTTTAGCTAATTAAGTCCGTCAATAAAAAACTTGCACCACTAATAGAAAGAGAGACTAAGAACAAATTTTTTCTTTACAACAATCGATCATCTTTGTTTCGTTCAAATTAATGCAGCCTCACTCTCACTTCATCACCAATCTTCACAGCCTGAGAAACTGAATTTCTTGCCTCACTTGGCATCCTTGTTTCGGTTTTAATTTGAATAAGAATTTGCTACGATAATTCATGTATACCAGATTGCTTAAAGGAAAATACTCAACATCGACAACATTAAACTAAAGTTATATATTTTAACTTTTCTTTCATATTTTGTTAATGAAAATTTTGGGGTGTTTTGGCGATAAAATCGTCAAGACCATCATCAACTCCATTAATTAAACGAAAATACCATTTCATAATTGAGCTCAAACCTAATTATAGTTAACTAAAATACCATTTAAAGTAAACCTTAGGACGAATGTTACTTGAATAGGTTCAAAATCCTTCCGCTATTAATAATTTCCAGTTTTTGATATGTTCACTGTATATATCTCCGATTCAAATACAATTCAAAATTAAACTGACCTAACTATTATTAAAGCGAACCGACCCTTTTTTATATTCTAAATTCCAAAAACATATATTATTTATAGTACTATAAATGATGTATTTTATTCTATTAGCTAACTTTTAATAGAGACCCGCCATCAATGGTCGTGATTTAAATGCACTATAAAATTGGATGCATTCAAAAATTTTCCCCTTTAATAAACTACAAAGAATTAGGTAATACATAATTAATTTAGATGTTACATATGATACGGCCAAAATGTTGATCATATATAGACTGTACGTTTCCTTTACATATTTTGTTACGATTTAATTTCTAATTCATCTCAATTCCTAGCTTACATGTTCTAAATTTGCACAAGATCCAATTTTAGGCAGAGACATCCCGGAAAGTTAAATTGAATTGCCAAATAAAAACAACACATCTATATTTCATACCCTGTGGCAGTTATATATTACTAGTATAATATTTCTTTAAAACAGATAACTGGGTGAGAACGTGAAACATCGAAAAATGACGCAATATCAAGAATTTGAACATCATCAAGAAATTCATTATATCCATCATCATTACCACCATCACTATAATCACCACCATCATAATATCCAAGAGAGTACCAATGAAACCGCAGTTGATCTCAAGTCCATCGATCCAGTCGAACCGAAGTCCACCAACCAGGTTGACCTGATGCCTGTCAATGCCGTCCACCCCATGTCTGCTGACCCAGTTGACAACTCACCTCCTGTTTCTGGTAAAACCATGTTGCACCATTTACTCTTATTGTTTTATTTTTTGGCGAGAACGGGAAGGGAAGGGTTTCGGATGGAAAGGTATGAGAAATCAAGAATATGTGATGTAAATCCTGGTCCTAATTAGAGCACAAAATTAGTGGGAAAATATGAGTGAGAATATTATACTGAATTACTGACGAAGGACAGGATATATGGATAGTTTACAAGGAGAGGAAAACAGTTTCTTTCAATAAATTTCTACTAATAACTTGAGAAGTACGAAACGCTGGAATTAGGATTTGAGCTGAACAGCAATAATTATCTTCTGTCTCTATTGATTTTGAACTTCCTGAACTCTTGTATCATCTTGTCTATTGTTGATGATCCTTGGGGGTGCACAACCTTAAAACTTTCTATTACTTTCTTTTTCTACAAAGACATGCATAAACAGGTGTGCACACTGCACACACGTGTATGTGTGTGTGTGTGTGTGACATTCTTCTGTTATGGTTAAATTGAATGTAGGTGTAGTGAATCCCACTGAATGCAAGCGTGAGGATGAAGATGACTCCGTGCTCCAGCAGAATTCCGAAGAGATTAATGAAGCTGTAATGGAATTTCTGTCAATTCTACAAATAAGTTAAAAACTTATAAATGCATTAATCATCTAGCATTCATATGACAAGTATATAATCCATGAGCAATATGCACTGTTTATGTTACTGGTACCTGGATATCCAGTGACAAACTATAACTCTATAAGTTTGCCTGTAGTGATTCAAAATAATTTCCGGGATTTCTTGAGAAATGGGTAGTCTCAAACTCTCAATTGTACATATTTTTAGTTATACCAGTAAAAAAGTTGTTTGGCATCAGTTACACAGGGAAGTAAAGTATTTCTTTGAGTACCCAAAAAACTCTAGCACGTTGGCCTAATTCACAACTAATTTTCAGCAACTTAAGCATTGCATAGAACCTTTCCTACATCTCAATACATTTTCAATATTGGCCTAACATATAAAAAAAATAGCCCAAGCCCTGTGGGCAATGAGGAGGGATATGGATCCCACCATGGCATTGGGTACAGGAAGTGACAAGTCAAATACCAAAATTTAGTTGTAATAATGTGAATTTGAATTTGGAATTGTCAATCAATAGTAGACATAAGAAAAACAGAAAGCGGCATAAAAAAATTCAGCAATTTCGCATTAGGTCCATATTAAGTTATTATGTAACACGTAATTAAACAAAAACATATTAAATGGCTTGCAGTAGTAACTGCCTTGTTGAGTACATCTAGTACTATTATTATGCAAGTTAATGCAACATTGTTCTTCATTGTTGTTTACTTTTTTTGCAGTGGGTATTGACCTTTTGTGTACTCTTCCTCTCACTGATGATTTATGGAACATTACGGATCAATACTGTCTTGGTTCAAAAATTACTAGCCACAATTGAATATGTTTTCTTTGTGATTACGACTAGCATCATTAGTTCGTCCAAAAGAGATGAGAATATAAAACCCAACTCGGAGAAAGGGAATGAAAGAGTCAACGATGAAGCTGAGGTTCCAATCATTCAGAATACAGATAAAGATACAACGGAGAGTATTGGCAATGTACGTTTTTATCGTTTTAATTTCCCATCACAGTTCACAGATAACCAAAAAAACTGTATGCTCGTACAAATCACAGAGCATTATATATGCAATAAAAAAAAAGTTATTCACATATAGTGTAAGAGGCCAATACCGTCAGGGACTCAGGTCACAGGGTCAGCATTTTAACTTATAAGTTGGTGCAAATTTAGGATTACTTTACCAAATGTTCGAGTAACTGGTATGTTTGTTTGTTTCATATCAGTCATTAGATAACTTATTTAATTGGCAGTCATGCACTAGAAAATAAATGACAGCTAATTAACGTATCCAGTATGGAAAATCATGCCACATATTACGTTGTCATTAAAAGGTTTATGATAACTAATTAAGAAGCTTCATTATTGGTACAGCATTTCAAATTTGTGTTTCAATTACCAAGTTGACCGTGTGTGATTTGACGTACGGATCGATGCAGCTTTGAATTTGCAAATACTAAATTTTTAATGCATATCATGGCTTATAAATGTACAACTCCTTGCTAACAATATATGATGTTTTGCAGGTTGGATATGCTATTCTCTTCTTGCTCGATGCAGCTTTCATTGTTGCTGCATTATTGATTGAAAAGTTATGGATCCTTAAGCTACTAGTGACTTCTCCACTGGTCATTATATTATGTATGTGCATTATTGGTTTTTTAATATCTAATAAGTCCAAAGATAGTAGTACTAATTGAAAAGTACTCATGAGACGGGAGAAAGGACAGTAAAGTAGTAAACATATATATCTTTGAGCTATTTAAAATGAAGCTTAAATTTATATATACTTGGGGATTTTGTTTGAGGTCAGAAATCTCGACAATGTTTGTTTGAAATTGTTTTGGGATCTGAAATGTTTAAATTATCTGTTAGAGTACCTGTTTTTGATATTTTTGTCAGATTCCGTGGTGAACATAATTTTTTATACTGGTTGAAACCTAAACTATTCTTTCAAAATTGTGAATGACTAGATTGAACAAATTTGTCCGACCGAGCCCAGGCGAGAGCTGAAAAAACGCATCTGACACTTCTAAAATGATAATGGGTCAGAATCATTTAGTAAAAGGATTTGGGTGATTGGGTTGAACCCGATCAAGTAAAGTGACTTAATGAAAGCATTTCCATTAATCTGAAACGACAGAATTTAAAGAACTCGACCAAGTAAAGTGACTTGGAGTTTTGCAAAATGGACCCTGTGACATGGTGAAATCGCACTTCTAGAAAACTCACTGCAGTCTTCACTAGCGGGCTGGCTCCACGTTCCCAGCCTTCCAGTTCCACTAGCATCACCAGCCAACACAGAAATCACAGAGAACTCGAGAAGCGAGAGAGAGAGAGAGAGAGAGAGAGAGAAGGAACAAAGAAGAAAAATGAAAGGAGGTCATGTATTCGGTCTTTCCTTGAGAGAGAAATAAGACAACATGGAAATGAGTTTTTTTATTTTTTTCTCCGGAGCTGATAGTCCAAGACATTCAAGCAATCAATTGAAACGTCATTAATTAGGAGCCGGAGACATTTAGACCATTTCTTACCGGCACACGTTTTCAATTAAAAATGGAAATCATGCCAAAAATAGAAACATCGTTAATTAGAACGTTGGAGACTAGTGTTCTCCAAAATGACACGACACGATCGTGTTATCGTGTCGTGTTATAATCGTGTCGTGTTGGGACATTAGAAAGTTTGACACGATTCTGTTAGAAATATGTCCTAGAAGCCAATCATTTTATGGCTACTTCTATAGTTTATGTTATTGATGATATTTGATTATTTGTTTCTGAATTTTATTATTAACAGTTCATTCAGGTTGAGGATCTGAATTGTGGATCACTGTGTTTCATTTATGATTAAATGACAATAATAAATAAAAATTGTCCATAGTCTTGATAATTAACAAGGAACATTAATTATCAGACAAGACTAGTATACAAGTTAAGTAATGATTAAGTTTTACAAATCATAAGTAAGGAGTTACTAACTTAATTGTATATGTATATGTTACTGGAACATAGTACAGGACATGACCCAATGAAATAAATATATGGATTGTGTTATATGTCATTATTTATTTCATACGTGTTTGATTCTGAGTTTGAGATGGTTCAGTTTCTCCACATGATGATAGGTTCTATAAATATTGTCTAACGCTAATTCCTGATAAGGGCTGCTATACGGACTTTATTTATGTTCTCTTGAATTGTGCGGGGAGAAACTGGTCATCAAGACAACCGTATGTCCCTCGTTAGTTCACCTAACGAGTGATGATATCTATTGGGCCCCTTGATGGAGATGGATTGCTTGTTAGCAACTTGTGCAATCATCTCTAGATCAAGAAACGTATAATCTGCAAGAATGACACATTTCTATCTTGGATTATATAAGGATATCATGTGACATAAGAATCAAAACAATAAGATACTTATGCAGGATTGAAGCAGTGTATTGGTACAGTGTTTATTTATGATAATTGAAAATCATAGCGTATTGCTAAATACCGCTTATGATTATTGAAAATAAATAACGATTTATTTTTATGGCCAACATAACATAAATCTCTCAAGAAGAAGTAGTGGGAGTGATGTAGTTATTGAAGAAGTTCACGAACCACCGCAAGATATGCCTCGAGTAGGAAATCTAGCGATTCCCAATACGGTGCCAAATGAGGTTGTAATTGAACCAGTTCCACAAGTTGTTGAGGAACAAGTCAAGAAAATGCTCCCTCAAATGAGGACTCGAACACTTTGCGAGTCGAAAGTGTTCAAGTTACTCCTACATTAGAGGATCAAGAACCAACTCCACAAACTGTTGTGGAACAAGTTCAGGAACCACAAGCACCAATCTTACGAAGGTCAACGAGGGAAAGTCGTCAACCCGAAAGGTACTTGGATTTGCACGACCTCCTCGTCATTGAAAATGACGAGCCTTTGACCATTAAGGACATGATGAAAGAACCCGACTCCAAGGAATGACTTAAAGCCATGGAATCCGAAATGCAATTCATGTATGACGACAAGGTATGGACCTTGGTCGATCTTCCTGACGGAGTAAAACTCGTTAAGAACAAATTGATCTTTAAGAGAAAAGTCGACATGGATGGAAACTTCACTGTATACAAGGCACGGCTTGTTGCGAAAGGTTATCGACAAGTTCATGGTATTGACTATGAAGAAACCTTCTCGTCCGTTGTCATGTTCAAGTCAATTTGGATTTTGTTAGCAATTGTCGCATTTCATGACTATGAGATATGGCAAATGGATGTCAAAACCGCCTTCCTAAATGGAAATTTGGAAGAGGATGTGTACATGACACAACCCGAGTGTTTTGTGGATCCAAAGAATTCTAACAAAGTATGCAAGCTTCAAAGATCCATTTATGGATTGAAACAAGCATCGAGGAGTTGGAACAAGCGCTTCGATGAAGAGGTCAAGAAGTTGAACTTCATCCAAAGCGAAAAGGAATCTTGTGTTTACAAGAGGTTTAGTGGGAGCGTGGTTGTGTTTCTTGTTCTGTATGTTGATGATATACTCTTGATCGGAAATGATGTTCCCGAATTAAATGCAGTCAAGACTTCATTGAAGAAAATGTTCTCAATGAAAGACTTGGGCGAGGCCGCCTACATCCTAGGAATTAAGATCTATAGAGATAGGTCTAGAAGGATGTTGGGTATGAGCCAAGATACATATATTGACAAGGTATTGGTAAAACACAATATGGCTAGTTCCAAAAAGGGTTACTTGCCTATGTCACATGACATATACTTGAGTAAGACTCAGTGTCCCTCGACCGAAGCAGATAGGAAGCACATGGAGAAATTCAAGTATCATTCTGTAGTCGGTTCGATTATGTACGCCATGCTATGTACTCAACCTAATGTGGCATATCCGATTAGTGTGACTAGTCGATTCCAAGCCAACCCTGGCATATCACACTGGACTGCAGTCAAGAATATCCTCAAGTATCTAAAGAGAACAAATGATAGCATTCTCGTGTATGGTGGAGACCAAGAGCTCGTTGTAAGTGGTTACACCGATACTAGTTTTCAAACCGACCGAGATGACTCAAAGTCTCAGTCTGGCTTTGTATTTCTGCTTAATGGTGGTGCTGTGAGTTGGAAGAGTTCCAAACAGGATACCACAGTCGATTTCGTCACCGAAGCAGAATATTTAACGGCTGGTGAAGCAGCGAAGGAAGGAGTTTGAATCAAGGAATTCTTGACCGAGCTGGAGGTGGTTCCAAGCATCTCAGGTCCAGTGGATCTCTACTGCGACAATACGGGAGCCATAGCTCAGTTCAAGGAGCCTAAGTCTCACCAGAAGACTAGGCACATTCAACGACAATTCCATCTTATCCGTCAGTTTGTGAACGACGGATGGATCAAAGACAAGAAGGTGGACGGTGCCGCGAACACAGCGGACCCTCCGACAAAGCCTCTATCTCGAGCCGCGAATGAGTTGCATGTTGCATCCATGGGGATCAGACGCATGCCTGAGTGGCATTGATTTGTATCTTTTACATTTGAGGTTTTAGTGTGAGACATGTATATTTTGATATTGCATTGAGTACTATGCACTTGCTAGAAGTCACTATTGATTGACTCTAGACCAAGTGGGAGATTGTTAGAGATATGTCCTAGAAGCCAATCATTTTATAGCTACTTTTATAGTTTATGTTATTGATGATATTTGATCATTTGTTTTTGAATTTTATTATTGACAGTTCATTCAGATTGAGGATCTGAATTGTGGATCACTGTGTTTCATTTATGATTAAATGACAATAATAAATCAAAACTGTCCATAGTCTTAATAATTAACAAGGAACATTAATTATCAGACAAGACTAGTTTACAAGTTAAGTGATGATTAAGTTCTACAAATCATAAGTAAGGAGTTACTAACTTAATTGTATATGTATATGTTACTGGAACATAGTACAGGACATGATCCAATGAAATAAATATATGAATTGTGTTATGTGTCATTATTTATTTCATACATGTTTGATTCTGAGTTTGAGATGCTTCAGTTTCTCCACATGAGGATAGGTTCTATAAATATCGTCTAACGCTGATTCCTGATAAGGGCTGCTATACGGACTTTATTTATGTTCTCTTGAATTGTGCGGGGAGAAACTGGTCATCAAGACAACCGTATGTCCCTCGTTAGTTCACCTAACGAGTGATGATATCTATTGGGCCCCTTGATGGAGATGGATTGCTTGCTAGCAACTTGTGCAATCATCTCTAGATCAAGAAATGTATAATCTGCAAGAATGGCACATTCCTATCTTGGATTATACAAGGATATCATGTGACATAAGAATCAAAACAATAAGATACTTCTGTAGGATTGAAGCAGTGTATTGGTACAGTGTTTATATATGATAATTGGAAATCATAACGTGTTGCTAGATACCGCTTATGATTATTGAAAATAAATAACGATTTATTTTCATGGCCAACATAACATAAATCCTCAAAGGGTCACACAAATAAAGTTTTAACCAACAGTGCATTATTTATTTGCAGCAGTGAATGCAATAAAAAAATATGATAGTTTGATTAATTAATTATATACCGTTACGAACCGTCATAATTAATTAAATCAAAGGGGTCATATAGAAATAAATTAATGCATTTGCTAATCCTAAAATAATTATCAATGAGTTGATAATTAATTTTATTCAACATAATTTAATATAATTGTATGAATTATATTAAATATATGGGCTTCCATTTGATTAGTCAATTTGGACCTAGCTTTAAATGATCATTAGAGAGATAATTAAAAGACTAAATTGTGCATGACAATTTGGGCTTTTAAGCCTTTTCTAAATTTTGTGGCCGGGCGAAGAATGTTTGTATAAACCTTTTGTACAAATTTGGACGTTTATAAAAAGTATAAATGGATGGAAATTAGGGTAGGTTGATGACTCTCTTTCTCCTCCATATTTTGGCCGCCACTTAGAGAAGAAAAGAAAAAAATTTCAGATCTGATTTTTCCATCTCTTTAGTGCTTATTGCTAGGTATTCATGTGTTGAATATTAGCCACAAATTAAATAGTTAATTTGGAGAAGGCTACACAAGGGATTAGTCTTGTTCTTGCTCTTGCTAGCACAAGAGCCTAGAACTTGGTTAAGACTTTAGGTGAACTCGAGGCCAGCGACGTGGTGAAGGTGACGAGCAAGCCACCGACTTCTAAGCAAAGGTCGAGCCTTCTAGTTACGAGACTAGAAGAGGTAAATCATTCTACCGTTCTCTTAAAGTGTCAACATGCATAATTATCTAGATCCGTATAATAGCAATTGTAAATTATTTGTTAATAAGTAATAAAAATTTAAATTGCACATGGAATGAGTTCCTAACAGATTCGATACGCAACACGACACGAACACGAATTAACACGACACCTCAACACAAATTTAATTATTAATGTTGATTATTTAAGCAAAATTAATAATTTAATTTCAATTTATAATACTACACCATATTATTTACCATCATTTAAATCATAATATTGTTCTAATCTAATTATTATTTTTTATTATAAATATTAATAAAAAGTTTAAACTTAATCAAATAATAAATTATCACGTTTAGTAATTTTTCTTTTAATTTTTTAATATTTTTTTAATTTAAAAAATAATAAAATAATCTGACATGATTTGACACGACTAACACAACGTGTCAACACGACACGACACGACACGATCGTGTCAATCGTGTGTCAAAATACGTGTCGTGTTGCCTCTTCTCACCACTAAGCACGGCACGACACGACATGATTAAAAAAGTAGTTCGTGTCAACACGACACGACACGAGACTCTAACACGATCGTGTGTTGACACGACACGACACGACACGCACGATTGGAGAACATTTAGACCACTTTTTTGCTAGCACACGTTTTCCACGTGCTCGGACTCCGAACGAGCGCTGGGCGCTAGCGATGCAGGGAACATTGGGGAGTAACTAATATGCAAAACAGCAATAACATAGTTACGTAAGGGTGTATATATTTATTTAGAAAACATATTGAATTTTTTTATAAATAATAATAATTAAAATAAGGGAATATCAATTAGCGTACTCTATTGATGAAAAAATATACACATTGAATGAGTACCTATTTCTCAATAAGTGATTAAAAGAACTAATATAAGAGAGTATCTATTTCATAATATTTGACTAATTATATTAAATAAAGTAACTAATATTTGACTTATTAAATCAAGTAGCATTCAGAAACATATCAATGCACAAACTTTTGCTAAAAATATTCAATACCAATAGAACAAAAATATTTAACATAACAACAAACCTAGGTTGCATGGGTACGGATACGGGTACGAGTACCGTACCCGGTACGATTCGGGTACGGCGGTTCGAAAATTTTCAAAAATCTACGGTACGGATACGGCGATATATATATATATATATATATATATATATATATATATATATATATATATAATATTGTCAAAATACATATAGTTGGTGTATAAAGGTTTGATAAAGTTTTAAATTAAATGTTCATTTTGAACTCGTGATTGTGTTGAAAATATACTGACAAAAACAATTGGTGTATAAATGAAAATATAAATAAAAATATAAAACCTTGGTGTACAAATGCATCTTGGTGATTTTATAAATCAAAATATAAAACCATTATATCAACAAAAACATTTGGTGTGGTGGTTTGTGCGCCGACATGGGTGCTGCACGTAGGGAGTTTGATTCCCACCTAAGGTAAAAAATATTTCGGAATTTTGCTGGCCAGGGTACGCATACGTGGTGCAATTTGAGTGGTGGTACGCGTACCGGGTCACGTACTGGGTCGTACCGTTGACCGTACCGATCAGTCAAATATATTAAAATATTCCAGTATGCCACGTGGCATACCCGGTACGTACCGGTGCCGTACCAGAGGCGTACCCGTACCCGGTACCAGTACTCCTGCATATATGGAGTACCGGAGTAACTTAGCAACAAACACTATAACAAGTACATGTTTCAATATTAAAAAGTACAACAAAACACAACTAAACACCACTAGTTGTTCCAATCTATAACCACAACTATAATAACCAAGAACAATGACCTTCTGTGACGGGACTTCTGTAACGGTTTTTTAAGAAACCGTTACAGCATAGTTGGAAATAGGACGGAAAAAATGCCGCCATTAATCTGTAACGATTTTTATAAAAAAACCGTAATAAATTTTCCGTCACTTGTTCGAAAAAAAAATGATTAAGTCTTCTATAACGGTTTTTAGATAATAACCGTTACAAGTAACGGTTATTATCTAAAAACCGTTACAGAAGAGTTAAAAGAAATAAAAAAAAACGGCTAGTCTTCTGTAAAAGTTATTAGATAAAAACTGTTACAGAAGGTCGCAAATCTGTAATGGTTATTATCTAAAATCCATTACAGAATACTAGCCGATTTTTTTTTAACCCTTCTGTAACGATTTTTAGATAATAACCGTTACAGATTTGTTGATAATTTTTGTAGAGTTTCCTCTTTCCTCTCTCCTCACTTACTGCTCATCCACAATGCCGCACCCCCGAATTTTTCTCTCTTTTTCACATATTCATTTCCACTCCAAAAAAAATAGCAAACAATTTTTAAAAATTTTCCAAAAATACGAATTAAAAAGAGAAGAAGAATGAGAGCAGATTCAAGATAAAAAAAAAATTAAGCAATATTTCATACTTTTCTATTTTTACTTATTTATTTCGGTTTTTATTTTGATTTAATGGTTAATTAATAATTTATTGAATTTTTTTATATAATTTTAGATATAATTCAAGAGGAGAAGAATTACATCGCGGTTTAAAGGTATATTTTCATAAACTTTTCTATTTATTTCGTTTACATATATTAATAATTTGCATCTGCATTTCGTATTGTCATATAGGACCCAAATACCGAAACACAACCGAATTTAGGTCATTGCCCGTCCGAGATTAATCTATTAGGGATTAATCTCGGATAGTACTGCCGGTCGGGAGTACTGCTCCTTGGATATGATTGTTAGGAAGTCTAATTTTCGAATTTTTGTGCTAATTAACCATTTAATAAGCAATCCAAACGACTTAAACCTCGAAGGATCTAGTCCAAGCATTCACACACAAGAGAGAGAGGTTAGGAAGGCTACCTCTCCTTGTATCGCAACAAGGAGGCTCGAATCCGGCGATGTCGAGATTGTGCGCACCACCACGCGTGTCTCGGCCTCAAGTCCACCAAGGTATTAACCAAAACCTCGATCTATGCTAGTAGATGAGAGGTTAAGCCTAATCCCTTCCTTCCCTTTGCCTTAATTAACTATTTAATTGGATGGAGGCAAGAGGTGCTCAATACATGAGCTTAAGAGAGCAATGGTGGAGAAGAAAAATTCTGAAATTTTTCTTTTAATTTTCGTCCAAAATATTAGGGAGAGAGAAAAGGGCAAGGTGGCTAGGGTTTTGGCTCCCAAAGTGGTCATTTTATAGACCAACCACTCTCCTAAAAAGTTGTAACTAATTTACAACTATGCCATCACTAGGGCAGCCATAAAATGGGCCTAAATGGGCTCCACCAATTATTTAATTGGTCCTCTAATTCAATTAATTAGTGGCCCAATTAATTGCTCTCAAGTTGGACCTTTAATTTACCATTTAAATATATGCCCGTTAGCTCAAATTAATTACTTTAATTAATTCATGTTGAACAAATTAATTATCAACACTTTGATAATTATTTAAGGATTAGAATATGCATTAATTTATTTCTATATAATCCGTTTGACTTAATTAATTAATTATGACGGTTCGCAACAGTACATAATTAATCAGTCAACATATCATATTGTTGCATTCCTTAATACAACCAAATAAATAATGCACGCATAGTCAAAACTTATTTGTGTGACCCTTTGAGGATTTATGCTCTGTTGGACATGGAAAATAAATTGCTATTTATTTCTAATAATCATAAGCGGTATCTAGCAACACGTTATGATTCCCAATTCGCATAAATAGTGTACTGCTACAATATTTTAATTCTGCATAAGAAATAATAGTATTTCCTTGTCTGATTCTTATGTCACATGATATCATCGTATAATCCAAGATAGGAATGTGTCATTCTTGCAGATTATACGTTTCTTGATCTAGAGATGACTGTATCAGTTGCTAGCAAACAATCCATCTCCATCAAGGGGCCCAAACAGATATCATCGCTCACTAAGTAAATTAATGAGGGACATACGGTTTTCTTGATGAACAACTTTTCCCCGCACAATTCAAAAGAACATAAATAAAGTCCGTATAGCAGCCCTTATCAGGAATCAACGGTAGACGATATTTATTGAACCTATCCTCATGTGGAAAAGTTGAACCATCTCAAACTTAGAATCAAACTCAAATGAAATAAATAATGACACATAACACAATCCATATATTTATTTCATTGGGTCGTGTCCTGTACTATGTTCTATAACATATACATATGCAATTAAGTTGGCAACTCCTTACCTATGATCTGTAAAACTTAATCATCACTTAACTTGCATACTAATCTTATCCGATAATTAATATTCCTTGTTAATTATCAAGATTACGGACCTTTTAGATCTATTATTGTCATTTAATTATAAATGAACTACAGAGATCTACAATTCAGATCCTCAACCTGAATGATCTGTCAATTAATAAATCAAGAAATAAATGATCAAATATCATCAATAACATAAACCATAGAAGTAGCTATATAATGATTGGCTTCTAGGACATAACTCTAACAATGATCTGTCTCATTTAGGACAGCGAGTTATACATTAGATGCAATGTGTTGTCTGAGAAAAATTCGACGGCAATTTTCCTTATGTTCCACGGATACGTACGCACGAGCAATCGTGTGTTGGCGTATTCAGGGAACATAAGGGAAAATGCTGTCGAATTTTTCTTAGACAACACATTGCATCTAACGTACGCTCGCTAATGAGACAGAGTATCCAAAGAATGGGCTAGGATGGTGATCGGCCCAAAAACCTAATGTGACAAATTGACCCGAAACCCTAACATTTTGCATACATTTTATTGTTCAGATGGATCGAACGTGGATGTACTCAAGTAATCAATTCTCGTCTACATTTTTTAGAGGACTTGAGATCAAAACCATCTAATATGATCTATTTATTGAAATCTCCAAGTAAACCAAATTTTATATTTGTTTGAAATTTTTAAGTATTTTTTTCGGATTTTTAAAAACTGCTATTTTTGAACGGTTCAGAACTAATTAGATTAACGATTTTCTAAAATTTCAAAAAAAAATACTTAAAAATTTTAAAAAAATATATAAAATATGATCTGCATGGAGATTTCAATGGGGAGATCATATTAGACGGTTTGGATCGGTCATTTTGAACTAGATTTAGGAGTTTTGATCGCAACTCACCGACCCTTTGGTGAGTTGCAAGTCACCATAGCAAAACTCTATATATATATATATATAGTTTTGCTATGGTGGGTTGCAACTCACCAAAGGGTCGGTGAGTTGCTATCAAAACTCCTAGATTTAGTTTCAAATGACCGATCCAAACCGTCCAATATGATATCTTTATTGAAATCTCCATGCAGACCAAATTTTATAATTTTTTTGAGATTTTTAAGTATTTTTTCGGATTTTTAAAAACTGCTGTTTTTGAACGGTTCAGAACTAATTAGATTAACGATTTTCTAAAATTTCAAAAAAATACTTAAAAATTTCGAAAAAATATAAAATTTGGTCTGCATGAAGATTTCAATAGGGAGATCGTATTAGACGGTTTGGATCGGTAATTTTAAACTAGATTTAGGAGTTTTGATTGCGACTCACCGACCCTTTGGTGAGTTGCAACTCACCATAGCAAAACTCTCTCTATATATATATATAGTTTTGCTATGCTGAGTTGCAACTCACCAAAGGGTCGATGAGTCACACTCAAAACTCCTAAATCTTGTTCAAAATGATCGATCCAAACCATCTAATACGATCTCCCTATTGAAATCTTCATGCATACCAAATTTTACAATTTTTCGAAATTTTTAAGTATTTTTTTGAAATTTTAGAAAATCGTTAATCTAATTAGTTCTGAACCGTTCAAAAACAGCAGTTTTTAAAAATCCGAAAAAAATACTTAAAAATTTCAAAAAAATATTAAATTTTGTCTGCATGGAGATTTCAATAGAGAGATCATATTGGACGGTTTGGATCGGTCATTTTGAATTAGATTTAGGAGTTTTGAGCGCGACTCACCGACCCTTTGGTGAGTTGCAACTCACCATAGCAAAACTCTCTCTCTCTCTCTCTGTATATATATATATATATAGGCTAAAATTCTTGGATCTAAACTGACCTAAACTGTATGCCTGAGTCATTTTTGAAAATTAGAATTCAAATAGTTGATCTGAACCGTTCAGGTTGTTCTCTATATTAAAATATCTTGGAGACCAAAATTTATATTTTCTTTAATTTTTTTCTATATATCATGATATTTTCAAATTGGAGGGCCTGAAATACTCATTTACAGTATTTTTTGAAAAGAGCATAATATATAGCAAACAAAATTTGAAAAAAAAATATAAAATTTGGTTTCATAGGAGATTTCAACATAGAACAACTTGAATTGTTTGGATTGACTATTTGAATTTTAGATTTCGAAAAATAATTCCAGCATATAAGACGATCCGTGTGCTGGAGTCTACATTAGCACACTGTTCAAATTGTGTCTGTGTGTGTGTATATATATACACACAATAAAAAAAATAATAAATATTTTCTCTCATTTCTTTTCTTCAAATTGGAGGGCCTGAAATACTTATTTACAATGTTTTTTGAAAATAGCATAATATATAGTAAAAAAAATTTGAAAAAATATAAAATTTAGTTTCATAGGAGATTTCAACATAGAACAACTTTAATGGTTTGGATTGACTGTTTGAATTTTAGATTTCGAAAAATGACTCCAGCATACAAGACTATCTGTGTGCTGGAGTCTACATTAGCACACTGTTCAAATTGTGTATATATGTAAATATATATACACATAATAAAAAAAATAATAAATATTTTCTCTCATTTCTGTTCTTGTTGCTCCAGCAGGTTCTGTCTAGCGTTTCGTACGTCTCGCTTGGATTATGCATAACTCCGGGAATAATAATGATTGCTTGTTCTTGTTCTTGTTCTAGTTTCATGTTTTTGTTGGAACAAGAACAATGTTCATTTTGTTCTTATTCTTCTTGTTCTAGAGGGTGCCAAAAAGAAATAGCTTGTTCTTATTTCCTTGTTTTTATTCCATGAACTTCCAAACATACCCTTTTAAGAATAATTTTGAAATCTTTCATTCTACAAGACCAATAAATATCGATAAACCAATGATATTTTTCGATACTTTATTTATCTGGTCGCTAAGTTTGCAAATTAAATTTTAATACATTATTGTGTAATTGTAGTTTTATGACTGAATGCATTACAAGTACATGGGTGAATAGGTGATCGTGTCAAGGCGTGACATGAGCTGCCTAGCTAATTACCAGTCACATGTTTACTTTCGGTCAGATTAAAATGTAACACAATTTAATTATAGTTTAGTAACGTGTATGTAAATTAACATAAGTAGCTTAGCCTATAACCTATTGACGAGTAAATGAGTAATGCTTGTCTACAAAAAAGGAATATTCCTTGCTAGCGCATCATTACAGACTACAGAGCAACAATAATTTCCTTTCTTTTTTGGTATTCAAAATGATTTCTCTCTGGTACAAATTGCGCTTCCAATCAATACGTTGTCTTTGACCCTTCAAACAACCAACTGGATAATGAATTTGTTCAAATTGAATATAAATTTTTGTTACAAAAATTAGCGCGTTGTTTATGATCCCTGTTTTCCTCGCATGTGATTTCTGAAATTGTCTCTTTTAATTTCGGCGGCTAAAGATAAACAAATTCAAGATGAAAGTAATTTTCTAAACACAAGAGAAATACTTAAAAAAAACATAAGACAAAATTCCTTTATTTTTATAGTATTTTAAATATTCGTGCGTGTTATTAGCTACAACACCATTGCTAAATTGAAACACCGTACAAGAATGTTTAATTAAAATATCTGACAGTACAACTTTAAATATTTTTGTATGATTAGGTATAATATCATAGGACTTAATATAAATTTTGTAAGGTACATGTTAAAATTTCTAATAGCGCAGTTTAGATAGTATTTGTACAATGTTAAATAAGAACAATAATATGCTAACCAAAAACATTAAACTTGACCAATTTTAAAGCTGGGTGCTCATTATTTTTATTGTCAGCACTGGGACGGAAAAAGAAGTAAAATTCTTTTGGCCCTCCTAAAAGAGTTTTTGTTGCTAGATTTATCCATAGAAAATATACGAGAAAGCTGCATATTAGTGTTTTTTTTTTCTTTTTTTGGTCTGTTTCCTTTATTTAAATACAAAAGAAGAACATCATCTTCCTAACAGAACTAGTAAAAATTCTTTAGTACCTCAAAACTAGTAAAAATTCTTCAGTATCTTAGTTGGACTATCTTACGTAGAGTTATGTGCCGAGTCAAGCATACTGTGTGCGGATCTTTTGTCATGTCATGTTCATGTCTATATACTTCGCGTATTGTATTGTGTCATATCTAAATTATAAGGGATGGACACGACATGTCAAGCCGCGTGTCCCTGTGTCGTGTCTTCTTTAAACGTGTCGTGCCATGATTTGTTTAGACATGTTAACTTTTAATATAAATATATTTTTTATAGAATTAAAATTATGTATGATAAAATATGTCAAAAATTAAGGAATTAAACATGCTTTACAATTGAATTAATATATATAGGTTAGAATTTTTATTTTAAGTTCTATGTGAAAAATAGTTCTATTTGTCAAAAAAGAAATTCATTTGGAATTAAATCTATTCATAATTTGTTTGATTTATGCTTGAATGTATCTTGGGCAAAATTACTAAAATGATATAGCCTATACATTTAAATGAGAAAAATCCTTGATACAAGAAAAATTACAACATATTTCTGTATTTAGATAGGGTCAAAATAGAAAATTAAATTCCTGTAACATCTAACATTTGTGTGTCTATAATACATGTCATGTCATACCGTGTCGTACCGTGTCTCATGTTGTGTCGTACCATGTTTTGTTCGTGTAGTGTCGTGTTTGGAAAATTCACGTATTGTATCGTGTCGTGTCGCATCTATTTCATTAAAGTCGGAAACGACACGGGTAAGTTACCGTGCCGTATCCACGTCGTATTTTTTAAACACTAATCTTATGGCACGCCCAAAGAAGAAATTAAGTTTAATATATATATACTAAATTAAATTAAAGATTGTACGATAAATTCAAAGTCAAAGTAATTAATACAAAATAATAAGTAATCGGATTAACTATCTTATGATATGCCCAACGACGAAAATTAAATTATATAATATGATGTTCGATTTTTAAGAAGAATTATACGGTTTTCGCAATTAGTAATACAATAATTTTATATATAATGTTATTACTAACTTTTTATTGCTTCATTTGCATGTATAATGATACAAGTAATCATGCCATTCTTCCCCTCCAAATTTCACTTATCTTGGGCTAATAACATATTAATTTATATTTGACTATGGGAGAAAAAATATATATATATTCTAGCCGCCCATTATAAATTCTCTCAGTGGAATACGACCTAACGCAACTCACCATTAGTTAAACCAATCCTCAAAACACTATTAACTATTTATTTTTTTATAAAGAAAACAATAAAATCCCTGGACATCGTCAAACAGTTCCAGTTGTCTTGTACCTAAATCAACCCAAAAGCCGGAGCAATCTTAGCATGCATCTATGTCAATTTAAGCAATAATGCTATCTTTAGTGGCACTCCACTTTGCAAGTAAATTAATGACATGCTGCGCCACGCTAATACCCAGATAAAACATATTATTATTATTGTATTATACTTTCTGGATATCTCTAGAAAAAAAATGACATAAAGTCAAAGATACAATCGGAGAAGTTCAACAACCCATGTGCAGCGTCCGAATTCCGAACTGCCCAAGTGACAAATCCAATTACTAAATTGACCCGTTGTAACAGCCACAAGAAATTTGAAAAATATTCAACGACTTTTGGTTTATAAATTAAATTGTCTTGCCTCTGACTCTGAGGGGTGTGATGCGGTATTTTATTTTTCCGAGGGGGTTTCTAAGAAAGATATTTTTAATTTTTAGCTGGGACTGCTAGTACTAAAACAAAAGTTGGAGATTGTAAAAACTAAACAATTGCGGAAGTTCAATAAAAAAAAACAATATATAATTGATGAATTATATAGAGTTTGTGAACGTCGTTTTTAGCGCAACTTAATTTCAATTTCAATTTTTATACAAAGAGATATTGCTATTTAACAATTATTCATAAAAATGCATTTTTTTAAATTGCAAAGAAGGGGAGTTCTAACAAAAAAAAAATTGTAATTCACCTTTCACTTCACATGATATATTAGCATTCAATATAGGATCACTTTTCTTTTTTCTAACTTGTCAATCATTTGTGTACAGCTTAAATATTCATACAAATCTTATCTTACTTTTATAATACTGTTCAATCTCAATTAAAATGTTCGGGCCTTTAAAGAAAATTTGTAGCACAAAACGCATCTCACTTCAATTAATTTATATCGTAATTAGTACGAGTACATATTTTAAAATTTCTGGTCAAATTAACCGTTGTATGACTAGAATAAAAAAGTACAGAAGTTCAATGGCTAATTAAAAAAATATACAACTTTTAGAAGGACAAAACAGCAAATATGTAATCCAGAACAGAAGATTACTCCAAGCGTAAGCCAGTTGTGTGCAAAGCTGCGCATATACGAACTTTCATAATTTAATACTGTTTCGGTATGGCCCACACGGCTGCAGCTGGTGGGTGACGGGTGTGGCGAGTGGCGACTGCGACCGGGTCTTTCATATCGGGTCGGGTTGTACTCCCTTTCAGGATCCAACAACAATCCACCACACGAGAAGACTATTTCCTGGCGGTCCCACCATTGAAAAAAATCGTGTGTGCGCCGGACGAATTCCAACCGAACCCGTTATTACCTTCATTCTGTTTCCATGCCATGTAGAATAATCTGTAGCAAGTTTAGGTGATGTTAAGGAATGACTCGCTACACGAATGAAATGAGTAAGAATGAAACCGAAGAACTGAAAGATAAACCAATGACTGGAGACCATGTCTCCATCTCGAGCTAGTGATTTTCATTTCGCCTTTCATTGCTTTTGAATTATTCATTATTGAATAAATCAATTTCCTCTCTTTTTTCATGTGCCTTATATTGGGTTTGGTGGTGCATCCAAGTCGAGATAGAAGAAGAAAAATTAGCCGAGAAAAAGATAAAACCTAGAGAGAGAAAGAGAAGGAGAGAGTCGTCTCTCTCTCTCTAGAAATCCCAAATTCAATTTGCGAATCCGAAAGCCTCGTCGATTTCTCCTCGCTTTTGAGCCAACAATTGATCCCTCTTTCTCTCGATTTTGAAAGAGGGAAGGGAATGTGTCCGTTGAGGATTATTTTGATCTTTCTTTCAGCTACAATCGCTGGATTTTTCGTGCTTAGAGGCCTCAAAACAGAATCTGAGTTCGATTTGAATCAGGAAGAGGTAGAAGAGAAGAATGCTAAAGTAGACCTTCCTCTTTCTGCCAAGGTACCAATTGAAATTATTTACTTTTTTGTTTTCTTAGATACTTTCTTTGTTTTCCAAAAATGCACCAAGTATAAGGTTGGTTATCCTCTACAAAAGTTGAAAATTTTGGTATTTGACCTGAAATTGTGTAGTTATTAATTGCCTCTGTTTCCTGACACTTTGCTATTAAACCCGGGGATTTTAAAATTTTGAGTTGGACAAAACTTCCCCACTTAATTAAAGTTTAGCAAAAATTTTGTTTTTAAGGTGTATTGAACTTTAATTTACAAATATACACTTGAAATGAAACTTACATAAGTGTCAAATAGTAATATTACCCTTCATATATGCAAAATAACCTTAAATTTGTTTTGGGTAGTAAGAATGGCAACATTGGATACTAATTTCTGTACAAAAATAGAAACATTATATTAGAAGTACATTACAAATAAAACCTGATTTTGAAAAGAAAATTTACCAACTCTATAGTAATCAAAACTAAAGGAAAAAAGACATGTTTTCTGCATTAACCAAGTTATCTACTCAAAAACTATCTTTCCTTAAAAACTGGTACAGGTCCTGACTTCAAGTCCAGACATTGTACCACTTTACCAGGTTTTTACCTACCAGTTCAAAACCCTAAGTCATCCTAGTTGTGGGAAACCACTTCTACTCATCTTAGTTTATCTATTATGAAAATATTATTTTTATGAAAGACTTCTTTTCTTGGTGTCTGTGTGGAAGCACTTTCTTAAAACCAGCCTTAAAGCAAGGCATCTCAACTTTAAAATAGTGCATTTGGTAAAGGTGGGAATCCTTTGACAATGGATTATCTTGACAATGCTATTTCAAATCTATTTAGAAAATTCTGCAAATAAAAGAAAAATGTGTACAGATATGTTGATAACTTTGTGGGTTTGAGTAACCTAGTTTTTGATGTAAATGATATCATAAGATTCATAACACTGATTTATTATCTGCTTGTTCCTAATTTAAGCCATGAGAGCACAAATTAACACCTCAGATGCTTATAATCTTTTGTCTTACAACAATGTAAATATTATTAGCTGCATTTAATCATATTTCTCTTATTCTTCTAGGTTTTCAGTGTTTAATGTAATCATGTCTTGTTCAATTCAATCTGAAATTGCTAATTTGAACCTTTGGAGGAGAGTTTGGTGGTTTGTTATTCTCTGGTTTCACCCAATTATTTGTAGCTTGCTGGGTGGTATCAACATGGGGTTGCAAATTAATTCTACCTTTTTTTGTTGTTATTACCACAATCAAATAAAGCTGCATTCTTTCAATCCTCTCTTTTTAAGTCCACCTTTATTAATGCACTTATGAATTAGTACTAATTTGTACCCCTATCTCTTTTCCAGGTCAGATCTGCAATTTGTGGAGGTTTTTGGACATTAGTAGACATGGCAAGTGGCCGGTACCTGTGGAGAACTCTGGTCTCTCCAGCAGCTTCTTCAGAAAAGAAGCAATGATACACAATTGGCGTAGTGTCTTTAATTTTAATTTGGTGATTTTGTTTAACACTGAAGAGAAACTACTGATATGCATCTGTTAGAGAAAAGAAAAGTAAATAAAATAAAATAGAACCCTGTGTTTGATTTTCTCGTGATGCTCAATTTGTGTACTGGGAATATTCATACCTATGTTCTTATTTATTCTGTTTATATATTTTTTTTTTTCTGGTACTCCAAATACTTGAACATTGCATATCAACTGTTGAGGATGCATCTTATCTCTGTTTATTTTGTGCAAAGAAAATTTATTCACAATGGGTTGTGTCGCATGCGTTCTAATTCTTGACCTGCCTTTTTCGATGATAATTTAAAATCCTTAATTTTGAAAACGTCTTGGTGGGACCATCCTTTCTGTGATAGTTCAATAAAATTTGTTGGAAAATTGACATAACAGCCTGAAAGAAACAAATTGTGAGCTATTAAAGGATGTAAATTGATATAACATCATTCAGATCATGTGTTTGTTGGTTTGCTAATTGAGTTGATGCCAGTTATGCCACAACTCACATACAAATGTAGAAACAGAAAATCGAACTTAGAAAGATGCATGTCATCTGAAACTGACTATACAGATTTACTGGTACGCTTCAAGTAAATCTTATAGGTAAAGAACAATTCTCTATAAGGAAAAAGATCAAAGTGGAGATGCTTAATTATATGCTGATCTGACCCTAAGATAAAAGATAAAGGGTTTCATACCTTGAAGAAAAGAATAAAAATCAGTCTTTACCAACTTTTGAGGTTTCATCTTCTTTTTTTCCTTTTTTTTTTTTTTAATTCTCTTTGTTGCTTGTTCTCTCTTCACGCAAATGTAATTGTAGCCAAGCTGAATTTGAATTTGCAGAAGTTTTATGAGAAGCAATTTTGATTTTATTTCTCATCTTTTCGTAAAGGAAGAACAATAAAGAATATATCAGAAACTTATTCTTCAAATAAGCTCTGGTACTTCTCTAATTTTTCTTTTCCAAATCAACTTTTTCATAGAAACAAGAGCGCCTTACTCTGGTTTCCTTTAGTTTGTCCAAAATATATGCACTACTTTACAGCGCATTCGTAAATACAAATTTTATACCAGACTGAATATCTTGTAGAGTTGAACCTGAAATTTGACCAGTCGACATGTTTTAAATTGTCTCTTCAGAGAAGAGACATCCGACATGTCTTAAGTTAATCAAATTGTTAAAGCAAATATTTTTAGTAAATGTATAATACAAGTATGCACAATGCATCAAATGCATTCGGCCGACTATAAGCACTTATGTAGTCAGTTAACTTCAGAAATCCGCTGCCAGTTGACGGGGAAAAAAGTTTAGATTTAACTAATCATTTCTCTTGGGCCATAAGTTTAGGCCCAAATTATAATCAGCTGAAAGCCCATAAACCTAGTTAACACCGTTTGATACCGTTTGATTTCATAAAGAGATAAAATGTTACTTTTTTGTAGATTAGATAAAATGTAACTTTAAAAGTTCTGTTATAAAAGCTCTTTTCTGTTGAACCCCTTAAATTGAAAAAAAAAAAAATATTACTGTCCCCAACTAGCTAGGTACGAAGCCAACTGAAGAGGCCTGGCTTAGGACAGGTACATGGTATATATGGACTTCTTTTTGGGAACTGAAATTCAAGCTTGTTTTACAAATATTTTGTCATTTCCGCTAACAAATTTGGGTCTGCACTAGATCTATCCCCAAACTGGTTAAGCCAGCCAACTTACAGATGTACAGCTCTCTATGAACTTCCAGTTAGATTAAATTGAGGACAAATAAGGGCCTAATTCAGTAGTCTAAAATGCGAGGTTTTGTAATTGACAAAGACATTGGTCATTTGATTGCATCTGTTTGAGGAAACTAGATATATATTATGAGCAAGATTATGCTACCAACATTTTGATTGTCCCAAATGCCAACATTTTGCTATTTAGTTAGTTTCTAAAATTTTAAAATTCAAACATTAAATCCAAACCGTTGATCTTATTTAATTTTATGAGCGATATATTTTCATATAAGTTTTGTAAATTTTTGAGTTTATTAGATACTCGATCAAAGGCTTAAACATTAAAGTATTAGAATGAATCTATCATAGTGAACAAGGTTCGTTTGTTTTTCTATCTATTGATCGAGTATCAAATAAATTTCAAAATTTACAAAACTCATATGAAAACGCATCGCTCGTTAAACTGAATAAGATCAACGGTTTGGATTTAACATTAGAATTTTAAAATTTGAAAAAATAATTTAATAGTAAAATGTTGGTATTTAGGGACAATTTTTTTTTGGCACAATTTAATCTTTTATCAATGTGGAAACCTACATAAATGCATTCTTTTTTTAACAAACAATTAATCAGAATATATAGATCTGCAGGAGCAACGGCTTTTTTTCTTTCTGTCTGACAACTGGGTCCCAATTCTCCTTTAAGGAAATTTTGTTTAATTGAGGAGATCCCTTTGTTAACGTCTGGAAAGTTGGCCACATATGTCAGCTTCACTGTTTCTGTAAAACTTTAACGCCAAATTCAATGCCGCCTGTAACAGGATCAGGTGCATCTAATCAATTAGCGAGATAGATATTAAGATGGATACTGAGATTACACACTTTCTAATTGACACAACTGACTGGTTTCCGGAGAAGCTCTATTATTTTATTGATAACCCAACACCACAATTATCCGTTATCACCCATCAAACTATTAAAAAATCTTCTTGTTTTATTTATTTTTTATTTTTTCTGATTCATTTGATGAAACGATATGATACTATTTTATTAAAGTGAAAATATGTAACTTATTCTCAAATCTATTCAAATATTTACCCTTCAAAATTTTTTATTTGATTTGTTGTCCCTTCAGTTCTATTAACTAAGCTAATAATATTATTATTTAAATCTTTTTTATAAATTTTTGATGAAAATACCCTACTATTTCATTTTCCTGCTGGGTTCAAATTGATAGATTACCATTTTGGACAATAATACAGGTATGTTTTGAGGGTAAATAAAGTCAAAAGCACATCAAATTCAACTGGGTCACATTCAACAAATGCCGTCAAAGTCATAATAGAAAACATTAGAATCACTTGGTGACAACTTTTCAATTGCCTGCACAATAACATAGATAAAATCTGAAATGTGGGCCACATCTCCTGGTTTGTACTCTGGTTGTACTGGATTTTAAAATATATAGATGGCAAATGAGTCTGTCATTTCTCTATATGAAACGGATAAAATTCATGCAGAACACAAAAGAGAGATTTTATTTTAAAGAAACCTGATTGTTCCTGATTTGTACTCTGGTTGTACGTGGATTTAAAAAATTCATTTCGAGAGGGAAAAAAAATAATAAGCCGTACAACTAAATTTCTCCACCAAGTTTTGATAAAATCCATTTTGAGAAAATACTATAAATAATTAATGATTCGATTTCGTCTCCAAGGAGACATCCGTCCGATCAAAAGCCTCTGCGTCCCAAATTAAGCGATGAAATATTCAATATTCTGGAATATGACTTGTGCCCAGTTAATTAATGATTCGATTTCATTTCTGGTAATTATTGGAAAGATGAAAATAGAGTGTTTGGTCAGATGCGCACAAAATATGCAATGTGCTTTCACAACAACAGGGGCGAACAGGCAGCTTCATTTTTGTTGCTGTAACATCGTTTGTTAAAGTTGTATTAACTCAGTAGTTCTTATATTACCTCGAGTTCATTTTCAAATAAAAAAAAAAATCTAACAATTTGGATCTAATTAGATGCATTCGAATATTCTAAAAGAAATATCCATTCTTGCTTTAGTTTTAAACTTTGCTCCATGTGCCACAATTTTTTTGGGGAAAAAATTAACTAATTTCATTCAAATTATATATAATTATCCAAGGTAATAGTAAATAAATAAAATAATTAAAAGATGCTCAAGGTAATATAGAATTAACTTAACACTCTTGTTTAGGTTTCTACCTTCCTATCGTTTTACTTCCATCTGACCCATTTTTTGTTAAAAACTTAAAATGTTAGTTTGTCCAACCTTTGTTAAACTTATAGCCTCTCCAATATAATAAAGCCTGATAAATACAAGTTTTTGTTAAGATAAAAAGATTCTTATAAAGTTGTTAAAAGCCAGTCAAAGCAATACGGTCTCCCAAAATTAATAATTCAAATATAAAATGTAAAGCCCCCAAGGATTAGCAATTGAAGCGATATAGTCTTCTCTCTTTCGCAAACAAGAAATCGACAGTTCCCGGTCAAGTTTTCTTTTTTCTTCGTGGTGTTTTCTTCTGCTTCAGTTTGCTCAGTAAGAAAAAATTCTACCCTTTTACATCCTTTAAATTCGAATAAATTATGATGGATTTCAGAAACATTCCTTCAATTCAGATTAGGAACAACCAATAACTCAGAATATATCCCAGCTTATTTGCTCTTCACTAATTCTTTTCTTTCCCTTATACAGTTTCAGAGAACAGACCCTCCAACCCATACTAAATTGAAATAGCAATATTTCTTATCTTAAAAGATCATTTCTGATAGTCAGAGCACCATTCTATCTCTTGGAATTGCTTTTCTACTAACTGTGTGCATTTTTTTGTAGTATTCTTTCCCAAATCACCCAAAAGGTCCCAAACTATCTTGTAATTATGGAGGCTGTGAACGGTGTTATCACAAATATCATTCCTGAGATCGCTGGTACAGTTGTTAAGCATGTCTTGTACCCGTTCCAAGTTGACAATAAGGTGAGAGATTTGGAGTGTGCCACCAGAGACTTGGTGGCATTGAAGGAGGATGTGAAGACTAAAATCGAGATTGCAGAGAGGCAAAATGGTTCTCAAACAAAGCAAGTCGTGCAATGGCTGAATAAGGTGGAGGCTGTTGTAAAGGAAGCAGAGGAGATCAAAAGACCCAATCTTAAACGACGGTGGTCTTTTTGGTCAAGTTACACGACCAGTAGCTGTGCTGTGAAGAAACTTTGTGAGGTAAAGAATTTGTGTGATCAGAAAGAAACTATTGAAGTAACCATGCATCTACCTCCTCCCCTAGCTCAGGAGATGCCAGCTTCCTCGTCAAAATCACCCAATCTCAAATCAACACTTCATTTTGTCAATGATGATGTGCATGGCATCATTGGTATTTGGGGCATGGTTCTGAAACTCGGAATCGGACTCAGACTCGGACTGTTGGTCAAAGGAGTCAACTCGGGTGACTCGGAAAAACTCGGGTGACTCGGTACAGAAACTCGGATTTTTTATGGAAACACTTCTAATGTCTTTAAAAATCAGAAAAACATGAGAAAAAATAAAAAAAATATAATTATAAGAGAAAGTTACAACATTTAAGTTTGAAAAGCATCAAATTAACTAAAAATAAATAAATAAAAACAATACAATTCTAGAATATTACATAAGTTTGTAAGACAGAATGTTAAGAAGTTCATTGTATCTTCTAAATTCTAATTATACATTAAATTAAAGATAAATAAAATATAAATATTAGATAATAAAATATTATACATAAAGTAATTGATGCTCCATACAAATTTATTGCCAGAAGCTATGACGGGCTGGTTCGGTGGTTTCGCTGCCTTCGTCAATATAGAAATACCATGGATTATTTTGTTGTGTTTGGGGAGGACCAAATATAGAAGGCATGAAAGATGATTCAATTCCATCATTTGAATTGTTATTCCTTGAATATTGATTATTGTCAATTCCATTACTTTCCGACCCTACTTCATGAAAATATGGTTGTGGAGAGGAACCACCACTTACTCCAGGAACTCCATCATATAAATTCATATTTTGAAGCCTTGACAGTTCATTAATGTCTCTATAGCCACGTCCTCTTCTATTTTCATGCTCATCTTGAGAAGTCGGTCTCGGATACGGCTCTTGTGGAACTCTTAGATTTGAATATTCATCATTACCACCCATGTCTGCATTTCTGTATGGCATATCAGCTCCTGGATTACTGCCATCATCATCAGTCGATGTTCTATTACTACCAACATTTGTATTTTCATCCCATGGATTTTCTCTATCATCAAGAACAACATCTTCTTCCTCCCTAATATTTAATAATTTGTTGAATAGAAAAAATAAAAAATTATTGTAATAAAAATTAAAGCCTAGAATATAACAAATCTATTGAATATTTTTTATAAATAAAATAGTATAAGTATAACCTTATCCAAGGTTGCAAAGGATCTTCTTCATGAAAAATCTTGTCAAGATCAATTAAATTATCTTCTTCATATCTCCTCCTTAAATGTCGCTCTCGAAGTCGCATATTATAATGGCAAAATACAAGATGTTCAAGTCGATCCATTTTCAAACGATTTCTTATTCGAGTATGTATTAATTCAAATGTTGTCCAATTTCTCTCACATTGGGAGGAAGAAACCGTTTGACTCAAAATTCGAACAGCAATAGGTGTCAAATTCGGACATTCATCTCGTGCATATAAGGACCACCATTCCCAAGGTTTGCATTGTTTCGCTGCAGCGAGTAATTTTGTTGAAGAAAATATACCGACTTTTCTACGATACCTTTCTGCCTGTAAAAATAAATATACAAATAATTCAAATGGCGTACAAGCCAATTGTAGCCAAAATATAATCAAACATATTAAAAAAATTTACCTCTTTCTCGGTTTGAATTTGTAGAAGAATGTTTGGTTGTAGTTTCTCAATAATATTTTTGAAACCCCGCATCACTTCAGCATCATTTTGAGCCCCGTCAGAATATTGTAATAATGGATTTAAAAAATAACCTAAATAAATTAAAATTAGTTTAGAATATGCTAATACCCTTCTAGATTGGAATTAAATGACATTTGCAAAAAAAGTGATTCAAACAGATGTTGTACCTGCTGCATGTATATCTTGATGAAGTGTTTTCTCCCATCTATTGTCAATTATTTTCCACCATTTTTTGAAGTGTTTGCCACCAACATTTTGCTTAATTTGAAATTTTGCTCTATCTATCGCTTCATACAAGAAACCCATTTCTGATTTGTCATCGCTATCGACCATTCGAAGCACTTTGATCAGTGGTTCAAACAATTGAATTGTCTCTGCCATCGAAAGCCAAAACCCCTGATCAAATAACAATTCCTTGATGCTATCAACAACATCTCTTTCTTTTCGGGTTTTCAAAATTTCAATTTGTCGTGCCCAGGTATTCTTCAGACACATCTCCATAAGTGCATCTTTAAATGAATATAAGCTTTGCAATGTAATAAAATTGGTGGCAAATCGTGTTATACCAGGTCTAAGCAATTCCCGACCATTTGTGGCCTCATGCATTAAATTAAGAGCCCACTGATGATTATAAAAGAAAGTTGTTATACTTTGGGCCTTGCGTACTAACTGTTTTATAGTATCATCCTTACCAATATCTTCCAACATGAGATCAATACAATGAGCAGCACATGGAGTCCAAAAAATATTGTACTGATCCATTATTAATTTTCCTGCTGCTTTGAAATTGGCCCCATTATCACTAATCACTTGAACCACTCTAGAAACACCAACCTCTTCGATCACCTCTGCCATCAAACCACAAATATAATTTGAACTTTTGAACTTTTCAGTGGCATCTACTGATTTTAAAAAAGCTGTTCCTTCATTGCAATAAACCAAGAAATTAATAATATTTTTGCGATTATTTGTGGTCCATCCATCGCACATTATAGTACAACCAAATTCATCCCAGTGATGGTGAAATCCTTCTATCACTTTCTTTTGTTCTGCCACTTCCATTGGAAGATACTTGTTATAAATTTCATAACCAGTCGGTGCCGGAACACCAACTCCAGCTGCTTGAGTTGCTTCAATAGCTCTTTTAAAATATATATTATCTGCAGCATGTGCTGCGACAGTAGAATTCACAAAAAATTTAGTCCAAGCCCGACCAATAAATGTTTTAGTATCTTTGATGCCTCTTAAAACAGCATTAGTAATTTTTGGTTACTTGCTAGTTTGTGTCCGGTATAAATAATTATCAACTCTAGGTTGTGTAAGGGATGGTCCAATACCGACATTTTCTGACCTGGTAACTCTCTTACGACTACTACCTTCGCCAACACGCATTGAGGCAGATCGTCCCACTTCTCTTCTTAATGTAGATGGACCTTCCCCCCTTCGTTGCGATTCTTCTACCCTAAAGCTATCCCTACTTGCACGTAAAGCCATTTGTAATTCATCATCCGAGCATTCATTATTTGAGGAATCTTCACATACTTGAGTTAGTTCATCTGCTATCATATTATCTCGAGCTCGTGCCTTGTTCCTTTCTACTTTTTTTGTTCTCATATAATGCTGAAATTGTTTTCTAATTTCATCGGGGACACTTTTACATTCTTTAGCATTTCCATGAATTGCTGCCAAATGTTCTTTTCCTCTATGTATTCCACCATTTAGTATTTTATTACACCATTTGCATTTAACCTTTCTTTTATTCTTGTCAAGTGCAATAAAATGATCCCAACCCATGTCCATTGGTTTTCCTTTATCACTAGCCATTTCTCTATACAAATAAAATGAATTAAACGTTTTAGGAGAAGTAAGCAAATTCAAAAAAACTTAGAAAATTTTTAATAACAAATCAAAAATCGGAATGGACAAAAATCGGATTACTGCCCGTTCCAATAAGGCACAATTTATAGAAATTAGAGATATGTCATTGTTAAATAATAAATTATTTTTTGCCACTACTAAAAAAAATAGTCTTTTGCCATCAATTAATTGATATGACCATTCTACCATTTTGGATATGCAACCATAAAATATAAAAAATAAAAAATATGTCATCATAAAAGAAAAAATTAGTGTCATGCCATGACAAAAATCATTAAAAATTGATTTTATGCCTACAAAAAATAGTAAAAATTAGTCTTATGTCACTTTTTCATTAAAATAATAATATAAAAAAATATACTGCATAAACTAACTCAAGAAGTCATGGAAGTTAGTTAATTGAGCTAACAAGTTTTGGTGGGATAAAAATCATTTGCTGCCTATCTTATTATATTATGTTTTCGACGAACAAAATTAGATAGTATATGATGACTAGACATTAAAATGCTCCTCTGTGCTAATACTAACATTAAAATACACCAAAATTTTTAATACTATCATGTATCGCGTGGATTGCGCTAACAGAGGAGCATTGTATAAATTAGATGGTATATTATCATTATCAAAATTTATTGGAACATTTTCCAATTGGTACGCAAGGCCTATAACAGTATATCCGATGGATTTGGCATATTTCAACTCTTCAGAATAATAGTCGCCTATCAATTTCCCTGTTGGGAAGATCAGTGATCCTTTTTCATCTCGAAAAGGCAAGAAAGGCAGGAATAAATTTAAAGAGTCAAAAAACTAAAAAATAATTTTTTTCCGTACCTCCTCTTCTCCTTCACGGGCTCACGGCACCTTTCCCAGTCCCACTTTCGAGTTTCGAAAATCGACTCTGCCTCTTCCCCGACCGCAATCTGCCTCTTCCCCGACCGCAATCTGCCTCTTCCCCGACCACCTCTGCCTCTTATAAGTATTCCCCTTTGAGGATCGAGAGCTCGAGACTCGAGAGGCGAGAATGAATTGGCCCTTTTTACCGTGAGTGTGCGAGATTCAAATTGAGAGTTTGAGACCAATAATTGAAGAGAGAATGTGAGAGTGAGACTGTGAGACTACGAGAGATGTGAGCGAATAGATGCAATTATTGGTGAGACTGTCGATCCATCGAATTTCAGTCGATTATAACCAATTTCAGTCACAAATCAGCACATTTCGCCCGATTCTAGCCGTTTCAGTTCAAAACTCGGCCGATTCCAGCCGATTCAGTTCAAAACTCGGCCGATTCCAGTTGATCCAGCCGATTCATGAGGTACGTATTGCTAATCCGATCTAAATCAAGGAAAATCGCCTCGTTAAGTGCCGAGTCCGATCCGACTCGCCCGAGTCAACTCGGACTCGTCCGAGTTTTTAAACCATGATTTGGGGTATGGGTGGTGTCGAAAAGACGCATCTCTTGAAGCAGATCAACAATGAGCTTTGTAGAGATCGTCAATCCGATGTGGTGGTTTTTGTCACATGTTCCAAAGAGTGTTCTGAAGAGAAGGTTCAAAATGAAATAATTGATAAGCTTCGCCTCGATAAGAATGGTAGCATAGAACAAAAACAAAATACAATATACAACTTCCTGAGAGAAAGAAGCTTTGTGCTTCTCTTGGATGACCTGTGGGGCCGTGTAGATCTCGATACAATCGGGATCCCTGACCCAATGAGTGCTATTGGTAAATTGAAAAGAAAGGTTGTTCTAACAACAAGATCAACAGAGGTATGTGGACAAATGGAGGTAAAGAAAAAAATTAGAGTAGATGTTCTGAAATGGGATGATGCGTGGTCTCTTTTCAATGAGAAAGTGACCGAGGAAACCATCGATTCAGATCCACTGATAAAAATATATGCAGTGGATATTGTGAAGGAACTAGGCGGGTTACCTTTGGCTATCATTACTGTTGGCAGAGCTATGCATGATAAAATGGATCAACGTGAATGGGAGCAAGCCATTGTGCTGCTAAAGCAAGCACGTCTCAATGATGTTGAATTCTCGCATGCAAATCAATCGGTATTCCATATATTGAAGTTCAGTTATGATAGTTTGAAAAATGATTCTCTCAAACAATGTTTCTTACATTGCTCATTATGGCCTGAGGATCATCCCATCCAGAAAAATGACCTCGTTGAGCTTTGGATAGGGTCGGGCTTGATAAATGAGTCAAACATACAAGCAGCTTATAATGTTGGGTATAGTTACATAAGGAGGTTGCAAGCTGTTTGTCTCTTGGAAATTGATGGTGATTATACTATTAATAGTGATGAAACTGTTAAAATTCATGATGTGATTCGTGATATGGCACTATGGATTGCAAATAACAAAGGAGTAGATACGATCAATTGGATTGTTCGATCTGGTATATTCAAGGAAGCACAAGAGATACAAATTTCTCACCACACTGAAAGATTATCGGTGATGAATATTTATGAAGGTAATCTTTCCTTCTCCTTCACATGTTCCTCAACCAAACTCTCGTTTTTGTTGCTCAGTCATAACAGCTTGCACAATTTAAAAACCCTTAAACTTGAGCTATTTTCCAAACTGACCTTTCTAAACTTGTACAACAATAGGTTAGAATTCTTTCCAGTTGAGATATGCAAATTAGTACATCTTCAATATCTCAACCTATCGAAGAATTCCTTGAAATCTTTACCCAAAGAATTAGCAAGTCTTACCAATTTGAAATATCTACTTTTGAGAGAAATTGAGTGTACCTTTCCGAATGAGGTCCTATCCAAACTGAAGATTTTGAGGGTCCTAGACTTAAGTGATTGTTATTCGAACGACTATGTTGATATGTTCCCAATGCTAGAGAAAGTTTTACAATGCTTCCCTAACTTTCAAGCACTAGGAATTACAATTTGCAGTATCATTGCTCTTAGAAAGTTCCATGAAACAATGAGTGTGCCTGTAAGGTGGCTCGATATATGCAGTTATGAAAGAAGCTGCCTATCATTTTCAAGCAGCTTCCTTGGGAACTCGCAATTGCAAAGCAACTTATTTTCCCTTAAAATTAGAGCCTCAGCTAGTGTTGAGTGTGTAGAGTTTGAGAGTGCAAGCGAATACCAAAGTATTTGTCACCTTCGAAGACTTGAGCAGTTGTACTTTGAGGCGATGTGGAATATGAATGAAGTGAAATGGAAGAGTTTAGATCCAAAGGATGTCTTTCCCCGACTCCAGGTTCTCGAATTTAATGCTTGCCATCAACTGTTAAGCATTTCATGGGTTGTTAATCTTCCATGCATTCGAGAACTCAGAGTGCTCAGTTGCTACAGTATGAAGCAACTGATATGTATCAATGAGCTGAAAAATAGCGGATTTAATGTGAGTCAACATTCATTTCCATTCTTGAAAATAATGCACTTATACTATGGTTATGAGCTAGCGAGTATTTCAGACCCCATGATTACTTTTCCAGCATTGGAATTTTTAGATATTGATGATTGCGACAAGTTAAAAGAACTACCTTTCAGAACTGACGACCCTCCAAGAAAATTGAAGATCATATCGGGCAGTGAAGAATGGTGGAATAATGTTGAAATAGAAGATAACCACAGATCTTCACTCCAGCCCTTTTTCAAGAGGTTGTAAACAATTTACCTCCGGTGTGCTTATTTCAACCTCATCATTAACTAACGTATTTTTTCGATATTAATTTGTTCAGGGTTTAAAGTTTAGTTTCTCAATTGTTGAAGAAATGAATTTATAGATGCATCTAATTGTATTTTAATGTACAAAAATTATATTGAAGTTGTCACAGTTAATTATTCTTTGCTTTCTGATTTGTAAAGTTGATCCATTGTCACAGATTATCTTCTTCACCCTAAGTTCCAATAGAATCGTTCTTTTGTTCACATATGAGAAAATTAACGTCTTATATATGATCCATACCTATAATATAAAACAATGTGATTTCGTACGGTTGTTTTCCAGAATTGTGAACAGCAGTAGTTTTTTTAAAAAAAAAAAAATTTCTCCCAAATGGCGGAGAAATAGCAGGTCTTCTTTGATTTTGGTGGTATTGATTTCGAATAAAGAGGGAGTATCTTTGATCCCCTTCTGATGTGGAAAGTTGGAGAGATGGAGAGAGAACGGATGTTGAAGGGATTTAAGATGGAGAGGAAACAGAAAGAATCGTTCTCTGAGCGCCTTCAACTTGGATCACACGATCTAATCTGTGCACGTAGCTTGAAAAGATTAATTGGTTAACAACTATAGAGCACAGGGATAGGGCTGTACATATAAAAACAAAACCCGTCCGACCCGTTTGACCCGTCCAACCCGACCCGTATTTTAACGGGTTCAATCATTATTCGGGTTGGGTCGGGTTTCATTTTTACAAACCCGGTTGTACTGGGTTGGGTTGTATTTTAATTCTTGATAACCCGACCCGACCCGCTTAATTAAATAAATTTGCCTTCTGTATAGATCATTAGATCACAATAGGCAATAGCATCATCCCAGATTTCCAATATCCAATATTTCCATTTAGATCTTTTTTTTCCGACATCACAACCCTAGAAGACGCCTCGCCTCCTCCCCTCGCGATGCCTCGACACCTCCCCTCCCAACCTCGATCTCCATCCCTTAGACCACGCCACATACTATTAGCCTGTCACGACTTCACAAGGCCTTGGAAATTGGTGCGAATTTTAATTTAAATTTATCACAAATTCATTTCAAATCTCCATCATAAATGGTTAAATTGTGTTGTCTATTAGCCTATTTATCTTTCCATTATAAATAGAAACTTGGAGCTTGGGAATTGAGATTGATCGGTGAAGGTTTCAGGAGTCTAGACAATGTTTTACGACTCTTAACTTTTGGGCTTTGATGTTTGAATATTCAGAGCTAGCAACAAAGTGATACACGAGGACGAGAGACAAGATAAATCTAGAAGAAAAGGTACACTATTGTTTTCTCCTTTAAGTTAAGATTGCTTGGTCGTTAGAATTCTATTGTACTTGTACATTGCAAAAATTAAAATTTGATTCTGCTTTACTTGGAATTTGGATGGGTTGGATAAGTCTTTAAAATTGGTCATAATTTGCCATGCTACTTTAATGAGTATACCCTCACTGAAACTTGGAGACGTTAATAAAGGATCTGAATTTCAACAAAAACAGAAAGTAAATTCTTTCAATATGTATTATTCTTTTTCTGTACTTAGCATGTGGCATTCACTTTTTTTTTCTTTTCAGAAATTGCAATAGGGAAGTTATCAAATGCTGCCCTATCATTAGAATCCGAGACTAGAGGTAATTAGTCATGAAATATGATTACTTTGTTAATTTGATTTTTTTTTTTAAATTATAATTCCTACAATGCATGATACAACCATACAAGGTTAGTTTATAAGGTTGGTAATGTAGGACACTGATCCTGTATGAGGTACAGGGTTCTAAGAATTAAATTATCTAATTTGAGTATAATTATGATAATGCCTCAAAGGCGTCAGGGACTATGCAACTTTTTCCTTCTTTAAGCATGGTTCTAGAAACATCAGGTATATTAAAAAAAAAATAGTAGTCTCATACTTAATTTGGCAATAAATGGTTCTATGTTGCACTGTGAACTTTTCCTTTTAAAATTGTTTTGTAAACTATTTTGATCTTGTTTTAGACTGACGTGTGATTAGAACTATTAATAAGGTCTTGGTGTTAAGATATATGCAAATAAAACTATTTGGTACCTCATTATTCCTTTCCTGGTAAAATAAGGTCTGTGTGAACCAATGCATGTTGATATTGTACTCATTTTGTAGGTACTCTGCAAATTGGATATTCTACAATATGGTACTCGGCTGCAGGAAAAAGAAGTTAAGAATACAGATTGTGATCTTTGGAAAAATTTTAAATTGAACTTCTAATTTTAATTTTAATTAATATTATCAATTTATTGTTATGTCTTTTAGACTTGTACTATGATCTATGAACTTTGTAGGTTATTATCTAGCATTGCTGTTTTTTGTTTTATTGTGAAGAATGTTATGTACGAAGTTATTTTTATTTTATTTATGTGCTCATTTTTATTTTCACACAACTGAAATCACATTTCGCTAGACCCGCCTAACCCGCATAACCCGTAATAATCCGTATGTAAAAAATTATATGGGTTGGATTGGGTTACGGGTGGGTTTGTTAAAATTTTTTTCCAACCCGATATAATTGGGTTGGGTTGAAATTTTAATTAAAAAGCTTTGACCCGGCCGTTGTACAGCCCTACACAGGGACTACGCGCGCTCTATAGTATTTTAGCCTTTTTTTTTCTCTTCTCTATATATATATATAATTTCTTCACCAAAGTAAGTAGCATTATGAAAAGAAATGAGAATTCTTATGACAGAAATTTCTTTACAAGTTTGAGAGCAGAAATTTGTTGATCTCAAAAAATAAGTTAAGGAAAATTATCATTCAAAATAATTGTTGTCTGTGGGGAAGGGGGGGATCGATATCCTCTATCTCTGCAGTTCAGCATCACAACCATCCGATCAATAATGGATGCTTCATGATTAATATCAAATCCATATTGATGCAACATGGTCCCGCGCACACTTCAATAAAGTGGATGTCACTTTTGATCTGACCGTTGGATCGGGCTGAAATTTTCGTCAGCTCGATTGCGATATGAGCCTTCTTTCATGGATTTTTGGGCCTTTCATTATAATATTAGCAATTTTAGGGTTGTTTTAGTAATTTTTATGTAATTTATCTTTCTAGGGTTTTGTATTCTGCTTATTTAAGACAGATGTCATGTTTTCTTAGAGTCAGTTATGTTTTGAGAATTAAAACTTTATCAAAAAAATCTGTAAATCTGTGTGATTGCAAAATCAAAATCTCTTTTGTTCGTATTTTTTCCATTATCTTTCTCTATTATTCATGCATCACGTACGATCTATAAATCTTAACCGTCGAGATATAGATCGAATGGTCATAATGAAGAACTGCATGGTGCAATTCACTGCAAAGGATATACTGATCCGGAGGAGAAGGGGTATAAAGTCAATAATTAGTTGGTTGATAAGCACAACAGGATGAAATCACAACAAACGCCCTAAAAAATGTAGTCAAACTTTGGTTTCCCAATTATTATATATTTGTAATTAAATTGACAAGATCAAACCCAACTCTCTATTATATTTTAATATGAATATTTTAATTAACAAGAGCATACATGCTTGTAATGTCAAGGCAACTTGTTTTTTTTTGCTCTTCTAAAAAAAAGTTGCACGCTGTGTATGTTTCTCCGTATTCAAATATTTGCTGTCCGATTGAAATTGAACGGCTTGGAGTTTCTATAATTGAAAATCATGGAAATCTTCAACGTGATCAATCAAAATGTGCTACAGTTTTAAAAAAGTTCTTACTAGGTATACTGAGGTGCATTCGAATATTCCAAGATAACATATCCACTGTTTCTTAATTAGGTTAAAGAAAAAAAAAAAAAGAACCTACAATGAACCGTTTCACTGTCTTCGAAATAATATCCATAATGTTAATTTCAAATGCACAAAATCTAACCTTTCATATTAAAAAAAATGATAAGTTATATTTATTTCTAAAATTTCATTTCTCTTGATAAAATATGATATAAACTGCTGTGGGCTGCATTCCATAAATTTGAAATATAATATAATTTGTTATCAAATAATATAAGAGAGTTCACCTTAATTAGCACTTAAAACCATATATTTAACTTGTAGCTAGGAGAGCAATTGTAAAACCACAAGAAACCTTCAAGTCATGAATGCAAACATGCTATATTATAACAAGTCCAACTGTTTCGATTCACAGAGAGAGAATTTATTTTCAAATTTTTTATAACAAAATCGTTGGTTTCAAACCAACCTTCAAAAAATAAATAAATAAATAAAAAATAAAGTCCAACTGCGCTACATGCATGTTATCTACTCCCTGTTTTTATAAAAGTATTAGCTGTTTTCAATCAAGTTGTAACCAAGCTAGTAAACAAAAAAGAACTGTAGGATGTACTAATTGATGGTGAATAAATTCACAAGAAGTGAAATGTCAACGCCAATTTCGCAAGATATATTACCATCTTGTTGCACACTGATGTGACTGCTGGTGTATATGCAATACGTCCGATTAGAATCAAAAGGTTCAGATCGACTCAAATTCTTGTTGAGATTTCCACCTTACAATTATTTTACTTCTGCCTCATTGAATATTTTAATATTAGTTGTCCCGTCTTTATCCCAATTATAAGCTCGCCAGAGGGTATAATATAAAGCCCATTATATAAAAATTTCAAATCAAAATAAAATATTCGTGTGAATTAGCTGTTAATGTCAATGCAAATATCCGGAAGATCTAGTGTCAACTGATCGTACACTAATTTTGGTGATTCAGAATTCGAAATCTACCCGATTAAAACTCAATGGTTCAAATTCAATGTTTTGAAAACCGGATCGGACATCGAACCGGCAATGTTGTTGGTTTGATGGTTCAACTAGTTCGACCGTTCGAACCGGTGGAGAGAACCGGATTATGTCAATATATTGATATGATATTTAAATAATAAAAACATCATTCAACACGAGCAATTCTGGTCAATCTGTTGAGTTCTTGTCTTCAATGCTTAAACACCTAGATTCAAACCTTGCTTGCCACAATTTTTGGAAATTATTTCTACTACATATCAAAAGAAAAAAAAACCGACTAAAAACATCTGAACCGTCAGGTTCGGTTCACCAGTTCTGTATAAAACGGACCGCGCTGGCCGGTTCGCTAACAGACAAAAATGGTTCAGATTGGTCCGGACTAGGGTCTGGTTCGCAGTTGAACCGGTCGAACCGGCCGGTTCGGTCTGATTTTTAAAACATTGCTCAAATTAACTAAAAATCTGCCCAATAATCATGTGACTGAATCGTGGGTCACTGCGCCTTAATCGACCAATGCAAAAGATTAACAATAATAGATATCCCTACGACTTGGTTTGTCAACTCTCTCCTTGTTATAAGGTGCTTGATCCATTTTCCCATTCTTTAATTTTCACAACTGAGAGCTTAATTCCTCGCGACCAAATCAGAGCACTTTTATTACTCTTTGTAAGTTAGTTTTCCTTCAATCCATCTTTCTTAGTACTTAATTTCTGAAAAAAAAAACAAAGAAAAGAAAGCTTACTGTTCATAATCTTTGACACTTCATGTTTACCAAGAGTTTGCTTTCCTATACCTTCTAAAAGGTAAACCCAAAAATATATCAATCAGATCACCTTGTTTAGTTGAACTAGTTTATTTTTCCGCTCCAGTACTATACACCAGTACTTACAAAACCTAAAAGACAAAAAATAAAAAGAAAAAAGAAAAACCAAAAAAAAAAAAAGAATCTATTGCAAATCATAAAAAATCTCTTTACCTATTAATTTCATCGACTAAACTCCTTTCTACCTACTACTTTAATCGCCTTAACTCCTCCCTGTCAAAGCTGATGGAGCTGTTGAAACCATGGTTCAAAAACTCGCCCGATTCCGATTCAACTCGGCCGAGTCGGATCGGACTCGGCGGGAGACGATCCGATTTTGAGGGTTTTGGAACGGAATCGGTTGAGCTCCACCATTAATGGCGTTCGCCAAAGGAGAAAGGTGAAGGGGTGTGGGGAATGTCTGTCTGAGGCGGCTAGGGGCGACGGAGGCACGTTGGAGGTCCGTGGGATGGGCAACGAGGCGGTTGCCACTCTATTGTTTCGTACTTCCGTCCCCTTTGCTTCAACGCACAAGAAGAGGGGAAGTTGGTGGGATCGGCTAAGAGGAAGAGGAGGAGAAGTGTCGAACGGGACCTGTCCATTCCCTCTTTTATTAATTGATTAATGATCCAACGGTCCATATTTTTTAAAGATTAATTCTATTTGATAATAACATGAAGCTTGGTCTAAAATCTGATCTCAGAACATTAAGAAAGAAACAAATTCTATACTTCACGATCTTATCTGATGAATTGAGATATTTTGAAAAATGTGTGTTAATCAAAATTTTATTTTTATACAAATAATATTTTATTAATTATGAAATTTCAATTTAATTGGTTTTCAAAATTATTTTTAGCAAAATTTTAAGAGGTCATGGCCAGTAAATAATCATATTTATTTTATATTTTAGTTTATTTTATACTTTTAATGTTTTATTTATTAACTTATTTTTTAGAAAATTATTTCGTAACTTTTTTATTTTTCTTTTAATTCAAAACTAACGTGCACGTTATTTAAGAAGTGAAATATTTTATAAACTAAGTGATAATTGATTGAAAAATTGTTCCAAAAAACATAAAAATTGATAATTTAGTTCTCTATAATTCTAACTTATATGTTATGGTGCTTAAACAAATGTATCTTCGTTCAAAAAAAAAATTTAATTTTTTCTCATTTTTAAGACATTAAAAATGATTATTTATGAAAATCCGAGTTTTCGATCCGAGTCACCCGAGTTTTTTCGAGTCATCTGATTCGACTCCTTTGATAAACATTCCGAGTCCGAATCTGATTCCGAGTTTCAGAACCATGGTTGAAACCAACTGTTGGCTCTTTGTTGCCTTGGGTTGCCACTAAAGTCACTGACCATGTGGCATATCCCTTTAAAGTTGATCACAACATTAAAGCCTTGGAGTTGGCCCATAGAGAATTAGGCGCTCTGAAAAAGGATCTCAAAGCTAAGATAATAAATGCTGAGCGAGAAAATGGTGCACCAACAGAGCAAGTTAAATAGTGGCTAGAGGAGGTAAAGGTCATTGAACAAGAAGCAGCAGAGATCTGTGAAAAATATTGGCAATTGTGCCGGTCCATCTGGAACATGTAACAATCTTGATTCAATTCAGAACCAAATTGTGTACAAATTCGCAATTGGGAAGAAGGAAAAGAAAATGGAACAAATGAGCAAAAGAAGAAAGAAGAGAACAAAAAAGAAAAGATCTAAAGATTTCAATCATGCAATATCCATTGTACATCACATACATCCGTATTTTTAGTCTATCCTATCTGCCTCTTCTCTATATTCCTAGCTAGATGCATTGAATACAAAACTGAAATAAATCCTACAACAGAATCAGTTACGTTTCCATCTTGTCTCTCTCTCTTCTAAGTTCTAATATCTCATCACAATCTGATTCGGCCGTCCTTCAACCTCGTCTGTTACCTCCCTCTCCCAATTGGATCTTGACAGAACATCTCTCCAAATCTCTGGTCGAAGTACCAGATCAGCAAAAGCGCTGCAAAGAAACATGCTGAGGTTATTATTTGTACGAAAAAAGAGCTACTGTGCAAGTAATTATTCATATGCCACCAATTCTGGCCCAAGAGATGCAACCCTCTTCGTCAATTTCACCATATCTCAAATCAGCACTTCATTATGTCAACAATGATGTGGCTGGTATTTGGGGCATGGGCGGTGTCGGGAAGACGCATCTCTTGAAGCAGATCAACAATGAGCTTTCAAGAGATCATCTATCCGACGTGGTGGTGGTTTTTGTCACATGTACCAAAGAGTGTTCTGTAGGAAAAGTTCAAAATGACATAATTGATTAAGCTTTGTCTAGATAAGAATGATAGCACGGAACAAAAACAAAGTACGATATACAATTTCTTAAGAAAAAGGAGCTTTGTGCTTCTCTTGGATGACCTCTGGGGCCGTGTAGACCTCGACAAAATCGGGATTCCTAACCCAAAGAGCACGGTAGGTACGTGCAAGAGAGAGGTTATTCTCACAACAAGATCAACAGAGGTCTGTGGTCAAATGGAGGTAGAGAAACGAATTAGAGTGGATGTCCTGAATTGGGCCTTTAGGCCTTGGTCGGATTTTCTTTTGGGTTTAAGGCCGAACAGAGAATGGAAAGTGGGCCTTAATTAAAAGAAGAATTTGTTGAAGGAAAACTAAATCAATGTTGTGATCTTTTGGTTTGTTATTACTTCTTTTAATAAGAAAAATATTATACTCAATAATTTTAAATAAATCAAGGAGTGTATTATATTTTTAATAACAACACCCTTATAAGGGCACTGAGAATGCCGCTATAGCCCAAGGTCTATAGCGGCAATCAAAGTGCCGCTATAAGGTTTTTTCATTTGAAATTTTATTTCTGCATTTTTGTTGTTTTTTAATGTGAGTTTTAATTACATATTTTATCAGTTGTCAATAGCCGTTAGCTCGCCTTCTCTTCACATCTCCTTAGTGTATTACAAACGTGTCGCGTCGTGTCAAATACGCGAGTGTTAGAGCTTCTTTTGTGTCGTGTTGACATGAGTTAATATTTTCAATGTGTCGTGTCGTGTCGTATTGTGTTAATTGAAGGAATTGGTTAACACGACAAGCATAATGGCACGACATGTCTAACACGACATGTTAAACATGTCAAACCATATTATATTTTATTTTAATTTTTTGCTAAAATTTCATTGAAAATTACTTAAATCATTTTTTTAAAAATATAATAAATCGTTGAAATCTATTTTAATTTCATATATTAAAATAAAAAATAATTATTCAATAACAAATAACATGTCGTGTTGGCGTGTTGGTACGATAGGCATGAGTGTTGGCACTGCATGACACTACACAACACGACATATGACACGAGTTAACATGACAAAAATTAATATTATTTAGAATTTAGTAAATTACGTTGAATTTATTTTATAAATTTAATAACTTTTATTCATAATATTTGTTATTGAATAATTAATTTTTATTTTAATATATGAAATTAAATAGATTTCAACGATTTATTATATTTTTCTATTTTAAAAATTATTAAGTAATTTTCAATGAAATTTTAGCAAAAAAAAAATAATAAAATATAATATGACTTGACACGTTTAACACGTCGTGTTAAATGTGTATTATCATTATACGTGTCGTGTTAACCAATTTCTTCACTTAACACGACACGACACGAACTCTGACTCTCACATGTTTGACGCGATACGATACGACACGTTTGCAATACACTAAGGAGAGGAGGAGAGGAGGAGAGGAGGAGAGGAGGCGAGGTTCGATTTCTAGTCAAGAGGAGGCGAGCTACCGGCTATTGACAATCGATAAAAAATACGATACAAATTCAAATTCAAAAAAAAACCAAACAAAAAATGCGAAAAATAAAATTCAAAAAAAAAAAATCCTTATAGGTCAAGGCCTATAGCGGCATTCTTAGTGCCCTTATAAGGGTGCTGTTATTAAAAATATATATACACTCATTACTTTATTTTAAATTATTGACTATAATATTTTTCTTATTGAAAAATTCGGTAGAAAAACACATAAATAAAACTAACACAGTAACCATTGATTTAGATGGAAGAAAGAGACCTGGACAAGGTAGTATAAGATACAAAGGCCTTCGCGGTCCTTGGAGGTCTGGACATCAACAAGGGAGCCAATTTTTGACGTGGTGAAGGAGATGTGCTTGTTCCCATCACTGTCTTCGCCTCCTGCTGACCCACTTTGTCAGGCTCTGGCTAGTGGTTGTTAGGGATGTCAAACGTGTAGAAATGGAACAGAACATACCAATTTCGTTTTCGTTATGTTCCAGTGAACGAAACAAAAATCATGTTTTGTTTCTGTTCCATTTTAACGGAACGGAATGGAATTAACGTTCCCTCGTTCATTTTCCTATGTAATTTTTTTCATTTGGGTGTTCCGTAGGCTGAAATGTTGTTTCGTTTTTTAAAACGAAACCATTTTTCTCCTCCGTTTCGGACTGAACGGAATGGAAACGTGCGAACGGCATGGTATTGACAGCCCTAGTTGTTGTCATCTTCCTTCATTATCTACAATTTTTATTTAAAAGAAAAAACTCATTGTTAGCTGCCTGCACTCACCTCGTCTCGGTTTCACTGCATCAAGTGTTACTTTATTCTAGACCTAATGGCAAACCCAAGCCAACCAAGAATTCAAACTGTCAGCATGGGATTATGTGCAATTTATTTTTGCATACACCTACCTAATTTTAGCAACACCAGTTGGGTTAACTTGGCCTCTATTGACATGTGTTAAAGCAGAATAAACAGTTGTAACTTGTAAGTACTAGTTAAATTCCTTATGGCCTCCTCTTTGATCTTCATTCTTCAATATTCAACAAAAGCAAAATCAAAATCAAATTTCCTCTAATATGGACAAGCCACAATTAAATGACTGCAAGGTGGTGAAACCGAGGAATGTGGTTCTGCACCTGAAGTCCTGAACTAATAAAGGACTTCATAATTGAAAAACATCAAAATTAATGAGCTCCAATCAGCTTAACTAACATTTTCTTTTCAGTTCTACAACAATTTGTACTAAATGGCAATTTGTTCTTTGTATTGGAAATGGCAAACAACCACCCGAGAGAAAGCCACAACAAATCACAATCCCCTCCATTCTCCTTGCATTGTTTACATACTAAATTATCCCAATTTCCCCTTAATTATACCCAAATTTCATTTAACTTTTAGTGATCTAAACCCCATATTTACACAATATTAAGATTTCACACATAAACAGAACCAATGAAGTAATACCTTCCATTGCTAAGCTTAGAGTGAACACGCCTGAGGAGCTCATTGGTCTTACCAGCAAACATGGGACCCACAATGATGTGGATCTGCCCATTACAACCCATCACATCCATCGCCCGATTCTGAGCGTCCAATCGGCCACTGGACAAAGATCTGACAGCGTGAGATGGACCACCATGGCCAATTTGGTATTTTGTGTAGAAAGGAATGGAGGAGGAGACACAGCGTGGTGGTGTGTGAAAAGGGATGAGTTTGAGACACCGTTTGTGTAGGGTTTCTTATACAATGATGCGGCGGCAGTGGCAGCTGCACTCGCAGAGAACAAAATCAGTTGTGGATGCAATTTTGGGGTGCATCCATGTTTATCAGAGCAGCGGTGCATCCATGTTTATCAGTAAAAAAATCTAATATATTATTGTAACGGTTTTTAATTAAAAACAGTTACAATTTTGTAATTTTGAATTGGAAAGAAACGGTTTTTACTTAAAAACAGTTACAATTTGATTTTTGTTTTATTTACACCGATTCTATTATTTTCTTTGTAACTGTTTTTATCAAAACGTGTTGCAGAATCCTTGTTTGTGATACTGCAACTATATGAGCTTTTTTTCAAACATGATACCAACAGCTTCTGTGATGAACAAAATATATAACCGTAACATGGAGCTATAGCTGAACACCACAACTGATATGAGTTTCCACGGAGAGAGGTACAATGAAAATAACAAATTTGTCCGAATTAACAAAATATCTTTTCCAAGGTCCAGTACTTAAAATATGAAGGTCCGAATGTGTTCCTCAAATAAGAAAGAAGAAATTTCTAAAGAAGCCAGGTAATCTGAATTTAATACTGTTGATTCTGTGAGACAGGTTATCTACCAATCCAATATAAGGTATCATAGTTTCACCGAAAATGTGATGATCAAAATGAATTAATTGTACCACCAATCGTTAGAAACATATAACCAAGTTAATTTCACAAAATTTTCAACTGAAAATCCTGTTTCTAACATTTAGAAAGACCTTACAGAAGTCTTTTCAAGCAAGTTATTCAACAATAGTTTTTGAACTTTTTCTTATTGCCACATAAAAAATGTACTACTTAATTAAAAGTTTTTGTTGCCATCCCTGCTTTTGTGTAATATATTTGGGGGTGATGAAAAAAAAAGAGAGAAAAACAAAGAGGAAAAAGTGGATTTATTCTTTTATGTGGTTGCTGGTACTGCTCTTGATCAATGATGCCTACCAGTATTGTTATGTAGATATGAACTTTTAATTTTTGAGAGTAATTAAATCCTACGGGCATATTAAACTAAAAAAAAAAAAAAAGGATTTGCTTTCAACAAATGTCCGAATTCTTTTTCATTTTGAGTTGACTTACCCTCCATTATATAGTCAACGGCTAGGCTTCAAACTCAATTTTTTAGATAATAATTAATTAAAGTAAATTGCTATGTTTTGTTTACAAAAAGAGTTGGATAAGACAATAGCAAATGTTAAAGATTCAAAGGTTGTGCAAAACAGTAACTGGTAACGCCAATAACAACACTAGCAAGAACTAAGGAAGAGAAGTGTTTATTTTATGAATTGTAATTAAGATCTAGTAATCTTGGCTTGGGTGTGAGAAGACGCCATGTGAATAGTGCAGTTTGGTTTTTGTTTGCCAGGAATTAATCTCGGCCGTTCGGTCGTCCATCCAACGGTTGTCTGCAATGGATTCCGTCGCCTCCTCAGTTCTGAGTTCTGACCGCTCAATCTCCCTGTACTCTCTTTCTCTGAATAGGCTCATCAAAAGAGAAATACACAACAATATGCACATTGTCAGACACACATTAAACATATTAAAAGACAAGGAAAATCAAAATACTGACCAATTTAACAAAACAAAACAAATACGTAATATCTTTTACTATAATACAATTCCGAATATTTCACAACAGATAATCAGTCAACTATAGGCGCCGCGACAACTCAGCAAACTAGTTAGCTAAAAAAAAGAAGAGAATGCAGCTCATCAGATCACATCACAAGGCAGGACACAGACTAAACGCAAGTCGAGACAACTTTAACCTTCCCAAGTCACGTGTGCTCCTGTTAATGATTTATTTTAGTTTGGGAAGGTTTAAGAAGAAGAGAATACAGCTCACCAGATCAGAGGATCTCCTGTGTCGAGCGGCATATGATGTAGCGTACGAAATGACAAGTGTAGAAATAGTGTACCGTATATGGATCGCAATAGTGTAGTCTGTCTAGCTCATGTTCACCATGAATTTATTCCTTTTATAAAACAAGAGCATGATACGTGGGGTCCAATAACGTCAGCAATCCAACTCCATAGTCTCGATTGGCTCTAAGTGCCCTTTCGGCCATGCTTACAGACACAACTTTTAATTTAAGTAAATAAAGGTGTGATTCCCACATATTTAATCAAATAAAATAATCAAAATAGGTGAAATACCTAAATTAAGAGAGAGACAACATTGACAGGACATCCACCTTCAACGCTCCCAATTTCATTAATCGTTTGATGTTGTCAAACTTGTAACTTGGCAGCTATTAACATTGTAATAAAATAAAGGAACATTTTTCCATGCATTTTCGATGCTCTCCCTTATATTATTGTGATATATATCTCTAATTCTCTATCCAAGTAATTGCGTATCAATTAGCAATTTGGTTTGCAAAGTAATCTAGAAAAATTAAGTAATTGTTGTAGACATCCAATTTTGTAACCTACGGCTTTTTATTTAACAACTATATAATTTGGATTTGAGAGTGAATTTAATTTTTTTTTTTTATGAACGAGAGTGAATTTAATAGAATATTTATAAAGTTACATGCTCTTTGTTTTGCTGATGTTATTGGGCCCCACGTATCCTCCTCTTGTTTGATAAAAGGAATAAATTCATGGTGAACATGGGCTAGACTAGGGGTCGGGATCCTCTTGACTACCGTCCAGTGGACTGCTTTTGATACGGGCCGTCCGATTTAATCTCAACGGTCAAATTTTTTGGAGCCTTACAATCTGGTTATAATCACGGGGCATCCATTATTAATCGGAGGGCTGAGATCAAAGCAGTCCACTGGACTGTAGTCCAAAGGATTTTGTTCGGTTAGACTACACTATTTCGATCCGGAACCGCATCCTCAACAGCCGCTTTAAGTGGCTGTGTACCGATGAGCCAACTTGTTTTTTTTTAATATTTAAAAATTTAGAACTTTAAATGCTAAATTCAAACCGTTGATCTTGTTCAATTTTACAGTTGATGTGTTTTCATATGAGTCTTATAAAATTTGGAGTCAATTTGATACTTGATTAAATGATCAAATTATGAACATATTAGAATTAATCAGTGATAGTTAATTAGATTCGTTCATTTGTCGACCACTTGATCTAGTATCAAATCAACTCTAAATTTTATAAAACTTATATGAAAACGTATCGCCCGTAAAATTGAATAAGATTAACGATTTGGATTCAACATTTAAAATTTAAAATTTTTAAATAGTAAAAAAAAAAAAGTTGGCTGCACGGTACAGCCGGTGCTGATGATGTAGTTTCATTTCGATCCATATGTAGGGATGAAAACGGATCGGATAAAATCCGCTCCGATCCGCATCCGAATCCGAAAATTAGCGGATTCGGATTTTAGGATCCGTATCCGTTCGGATACGGATGCGGATACGGATATTTTTAAACGGATACGGATGCGGATATGAGAACGAATATTGATGCGGATACGGATACGAATACGGATAAAATCCGGATCCGAAATATTTTCATAAACGGATATCCGGATTTGAGTTAGCGATGCGGATATGAGGATAGGTCGACCCTTGGACATGGGCTGAAGTGGAAATTAAAAGCGAAGGGGAAACTGACAATGGGACCTCTGTTCATTGGACATGAGCTAAAGTGGGCTATTTTTTATGTATATATTTTTTTTTTGTTGTTCCTTCGTACGTCTTACTTTATTTTTTATTATGAATTCGGCCAGAGAATTTAAAAAGCATCCCTGATTCACTGTACCAATACCAACTGAAGTTACATATTATAACAATGATTATATTAATTATTTTGTACATAACTAATAATGATTATATATGCTAACTACAATTTGTATATATTATATAGTATAAAATATTATACTATAATATAACAATCATGATAATTATAAATTTAAACATACTAAACAGTATAGTATTACACCATGTAATACAATAACTTATAATGATTATGCGAATTGTAACTTTATACATATCATGTGGTAAAATAATATAATATTATACAATACGATATAATGATTAAAAATAATTACAATTTTTATATGTTATATTGTACAATGCAATGATTAATAATGATTATGATAATTATAGCGAATAGAGATTATATAATGTTTTGATGTCATGCGATATTGAGATTATTATTATTATATATTTTAACTTTTTGTATGTTAAATTATGGATATTTGTTTTAAAATCCGAAATTTATTCGTATTCGTATTCGACAATATCTGATTCGTATTCATATTCGATTAACATCCGATTCGTATTCGTATCCGAACATATCTGAATCCGTATCCGTATCCGGAAAAACAAACGGATGCGGATATAATTTGACTAGTATCCGATCCGTATCCGGTCCGTTTTCATCCCTGGACCATATGCGCTACACTATTTCTACATTTTATCATTTTGCGCGCTACACCATATGCGGCGTGGCAGGAAGCAAACTAAACGCAAGTCGAGACGACTTTTAACGCTCCCCAAGTCGCGTGTTAGCAAAAAGCCAGGAACCATGAGTGAGTTCAGCGTGCGACGGGGTACATGCAAGAATACGATCACTGGAATATTTGGGGAGGTTCTACGCACAAAGCCAAAAAGTAAGGTGGAACTGACTACCTGTCCGCTACTCGTCAAAAAACCAAAAATTAAAATCTATTAATTATATTTCATGTATCAGCTATGAGCGTCCGATCACCATCTAACATCTAGAGCTGAATAATAAAAAATTGCAATCATGTCAGTATAGCAGCTGTCCTGTCCTGTCCTATCCTGCGCGGCTTAATTATTTATTAGCTGATGCTTATTCATCTAACAATTTTAGTTCACACTTCATTGCCTAACTATCTTCCACCGCTTTTGCACTAATCCAGATCGTTCGAGCTATTGCTGTGCCTGTACCTATTCGTTTCTACTTGTCGACTTAGTCAGAGCACTGGTGACTGGACTCTCTTGCTCCTCCGAAACTTTTGGTACTTTTTTCTCTCTCTCTCTCTCTTCCCTTCATCATTTTATTCAGTAGTAACATTAAGAGTTGTATTCATTTGCTTTGCTATTTAATCCACCTGAGTCCTGAATCAATAAGCTTCTTTTGGGATTCCTTCCAGCACATAAATCACTAAAGTTTACCAAAAAAGACATTAAAAAAGAAACTTCTAATAAAAGAGCTCTTTCTAATTTCTTTTCATTCCTATGATTCCTTTCATTAGGATCTGGTCTCCTGCAGTTACCTTCCTGTAATAAAATCAGTAGCCAATATTTACTTACCCTCGACTCCATCTACAATCCTTGATCTCTCTTTTTTCCGATTCCGGTTGCCAAAATCCAGTTCCTCCTCCACATCATGGATTTTCTAGGCACAATTTTCTCATGTGTTCTAAATACGGTGGCCAATCCCATCATGAAGCATGTGAAGTATCCCTTCACAGCAGGTGGCAACACAAAGGACCTAGATTCTGCCGCTGCAGACTTAAGGGCCCAGAAGAACGATGTGAAAGAAAAAATCAGAGATGCCGCGAGGGAGAATGGTGTTGCCACACACGAAGCTCTACATTGGTTATCCCAAGTAGAGAATTTAGAACAAGAAGCAGAGGGAATCAAGCAAAAGTACCAGCAACTGTGTCGTTGCTTCTGCAACATCTGTCCTAATGTCTGGTCGGTTTACAAGATCAGTAAAATGGCTGCAAACAAACTGGTTGAGGCCAATAGTTTGCGTGATGAAAGAAAACCAAGTCCAGATCAGATCACTCGTGTGCAGCAACCACTACACCGTGTGATGCCAACACCCTCATCAGAATCACCATATCTCAAATCAGCCATTCGTTATGTTAGAGAAGATGAGCATGGTATCATTGGCATTTGTGGAATGGGTGGTGTCGGAAAGACGCATCTCATGAAGGAGATCAATGAGCAACTTAACCAACCTTCTGCTGAATTCGAAGTGGTGGTTTTTCTCAAATGCAAGCAGTGTACTAATGAAACGATACAAAATGAAATAATTGATTGGCTTGGTCTTGATAAGAATGGTAGCATGGAACAAAAACAGAGTACTATTTGCAACTTCTTGATAAACAGGAACTTTGTGCTTCTTTTGGATGACCTTTGGAGCTATATAGATCTCAGCATAATCGGGATTCCTGATCCAAAGAACACAGCTGGTATGCACAAACAAAAAGTTGTTCTAGCAACAAGATTACGGGGGTTATGTGGACAAATGGAGGTGCAGAAAACAATTGAGGTAAATCTTCTGGAGGGAGAGGATGCATGGTCCCTCTTTGAGAAGATGGCGACAACAGAAACCATCAATTCACATCCACTAATAAAAAATTCTGCAGTACAAATTGTGAATGAACTATGTGGGTTGCCATTAGCTATCATTGCTGTTGGCAAAACCATGCGTCCTAAAAGGCAACACGGTGAGTGGGAGCATGCCCTTGCACAACTTCAAAAGGCACGCCTTAATGATGTGGAATCCCAAAATACCGATGAACAATTGGTGTTCTCTATATTGAAATTTAGTTATGATAGCTTGAGAAATGGAACACTCAAAGATTGCTTTCTGCATTGCTCGTTATGGCCTGAGGGGTTTGAGATCCCAAAAGATAAGCTCATTGAGCTTTGGATGGGGTTAGGTTTGATTGATGAGCCAGACATACAAACAGCTTACAACGTTGGGTTTAGTTACATAGGGGAGTTGAAAGCTGCTTCCCTCCTCGAAGGTGGTGATGATGAAAATTTTATTAAAATGCATGATGTGATGCGCGATATGGCACTATGGATCACAAAAGACAAATGGATCGTTCAAGCTGGTGCAACTACAAACACGGGATCGGTAACGATGAGCGTCTCCCATGGCGCTGAAAAATTATCTGCCATGAAAACTGGTGCAACAAAATTTTCCTTCTCATCCCAACATTCCTCCATTAAACCCACTTCTCTGATGCTTAATCACAACCACCTGAACTCTTCAATAACCCTTCCTCTCGAGTTGTTTTCTTTGCTAACCATCCTAGATTTGTCATATAATAATTTAGGAGAGTTTCCAGTTGACATATGCAAATTAGTACATCTCCAGTTTCTTAACCTATCACATAATGGTATTAATTTCGGGTTATTGCCTGCACAATTAGGAAACCTTACTGAGTTAAAATATCTGCTTTTAAGGGGATTAAGCTGTGTCTTCCCAAAAGGGGTCCTAGTTAAATTGAAAGCCTTGAGAGTTCTAGACTGTAGCCATTCTTCTTTTATATATGGGAACCACAACAACGAGATGTTATTCTCAACTCTAGGTGAAATCCAGTCCCTTACTTTCTTTCAAGCGCTAGGAATTAGTCTTTGGGACATGCAAGATATCGCGGATTTCTGCGAGAAGGTGAGTGTGCCGGTAAGATGGCTTGATGTTAGTGGTCATAAAGGAAGTTGCTTAACCTTTTCAACTAGGTTTCTTGGGGGCTCCCAGTTTAGTAACTTCTTATTTTCCATTGACGTAAAAGAGACAGAGGTGAAGGATGTAAAGTTTGAGCTTGATCAGAGCACAGGCCAAAACCAAAGCAGTTGTCACCTTCACAGATTAGAGTATCTACATTTTCGGAAAATGTGGCGTATGGAAAATGTAATATGGAAGAACCTAAACCCAAAGGATGTTTTTCCCAGACTTCTGGTTCTGGAATTTGAGATTTGCCCAATGCTGAGTAGCATTTCGTGGGTTGTTAACCTCCCATGCATTCAAGAACTCAGAGTAATCCAATGCAACAATTTAAAACAACTGATATGTATTGATGAGCAGAATACTCGTGGAATTAATGTGAGCCGATATGATGTCCCATTAAAGAAAATGCATTTAGGGCAAAATTACGGGCTTCAAAGTATTTCTGATCCCATGGTTATTACTTTTGGAGCCTTGGAAATTTTGGAAGTTTATGACTGTGACGCATTGAAGAAACTGCCTTTCAATACTGGCGACCCCCCAAAAAAATTAAAGAAGATAAGGGGACCTGAAAAATGGTGGACTGAGGTTGAAATGGAGGATGGTAGTCATAGATCTTTACTCCGACCCTTTTTCGAGAAGCTGTGGTAAAGAATTTTGGCTAATGTTCTCATTTCAACATTTTGAATAACTGACGTCTTATTTACACTTCAATTATTTGTTTATGTATTAAGATTTTAGTCATTGGAGGAATTATTGTTGCTTTTTTAGGTTGAGGGAATGATTTATTGTTGTTGTTTGTAATTTAGCTTCTCTGTACGTACACTGTAGGTGTGCAATTTTTCAGTGTTATCAGTTTTAATTAGAAGAGAAATTTAAGGTCTTAATCTTTTACAGTTGCTTTCCTGGGAACCCTGGCCTTTCCACAAAGCAATTATTTTCCATTTACAATAACAAATACGTTAATGTCAAGTAGGTAAGTTTTAGGAACAAGGCAAAGACTCTGGCATTTGTCATCTTCGAAACTTGGACGACAGGAGTCTTTTCTTTTGGACAACATTATTTCTTAAAATTTATCACTGTATATAGATTTGTGTTGTTAAGGAATTTTTTTTCCAAGTTTTTAGATATTACATGTTTCTTTTTATTGTTTCGATATTTTTTAATTAATTAAGCGTTTATCTAGTTTGATTGGTTGCATAGAATTAATTTTAATATGTTTGATGAAAATTAAAAGTTAATTAATGTTCTAATTTATTCGAATTTTTGTAACACTATAGGATACATGAGATATTTGCCTATATATAGGCGCCTATTGTAAGAGAAACATTTTTATTAATCAAAATACAATTCTGTCTCAAATCTATTAGAAAGTAATAGCGAACAAGCTGTTCGCAAATAAGACGCGAACAAGGGTTGCCAAACGCGAAACAAAGGGGCAAACAGTTCACAAACAAGTCTTGTTCCTAGTTTCTGAATTTTGGAGAACTAGGAACAAGCATTTGCTTGTTCACGTGGAGTGCCAAACATACTCTACATATAGAGGACAATTTAAATAGTTCGGATTGACCATTTGAATTTTGTATCTCAAAAAAGACTTCTAGGTATGGAGACGATATATACAAATGAGTGTACCACATCCAATTCCAACCTCATAGAACATGTATTTTACTATTACATGGGAAATAAAATTTTACTATTCCAAAGAAACAATGGAGCCTGATTGAGATCAATAGACTTTTAGGAAAAAGAATTTAAAAAACAACAAGAATAACAATGGAACTAGCTCTTGGTCTAGTGGCAAAAAGCAATGTATCTCAAGTAAGAGATCGCAGGTTCAAAACCCGATTAGAAGATCTTTTATAGATATTTAATTTAAAAATAAATTGGGAGGCTTGATTCCCAGTTAATCTTCAAAAAACAACAAGAAGATATGAATCATTACAAGTGTTTTACTATTACATGGGAAATAAAATTCCTCGGTTCACACTAGGCCGGATTGAGATCAGATCAATGGAGCGACATCATATTTCTAAATCCTAAAGCGTCACTTCTCTCAAGTATTAGGCCCAACTATTTTAGCTCATTAATTCGCACACTAGATATGAATCCATTTAGTAGACCGTAAATTTCATCAGATTTTGTAGGTTTCAGGCCCTATTTTATTTTGTTTATTACAAACCAATAATGAAGCCCAAATTTAAGACATCGGGAGCAACAGCAATAAAACATCAGAACCAACCGGTACAAGTCGCTGGAACCGATTCAACAATATGATGGGAAATCAACTGTAGTGGCTTGATGTAGAACACTTGGCCATCGGGAACACTTGGCACTTCTCCATATTACATCCAGCCATACAGTACATATCCCAAGTTATAAAATATTGAACATCTTGTGTGACCCAGATACCAAAAAAAGTCTGTCTAGCATGATGTTTGTTCCTGGATTTAAATAAAACAGTTTGTTCCACGGAAAGAAACAAAATGACAGTATTTGAGCTTCAGTCTTACATTTGTCCAGTACATCAAAAGCACAACAACAAACAACAAATAGAAAGAAAAACTCTGAACATACTAAAAAGGTTGGATATCCAAGTTTACATGCAATCACTAGTAGTAAAAGAACATGCAATCTTAGCATAAAAAACTCCAAACCATAATAAAAGAACTCAAACAGTAATAATAAAAGAAAGCACTACAATACTAGTCCAGTGGACATCAAAATAGATACGTACAAAGAATCCATACAAAATTCACTGTTGCTCTAATTTATCACCTTGCCATGTCCAAATTATATCTTTCAGACCAGGTCGAATCTCCTCTTTCAGTATTTTCTGATACTCCAAAGTATCCCCATTTGATTTCTTAATTTCAACCATATAATTTGAGCTATCGATTTGAAAAATCTCTGCATCGATCTCTACAACTCCCTTTCTCCCTCCATTTCGGGTCATCATTTTCACAACCCCATTCTCCTTCTTTCGCACTCTAAGCTTCAACTTCTTCCCCAATTCTTCTAAACGCGACACTAGGACTGAGACAGGTTGCCTAGAGGTAAACCATGTCTCATTTCTGTTCTCTCTCTCTACAAAGAAACCAGACAGATCAAAGCCACTAGACAGAGATATTATGTCAAACGCATTCATGCTCGCAACTTTCATCTTTTCTCTTTTCTCCTTCTTCACAACAGTAGCATTCTCTTTAATTTTCTTCTCCTTAGGAACTTGATCTCTGTCAAAACCCTTTCTATACCAAGACATACCCTTTATCCCCTCAACAGTAAGTCGGGTTGATGGATCTGGGTCTAAAATCTTATGAAGAAGCTTTTTGAGCCTAGATGAAAACCAACTTGGGCACTTAAACTCCCCCTTCTGGATCTTTTTGTACATCTCCATTAAATTTAAATCATGGAAAGGAAGATATCCTGCCACTAGAACAAACAAAATAACCCCACAAGACCACATGTCGGTTTTAGCCCCATCATAACCCTTCTTACTCAAAACCTCAGGTGCAACATAGGCAGGTGTACCGCAAGTGGTATGCAGCAAACCACCTTGTTGCTCTGACCTTATAAGGGCGCTTAGGCCGAAATCAGTAACCTTCAAATTATCCTCTTCATCCAATAACAAATTCTCTAGCTTCAAATCACGATGATAAATACCGCGGCTGTGGCAGAAATCCACAGCATCAATCAACTGCCTAAAATATCTATGGGCAATTTCCTCTTTTACCCTGCCTCCCTTGGCAATCTTCTGAAACAGCTCCCCGCCTTTTGCATACTCCATCACAAAATATATCTTCTTCTTAGTGGCCATCACTTCATATAATTTAATTATGTTTGGGTGATTCACCATTTTCATAACAGATATCTCCCGCTTGATTTGTTCAGTTAAACCGACCTTAAACACCTTCTCCTTGTCAAATGCTTTTAAGGCAACAGTTTGGCCTGATTTTAGGTTTTTTGCTAAATAGACCTTGGCAAAGGTTCCTTGACCTAATAACCTCCCTACTTCATATTTCTCCAATAAAATACTCTTGCTCTCCATCTTACAGTATAGATAGGTAATGAATAAATACTGCTTAATTATGGGCTTTTATTAATTAACCGTCCTCACCGAGGATTAATCTGATGGCTTCATCAAATCTGAGACTTTGCAGGGGAGATATGAAAGGGAATAATTTGCTCTTTACATGAGAGAATGGATTGGAGAGTCCGGTTAGAGGCTTGGCTTCGGTCATAGACTCACAGGCGGTGGCTTTGATGAGAACGCACATCTTTCAGCATTCCCAGAGAATTTGATGGGAGAATTTGAGCTGAAATTAATAACAAAGAAATTGTCAATTCAATTGTTTAACATGACCAACCTTTCTTATGAAATAATGTAAGGAACAACTTATAAACAATTTGTAATTCAAGGGCTAAAGGAATTCAATTTCAAAGACAAATTGGGAAGTTACTTAGGGTTGAATCTGCATTTTAAAATAATATATTAACAAAATCTGAATTCAAAATCTAGAAAAGTCGAAAGAAGTAATCAATTGAACCCAAAACAAATTAGTTTCTTCACCCCCTTTTGAAGTATGTATCATTTTTTCACAAAAAAAAAAAATATACACAAATATATATTAGCCTCAGAATCACCTAGATCCTTCATAATTAAATTGAAATATGAAAGCCAAAGCATTACAGAAATCAACATTGCTATTTCAGCTCAAAAAAAACTCACATTACCATTTTAGCCCAAAGCAATTCCATCAAAGAATACTACGCAAACAGGGTATGATAATGCCACAAGTTACAATCCTTAAAACCACACACTAATGTTGAACCACCTCAAATCATATAACTTTTTAGATGAACTGCAACGAGAAAGAGGGAGAGGAAGGAACAAAAGTATACCTTTTCGAAATGAGAGGAGGAGTTATCCCTCAGAAAAAGAAAGAGAAAAGAGAAAAGAGAAAAGGGAAGTAGAAGAGAGAGAGAGAGAGAGATGTGGTTTGTTTTCCACTTTGGATGCAAAAAGGAAGATGGGTTTTTAAATACAGGAATTTGGGTCGATTTTTTTCTTAATTTAGAGGATAATTTAGTGCCAACTTGATCGTGATTTGGATGGTGATCAAGGCGGCGATTCGGGAGTTTATCCCTCCGCGTCTACAATTTTCATATTTACCTTAATACCCCTCATTTTAAAATAATTACTGGTTACTTACCTCAGAAAGCATATGCTTCTGTTTCTTCTTTTATATTGTTTTCTTAGTTTTAGAATATTCGTGAACCCACTATGATGAGCCATGAGCCCCACAATCCGGATTCATCTTCTCTCTTCCAATTGTACAGGTGTCATAGAGAATCTTAGAAAGAAATCAGCCGTTTAATTCAGATGAGATCAAACGGTCTAAATTGAGTTTTTATTCATCTTGAATAAGAGAAGGACAAATATACTGTCAGTGCTGATCTAAATCAATCAATTTAATTTGAACGATTCAGATCTATCTCAACTTCAACGACAGAATTTGTACAACCCAATTTTTTACTTGAAGAGGTTTATGTAGATTTTCTTTCTGGCCCATTGTGCAGTTAGAATTGATAAATGGAGACAACAACATTAATTACAATTTGGATTCTATCCAAAAGTATTTTTTCCCTAATGCGAGGTAAACATTTAGAGGGATAACCGGATAAGGCCGTAGCATCCAAGGACGTCATATTATATATTTTTTTTATTATTATTCTATACTCTTAGATGTACCTAGACTATGATTTCTTATAGAAAAAATCAGTCATATACCCCTCTAATCTTCTCTAATTGAAAATATCCCCTCCAATTATTAAATTTGGATATTTTCCCCTCCAATCTTATTTAATTATATTTTAATTTAAATCAGTCAATTTTCGAAATTTTGTGACCAAAATGTCCTCATCAGAAAGTGATCTTGTAGTCAACGAGTTAAACTCGAGTGAAATTTGGTAGCAATATGGCAGTATCGGGAAACCGGATCCAAATATGAAGCGATTGGTGAAACATTTAACCTCTCCGTGATTAGTTTCTTCCCTCTTTTAATCTGGTAAAACCCACCAGTGGCTTGCTCAAACAAGCGATTGAGTGAATTATTTTCATTTCTCTTTACTATGAGTTGATCGGTGAGCGAGATCATCTGAGAATTACTAAGAGGAAACCCAACAGATGAAATGACCGTATGGTTTGGGTTTGCAAACAAAAAAAAATAGAATGCATATTTCATTTTTACTCCTTATTTGTGCATAAGATTAGTCATTCGATCGAAACGATTTGAAAATTTCTGGGTTTTAACTAAAAAACCCAAATAAAAACACCATATCACATATGATGATGTTTATCTCATGTTTTGTTCAAATTGAAACCTAAGATAAAGAAAACATTATTAATGATACTGCGCCATGTTGAATGTTATTATAATTATAACTCGAATTCCAAAGGGATTTTGTTATATACTCCAAACATAGAAAATTACTTGTATAAAAAATGGAGGTGAATACTAGAGACGACAGTATTCACCATTTACCATTTATAATAACTCACTGGCAACAACTAATTGAGGTTTGACTTATTGTCATGTTTTGAACGTTAGACCAATAATCTTACTGCAATAAAAAGTTATAACAAGGTCAAATTTGGATTACAGTATAATTGTTGCTATCAAGCTTGGAGAAGTTTGAATTTTTGACGTTTATTTTGGAGCTGAAAGAGCTCATGACTAGCTAACGCAATGGAGAGACGAATCATAAATCGTTAGAGAGGCTGAGGGTACTTCAGTCATAAAATTTGAAAATTGATTCTTTTTAAATCAAAATATTGAAAAGGGTATATATCCAAGCTAAATAAGATTGGAGGGAAAAAATATCCAAATTTAATAATTGGAGGAGGATGTTTCCAATTAGAGAAGATTAGAGGGGTATAGGACTGATTTTCCCTTTCTTATATCTATCTTTAACAATTTTCTATGTTATCTTCTCATACATAAATTTTAAAATTTTCTATTTCTTTTTTACGCCTAGTAGAACTTTTAACTTATTCCTTATGGTAAAACTACGATGGTACGAATCACCCATGCTTGACATATTATTCATCAAAAAATTTTGCTAGACCCGGCCATAAACAAGATTCCGGAATCTAACCATGTATATTCCTTTTGATTCGTTTAATTATTTTTTTTTTCTTATCCCAACTTTGTGTCAATCTTGTCTTTAGTACAACATTAAGTACTCATGATGGTAGGTAGATAATGCCATTATGGTTGGAACTAATATTAGATTGAGTTCAAAATGCTTGCTATAATCGTTTAATTTTTAAGTAATTAGTGGTAAAACCTCAAAAGATGGACATAATTATTACTAATTCCATACAGCAAAGAAGCCGAATATGTTATCATCGTTGAATTGTAAATCAATTTGTAGTAAAACCTAGGTTGTGAAGTTATGTTTACTAATTTTGCATTGTATATTTTATTTGGTAGGTGGGGTGTTATTTTATCTGAAAATATTTTCTGGTAAATGGTAATGATATCTCACTATTGAGTATTGATGACCTTAATGATATCTCATTAGTAATGAAACCCGACCCGACCACACCAAACAGTGACATATCAAAATTAGCAAAAAGTAATTATTTTGCCAAATCAATGCAAACTTGATCGATCATTAATGCGATTTGTATTAATCCAAACATTGGACAACTAACTCCTACTTGCATTGATTTAAGATTGTTTTGATGCATCATTTCATGTGGGCCTTGCTTGGAGCACCGAGCCACATGGAATTAACAATCTAATTTGTGAAAATTTAAATTCATTTTTCTGCATAATTGTATAACTTTTGCACTTTAGGACACATGTTATAGACTTCATCTTAGAACCATAATTTGAACTCGTAGAGAAATATCACACCTTTCTTATTTGTTGGAGTTTAAAAATTAAAATATATGAAATATCATTTTCAACTGAAAACGCTTTGAATGGTGCATTGAATTTTTTCTTTAAATAATAAATAATATATTGAAATTGGAAATAGTTATTTTTGTTTGGAATTAATAGTACTAGTTTTGTCAGCATTACATTAAAGTTGAAATGGACAATGATGGGTATTCAGGTGAAAAACATTTTTCTAGTCCAAGTTGGAACAAGATTTTGTGTTGATAGCAACACAAGGGCTGCCTTGCAAAATAGTCACATTTCAAGATATTCTCCAATATTGAGTTGTTTGGACTTTGGTGTTTTATGAAGGACCTCAGAAGCCGTGGCGGTCTCATCTACAACTTGAACCCACCGAAGAGACACGTGTCATCTACAATTATACTTATACAATCAACTACTTCCCAAGCTACAATAATCTAGTTTTTTTTTTTTTCTAAAGTAGAAAACATCATATAAAAAATTCTTACACTCTCAAAATTGTGGCGTTTATGAGCTTGAATAATTTATACTTTCGATAACATCAAAGACCTCGTGATCTTAATTTTTCAGAAACAACTCTATGCTACATAGTGTATATACTGATATGACTACATGTATATGTGTTTGTGACTTTTTGTATATATACAATATTTATTCCATAAACATAGACATCAATTCTTTAAAAAACTAATTTTTTTAGATTAATATACCGGTCAAGTTGTTCAACTCTAAATATTTTAACAAGAATAATAAGCTACATTTCTTGTAAGACTATGGTGCATAACTTGTTGAGAATTTGGTCTGCAACGGATGTAATAAACATCATTTAGAAAGTCTGTAACAATAAACAATACTATGCATTGTTATTTATGTCTACTCCAGAGTGCCTATATTTTGAGTTGAATTTCAATTTAATTTGGTCATATTGATTACATTTATAAATATGTATGTATCGACGTCTTAAATAAAATATAATTTTTGAGTTCGTGTTTGACTATGTTTTGTGCTCTATGCCTATAACTATATTTGTTTTTTTCTGAAGTATTTCATGAATTAGTAATAGCAAAAGAACAAAATAATTCAGTTCCTTGCACATTCTAACTGCGAACATTCCAGAGATGTCTCAACGAACCAAAATCCAACACCTAGTCCATTTACATGACCGATCTTCTGTTGCTTTCTCCAAAACTAAACTCTGTGGCATAACAACAGAACTAGTGACTTGTACTATAATCCAGATACCTGGAACCACCTGTCAGGTACCCAAAGCAAAATCTCTTCCATTCGTTATATAAAACGTAAACAGAAAATCCAGACTAGTTTTATTTCATGTGAAGATTACAAATCGTGTACAGTCACAGACTCAGAGCTGATGTGGATAAGCGATTTCTATCCCTAACTTGGGTGTGTCAATGACAGCAATGAAAGAGAAGAAGGAATTGGTGTGTCGCAGCCTCGCAGGTGAGTGGTGTGTCGTTTTCTCCAATGAGAAGTGGCGAAGGGACGCTCTAGCCAATCAAACACCATTCACATTTATGTCGGGTCAATTCCACTTATTTTTTTATTTATTATTTCCCCATCTGCTTGCCAATAATTACATATGAAATTCCACTTTTGCCCTTTTGTTTGAAATATTATATTATTTGTGTTGTTTTTAGGGTACTTTATGGAAATCTTATCTTGATTTCTAGTATTTGCAAATTAAGTATGAATGTTTTTGCATTGCACACCCTCTTACACCTCAATCATTACATTATGCAAGATCAAGCTCTTAGATCCATTTAAATTGTTGTATCGATTAACTATCTACAAGATAATTTTTTGTGGTAAATTCAGTAGAACCATTCAAATCTTTACAATTGCCTGAGTGGTTCTAGAATTTCTTCTAGCTATAATAATTGTAAAATATATAGATTTATATTAAAAAATTTAAATAATATATTTTTGAAAAAAAATAAGTGTTGTGCCACTATAAATTTTGTAAATTTGAAAAATATCATTTTAAAATAATTAATTACGAAAAGTAATAATGACTGAGTTTATCTTTATAAAAAAATACAAAAATATACCAGCGTGAGAATAATGTACAATATGAAAAAGTTAAAGACCAATATTTTTGTTGCATAAAGGTACAAAATTACTAAATTTACCTTTAAAAAAATAAAAATATCATAATGATTTATTTATGGTTTCAAGCACAAAAGCTACCAATATATCAAAAAAACATGTATTCGAACGATTTAGTTAATTATGTATCACAAGCTCCAAAATCGCAAGTAGTATCTCTTAGAAGTCACAAAATTAAAATATAAATTTTAATCATATATATATTTTTTTTTCTCTTATCCTTATAAAAGGAGAAAATCTAAGGTTGTATCCAACTCCTAGCTTAGAGTATATCCAACTCCTTATACATTATATGAATCATTGATTTTTAAAATTGATTTAATCAGTGGTGTAGATTGTAATCTTCAAATAAAAGGTTATTTAGCCATTGGGTTTTCATCTAGAATAGATAGAGCGCTGCCCTCTAGTTGAGCAAATATCGAATTTTGAAAGCATGACCAATTGTAAATAGGGCATAATTGAATGCAAGCGTTGTACTCAAATAGACTTTTATTTAATGAGAAATATTTTTCATCCAATTATTAAAATATCTTTGTTCATATGTTCATTTTTTTTTTCAAAATATTTATTTGCCAACACCTTGAGAGGCACGTTTTAAGAATGGTGACATTGGAATTCAAATTAGTTAATATATTTTTATCGGAATATATATACTGAGATTCCGAGAGAAAAAGGGAAAGGAGGAAATTTTAATTTTTCCTTTTGAGAATAGGGAACTCACTTTTTTGTGACGAACATTTTTTATGGAAAAAGATGAAATTAAGAAAATAAATATGGTTAAAAATTTTGATGTCTGGTTCTAATGGCATAGGTTTTCTGGTTTAATTATATGCTGGTCGCCTGGTCCCCATATGGTTATGATTATACTTTACGATCAATGAAGGGGAGGAGGAAAGACATATAAATTTATCAAACTTGAATGACATGAAAAATTATGTGCAAAAGAAATATCTATTATAACTTTCATCAATATAATAATAGACCCAAATATAAAGTATAAATGGAGCCACATTAATTTTACAAATCCAACATATTATCGAATAATCCAAAGTAATTTTTTATGTATAGGGAACTAAGGATTGGTGTATTCTACAAGCTTTAATTAAATAGTTTTTCAGTTTGCATTCACATCGAACATTTATTTACAGGTAGGTGAATAAAAAAAAAAAAAAGACGAACAAGAAAAAATTGTTTTAAGGGAAAATTAGATTTATGCCAATCTAAAATTTATAAATTAGAAAAATACCACTCTAAAATAAAACTTTTGAAAAATGTCACTCTAAATGTCTAAATCTAACTAAATTAGAAATTTGCCACTTTTATTGTATAAATCATTCCTCTATATACATAATTTTTCGTATTGACGAAGATACCCTTATTCTTTCAATATGTCAGTTAAACACTATTTGGAAACAGATACAGGAGTAAAGCTTTTCTCAACCAAATGAAAAAGATGCGGCAAAAAATAAATAAAGCAAAAGCATTATAGATTTGCAACAGATACATTACAAAAACCAATCTTAAAAAAAGTATACATATACATGGTATTTACACAAAATCGGTACCCAAAAATGGTTCCAACAATAAACTTCCTTGGAGTCAAAACTGTAATAAAGTAAAAAAAAAAAAATAAAAAAAAACAAACAAATTAATGTACAAAAACTTGACGATGAGAACAAAAATACGGAATCAAAGTATGCAGAGTTGTGGAATTTTGGGTGAAAGAGAAGCGCATACTGAAGATCACCAAAATGGTAGGTGACGGAGAATATTCAATAGCGGTTCCTTTGGATTTATTTTCAGTTGTGGAAGCGGCCATGGGTACATGAAGAAGAAAGGGAGACTGGAAGAGGAGATAGAGGAAGCAGAAGGGTGTTTTAGTAAATACAAAAAATAAGTATGTAAAAGGGTAATTTATACATAGTAGTGGCAATTTTCTAAAATTTAATTAGATTTACGGTGGCAATTTTCAAAGACTTAATTTTGAAGTGGCATTTTTCTAAAGTTCTTTAATTTTGAGGTGGCAAATATCTAGATTCCCCTTGTTCTAATCATCATGTCGGGTTTCACCATAGTCATAAATTGGTTAATCAACATATTCCTTTTCGTTTCACCAAAAAAAAAAAAAAAAGAAATCATAAAAAAAAACACCTATTCTTTTTCGTCACTTTGCAAACAATATTATATACCTAAGATATTCCAAAGTTTATTTTCATTAACACGTGTCAATTTGTAGTTGCGTTGACTTCTTCAAGGTGAGTCATTGTGTGACTGATTCATAGTTAGAATATCAGCATGAAACACATGGACAGATTAGTAAATAACTTTTTATTATGTTTTTCTCCTGAAAATAAAAAGAAAATTTTAAAATTTGAAATGTGGTATAATAGGCAAAACTAATTTAATTGATACTTTCCGAAAAATAAATGAGTTAACACTAATACATTGTTGATGACACAAAATTTGATTTCCTACATCCCAAATGGTTCTGTGGCTCATTCAATGCTAATTTAAAATTATTCTAAGTAGGTTAATAAAAAATCAAAGAATAATTAGTTAAGCATGCATGACCGGAATAGAGATTTAGTGCATGAAGTAATTTTAAGGATTATTAAAAATCATATAAGATTACATTAATGTATCTTTGGTTAAATTGATATAATTTGAAAATTGAATGTAGATTTAAAAATAATAGTAAAGACTACATTATGTGATAAAAAAGCTTATAGCACTAAATTTTAAATAGCACTACTGATTGTCTTTCACTAGTTTATTCGTAACTGTTAGAAAATCGATGAATTATGTCAAATATGGAAGCGTGCCCGGATCTCCTCTTAATACGAGTTTCCTTCACACCATGCCTTGCTTCGCTCGTTCTCGTTGTGTCATAGCCCCGTCTTCTACTATCGCGAGTGGAGATTAACAATAATCTCGCACTATTCATAATGCAAGTGCCAGACTCGACTTCTTCTCATCATCAAAATCTCTAATCCGACTAATGAGAAGATCTCTCTAATGATGTTTGATCCTCAAGGAGAAGAACAAACTTTGGAGTATATGGTCTCTGTATGTCTCACACTTCTGTCTCTCATTTGTCCTCTGCCCCTGAGTCCCTGAAATTACCAGAGACTAGTGTTTATAAAGAGCCGCATGCATCTATTGATAAAAAAATATAAATAAATAATGTCAGTATGCAAACAGATTTGACTCGCTACCCATTATGCGATCCACAGACTCTCTGCGGTTCATAGAACTTTCTAAACTTTCTGTGGTCCATAGGACTAGGAGCATCTCCACACTCTAATTTTCAACATTAACGTAAGTTTGATTCGTGTAGATGTGACCATAAGGAATCAAAATGGATGTAGAATAAGCAGCAAGCACCAACAAATATAATGATACCTTCCACATAATAAATAGTAGCTACCGAATTAAGATAAGATGAGCTTAGCTGGCCTTGATAACTGCATGTGAAAAAGATACATGGGACCGAAAGATAATGTAGGTCAATGACACTAAGACACCCAAATTATTCAAAATTACAAGATCACTTGGTCTCTTTTTACTGCATTCTAATCAAAACTTAGACAAGCAAACTGCCACATGCTACGAAATAACGAAAGATAAGTTTCATTAGCAAATAGCAAGATTTGGCTTTCTGTTCTTTTTTTGGTGCATTGATTGGACTAGAACTATGCTTCAATTATTTGACAAATAGAACTATGCGGCGACTTGGAGAAGTGCGAATCATTCTAGAATATCGTTTTGTGATTATTCCCATAGCATCCGGACACAATGGATTCTTCCACACAATTCTTTTTTTATAATTGTTTAGGATAATTTGGAGAAGAGTTCATTACTTGTTGGCACGGATCGACTTATCCATCTAATTTTAGACAAAGATATGAAATTAATTCGCATGACGGATGCTAATTTTTTATTTTAATTTTTACATGCATAACCATTCCTAATTTGTAAGATAGAGATATATATATATATAGAGATTGGCTAAAATATATTCCAGCATACGGATCAAACCCGTATGTTGGAGTCGTTTTTCAAAATCTAAAATTCAAACGGTCGATCCAAACCATTCAAGTTGTTCTCCATATAAAAATATCCTTCAAGACCAAATTTTACCTTTTTTCGAATTTTTTTGCTATATATTATACTATTTTCAAATTGAAGGATCAGAAATACTCCTTTATAGTGTTTTTTGAAAATAGCATAATATATAGCAAAAAAAATCGAAAAAATGTAAATTTTGGTTTCCTAAGAGATTTCAAGAACAATTTGAATGGTTTGGATCGACCGTATGAATTTTAGATTTTGAAAAACGACTCCAGCATACGGACGATCCGTATGCTGGAGTATACTTTAGCCAATCTCTCTCTATATATATATATCCGAACTAATATAATATCTGCTATATCAGAATAAAAAGATTATCAAAATTTACAAAATATATTTATAGATGTGTTTCCTTAGAGTTCAGATAGAGCGCGTATAAATTCTGATGCAATTTGAAAACCACTGATAATCGATCAATTGTCGCTAATTGAACCGTTAACTTTTCAACTTGTTTGATGGGCAACAATTAATTCTCAACTTCTATCAAATTTTACACTATTTTAACTAAAGTAATGTTTTACGTTTTTAATTCGATAACAGTTCGATCAGAAACCATAACTGATGAAGTAAATTTGTTGTTGTCTCTACTTCAATGACGTGCAATAACTTCATTATGAGGAAGTCATTGTTTTTCCCAATCTCAACTGCTAGAATAAATACAAAAATCCTAAACTTGTCAATGGTGATGATAATTCATTAATACTAAAAAACGTGCCCTCCCCGTGGGAAAATTAGAAATCGTCATCTCAACGTGAAAAAAAATAATTTAATAAAAGTATATATTTCTTAATAAATAAAATTATTTGAACAAATACAGATTTTGTTTTACATATGTGCTCTTTTTTTCAAAAATGAATACAACAATTATTGTTCTTAAAAAATTTCTATAAGTGTACTATTATCTTTCTAAAAAATAAAAAAATATTATTATTTAATATTCTAATAAATGTTCTTTTCATTTTGGATGAAAAAACAAATTTTAAATATATTTTCATTTGGAGATTGTCATCCAACCACAAATCAAACTCCGGCAACGATACAATAATAAGGGTACACTCTTGATCTAGAAGTGGATACACTCTTGAATATGTGTGCTTTTATAAGTAATTTCTTAGTAAAGACTACTGATATAACAAGGGTTATTCATTACAAGCAAAATGAAGATGCATAATCCATAAAAGAAAATTATTTAGTGTTTATGTTTGAACTTCCATCAAAATATTTTACATTTCATTATAATGACGATTATTAGAATTCTAAATTTACTCTTAACTTATTCACACCATATCTAAGTGATGAAGAGCACACTATATATCTTTTTTGTTTTTAGTTTGAATAATATATACTTTAATTGAGATATCAATTTGATGTAAGGACCATAAAAGTTTTATGCTCGCTCTAATTACATTTAGCTTAATAATAATTATTTTTCAATAATTCAATGCATGTACATTTTATTGTAGAATCAAGTTACACTGGGACCAGCTCGTCAGTCCTATTAGCAGAGCCTCTTCCATTTGTTTCATATATAGAAATGGAAGCATAGAATCCGGACTCATTTTTCTCAAGCAGAAACCATGCATTTTCATGGTGGGGATATGAAAAAATCAAACGAATGCTGTGTCAATGACAGCAATGAGAGAGATTTGTGGTCTATTTCTTGTTTGAGAAGTGGCGAAGGGACGCCCGCCCAATCTACACCATTAGAATTTTTGTCCCCTCAATACCACTTTGTTTTTTTCCTTATTATCATTTTCACACCCATCTTTCAATTATTCCGTATGAAATTCCAAATGTGCCCCTATGTTGGTCCTGCTCTGAAGTTTTTTTTTTTTTTTTTGTGTACAATTGTACTTTTTAGGGGACTTTAATATGTGCAATCTTCAGCTCTAATAATATTTACAGAACTAGCTACTAGCTATATATGATGATTTTTCATTGTGTATTGTATATATTCCTCCTTTATAACTTCAACATTTATGTAAAAGCAAACTTTTAATTAAGGTCCTGGAAAAAAAAAATCCCCTCGCAAACTTCTCAACATGATCTTTACATTTTAATTTCGAAGAAAAATTTAAGGATCAATTATTGGTATGAGGTTTAAAGATCAATTAGAAGATGTCTTAGGGATATGTACAAATTAATGCACTTCTCGTTTTTATTTCATAAAGAAGACTTTCTAAATTTTTTTGATAGGTTCAACTTTTATTATTAAATAGTCGAAATGCTTAATTTTTTTATTAAAAAAAACCTTAAACATAACGGAAAAAAAAACGTAAACAAGGCCTAATGATGGATGACGTCATATACAACTACAAAAAAGGGTAACATGTCTGCAAATATTTTAGATATAAGGTGCCCTTAGAAAATTATAGTGCATTATTTTCACACATGCAATACCATACCCTTCAGAGGAAAAAAACAATAGAAAATGTCAAAGTTAACCTTTTCGAAGTTAGCCTTACCACATTATTTATTTTTTTTTGTATTTATTTCTTTGAACCTACAAATAACCAAGCTATTAATCGAGACCAACTTTACCAAGCTATTAATTTTTGTTTTCCATTAAATTTTTATCGAAACCTTCTAAACCCTCTTTGTTCCAATTAATGCACAAAAAATTTAGCTTATTAGTTGCATATATTTTCCCCATATTAAATTTTTTTGTATATGTTTCGTAATTAGTATATTTATGTTTAATATGGTACGCTAACTCAATACTTTGTTTGGGAGAAAAAAACAGAGGCCCGAGCATTTTCATAGCTTAAAAAAAATAAATATTATTTTGAAAGCAAATTAAAGAGGATTAATGTTGGAAATGGATTGGAGTCGGGAAAAACACTTTTGATCCAACTTACAAATAGAGCAGAAAGGAGGGCAATGATCATCTTTTATAGATGTATCTACCATTGCTATATATGTATGAGCAATCCTTCTTCTTCTTCATCATCATCATCTTGTAAAATTAATCTACTAGTCTTGTGATATTGGGTTATTATGCTTCTGGATCAATGTGGCATATAATAGAAGAATCTAGAGCAAAGTCATCTTTTTAATACAAGATCATGCACAAATTGTGTCAAGTTAGGTCGGTCAAGCTGTTGCTTTAGTTATTTTTCCATGGTACTTTGGAATTATTTGTCAATAGGTTAGTTGTATGCACTTCTCCATGGTGAGTCACACAAGTGGCACATTTTCAGAATTTAGACAATTAGCAAGAAGTACCTACCTGAAGTGCAGATTGGTAAACCAATTTATCAGAAGTACCTACCGAAAAAATGAAAAAAAATGAAAAAAAAAAATTGTAATATAGTAGACGCAACTAATTACCGGCATTTGTTCCAAATATATGAGAGTGCACATAAATTGGAGGTCAGCCTTTTCTAATTTATTTTTAAATTAAATGTCTACGGAGACTGCACATTACTACTGCATGGATATCATAATATAGTGCGATTACTCTGAATGTAAGTTCTTATGGAAAAAAAAATCTAATTTATATATGTTATGTTAAACATACAATAGAGATTCCATTCATGTTATGTTGCCCAAGAACCTTGCCTAATTTAATTGGTTTATTTTTACTCCCTAATTTTAACGTACACAGGTTTGACCATAAAGAAAAAAAAATGCCAAGAAAATAATAATAATAAGGGCATCTTGCAATTTATAGGTATTATGCTATTGAATAAGATAAGATTGGTTGAGCTGGCTAGTTCATTGCATGTGTAAGTGTAATACATGCCAAAACAAAAGTTGATGTTGGTCAAATTAGTTGTACACCCATTTTTTTTTAATTTACAATATTACTCGTTAATTCATTATATTCAACGATCTTACACAAGAAGATAGATCTACCATATTCTAATAAATGGGCCAAGATAAGTTGAATTACATGTTTATAATTGACTTCATGAATGATAAAGTCGCTTCCCCTTTTCTATTGGGTTAAAAATTTAATTATTACTAGCCGTAGACGTCATTTTCGTATATAAGGTCAAAATTGACTAACAACAAATATGAAAGAAACAACTAATTCATTATAATAATGTGTAATGCCAATGCGAAACAGCAAAAGTACATTAGTAATTGCAAATTGCTGCACAGGAATCCATTTTTAATACCTAGATAGAACCGCAGACCTAGAATTGGAAGTTTGGAACCACCTTCTTCAATTAATTAAATATATAAGGTTCTAAGACACAACTCATAAGATCATTTGGATAAGATGGAAATAATATCCATATATAGGTAATTTTTCTTACTACTAAGTAAGAGTTGCAAACAAAAGGATAAAAGTATATATAAAAAAAAATTGCAAACTGTATTATGACCAGTAGTCAGTTTCGTAGATTTTATTTTAAAATATATATAAAAAACGATTCATCAAATAGGTGTTTTGTGTCTTTAAACAAAATCATATAGATGGAGAAGTACTTTTACTTTTTTTTTTTTAGCAAAAGATATATTAATTTCTCCCAACAGTCTAGAAAAGATGGTCGAAGCTTGTTAAGTAGCCATTTTTTTTTTGGGGGGGTAAAGATAATATACTTATAATACACTAATATAACAAATTACAATCACAACGTATTGCTCTTGAAACATGAGGTTTCATGAAAATCTTTTGTAAGTACAATGGTTTGACGAAAATTTAATCCAATTATTAGGCAAACAATATAATGAGGCGAATTGTAGATGTGCGAATCATAATGGAATAACTTATCGTTATATTCCGAAGCATCTAGAACGGAAATAGCATTGTTCCGCTCACAACATTCTTTTTTTGTTTTTAATGATGATGAAGAATTCATGTTTGCACTGTCAATTTGTCCATATGTTAGTAAGACTATGACTGTGTAGCCCGTTCTAAGCAGACCGCTTGCTAGGTAAGCAAGCAGCTTCCATCGAACGACCTAACGGCCAGTCGTTGATAGGATCAGCGGACCGCTGGATTCAGGATCTAAATCTTATAAATACCCCTCAAATAGAAACCGTCTTTCAGGTTGTTGGATCTGTATTTTCTTTCTATTCCACAGAGAGGGGAAAAATTTGAGAGGGAGGAAGCCATCCGACTGCTCGGAGCAATCTGACCACATGCACGAGTTGAGGTCCGGCACATGAAAGTGTGGAAAGTGACGCCTAACCCTAACTTGAGGCGGTGGTGTACCGGCTATGTACGGAGAAAGGCGTTGCAGAACCGAACATCGACAAGGGTCTAGGTGTTCGATCATTTCCGCTGCAATATATCTAGTTTCTAATATTTACATTTATAGGAATAGATATTCATATGGGTTTATACCAAGTTAAACGATCAACATATATACACACACACTTCAATATAGAATTAAGATGAAACTTTTTTTAACTTTGAAAAAATTTATTTATTTATTTTATTAATAAAAATTTTGTCGGAGTGGTAGCCTTAAAAAAAAAAGATGGAACTCGCATGCCGTGCCGATACTTTTTAGTTTTTACATAGAAGCTACAAACCAAATAATTGAAGATATATTAGTATATCTAAGTATTTATCTTTAATGCATATCTCGTTCCAATTTCCTGTCTACAATGCATATCTTATTCAATATGTGTTAAAAGTGGAGACACAAAATTAAATCTCAATTTCTCATGCTAACAGTGTGGTCTCTATTATCTCTACATATTTAAAAAAATCAACATATACTAGCTCCTAAGCCTAAGAATGGACTTGGGCATCTCTTGTCTAGATCTATCCCCTGCTTAAGTAATCTATAATAGAAAAAAAGAAAAAGAAATCAACTTCAATGGTTTCCTGGCTCTAGACGAGAATATAGGTTGTCAGTTCGGAGTGTAAAGAAAAACAATCACACAAAAAACATAGGAATTTTTATGTGGTTCGGTACAACGTGTACCTACATCCATGACTCACATACACCATATTTTTTTTATTTTCTTTTTAATGGAGTTTAGTACATAAGAAGTAGATGGAGAAGAAGAAGATAAATTCAGAAGGAAGGGACACATTTTTATAGAAATACAGGTAGTCATTATAATTTTTTTATTTTACTTTAAAACAAAATAAGGAAATAAATTATTTACAAAATTATGTCTCATTTCGGACCAAAATAGCTCCGAATTCTGTTTGAAAAGTCGCCTCTAGCTCACACTCCCCCTCAAGTTGGTATGTAAATGTTTCGCATGCCTAAGTTGCCAATTGCTTCGTGAAAACTGGTGCTGGACACTCCTTTAGTCAGTATGTCTGCAAGCTGTTCTTTTATCTTCACATAAGGAATACTAATAATCTTTTCTTCAAGATTCTGTCAAATAAAATGTCGATCGACCTCAATATGTTTGGTCCTATCATGTTGTACTAGATTTTGAGAGATAGCAATAGCAGTTTTATTGACTTTTGGCATAGGTAATGGAAAAAGTATTGACTTCTGGCATGACATTTGGCATGACAATCTGTCAATAGAAAAACAATTTCCTAAAATTTATGATAAGTCTAAAAAGAAAGAGCATATCTCCTTAGCCAGAGTTTGGAACAATGGAAATATCAATTTCTTTCTAACTAGAGGTATTTCTTATGAAGTTAGGGTAGAAAAATGTACTCTCATGCAAATTTTAAATAATCTTCAGTTTACTAGTGAGGAAGATAGTGCCATCTGGTTCTTTGAGAGTTCAGGCCTTTTTACTGTTAAATCTATGTACCACTTTTTGAATAACAATGGAGTTACTGTTAATCTCCAACATTCTGTTTGGAAATTAAAGATTCCACTCAAATTCAAATGCTTTCTTTGGTTAGTAATACATAACAAAGTTCTGACTTATGATAATCTTATAAAAAGAGGGCATTTTGGTCCAAACAAATGTCAGTTCTGTAACCATGAGGAAACTGGAGATCATCTCTTTGTAAATTGCCCCTTTGCTAAACCTTTTTGGCACAGTTTCAATATGTTCAACACCAAAGGCATCCTTTTAGATAGCTTCAGCTTAGAAACTCTGTGGCATAGTATTAATTCTCTAGATAAAAACAGAAGAGTATTTGCTAAAACTATAATGGCTGCCTTTGTTTAGAATATTTGGACAGAAAGAAACAAAAGAATTTTTAAGGATAGCAAGGGTATCAATTTACATTCTCTTTATTTTAATTCTCTGTGCTTGTTTTATTTCTGGAAAGGCTTCACCTCACAAATGGAATCAAGTTACAGGGATCTAGCAAATCTGCAACAAAACATGGTGGATGGGCATCTCACTCATGATGAAGATCTCCTGGACTAGGAGCTCCTTTACAGAGTCTTCATTGGAAAAAAGATGCCCTGCAGCTGCGTGTGCTAGTTCTTCTTTTTGTAATTTGCTTCTTGTGATGTTGGGTACTTAGTTTGCAGTTTAACTGAGATGTGTCCTCTGTTGTGTTTTGAACAGTACAATGCTTTGGGTCCCTTAGCTTACTTGCTTTAGTAGTCGATCATGTCTTGCAGTGTCTCCTTCAGAGAAATGCAAAGCAGATCTAGATGTTTTTACTTTTTAGTTTTGGTGAACTTTTTACTTGTACTGTTCTTGTTTGTTCAATGGAAGCCCATCTCGGGCCGCTTTTATCAAAAAAAAAAAATAATAGCAGTTTTATTGTCACAAAACAGTCTCATTTCTTCACAACTATAGAAGCCAAGGTCATTGAGTACCCTTTTTATCCACAGCAACTCCTATAGCCCTTTAGCAATTCTCCTAAACTCAGTTTCAACACTTGATAGGGCCACTACATTTTGCTTCTTACTCCTCCAGGTGACCAAATTCTCTCCAACAAATGTGAAGTATCCAGATGTGGACTTCCTGTCAGTCACGTCTCTAGCCCAATCAGAATCTGTATATCCCTCAACTTGAAGATGATCATTTTTCCTGAAAAAGATACCTCGTCCTGGGGATCCCTTGAGATACCTCAAAATCCACATAACAGCCTCCATATGTTGCTCATTGGGAGCATGCATGAACTGACTCATCACAGACATGGCATAAGCAATATCAGGCTGAATATGTGATAAGTAAATAAGTCTACCTACCAATCTCTGGTACTGATCCTTATTCGTAGGTGTCTGGTCAGAGACCACGCCCAACTTGGTGTTCTGTTTGGTCGGTATGTCAACAGGTTTGTAATCCAACATACATGTCTCAGCCAGTAAGTCAAGCACATATTTCCTTTGAGATAAAGAAATATTTTTCTTATTGTGTGCCACTTCGATTCCAAAGAAGTACTTCAAACCTTTTAGATTTTTCATCTCAAATTCTTCGGACAATTTTTTTTTTCAGATCTTGTATTTTTTCAGAGTCATCATATGTGATTATCATGTCATCAACATAGATTATTAAAATTAAATTTTTTTTTATTCTTAAAAAAGAACAAAGTATGATCTGCATCACTCTAGGTGTATCCATATTCTTTCATTGCGCTGCAAAATCTTCCAAATCATGCCCTTGATGACTGTTTGAGACCATACAGTGCTTTCTTCAATCTGCACACCAAAGGTTGCTCACTCGAATGACCATATCCTGGTGGGATATCCATGTAGATTTCTTAATCAATATCACCATGCAAGAAAGTATTTTTCACATCAAATTGGTGCAGAGGCCACTCTAGGTTCGCTGTAGTGGATAACAGAATCCTAACAATATTCAACTTGACTACCGGTGAAAAAGTCTCTTGATAGTCCACTCCATAAGTCTGAGAGTAACTCTTTGCTACCAGCCTCGCTTTATACCTGTAAATTTCTCCAGTGGGTCCATACTTGACTGTGAATACCCATTTGCAGCCAACCAACTTTCTATCCTTTGGCCTTCTTACTAATTCCCAAGTATTATTCTTTTCCAGTGCATCCATCTCAGTCTTCATTGTATCTATCCATTTTGGATCACTGAGAGCTTCATTCAAGCTTCTTGGAATCTAAACTAAGACAAGAACTTTGTCGAATTCTTTCACAGGCTCCGGCATGTGAGACATACTCATGAAGTTTGCCATTGTAAACATGCCTTCACCACTTTCATCCGATCTGTATCTCTTCGAAGGTCTGCCTCTATTGAACCTGAAATGCAACTGATAACTGGAATTAGTAGTAACAGGTTCAGAATTACTTACCTCTGACTTCGGAGTCTGGTCACGTGGTGAAGCAGAAGACTGTATCATTTCTTTATTGTCACTTTTCAAATTCTCTTATGTTGGACCCGAATCATCAAGTTGGTCCATTTCTGGGTCTGATTTTGTTAGAAAGTGCTCAATTTTTAATTTTAGTTACTAATTAACTTAACTAATCAACAAGCAAATACAAATCTAGTGCATAAGCCATCTAAACGCATCTCATGAGAAAAGGAAAGGAATTGATTTTACATCTTCTTGTATCCCAACAAGAAGGCTCGATCCGTATCATTAGGAATCGATGGTATGCTCGTCTCCACCACCAAGTTGCCGGCGACCACCTCGAGTCCATCTAGAAGTTTAATCATCTACTCTTTCAACTCGTGCTAGCAAGAAAGATGAAAGCAATTAATCTCTCAAGATTTTCTCTCTTCTTCTTTCTATCAATTACTTTAATTAATGGAGAAAAGAGAGAGCTCAACACATGAGCATGAGAGGAGAAGAGACTGAGGGTGGCGACTAGAGAGGAGGCAAGAGAGTAGAGAGAGAAAGGTTAGGTTTGGAGCCTCCAAAGAAGTCCTTATATAGAGCTCAAACCGTAGGGAACCAACTTCCCATAAATTACACCTCATGCCACCCTACCTACCACCCTAGGTCAGCCACATTATGGGCCTATTTGGGCCATCTCACTTCTTTAATTTGGTCTCTAATTCTATTAATTAAAACCTCTCAAGTTTGCTTTTTAATTGGACTATCCATTTGCAATTAAATGACGGCCCAATTAAATTGTATAACTATTTATATAAAATTGTGTTGAACTAAAATAAATTATTAACTTATTAATAATTATTTTAGGATTAGCTAATGCATTAATTTATTTCTATATGATCTCTTTGACTTAATTAATTATAACGGTTCGCAACGGTATATAATTAATTAATCAACTTATCATATTTTCGCAATACTCACTGCTGCGAATAAATAAATTATGCACTGTATGGTCAAGTCCTATTTGTGTGACCCTTTGAGGATTTATACTATGTTGGTCATGGAATTAAATCGCTATTTAATTCCAATAATCATAAGCGGTATCTAGCAACACGTTATGATTCTCAATTCGCATAAATAATATACTGCTACAATATTTCAATCATGCATAAGAAATAAAAGTATCTCCTTGTCTGATTTTTATGTCACATGATATCACTGTATAATCCAAGATAGGAATGTGTCATTCTTACAGATTATACATTTCTTGATCTAGAGTTGATTGTACAAGTTAGTCAAACAATCCAACTCCATCAAGGGGCCCAAACAGATATCATCACTCACTAGGTATACTAATGAGGGACATACGGTTTTCTTAATGAACAACTTTTCCCCCGCACAATTCAAGAGAACATAAATAAAGTCCGTATAGCAGCCTTTATCAGGAATCAACGTTAGACGATATTTATAGAACATATCCTCATGTGGAAAAACTGAACATCTCAAACTTAGAATCAAACTCATATAAAATAAACAATGACACATAACACAATCTATATGTTTATTTCATTGGGTCATGTTATGTACTATGTTCTAATAACATACACATATATAATTAAGTTGGTAACTCATTACCTATGATTTGTAAAACTTAATCATCACTTAACTTGCATGCTAATCTTTTATGATAATTAATATTCTTTGTTAATTATCAAGATTACGGACGATTTAGATTTATTACTGTCATTCTAATGAATGATCCACAAAGATCCACAATTCAGATCCTCAACCTGAATGATCTGTCAGTAATAAACTTTAGGAACAAATGATCAAATATCATCAATAACATAAACTAAGAAATTAAGTCATTAATATTGACTTCTAGGACATAACTCCAACAAATTTTTCACCTTCAGTCTCTGAATTCGAACTGAAATGGTCTGAATTCGGACCGAAATGGTTTAAATTCGGTCCGAAATGTGTCTCCTATTTTGTATCTCCTATTCTGTTCGAACCGAAATTCTTAGAATTCGGTTTGAAATGAGCATTTTCTGGTCCAAAAGTTTCATCCTTTGTTTCATCAAACCAGGACTCATTTTCGGTCACACTCTCCCCCTGAGAATGAGTCTGATCTTTCATAAAATACCTCTCTTTTTCAATGAAAGTCACATCCATTATAGTGTAAATTTTTCTTGAGACCAGGTTCATACACCTATATCCTTTTTTACGTAGACCATACCCTATGAACACACATTTTTCAGCACAAACATCCAACTTTGACATTTGATGTTTTTGTATATGAATATAGTCTATACACCCAAATATTTTTTGTGGAATTATAAGGACTAAGGGTATTAAGAAGTATTTTGAAAGTACTTGCAAGGGTCTTTGAAATTCAAGTACCACATACGGCAATATATTCATCAAGTAAACTGCTGATGTAACTGCATTATCCCAATAAGAATGAAGTACATTATTTTCTAGCATCATTGTCGACCTGGTCATTTCTAGAATTTGCCTATTATTTCGCTTTGTTATGCCATTTTGTTGAGGAGTACCCACACAACTTGTTTCATGTATAATCCCATTGGTGTTAAAAAAAATTCTCCTAATGTTTTGTTGACAAATTCCCTTCCATTATTACTTTTGAAAATTTTAACATTCTATCAAACTGGTTCTTTATCATGGTAATGAAAGATTTGATAACAAGTGGTACCTCATTTTTATGCTTTATCACATTGGTTCATGTCATGCTAGTATAATTGTCAACAAATAACACAAACCATCTGTTACCCACCAGGGATTCAACCGGGAAAGGCCCCCATACATCAGAGTGAACCAGGTCAAATGGAGTGCTATTGTCATTATTCAAGTTCTTAGCAAAATGAGCTCGATGGCTCTTAGATTTAATATATACCTCACAATCAAAATATTCATTCTCAAATCCAGAAAATAAACTTGGATAAAGTTTCTTGAGGTACCCGAATGAAGGATGGCCTAAACGTCTGTGCCACATCCAAATCGAAGACTTCCTAACTTAAACTTGAGCCAGCAGATAAGTGAGCTCTTCTAGCAGCTATGTCTTCCAAATGATAGTCCTCCCTTCTTGGTACCACGACCAATAATCTCCTTTGTTATGAGATCCTGAAAGAGACAAAATTTGGAATACATGAGTACAACACAATTAAGTTCTTCACACAATTGACCTACAGACTATTGTCTTGAAGAAAGAGAAGGAACCAATAAAGTATTTGAAAGAGTTAGAGAAGAGGAAAATTGAACATCTCCAGCCCCTATGACTGGATAAACTTCTCCATTTGCATTAACGATCTCAGTCTTACTTGGATGAGTTTCTCTTATCAAGTCGTCCTTGTTGTAAGTCATATGATCGGTTGGTCCTGAATCTATAATCCAACAGTCGTTCAGGTTTTGAATAAGGGTCATGGTCTCTGGTATTTTGGTTGCTAGAGATTTTAAGGTCGGTTTCAGATTCAAGATTTAGATCAAATTCATGAGAATTTCGGTCTGAAATTTGGGTTCTGGTTGAAGTCGAGGTCTTGGCAAAAGATTTCGGTCCAAAATTACAAGATTTCGGTTCAAAATTTTGGATTCCGGTCGATGTTCAGATAAGGTCTGGTTGAGGATCGAAAGTCGAGATGATGTCTGGTCGAGAAGAACAACCAACTACACAACTCCTTTGTGCAGGGATCAAGAAACCACTGTGTAGTAACTCACACAGGGATGAAGCATACAAATCTCCGGCTGTGCAGTAATTGGCACAGGGAAGGAACTGATTGTGCAGTAACTCGCACAAGAAGGATAACTGGTTATGCAGTAACTCGCACAGGAAAGCAAAGAGAAGAAGAAAAGAAACCTCCGTGTAGATCTCAGAACCTACTGCTCTGATACCATGTAAAGAAAAGCAATCACACAAAGAACACAGGAATTTTTACGTGGTTCGGTACAACGTGTACACACCACATTTTTTTTTGTTTTCTTTTTAATGGAGTTAAGTACATAAAAAGTAGATAGAGAAGAAGAAGATAAATTCAGAAAGAAGGGACGCACCTTTATAGAAATACATGTGGTCATTATTATTTTTTTCTATTTTTATTTTAAAACAAAATAAGAAAATAAATTATTTATAAAATTCTGTCGTATTTCGGACCGAAATAGCTCCGAATTCGGTCCGAAAAACCGCCTCTGGCTCACACGGAGTATACTCTTATGTTAATGATCACCTCATGAACTCATGATGCAAAGCAATACATGCATGATGCATCGAAACTCGAAAACTGGTAGGTATGGCCGTATGGACTTGGTAGTGTTTCTGTCTTGATGCATCATTAATTTAGTGATCTCTATTGAAAAATTTTCTGTCTCCGCCAATCAGTTCGTATCTCTATAAGACAATATGTAGGTTATCAGTACGAAACGTACTCCTTATGTTTATGATCACCTCAACTCAGGAATGTATATGCATTGCATGCACCTAGACTAGAAGGCTAGCAGGTTCATTTGTTTTATCAATGTACATAAATTCCTCCCTCCAATAAAGGAACAATGTACAGTACTTTATCATCATTGAAGGATGGATTGAATTTGCATGTCAGGTACCTAGACTAAAAATGGGACAGGTTCAGCATATATAGTTAATGTCAATTGATAAATTTGCTTGCACAAAATGGAATGAAGACAAAACTAACTTGTGGCATGGAAAAGAAAAGAACGAAAAATTAACAGGCCGATAGTGGTTAACTAGTTATGGATATTCAATATTGCATTCCAGTGTACCAAGACTACATCTGGGGAAGATTGTTCTTGCTCGTTTTTTTTTTTTTTTTTTTTTTTTTTATTCACGTAGTATTTCATTTGCATTTGCTTTCAGCATGTGCAGCAATTTTCAGATGCAATGAGATTCATCTGTATTATCTTAAATTTTAAAACTCAAGCAATGCAAGTCATCATGAGCACCTAGAGAACTTGCTTGCAAAAGTTATTAAGATTTTAAGAATCAAGTGTACGTAGTAAGTGTACTGTGTACTACCCTTCGTTAAAGTAGTAATCACGTGAACGTGTAGGTAAACAATAAATTGTATAGGAAAGATCAATGAATTAGATTATAATTTAAAATATTCCATTGTTTCAACTAATCGTCCTTGGGGAGATTTGGCAACACCATAAGTTAGTGGGATTAGGGATTAAAGTTAGTATTTTTGGGATTAGTATTTGAGATGACGAAGTTTGTAAATTTTAGTTCTAACGTGAGTACTAATCTCGTTGATCTCAAACTCATTTGGTAATTGTAGGCTAACAAGTTAGAGTACTAATCTAAACAATAGCCTCAACTCATGCATGCCAAACGCCCCCTAGGTAATTAATGTTAAATATCCAATGATCTTTCTTGCCCAATTGAATCATAAAGAAAATATACCTCGGATCTAGTGGGAAAATTCTTTTGTTATGCCAGGTTACTAAAATAATTTAAATGTTGTAAGGTACGTACAAGATTAAGGACAATATATGTTCGACAATAGATACTATCTTTTTCCCTTAACATAGTACTGCTATATTTCTTGGATATTACTAGGAGGTATAATAACAAAATCATATGCATAATTAAAATTTATCCAAAGTAGTATTCACAGGTTGCTGTTCAGCAGCCATGAAATTTACTAATTTTGGTTCCCAAGAATTTCAGTGTAGTATACAGCAGACAATAATTTTAGATCATATAATATATGACAGTTATCTTCGTAAAAGTGCAAGATCAATTGTGTCAAAATACAACTTAATTTGGAAGGAAAGTAGAGATTTTGTTCTACATGCTCAGCAAAACACTACATCAACCGAGCTCAATAATCGATGTGAAGATTCACATAAGAACTATTTATTTCCAACTGTAAAAAGCACCTTCATTGGGATCATTGTTTTGTTAGGCCAGGTACTGGTGTAAACTTCTATGTACCAGAAAAATTGAAAACCAAAATTACATTGAATTAATTAATTATTGCTCTTCTTTTGTAGGACACCATTCATTACGTTAGGTAGAATAGCGAAATTCGCATTCAAACATCTAAAATTCTTGTGCAATCAAGGGTGCAGATAGGCAGCAGGCATCCATGAAAGATGAAACTAAAATCTTCCCAAGCAGCATCAGTCTTACAGTACATACTGAATGGATTAATAATAACAGTTATCTTCCATAACACTGTAAGATTGTAAGATCAATATTCTAAAGACAAGAGGAGCTTTCTTTGCGCAAGATCAGCTAAACATCAAATCAATCAAGTGATTACCAATCTGAAGATTCGCATATATTCAAATATGCTTTTGTCAAAATCAATTTGATTATATTGTTTTCCGCCCTCTTTTTCCATGTGTCATGGATAAATAACATGAAAATGATCTCCTTTATCATAGGAAAGATGAAAATTCCTTTTACATCCTACTAAATAAACCTCTATTGATTATTATCAACCTCTCTTACAATGATTTAGGTAATTTTACTTTTGCTCCTTCGTATATCCTTTGGTTTTGAACAGAGCAGATGATTTTGCTTACATCTTCCCTGCTGGTTTTGTACATAAAATTGGCCTGGACACAATTTCAAAGTTGCATTGAAAGTAATCATCTATGGTTGATTCGACCTTCTTATTAATTGATGCCAATCATGCCATATTGGAAAAATAGAAATGCAAATTCATTTTTAAGAATCCTTATTTGAAATGTTATGTTATTGAAATCTTAGACAGTATAAGGAATTATCTTTGAGAGGAAGAACAGGAATGTGCTTTTGATACTACCATTTGTGTTATCTTCTGAATTGTTTGGATTGGAATGACAGATACACATACTGTGTGCTTCAGTCAAGGTAAAAGCAAAAAAATTTGAGGTGTATAGCAGCCAAATGGCTAGGAAATGCAAATTCTGATTACTAAAGGGCGTTTTTGTATAATTCCAACCAGCCAGGGGCGAAGCTATATACAATTTGGTGGGTCCAAAAAAAAATTTACTTGATATTACATTTGTTTGTAATTAAAAAAAAACCACAAGAAGTTAGGAACACATCTCAAAAATTTGAAGGACCCAGTTAAACATACTGTGTTTGATTTGAATTACATAACGACACCAAAAAAATCGCATAGTAACCCAGGTAGCATTTGTTCCTGACTAATCGTCTTCTTCCCTCCTACCCAATGAATCTTATTAAGACAAAACTTAGAATAGAATGAAATATGTTGATGAAAAATTATTTGTATCATATATATACTAGCGCGAATCTCGCGCGTGCATTACGAGATTCATCTATATAATGTTTTGTGAACTTTAGGACATTATAAATAAAAGCCACCACAAAAGATCAAAAATACAACCCGGATATATTATATAAAAACTACCACTAAAAATAAAAAAAATAAGTGTTCAATGAGATTTCTAAAGAACTTATTATACAAAATTATGAAAAAAAAATGAAAATTCATAGGAAATTGTTGTACTTTTTTGTTGTCTTGACTTTTGAATTATTATCTTGTATATTAAATATATTATTTTAGATTTTCTATTGTTATTATAATATATATTTGATTTCTCATGACTTTTTTATCTAACATTATTTTAGAATTATTTATTTAAGAATTATTATTATACTATGTCTATATTAGACGTTACATCATACATATATTTTCGACAAACATAATTTACGGACTCTTCTGATACGAAATCCTAGCTTCGCCACTGCAACCAGTTAACAAAATGACCTCATCTTATGATTAAATGGAACGTATTAAACAATTTACATGCAATTTTTGGGTCCGTGTATTTGTAACTTTGTAGTCAGGTACTGGTATTCGCTCGGTACAGCACCTGATGAGGTTGGCTGCCACAAAGATGTTTACTGTTTTTATTTTTTACCATCCCCACCCCTATAAAGGAAGATGGGTTTCAAAGGTATAGCAGAAACTGGTACAGTTTTTGAGTGGGGCAACTACTGTCAATTGATACATGCACACCCTAGGTTTCAGTGATTATTATTAATGTACATAGGATCAGGTTATTTGTAAACAACTCAGGTGCACAAAACCAAGTTGCAAGTGTTTTTTTTTTCAAAAAAGATATAATATTAGTAATTTCACTTCCTTTTTCAACACAAAGCACATAAGTTTGAGTTAAAATGATGCTAGGACACAAACGCGTATACATGCAGTCAGGTAACTTTTTTTTTTATTAATTGTAACTCATCCTGTTAAATAGTTGAAATCATTAATTTTTTATAGAATTTTCAGATGGATGCCGGCCCGCACAGCAACAAGCGACTAATCAACTCAATAGAAATAGGCTTTCAACCCGGAAAATAAAACATGCAGATTCAGAGAAACAAGTAGGCCCGTTTGGGAAATTCTGCCACGTGAACCAATTTCAGAATAGGATTTTAGTCTCAACCGTACATTTTCAAGAAAGATTAATTCATTAGCACTCATGAACGATTGCGATTAAAGTCTAATTTAAAATTGATTCTCATGACAGAATTTTCCTTTTTATAATTATAAAGAGATTTAATAGCAATTTTATTATGGCCCATTATTTTGGTAGGCCTTTTGACACTCTCTCTTTGAAAAGTAGAAACAATAACTTTTATTAGGCCCATCCAGAAAACTTAATTTTTGTTTGAGCATAGGCCTTCCATGTTATGCAAACTTAATATTGTAGCTGTTGTTTCGCGAATATTCTATATGACATCCTAACCTATTGACATCCTGCGCCATCCCAACGGGCTGGCATTGTTGAAGTCCATTAAGCAGTGATCACGTGAGTCATGTGCCGTGCATAACATTATTACTGATTTTAAATCGTCTCCTCATCCCATCATAATCTAATCTCCCTTTCTCTCTCTTCGATGGTGATTTTCTCCTTCTCTCTCTAGCGTTGCGCGTCTCTCTTTGCTCAAATTCATCAGATCAGTCAGATCAGATGAGATTGCTCAAGTTTTCTCTTTTTAGGTGCGTTTATCTCTATTTTGATCAAATCAGATCGCTAAATTTTGATTTGTTGCGCAATTTTCATGTCCAGCATTTGATTTCTTATTTTTTCGAGTTTAATTCTCAACGAAATTGAAGGTTCGTTTCGGTTAGATTTAGTGTCGATCAACTCAGATGACAAAATTTTTCATCAATTTCACAATTTTGACATTATGTTGTTTGATTTCTCAATTTGATTTGATTTCAAGCTTTTAAGAGGCACATTTGGCAGCAATACCGATCAGGTCAGTATATTCTTATCTCGATCAGTTTAAATGACAAATTCTTCATCCTTTTGCATATATGTTATAGTTTTTTTAATTTATCTAAAAATCAAATTTTTGATGTTGTAGCCTTGATTTACCAGATTTCAATTGTCAATTATGGATTATGATATTAGAAACAGTAATTCTGATTCATTTACGATCTCTCAATTGGTAGAGTTGAATTGTAAATGTTGAATTATGAGATTAGCAATGATTTATGAGATTAGAAACTGCAATTCTGTCATATGAAACCAAATCAACTAAGATTTTACCCGATCAAATGTCATTCATCTATTTTCAATTAAAAATTGTGATTGAGTTATGTTTTTGATAATTGTCATTCATTTATGTTGTAGGTGTACTGCATTTCTTTTGAGAATGACATTATTGGATTAATTTTAACCTTTTATTTAGGTTTTTGCACTTTGTTTAATGAATGATTACTTATTTATATATAATGGAGTAAAGTTTATTGTGGAAAGGAGTATATAATATAGAATAAAAGGTATTAGTTATTTTGTGACATCTTCTATAGTGTATTAATTTTTGCATATGTCTAGCTAGTAGTGTAAGTACTTCACAACAAGAGAGTAAATTATATTTTGGAAATGAGTATATAATATAGAATAGTGGCTATTTATTCTTGTAACTATGTAGTTAGTACTGTAAGTACTTCACAACAAGACAGTAAATTATATTTTGGAAATGAGTATATAATATTGAATAGTGGCTATTGATTTTGGTAACTGTGTAGTTAGTAGTGTAAGTACTTCACTAGAAGGGAGTAAATTATATTTCAGAAAAGAGTATATAATATTGAATAGTGGCTATTGATTTTTGTAAACTGTATAGTTAGTAATGTATGTACTTCACAACAAGGGAGTAAATTATATTTTGGAAAGGAGTATTAATTCATGTTTAAGGGAGCAAATAAAATTAAGAAGGGAGTACATATCAAAGGGATTATATATTTGCTGATATGAGATTATATAAAGGTAATAAAGGATCTTTAAGTATTATGTTGACAACTTAAAGGAATATGTATATGTATTCTATTGTTGCACAATACCATCTTGTCAGGTAATGTACTGAAGGGATTATATATTTGCTAATATGAGATTAGATAAAGGTAATAAGGTGAGTATATATTCTAAAATTGAACAATTTTATCTTTTGCAGATTGATGTTGCTGATGATAAGCGTGTTGTTGCTTACCGTCTGTTAATAGACCCTATAAATGAAGTGAAGCCTAAATTCAGAAATGCAAGTGAATGCGTTCTCTTTGACCTTGAGTGAGAAGATTAAAGTTTGATGCTGCTGTTGGTTTAGTGAATTTCATTTAGTTAATAGTAATGTTGGTATCTTATTTGAACAAGCTTGGATGAAATTTTAATATTGGATGCTTATATGAACTCCTTATGAAGAAGTTTATACTTCGTTATTGAGAATCATATACTCTCTTGTTATATTGAATCTTTATCTGTACAATTTTTTGTCTGTTTGTTAAATGCTAATTTTCCATTCCATATGGAGAAGTATATACTCCCTTACGGAGAAGTATTTACTTCCTTAATATTTTCAATTCTTATCTAATTATTCTTATTTGAAATTCTTATGTTGAATGCTTATTTGAACCTTTTTACGAAAAAGTATATACTCCCGTATGGAGAAGTATGTACTCCTTTACGAAGAAGTATATACTTCCTTAATATTTTCAATTCTTATTTGAATAATCTTAGTTGAAATTCGTATGTTTATTTGAACCTCTTACGAAAAAATATATACTGCATTATCGAAAATAATTAAATCCTTTGTATACAATTATATACTCCCTTGTATTTCCAACTTGGTAGCTCCAACCGACAAAATTTGATTTATTAATAAAGTTATTAAATTTTTTTATTTTATTAGAAAATACATTTATATACTTCTTTGCATTAATTTAAATACTTCCAGTTTTTGAGCGACGTCAGCGCCTCGAAATCGTTGCGCGCTTCTTTTTTGGGCCAGCGGAGTGAGGATCGCGCAGCGCATCTGTTTTGGGCCAGCGTCCCGCGTGGGATGTCTGGGATGTCATTTTGCTTGGATGTCCCATATCAGCTCCGGTTGTTTCGTGACAAAGATAGTTGCTAACTTTTTATCAAGTGCGCCGAAAGAAAGAAAGGAGGAAAAAAAACTGTGATTTAGTGATTATAAGTTTGAACTTTGGATTAAATTAATCAACATGAATGTTGCGTATTATTTATCGAAAATTTATTATCTCTTATTAACACCGGAGGGGTTGCCAAATGAACAATCACATCAACAGCAGCCGACGAGCTAGAAAACAAATAGAATTCATTTAGTTAAAAAGCAACAATGATCCGGATATAATGATGTTCATGATTGATCAGGATCATATAAAAAGGGAACCAGGCACATGCAATCTCCCTCCCTCCCTCCCTCCCTACACTACAATCCTTGCGAGTTGTGACCCTACATTTACTGTACTTTCAAATTCAACAAAAAAACCCCTCATATTTTCTAAAAATGATTTTTTTTTCAAAAGTAATCTTAGTTGATTAGTACGTCGATATCTATACTAGAAAAGTAAATTTAAAATTGATTTATATGTGAATATCACGTATACCCCATAAAAATTAGAAAACCAAATAATTAAAAACTAGCATCTACGGTAAGAAAAAATAGGGTAGCTGGATAAAATTGTCGATATCAGATTGTCCCTAATTAAAGGCCTAGAGGGGGGAATAGGCACAATTTTAGTTTTCTAAATCGGTTTGGTCAATTTTTGTCTTAAACAACAATTTACCAAACACAAGCGATCATACAAGCAATTCAATTAAATGTAAATAGAGAAGAGAGAAAGAATTGACACGCGATGTGATTACAGAGTTCCGATCCACTAGAGAGAGCTAGCCTTAGTCGTACGTCTCCGAGAGTTTCACTACCACGAAAGGGTGCGCTCCATTCAATTTCACCAAGAACGGGACTACAACTTCAAACCGAATCGTCTCGTTACAAGAAACTCGAGGTGGATCGGCCTAACCTCTAATCTAATCGACAACACACTCAAAAGATTGAGGCTCTAAATCAAAACACTCAAGAATATGGCTAGAAGCTATTTAGGTTTGATTTAGGCACACTGATCTCTTTAATTTAGCTAAGTAATGCTCAAATTATCAAGGAGAAATAATCTCAGGTGTTTGGAGCTCAAGGAGAGATATTTAGCAAGATATTCAATCATCAAAATCAGTCCTAGGAGGTCTGATATATTTAAAGGGCGTCAGGAGCTCCAAACCAATCAAATTACCAACTTTGCGTTACACAACGCATAAATATAGCCGTTAAATAAAATAAATTCCGACAAATCCATTAGAGTGTGTCAGTAGTGTTACACAACGCTTGGAACAGTGGAAGTTCAACGGTCAAAAAGTTTGTTGGAGACGTTACACAACGCTAGGTAGTGTCATATATGCAACTCTCCTAAAGAGTTCCGTTGTGTGAGGCAAATCAAGCATTATACAACGTATGGAAGAACAACCTCATTTTGGCCAAAAATCAAGCATTACAAAAATCTAAACTTGCATTGTGCAACAGATGATTTTTGTTCCGTTGTGTAACGTAAAATAGTGTTACACAACGTGCTATTTAGAATGTATAGAAATTCAGCTGACTTGGTCAAAACATTGTGTAACGCAACCAATCGTTGCACAACGTTTGACCAAGAAGTGTTGTGTGACGCATGAATATTGTTTTTGCATAGAGGTTAAGTCAAAGGCGTTATGTAACGTTGTACAACACTATGAAACGTTGTATGACGCTATAACTAGAATTTGAGCATTTTACTTAGAAAAATGAGGAGATTAGTTTAGAAATACAACCATAAATAGTGTATGCATTCTAACTAATTAAGCTCCTACAGACTTGTTTAGTTTCAGCACTTGTGCATCTATTGTGTTTAGCAAATTTTGAGTAATTTCCTAAGAAAACACTTAAAATTGAGAGGTTAGTGATTCTTAGGTTGTTTTGCAAATCGACAAATCAAGGTTTTAATTTGTTTAGAACAACATGAGGTATCAACTTTCATACTCCAACTTACAATATTATTATTTTGTAAAAACTAGTACATATGAATTTTTTTTAAAGTAATGTGATATTTTATAAAATTTAAACTATTTTTACGAAAAAAATTGATTAAAACCGAATATTGATGATTTTGTGAAAATTGAGGGGTACTTATTAATTTTGAAAATACAAGGTTTTTTTTTACTAGAGTATACATGTACAAGATGTTTGTATTTTTCTCATTATAATAATAATAATTATTATTATTATTATTATTATTATTATTATTATTATTATTATTATTATGATTATCATCATCATTATTCTTATTCTTATTCTTTTATTATTATTATTATTATTATTATTATTATTATTATTATTATTATTATTTATTGTGCATCATGATGCTTTTCATTAATTTCTTACAAACTGTAAATCTAATTTAACCAATCCAATCAACATATTGAAATCTTTTACCAAACCAAAAATTATATATATTTTTTTAACTTTTTTTACTATTTATTTCATTTTCTTAAACATGTTATTTTTAGAATATTTTTGTTATAATGTCTCCAAAATGACTAGTTTTAGCAAATTCGAAAAATAATAAAATATATTTCAAAAAATATAAAATTATGTTTGCTATAAGATTACAATACGTAGATTAGATTAATTAAATTAAATTAACAATTTGTAAAAATACAAAAAAAGTTTCATGATGCAAAAAATGTCCTATACATAACGATGCATAATAAATTATCTCTTATTATTATTATTATTATTTTAAAGGAGTTTGGCAGCAGCTGCCAACCCAGGGTGGTGGGGTCAAGTGGGAAGGACTGTCTCTTTGAATTCTCACCAAACCATGCTTGTTCAACCTTCAAAAAAAAAAAAAAAAAACCATGCTTGTTCACGAACCCCATGCTCTCGTTGTTACTTAATTACAACTTTTTCATAGCTTTCCTTTTCAAAACCATTAATTGACAAGCATGCACGTGCACCCGTGAACCCATCTCGATGCACCCAAGATATTCCATGCAATTAACAATGAACCAACTGTGTGTCGGATCATGACAGCCTGACGTTGCCAAACTAATTTTGCTTAAACGTTGACCCTACAAAAGTTTGTTATTGTGAATTTGTAATATTGCTAACTTCTATACCTAATAATATTTACTCTTGAGTTACAATAAAACCTAACCAAAAGTACATATTATTTAAGTAGACACGTACCAACGTAAAGGAAATGCTCCGTGATGGCATATAAACAAGAACTACAGAACAAAAATACTTAATGGCGCGATTTGATATGTGCATGGAACTATGGAAGTATGAAGAGAACTGCTCACCTACCAAATTAATCATCATAGGAACAACCTTGGGAGTAATACAAATATTCACATGAAATTAACTCACTTCTTTTACGAAAAAATAAGTATAAATAGTTATAATAATTCTTCATGAAGGATCCCACTTGAAAATATGAATAATTTTTATAATAAATAAAAATAAAGTTTTAAATATAAAATTTAACAACATATATAAGTATTCCTTATTACAAATATCATGATGAGATTTGGTATATGTTTCGCCATTCAAGTGACTAGATTTGTTCATGATTTAACATTAATTGTTTTGATGTATCACTAATGAAGTTATGATACTCAGATTATAATAAATTTAAATTTAATCAGCATTCTCTCTTCATCTAAGAAGATAACCTATAATTACTTTTTTACATTCTAAGACTAATTTAAATTGCTTTGAAAGTATATTATGAAGATGTTAAGACCTAAGATAAAACATTAATTGTCATTAATCCCACCCCTCTCAATATTATTTACAAACTTCAACAATAAGATGCTATTAATTATATCCCAGTATGAAAATATAAAATTTTAATGCATGGCACCATTCATTGTGTTGCATATATTTTGTAACGTACTTTTGACGGTCTTAGCATGGCTGCTAGAAAACTAGCAATCCGCCACCAACAAACATGAAATAAATAAATTCATCACTCCACAAAAAAATATTTCTCCCATATACAAAAACCAATGAAAATTTACTTACACCGCGCCAAAATGTACAAGAGTACAAGATTGCTCCAGTTCTATTCCATTTCCTCGGAATGTACCCCATTTTTCATTTAAAAATCATAAATCTTTACTCCAATAATCGAGTTGCCATGCCATTTTTTCTCGGAATGTAGCTCCCAATTATTTTTCCTAGAATTTAAAAACCTATCCTATTCCTACCATTGACAGGTCCTTGCTGTGCAGATATCAGCCTCCCATGTTGCTTGTCTCGTACCATCTACATTGTACCTCTCTCTCTCTCTCTCTCTCTCTCTCTCTCTATCTCAAGTCTGAACAATGATCTGAGCAAAGCACTGTTGAGGGGCCAGTGACACCATCTTCTTATGGTATGGTTACCGCTCAGGGTATGGTTACTCACTTGCACCTTGCCTTACATTTGCCTGTAACCAACTTACCCTCATGTGCGAGTAGCATGCAAGTGAGAAAGCTGCAAGTCCAGTTGCATAGTGACTAGTTCTCACTTGAAACTTTTAATTCTTAACCAAAGTGTTGTGGATTCTTTAATTCTTTAGCCAAACAACTGCATACTCTCAAGGCATGTAGAGCCTGTTGCCACACTTGCAACGCCATGCCTCCGGGTAGTATTCAGTAGGGAAGAATAACGTACCGGGTGGGACCGGTACATGAACCGGGTTGCATGGCGTGCACCTACCGCACTTGTATGTACACCGAGGAGGGTATGAACCAGGCCCGGCACTCAACGTCCGTCGAATCGGATACCTGCACAAGCCCTGTTTTACCAACAAAATCATGTTGATGTTACTTTTGGATCAATGTATCAGGAAAACTAATTAATTATATATGAATGAAGTACAATAAGAGTGCTCCCTTCAACCGAATTTGATAAACCAAATTACAATTACAAAAATTGGTTGAATTGTCAAAGGTCTGCACTTCTACCACAGTCCACAGTACACAATTTAATCTACCGGTTGGTATTGTCAACTGATAACAAACTTTGGATCAAACAAGCGGGTCCCACAGTCAGTGGAATGCAATTATAGCTGCTGCAGACTTGCAGCGCATGTTAGCCCGGGCCTGGGACGCATTACTTACAGCGGTTAAGCTGGGAACTTGGGAACTGTTTGGTTCGTACTGGTTCCCCGTTTTCTGATTCTCATGCTAACGTGCACCGCCTAAGAGAGGCTCAATTTTTCTTTTTTTTTGTTATTCTTTGCGTATTCTGTTTTTTATTCAATCATGCATAGAACAAAAATAATCGGGGAGTTGTCAGGCTACTTTTATTCTACTTGGTCTGAATTTCAATGTTGTTTCTCGTTTTTGGGGAAAGATGAGATATGCATGTTTAATGCACTGATCAATTTAATATGATATTCTATCGTTTTGAAGTAAACAACCTATACAAATTTTTAACGTATAAAATAAGAGCTACTCTCACAAGCACAAATAATTAACTGATTTATAAAATTCAGCCTTAGTTAGCCAAAAAGGAGAAAAAAGTACAGAGAGAGGAGTTTTATGGAAGTCATCTTATTGTAGTAGTTAATAGACATAATTTGTCAAAATTGTAAAATTAGTGTTATGTAAAAGTTTTTCATCATTTAGATAACTTGCAAAGAAAATTTAGCTGAAGTTAACCTTTATGTTTTTATAAGAAGGTAATTTTCTTGTTTTGTTTGGTCATTTACTAAATTAAAATATGTATACTTCAACTAAAGATGTTAAAAAATACCTTCATGGCTAAAAATTAAGGTAATTTGATTTGTTTGGTCATTTACTGAATTATCTATAATATACAACATTAAGTAAAGATGTTATGCCCCGTGATCAAATTACTTGTACAAAGTATCAAAATTTCGTATTTGTATATAATTGAATGACCTAAATAGTAGGGAATACCTTGACAATTTTAATTTTGTTATTTTAATGAGCTTTGATATCAATTGTAGTAAGGATCATGTTAAAAGTGTGAATATAAGCTAAGCAAAATTTAAATTAAAGGAGAAAAAAAAAAGAACAAGAATGAGTACCTGCACGTAAGGACTTGATCTCCTTCTCAGACTTCTTACATCTAAGAAAAAGGGGTAAAAATAATGTCAATTGGAAAGTAAATATCACAAAAAAAAATAATTTGGTAAAGTATTATGGGACTTGTTCTTAGATAGTAAAACTTCATAAACACCAGGAGATAGTAAGAGTATTTTTCTCTGTACTTGTTCCATTTTTTACCAGTAAGAAGAATTGAAAGAAAAAGATAACAGTTTCAAAATGAAAGAAAAACCAGTAAATCACCACAAATAAATTCAACAATATCTAGTTAAGGCGACTTAGAAAGTAGTACATGTTTGCACATTGGTACCATACATACTAGTAGCCGTACTTCAGAAGGAAATGTGATACAAAGCAAATAATGTGAAAAAAATTCTTACCTTGGTTAAATAAGCCACTGCTTCTTACAAGAGGAATGGCAACGAGGGATAGAGCAAGTAGAGAGACAATTGCCAAACCAAGAAAAAATTTAGGCAAAAGAGAAACCCATTTCTCTCTCTTCTTTTCACTGATCTCCATGTAAAGAGAGCAATATAAACCAATCTCTCCCTAAAAAGAAAGCCTCTACTCTGCTAAAGAAAGAGGGGAGGTGAAGCCTATACTTGTGTAGCTCTTTTCTTTCTTTTTTCTTTTTTTTTTCGTTTGAAAGGCTCTATTTCTAGCTCTGTTACAGTTCCTCTTTATCTTTCTCTCTTTTTTTTTTTTCTCTTTCTCTCTGATCTGTCAAGAGGTTACTACTTACTGTAGTATAGTGGAAGCAGATCTCACTCAGGCTCAGGCACTCCTTTCCTTCTAATTAACCTCTCCGACAAGACATCCAGTGCAATTTAATACTCTTCTTTCACTTCTCTGATCTTTCTCTTTCTCAGTTTTTCGCTCTCTCGTGCGAAAGCAGAGAAAATAAGTCAGAGAGACACGAGGAAAAGGCGAAAAGACAGGGATGTCACTGCTGGAGTCTGGAGAAGCATAATAAAGCTCTCAGTCAAACTGTCAACACACCCCCATTACATTTGCAAATGTCTTTCGGCTTTTATTCACACAAAAGTATTTTAAGCTCACACACAAAAATGGAATATTTTGAGAAGCAATTCTTAATGAGTTACACAATGCACTGTTAGGTCAAGCTGGCAGCAAAATATGTTTTATATTTATAATAATTTCTTAAATTTTAACAGATAGAAAATTCAAATTAAATATATCTTTATTGTGATTTAAACACGAGGTCTATCAACTACTTTAAAAAGACTAATGCTTCATCATCAGTAGCATTTAATTTGCCCCCAAACAATACAATTCAAATATGTAAATTATATACAGCATACAATATATTTGCAACTTAATTTTTTTTTATAGTATGTTATTACATTTCAAAAATTATTATTCCTTTTTCTATCAAACAAACAGAGTCTACTTTTGGAGCAATATTTTACAAATTATTCTAATTCATGTTTAGATAAGTTCTTCCATTTTAAGTGGTTACTTAAAAAAATGACAGAAGCCACCAATTTTCTATTATAAAAAAAGAAATTTAAGAAATAGAAGACAAAACAAAGAACATTATTCACAAAATATCGAAACTTCCACATATTACATGCGGTCCAACGCTCCTTGTAATTACAATGTTGTGTATGTACTATTTATTATTGTTATAATTGGGTTCGGTAGCTTTATATGAGCGGTTGTTAACTTGTTATGATGGAGCATTCCATTTCTTTAACTTTTTGAGAACCCGTTGGTGAAAATTTCACAGATCAAGTAATTATATGCAATACCACACAGAATTCCCAATGGCCAATGCACAGAGTAGTACGGTTAGGGCGGTCAATACTGTGGCGTTTCGCACATTTATATTCCGTTTCGTTCAGATGGAACAAAAAAGGAAAGAAGAAATGAGTTTCGTTTCTGAAACGAACGGAAGAGAAACGGAGATTTGTAAATGTTACTGTTTCATTTATCGAAAACTAAGCTGAATCAACGGAAAATGAAGAATGAAATAGAAAACGAAACAGAAAATTTTTTCGTTTACTGAAACGGAACATAAATGAAACACATTACCGAAACATAATGAAAACGGAACATTCATGTTCCGTGTCCGTTTCTCACGTTTGACTGCGATAAGTACAATGCATGTGCTTATTATAAGCAGCTTATTTATGCACCCGTATAGTTTCAATTTTACATTTGCACAGTTATGTCCATGAAATGTTCTGAAAACAGGGTAAAAGAGCCAACACAAAAACTATATATCTAAAAAAAAAAGAAATTATTGATTATCTTATATTAAGAGAGACATAATTTGCCAGTTATTACCTTCTCAACTCTAGATTTTTTTTTTAAGAAAGATAAATTGGAGGTCAAGTCTTCCAATTTATTTTTTTAAAATTAAATTAAATGTCTATTAAAAATCTCCAGTCGAGTTTCGAACCAACGACCTTTCACTTAAGATGCATTGTTTTTTGCCACTAGACTAAGAGCTGATTCTCTTCTCAATCCTAGATTTATTTTATTTTATTTATTTTTCAAGGACCCCGCATTTGTTACATGCTAATGTTAACAGTACTTTTTTATTGTTCCCTGCAGCCTTGTCAGTCCAATAATATGCTCATGTTAAGATAGTAATCTTTCTCTATGCTTATATAACATTTGGAAGTATATGCAAAATCCAATCTATTATATTTTGTAGTAATATGAAAATGAACATTTCATGATTATTTATAATAAGAAAGATGCAAAATTTGTCGGTCACCCTCTTTTCAGCACTGAAACAAAAAAGTATTGATGATCCTATACAAACTCTAGCTCTGTTGTACAGCGTTAAAAAAATATCATAGATTTTGGAAACAGAAATTTTAGATTCGCTGACCAAAATCATAATAGACTTGTTATTATTGCTATTTGCATAATCCTTTTTTTATTGCTGGTTTCACGTAAATCACTTGGAAAAAGGTAGTTATGCTTAGAAGTTCTATAAAAACTAAATTAGTAAAAACATTTAACAAGGAAAAGAGTTTTGGGTTTTGTTCTCTTGAATTCTTACCATTTTTTTTTTGAGATAATGAATTGTTACATTAAGAAATTGGAATTGTTCGAAATTTTTTAATTTGAGAAATAATTTTGTTCGTAAAAAATCTCTTGCCACGGCTCGTCAATAGCAGCAGCTTTGGTTGATTTCTTATATTGTCAGTCTTATTTTCTATTTAGCATAAATTAAACCAGTGTTTTCTACACCCTACCAGTTACCGAAAAATTTCGGTATTATTGGCTACCGTAACAATGATCGAAATGGCAGTATTGTGAGAGAAATACCGGAAAATTTCGGAAAAATACCGAGAAATATCGGATTTTGGTGGTCAGCAAGCCGGTAGAGGTGCCGGTATGTTATTGAAAATACTGAATTAAACCCCACAAAATTGCCCACTGAATTAAACCCCACAAAATTGCCCACTCGATACACTACTGAGTCTCAGACAAAAGTACTGTAATTATTAGCGTACCTCATTTGACATTACAGTAAAAATAATTTTACAAACAAACTCTTATACGTAACAGGAAAGAAAAGAATAAATTCCCGAAAGGAAGGAGGAAACACCAACCAAGGAAAACCAAGCAATTAACATAGCCCCTATAGTCCAATCCAGGCATCACTACTTTGACGGATTCAATGTGGCGGGAGGAATGTGTCTCACGGGTTTAATGACTCGGTGGAAAGTGTATATACCAGTAAAACGCACGCGCATCCTCAGCAGTCAAAAAAAAGGACTGCTCCAAGCAGTCCATTTCTTTTTTTTTAAATATTTAAAAAATTTAAAATTCAAATGGAGAATCTAAACCGTTGATCTTGTTAAATTTTACCGGCGATGCGTTTTCATATAAGTTTTATAAAATTTGAAGTTGATTTGATACTAGATCAAGTGGTCAACAAATGAACGAATCTGGTTAGATTAATTCTAATACGTTCATAATTTGGTCACTTAATCAAGTATCAAATTGACTTCAAATTTTATAAAACTTATATGAAAACACATCGCCGGTAAAATTTAACAAGATTAACGGTTTAGATTCTCCATTTAAATTTTAAAATTTTTAAATATTAAAAAAAAAAAAACTGCTTGGAGCAGTTCTTTTTTTGACTGCTAAGGGTGCGCGTCCCCAGTAAAACTCATACCAAAGTATCAATTAAACTCCACTAGGTGCATAGTTGCGGCTCCGCCGCAACCACGACATAGCTTTGTTCGACACAATATACAAAAGTTTGTTTTTTTTTTATGAACTATACAAAAGTTAATTATTAAATATATTTTTGAAGAAGAGGTCAATTGAGGGATAGATAACATTATTTGAATGCTTTTTTTTTTGTATTATTGAAATCGATGTATAAAGAGTAAAGTGAAAATAATTTTTTTACATGTAATAAAAAAGTATGACAAAAAATAAATATAAAAACTAATTTTCACAAACAATAAGACACACGTTAAATGTTACAAAAATATCATAAAAAAGAAATGAAACCATACAAATTAATTAATTGTATGACATGTATCATGATAAAGAAAAAAAAAGAGAATACTACAAACCTATATTAAATCCAAATGAGTACAACGCCGAATCAGCGACATAGATTCTTGGCATAATTAACATTATTAGATAACCTTGAAGAGGCATAATTTAATAGCACATGAGAGTCATATACGTCACTGCCCATTGTTTCTGATAGTATCGGTACTGCCGAAATTATATTATTATAAAGATTTAACCCTCAAAAATTTTAATAGGAACAAAATTTTATTTTTTATTTTAATAAGAACTAAGCAATTACCTACTTATAAAACGCGTTATTCTCTCTCATCTAATTACCCGTTCATAAAAGGAGTAAAAAGCCTTTTTACCCGTTTTATGAACGCGTTGTTCTCTCTCACCTAATTAACCGTTCATAAAACGGGTAAAAAGTCTTTTTACCTTTTTATGAAGGAGTAATTAGGTGAGAGGCAACGTTTACTCAGGAATCCTTGTGTATTTCCTCGGGAATCCAAGCCTTTATATATATATATATATATAGCAGCAGTGCCCGCTCAATGTGCAGATAATTTTTTATTTGATATATTTCAAAAAGTTATAAAGAATTGCGCTACACATGATCTAACAAGGACTTTATTATCAAATGTGTGGGCTAATTGTCATTTGGTAAAAACATACTCTCCATATATGATCTGCTAGACACGTAAAGCATTCAAATCTAAATTAAACACATTTCAATTTTGTAAAAAAAATAAATTCTATTGTGCTAATAGAGAAACTTCGCATATTTGCAGTTTGCTAAAGAAAACTTTCTTTAAGGTTACAAGGTACTATAACAGGCTAATTAAAGTTTTTAGCAAACTTTCTTTAAGGTTACAAGGTACTATAACAGGCTAATTAAAGTTGGCCGAAGGTATGAGAAATCAAATGTGAGTTAACAAATTACCATGTTCAATTAGATTAACAGTAGAATCAGTCAAACATGAAAGAGGAATTTGTTGGTACCTGGCCATGTAATCAACAGCCAACCAGTATTCAAGGGTGCTGCCCTAATTTTTATTTTTAAATTGTAAAAGATGGTGCAGATAATCCACGACATCCGAAATGCTTTGGTAGGAACCATTACATGCAGCAATCAACATACAAAATTTGAATAAAATGTAATTATAGTCTAAATTGGAAAGATAGATCAGTGGCAGCACACAGTACTGGTCAGACAGTATTAATTGCAAATAGTCATCCAGTGCTTGCATTAATACAGATGAAGATAAAAAGTACCAATATTAGTGGCAACTGTGGCAGCAACCTGAGCTCTATTTTCCGTATTCACCAACTTGGCACCTAGCTTCCGTCAACCTCAAACAACATAGAAATCATGATGCTCACCATCTGCTTGCATTACATGCGCCTTCTTCTCAAACTCTATTGCCGCCCTATCGGCAAAGCACGTAATCAGAATGACTCAACTAACAATACAATACAATAATTCAAGTATTATTAGACATGTATATGTATTTTCTGATAAATCCATACCTCTTTTCCTAAAGCTCCCATAGCGTGGTGCTGATCTCCTTAGTCATATATTCTAGCCGGTTGTTCTCAATCTATATGCGGCCCAAGTCTCCCCACATCTCCACCAGCCTTTGCACCATTCTTCTATTTACACGGCCTCACATCATCTCTCCGACCTGAAAGTTTAGGGACACAATACCACAAGAAATTGAAATCATGACTTGAAAGTTGAGAAACAATGAATGGATTGACATGGCAAAGGATTCAGCGAAAATATTAAACCAATTATTTGTAGTCAGCTCACTTATCCTTCAACAAAGATTGCACAAAGAATGAAGGGAAAGAAAACTAAATAAACTAATTCAATTTGCTAGCTAGAGACTTGGAATGAAGGATCTTAAATTGAATTTGCTACTTACCCAGTGGCTGACCTGTCCAGTGACTGAAAAATAGTCATGCTTATCATGCTCAATCAAACAAACACATAATTATATAAAAATCAAGCAAAATTAGAGACTACAATGGAAAAATGTAATCAATAAAAAAAAATGAAAGAATTAGGTTTCCTCTATACCTTAATAACTCATCATTAAGAAAAGTTAATTACTTAAAGAGCTTGCCGAATAACGACTCTCATTAAAAATATAAAGAATGCTGACATAGGTTGCTTTGGACATATTTACCATCAGAATGCAAGCAATTTGACTAATTTAATGTCACTATGGATGACTGGTGGAATACCCTCATAGGATGACTTACACCATCATTGAGGCACTCCGGTCCTCAAGCAACATCTATTGCTATGTTAACCCTCTGATCCTATTTCAATGCCTCATTATTTTCCCCTTTCATCAGAAAATGAAAAAAAAAGAAAGAACAAAATTAAACAAGATTTACAAAAATTAAATAAATAAAGCATTTATAATCTATTAATACAATACTACATCATTTGAGAACTAAATAAAAGAAATAGATTTAAAAGTAAACTTTTAACCATCCAGACCTATGTTGTTTATCAGTAGTTATTTTGGATAAATATTTTGCAATTTGCAAGGCAATCTATTTATCATAGTTCAACATACATTACCATGAACTAAGAAATAGACCCAAAATACCCCTAAAGAGTTATCTATTTTCTATCCATATTAAATACATGCTGAGCAATCAAAGCAGTAGTTCATTAAGAATGGTACCATCAGTATCATCACATAAGGAGGGGCAACAGACTTTTAACTTGGAGCATCATTATTTGTTTCCAAAAATGACTAAATAGGGCAGTGCTAATGAAAGTGATCTAAATTCTCCAGAGAAATTTTGAAGGACAGATTAGTCATTTAAGAAGAAAATATGTTGCTCGGAGGAAAAAAAACCTGCTGCCCAGAGCACTTTCCCATAAGGAGTGTAGAACCAGTTACTCAAAATGAAATTGTACCAATTCAGGTTCAACCGATTAACATATAACTATTAGTTCATTTTAACACCAACAGTTAGTTCATTTTGCAATTACCTGCATGGATGATCGATGTCATAGGCATGGCCTTTTACAATGCTCCATCTCTTTTCTATGTGGGCACCTTGTCAAATTTGTGGAATATCACGCGATACTCTGAAATAGCAATGATATTAGCATGATTGCAAACATTTTTAACAATATAACAGTGTCCGAAGTTACAATGCTTCTCATATAGTCTTTACAAATGATGTACCGTCTTTACAAATGGCAATTAAATAACCTCAAACTTTTGAAAAAGATAAAGAAAACCTCATATAGTCTTAGGAAAAAAACTGACCTCTTCAAATTGTGTGAAAAGAAAGAAGAAGTGATCGAAAACTGACCTACCATTGATTCGTTGTTGCAATGACGACAGTAAAAATCTCGTTGCAGCACGACAAATAAATTTTGATCTTTCTCCTATAGTGTTTGCATCTTATCCAGGGTTTTCAACGACCCAGCAGCAACGGCGACGACAGTGTCTTTGCACCACATAAGGGTAAAAAAACGAAATCAAACAATAAACTAATTTTGGATAATGTGAGCAATCAAAACTATTGAAAGGTAGATTGAATTTGCTCTGATCAATGTTAAAAAGGAAGAAAAGAGAAGAATCCAGATGTGGGAAACCTACCTGAGTTGCAAAAAGATATGCCTTTGCCCCTGAAATCAGAAAGTCAAAACCATGTCAACACCTGATTATCAAATTAACAATCCGACCCTTCGATAACTGTAAAATAACTGATTTCTTCAAGACCCATACCAGTACAGTTCACATAGCTTGCAAATTCAATTATTATTAGTCTATTCAAGTGCCGTTATTAGATAGATTTTTGACAAAGAAAAATTAAAACTAAATAGTTTTTTCATGTTCTTAATTGAAGTAAAAGTGCTATTTACGATATGAAAAAATAAGGTGCAAAAGGATGAATATACACAATCGAAACCTATATTTGTTAACCTGATGGCAGGTATTGCCGTTTCTTGGATCATATATGTGATCACCAACCATTGGAACAATTGGTCGCCTCGGACAACCTCATGCTGCCGCTCCTAAATACTGATCGAGAATAAACCATTAATTGGCAGATATCGATGCCGAGCATGATCGAACAGTGGGGATGTACATCTGACCTAGGAAACCCCTACAAATCAAAATCAATAATCAATAAATGGATTCAAAATTGCAACCCCAACTAAATTCCAAGTATTGACAATCATTCTACAAAACTTTTTTTATATTGTCTCAGATACAAGATTTCGAATTTCTCGAGTCTGAACGATTTATTTGGGAAACAAACGGACAAGAAATTAGGATTTTAGTTATACCTCTGTCAGTGAGGTTTTCGGAGAGTCCGAGGCTAGCGGGGCCAGAGACAGTGTCGATCAAGGCGTTCATCTCCACCTCCAAGGCCGCTCTTCGATCCATCAACGATTTCGTCTTCGATTTCAGATTCGTCGCCACCATTGTCGCAGTCTTGAGAGAGAGATGGCTCGTGGCAGTGATAAGTCTCGCAGAGAGAGATCGTGTGAATTTATGTAAACCCTAGATTTGGTTCAGAGATATCACGGCGGTAGTTCTTTCCATTTTTGTGAATTTTTTAAGAAGAGCAAACTTCCGTAGATGGAAGGAAATAGCAGGCAAGAAATGAAAATTCTAGCGAAATTTGTTGTGGAATTTTCCTTATCTGGCTGCGATGGGGAAGTGAGGAGGAAGGTGAGATAGGGTGTGGAGAAGAGAAGCGCAGTCCTTTTCCCAAAAAGTTGAAAAAAAATAAAACACGAAGACAGGGATCGAACTGCTGAACTGCAACGAAGACAGGGATCGAACTGCTGAACTGCAGCGAACGAGTTCGCTTAAAAACCATCCCAGCGCCTCGCCAGTTTCAGACAAATAGCTATCTTTTTATCTGATATACAAATCCAGACCATAGATCACATTAGATCAATAAAATCAATGACTCATAATTGATGTTAAGGATATGTTACAACCTTTATCTGATTTTTGTTACAACCTTTGTAAGGTACTTTTATAAGTAGTATAGAAGTATAGATATAGATATATCTCAAAGCTTCATGTAGAGGTATTGAATGCAGTCAAAAAAAAAATTAATTTTCTTTTCACTCGATGACTGAAGACGATCCATCAAAACGCATTTATTTTATATAATAATATGATACATAATAAGCTAATACGGAAATGCCATTATATTTATTATAGCACTTATTAACAACTATCAAGTGTTTCATTACGGTTATGCGCTTCAATATTAGTAAGTAGGAAACATAAGTTTTACATCACTAAAATATTTTTTTTTACAATTTCAAAAATAACATTCTTAAATTGCTAATTATAAATAAGCTAGTCTCATATCACTAAAATTAGCTTATAACCTTAATTATTTCTTAAAGCATAGCTAATTAGAAATATACCACTTTAAATCTGTCTTACTTTTTAAAACTAAATATTCTTATGGAATTAAAACACTAAGGGAAAAAAAAGGAAAATAAGATCCATGACAACCCCAAACTCTAAAGTTTTAAAATATTAATTTCAAATACAAAAATTTAATTTTTGAAATTTCAAACTTTAGTTTTCAGAATTTCAAATAAATTTTGAATTTCAGATTTTCAAGTTTCAAATTTGAAAATTCATTGCAATTTAAATTTTAAATTTCAAGAAATTCAAGATAAGAAATTTTAAATTTTAACACGAGGAAGGTAATTTAATTTATTAATTTTAGCATTACATAGAGAGTACTCCACGTTAATTGACATGTAAAAGTTATAAGGGATTGTATAATAATAAAATATCAATAATTAATAAAATAATATGATAAATGGTAATTTTAATTATAAAATTGATACATCATCATTGATATTGACAATTCATATAACACTTTTTATAATTAAATGTAATTTAGTTACAAAACTAAATAAATAACTAACATGTATCACTGGTACAAGTGGTGGCTTTTTGGCTTTAAAAATAAAAGTGTTTATATTTCTTCAAAATAACCAAAATGTAACAAACGTGATATATTTTGTATAACTGAATGGAGATGCTGGGATATGCATAAGATTTTAATAGAATACGGCTGGACGCCAGAAAATTATTCCATTTTGTCACATTTCAAAATTGAACACCTGAGTGATGATTGCTTAATAAATGAGTAAACTAATCAATGACAATCTTATTTTCTGCTGACCATCTTATAACTTTGACATGTCAATTAACGTGGACGGCTGTTCTCTCTCTTCTAATTACCCCATCATAAAAGGGGTAAAAAGCCTTTTTACCCGTTTTATGAACGGATAATTAGGTGAGAGAGAATAACGCGTTCATAAAATGGGTAAAAATGTTTTTTATCCCTTTTATGAACGGGTAATTAGGTGAGAGAGAATAACGTGTTTTATGAGTGGGTAATTGTTTGGTTCTTATTAAAATAAAAAATAAATCTTTGTTCCTATTAAAATTTTTGAGGGTTAAATTCTTTATAATAATAATTTCGGTCGGTACTCACTAGTGTTTTCCAAAATGACATAACACGATCGTGCTGGCATGACACACACACGTGTTAGCACGACACGACACGAGTTCAGAGATTGTGTTATCGTGTCGTGTCATAATTGTGTCGTGTTGGAAGTTTTGAAAAATTGACACGATTTGACACAACACGATTAGACACGCAATAAGACACGAACACAAACTAACACGACACATCAACACAAATTTAATTATTAATGTTGATTATTTAAATAAAATTAATAATTTAAATATAATTTATAATACTACATCATATTATTTACTTTTGACTCATATTGTTCTTATCTAATTATTATTTTTTTTATAAAAATATCAATAAAAAGTTTAAACTTAACAAATAATAATAAATTATTACGGTCCAATAAAATTTTTTCCATTACTTTTAATTTTTTTTAATATTCTTTATTTTAAAAATAATAAAATAATCCGACACGACGTGCCAACACGACACGACACGACTTGTTGTGCCAAAATGCGTGTCGTGTTAGCTCCTTCGTCATTTAGCACGACACTGATGAAGGCCTAGAACCTAAGAATATCAAATAAATTTATAACCTAGAGCTAACCTCACTAGTCCTTTTAGTTAAGCTTTAGAGTCGAACTAAAAGGACAGTACAATTGATTACTAGACTTTACTTCCTCACGAAAGCTAGACAATTAATTTTTAAGAGATTTTGGTTGATTAAATCTAAAGGTGCAAGTAAATAAATGTTTTTGAGTGTTTTAATTATCTAAAATAAATCTAAGTACTTAAAGAGATATTTTTGGTGTTTTAACAATATAAAAGACGTCTTAATGATCATGTTTCACCTAGGTTTGAACTCTAGAACACAGGATTCGTCACTTTCGTGGACAAAATGGTGTTTTTCAAGCAATCACTTCTCTATTCGGTCCGAACAGAGGGTGAAAGTGTGTGGTTTTTGACTAGTTCTAGTATTTTATGCTTTGAGTCATGGTTTGTTGGCTAAACCTAGATTTACTAAACCTCAGCGTTCGCTTGTTGGACTAGAAATCAGTTTAATCATAACCTAACCTAATTAAACCAATTAGACCATAACTTTTGATATAAGCATTAACTAATCTAAAGTTGTTTGTTGAATTTCTTAGGAATATTTAGATGTCATTTGAGCTATCTAAATTTTACACTTTTGGTGTCAATTAATCTCCCCTTTCGAATCTATGATTTATCCCAAATACTTAATTCAAACTAATCTTGTTTATCCTAACTTAGGCTCAACTAAATGCGCCCGTACATCTAGAAGTTGATTAGGAAATCACAAGCAATTCAAACAAGCAATTAATATAGTTCTCAACAAAACAAATCACAAACATATCATAATAAATCAAGTCTCAATAACACATCGAAACCTAAATTACTTCCTTACTCTTAAAACAACATAAATCTAGCCTAACATGAAAGCAAAATAAAATACAAGCTCCATCAAATCAAACAACAAGAGAAAGGAAAAAATAAAACAAGTATCGCTTCTAACTCAAAATACCAAACGTCCAGAGCCGTGGTTGGATTGATTCTGCCGCCGTCGCGCCTAGAATTGCTCCAAAGATGATACCGTGGTCATGCTCTGCTGCAAAAGGTAAAATTCCACGCCTTTCGGAGCGAGAATGGTAGTAGAAAGATTGCCAAAACGTGATAGGAGGTGGGATTTCGTGTATGGTGGCCCCTATCATCCTAGGTAGTATGATACATTTATAGCAGGTCTTGGATGACTTGTGAAGGAGGCTAGGTCCAAAAATCACGAAATCTTGTCAAAATATGGACATTCCTTCATCGAAAACTTGCAGCTCTGTCGGCTCTCTGCTCGGTTCGACTTGCCTTCAACTCGTCCGAGCATAGAGTCAGAAAATGGCTAAAGTGCCAACTCGGTCCGAATTACTGTTCATTCGGACCGAATGAACAGTACTTCGGACCGAACAGTAAACGTGATATTCAGATTTCGGCCTCCACTAGTATTTTAACTATATTTTCGTCATTCGGACTCTGATTGAGGCGATTCAAAAACCGTTGGAAAGTTTAGGATAAGATCTACAATGCTACTAATTCTATTTAGCCATTTTCTTCTCCTAAATCCACCATTTTATGCAATAATTGTGTGTGATCCACCGAGTTCTTCAAATACAATACAAATACCACGGCAGTACCCAAATCTAGACAAATATAGCACAAAAGCACATAAAAGCATAGTGAATGTAATGGTTTGAGCTACCATTTAAGTGTAAAGTCCGGCCAAAATATAGATATAAATATGACATATCAGACACGATTAAAAAAGTAATTCGTGTCAACACGACACGACACGAGACTCTAACATGATCGTATTTGACACGACACACACGATTGGAGATTATAAAAACCGGTCCGAAAAAAATTCAATTTTTTTTTCCGGTGACTTTTTAAGACCGGTCTTAAAAATTGACAGATTTTCTTTTTATCTCCTCTCTTCTCTCTTCATTTTTCTTCTAAGTCCAAACTCCTTTTCGATACTAATCCGAACTCCTCTCCAAATCGAGCCCCTCCTCTCCACCCCTCCTCTTCGATCCTTCCCCTCCTCTTCGAGCCCCTCTTCGCCTCCTCCTTTTCTCTCACTCTCTCTCTCTCTCGCCGACAGCCGCCTCTCTCACCGACAGCCGCCACCCTCTCAATGTAAGTATCTCTCTCTCTCTTTCTCCCCCTTCAACAACCTTTCTCTCTCTCTCTCTCTCTCTCTCACTCACTCACTCCCTCTCACTCTCTCTTGACAGATCCGACAGCAAAGCCGCTGCCTCTCTCTGTCGCTCTCTGCAGCTGCCTCTCTCTGCCGACAGCCGACAGCAAAGCCGACAAGAAGGTACTCTCTCTCTCTCTACGAAAAATTGTATCTTGTCAGCTAATTATAATTTTTATGAATTTTGATATATTTATAATTGTTGTTTTTTGTTTTGATTATTATGTGACATGTGATATATAAATGCATGATTGCTGTGAATGTGAATATTGCATGAATATTATGGCTAGCAAAAATGGGGCTAACCCAAAAATAAATTTTTTTTAATATTTAATTTTTAAGACCGGTTTTTAAGGTTAAAAACCGGTCTTAATAATGAGAAAATTCGGAAAAAAAACAGAACCATATTTAGATCGGTTTTTTATATAAAATCGGTCTTAATGTTATTTTTTTAAGATCGGTTTTTTGTAAAAAACCGATCTTAAAGATGCGTTTTCTTTTTAGATCAGATTCTGTCTGATTTTTACCACCGCCTTTTTAAGACCGGTTTCTTATATATTTTTAACACCACATATTATTAGCACCACCTCCAAACCGGTCTTAAAGACCATTAATTAACAGGTCTTAAAAATAAAAAGTGGCGTAGTGACATACCCCTAACATCAGATATGGATCATTGATTTTATTGATCTATGATCTGGATTTGTATATCAGATAAAAGGATAGCCATTTGTCTGAAACTGGTGAGGCGCTGGGATGGTTTTTAAGCGAACTTGTTCGCTGCACTTCAGTTGTTCGATCACTGCCTTCGTGTTTGTTTTTTTTCAACTTTTCTTTATTTTAAGCGCTCCCGTAACTTTTCTCGCTCCTCTGGGAATTGCTTCCTACACTCTCCCAGTTTAGAGATGCACTCCCTTTTTCTTTGAAAATGACTTAAATGTCCTTGGTGGAAATGCAGTGCAAAAGAAAAAATAAAAAAGAGTGAAGGGCATTTTAGTCCAAATAGGAATGGATCTCCAAGTTTGGACGTGAGGAAAGCAATTCCCCGCTCCTCTCTAGAGTTCGTTCTCCAAAACGAAGCCAGAAATGGAAATTTTGCTGCATCAATTAGAAATCATCGCTAGGTTTGGCGTTGAGCAAAAGTATTAATTTCGCTGCTCCACATTCTGAGCAACCATTCAATTTCCATTAGGGTTACTCATTATTTTTTTCTAATTTCTCCCAGATTGACTCCCATGTCAGCGCGCCTCTGTTGGAGTTCTGTCCTATAAGTCAATATTTAATGACTTAATTTCTTAGTTTATGTTATTGATGATATTTAATCATTTGTTCCTAGAGTTTATTACTGACAGATCATTCAGGTTGAGGATCTGAATTGTAGATCTCTGTGGATCATTCATTAGAATGACAGTAATAAATCTAAATCGTCCGTAATCTTGATAATTAACAAGGAACATTAATTATCATAAAAGATTAGTATGCAAGTTAAGTGATGATTAAGTTCTACAAATCATAGGTAAGGAGTTACCAACTTAATTGCATATGTGTATGTTATTAGAACATAGTACATGACATGACCCAATGAAATAAACATAAGGATTGTATTATGTGTCATTGTTTATTTCATATGAGTTTGATTCTAAGTTTGAGATGGTTCAACTTTTCCACATGAGGATAGGTTCAATAAATATCGTCTACCGTTGATTCCTGATAAGGGCTGCTATACGGACTTTATTTATGTTCTCTTGAATTGTGCAGGGAAAAGTTGTTCATCAAGAAAACCGTATGTCCCTCATTAGTATATCTAGTGAGTGATGATATCTGTTTGGGCCCCTTGATGGAGTTGGATTGTTTGGCCAACTTGTACAATCAACTCTAGATCAAGAAATGTATAATCCGCAAGAATGACACATTCCTATCTTGGATTATATAGTGATATCATGTGACATAAGAATTAGACAAGGAGATACTTTTATTTCTTATGCAGGATTGAGATATTGTAGCAGTACATTATTTATGCGAATTGGGAATCATAACGTGTTGCTAGATACCGCTTATGACTATTGGAATTAAATAGCGATGTAATTCCATGGCCAACGTAGCATAAATCCTCAAAGGGTCACACAAATAGGACTTTAATCACACAGTGTATTATTTATTTATTCGCAGCAGTGTATTGTGAAAATATGATAAGTTGATTAATTAATTATATACCGTTGCGAACCGTTATAATTAATTAAGTCAAAGAGATCATATAGAAATGAATTAATGCATTAACTAATCCCAAAATAATTAATAATAAGTTAATAATTAATTTTGTTCAACACAATTTAATTATAGAAATTAAATAGAGCTTATGGATCTTTATTTAATTAGTAAATTAAAGGCCCGATTTGAGTACAAGAGAAATGTCCATTAATTAATTGAATTAGTGGACATTTAACACACCACAAAATGGACTTGATAGCCCATATAGTGGCTGCCCTAATAGGGGTAAAAAGGTCCCTAAAGTTTGTGGAGTGGTTGGTCTATAAAAGGAGGTCATTTGGAGAGAGAAACCCAAGCCACCATAATATTTTCTCTCCCTCTTCCTCCTAGAACGAAAATTAGAGAGAAAATTTCAGAATTTTCATCTCTTTTTCTTGCTCATTTCCACCTCATCTAGCTCATGTGTTGAGATTTCTCCCTTCTCCATTAATTAAACTAGTTAATTGACAAAGGTAGAAGAGAGAAAACATTGGGGATTAGTTGCTCTCATCTTCCTTGCTAGCACAAGTTGAAAAAGGAGGTGATTAAATTTCTTGGTGGACTCGAGGTGGCCGTCGACGGAGGAGAAGGCGAAGGAGAGCACGCCATCAACTCCCATGCATCGGTCGAGCCTCGCGGATACGATTTCGCGAGAGGTAATCGATTCCTTCTCTTTTCTCATATGTGTGTTAATTGCTTAGCAAGATCCTTTGTGCTTGATGTTTAATTAAGTTAATGAGTAACTAAAATTGAAAATTAAGCACTTTCTAACAGCCTCTTCTCCTCCTTCGACAAGACAGTGTTGCCGATCGAGTCGGGCTTCTCTTTCACAGGGCACAAGATCGACCTTCCTCCATGCATGGTGTCATGGTGTCCGCTCCTCTCCTTCTCCGATGATATGGCCTTGATGCTCTCCTCTCCGTCACTCTGAGATTGACATCGCTCTTGTATCTGCTTTAGAGAAGTACAAGCTGATAATTGTAGGCGATCAATCGGTAGGAAAGACCAGTATTAACACCATATTCATGAACGACAAGTTCGACAACACTTATCAGGTTTGATCCATCATGTTTTTTATCCGATTTATTGAAAATTTATATATGTATAATCGATTCGTGATAGATTAGTATTGCCTCCAGCACTTTTTCTGTTGCGTTTCATTAGAACTCTGTCGCTCCCTTCTTTTTTCTCTTTTGAATTTGGAAAACCAAGCCTCGCTTATGGTCACAACCTTAACCCAAAACAGAATTGGCAAGAGGACCGATTTCTTTAGCTAGGGTTTCACACCGCACCTCCAATTTTCAATTTGAAGAGCAAGTCTATTGTATAGCAGTACTGGTTAATTTAATACCTTTTGCGAATATATATATGTTTGGGCCTTATTGAACATTTTCTAATAGTTCTGAATTGGTGTTACTGAGAAGAGACATAATTGAGTAGGATTTTAGTGCCTGTAGAGCACAAACATTATGCACTGTTAATTTACAATTGCACATCGAATACTGACATCATTATGAGGAACCACATGCATTGTTTAATTGAATTGGGAATTAGGTTTACAAACCTTTTGTGTAGTTAGAACTGATGACCTGATTGTTCTAGCTCTGTACATTTTTCAAATTTGTGATTTGTGATGGATTATAAATGTAAATTTCAGTTTTGTACTTGATACATGTAAACGGTTAAAGGAGAGGAAGTCGTATTTGGTATGGAATGCAGTTGCATGTCTAGGAGTCTATGCAGTTTGTGATCTTGTAAAAGAGTTAATTTCTCCAAATAATTTTGTCCTTGTAAAAGAAGAAGTCGTATTTGATTAGATCCTGCCTCTGTCTCGCATTTCACCTAGGCCCCAGCTATCCAGTTAACATTCCTCCCTGTTCAATCAGTTTTATTTTCACATTTGTTCAAATTGATCATTTTATTCAATCATTCATTTATGTTATATTGTTTTTTGGTTCCAGCAATAGCAAATTGTAAGAGGGTAAGAGGGAATAACTGCTTCGCCGTTAGACAATGTATTCACATGTGTTTTTATCTATTTCCATTATTTATTCAATTAGGAACTTAAAATTCGATGAATTATTTAATTTGACCTGGTTTGTAAAGAGTACTACTTGTTGTAAACACTAAGTACCAGTGGTAAAGAGTATTACTGGTTCGGATTTTTTCTTACTTATTCATGAATTTCCCTTTCTTTTTTTAATATTTGTTTTGATGATTATATCATATTTTTTTACTGTCCAAATTTATAGCACATGGTATGTACCATGTTAACTTCACATACTGAAGAGGGTCATAGTTGAAATCTGCTAATCTAAATTAACTGCATATTTTAAATTTTGAGTGCCTTATATCCTAAATTTGCATGGATCTATAGGCATATCGTTAGAAGAGAAAAGACTCTCTTAGATTGTGTAGTCGTTGGTGGAGGCCCTACTGGTGTTGAGTCCACTGGTGAGTTTGAGTGATTTTATAATGTGTGATGTGCGTCAAAGATACAAGCATGCAAAAGATCATATCAATATCACCCTTATTGAGGATTTGAGGTACATATTTTTGTCATTTTCCTTGTTACAAGTTTTCCAAATTATATATGTAGCTTGGTTACAATTTAATTGTTCAACTTTCGAATTTCAAGCAAAGAAATGAATAGCTGGGTCCATTTGACTCGAAATTGAGGCAGTATGCAGCCAAACACTTGACCAAGGTAGTTTATAATTTTCCAATTTCTGCATGGTATTGTCATACATCTTCAACAAAATGCTTTCAATAATGATTCAAATTTCTCATGAAACAGATTGGGGTCAGCATTGTGAAAGGGATAGTGGAAGAAGTGCATGAGGAGAAAATATTGTAAGTGGATGGGACTGAAATACCTTATGGCCTTTGTATGGTCCACAAGTGTGGGCCCGTCTAAATTTGTAAACCAGATCAACCTCCCAAAATCTCGTGGAAGGTTTGTGAAACAATATAAACTAAACAAAATAGAGTTGTGGAAAAGTTTGGGAAAAATTTTACCATTATCATCCAATTTTCTCATGTTTGTGTCATAGAAACAATATATAGGTGGTACCGTACAATAGGTTTCTACTTATCTTCATTTTACCTTGTATAATTTCTTTTCTGCATTTTCATTTGTTTATGTTTCTACTTATCTTCATTATTTTGATACAGGAGATATTGAGTCAATGTATTTTATTGAAGCTCTTGGTCAATTCTCATATTGTGTTAGTAAAACTTCTTTCTACCTTTTTTTCCTTAAATTTGTTGTTATAATTTTCTTGTGACATTTTTGGTTAATATTTTCAGGGTAACTTCTGCTTGGTTCATGTTAGTCTTGTGCGAGTTTTGAATGTTGTTGGTAAACAAGTAAAACTTGGCACATAATTTGAAATTATTTTGATATTTTTATAATGCAAATTTTAATCTCTGTCACTTATCCAATTGCAGAAAACAAAACCAACACAGTACAGTGTAAGATGTCTGGGGCTCACTCCAAATATCTTGGCTTGTCGTATTGCTAAGGTGAACATTTTAGCAGATAATATTATTTTCTATTTTTTTATTTGAAGAAAAATTAACCTTGCAGTTTTGTTTTCTAGCACGTTTTCAGGTGCTAGATGATAATGTAAAACAGAAGCTCTCCTAATTATGTCATGTGCCGGTAATATTTTATTCTTTTATTTAATCTCTCGTGTCAGTGAATTCTGGGACATCGTGTTTCTTTTCTTCATGAATAATGTTGTTTTCAGGTGCTAGATGATATTACATATATGCTTTAATAATCGACGACCTAAGCAGGTTGTTTAACAGTTACCTATAGCTATTTTAATTAGAGGGTCGGCTTGCTTTCGTTATCGTCAACGAGGCCACTGGAGAAGCAATCAAATACTGATCCCTTAGGGATTCCCATCCATATGTTCATTTTATTTGCCTCTTACTATTTGATGTAGTTTATTTATTTATTTTTTTCTTTTATTGTCCTTATTGTAGATTAGAATGGAGTGCAAAGAACATAAAACATGTACCTTGTCAAACTGAGTTGTTTTAAGAATAAAGGGCTCGTTTGGATCGTATGGGAATAAGGAAGGAATAAGGATTTTAGGAATAAAATATTAGAAAATGTGTAACTTTATGAAGAAAATATTATCTAGGAATAAGCTATTCCTAGGAAGAAACTATTCCTAAGCAATCCAAACGCCCCCAAAGGTTTCTACATTTTGATAGGGTAAATAACAAACCTTATTTGGGTTTTTCAAAGTTAGACCCTATTGGATTTTTTTTTATAGGGAAGATTTTAAACACGGACCTTGTCAAACTGAGATTTTTTTTTTTTGGGGTCAATGTGAGTTCTTGCTTGTCGACCTTCTAACAACAATTATTTTTATTTATTGTGCAAGAAAAATTGGACCATGGGAAGCACAGTTGCCTCAGGATAGCTAGCTATTATTATCTGATATTGCTACTGCTCTTGAATACCTTGCTTTCAGGAACAAACATGCTTCTCAAGGCAAATAATGTATTAGTCTTTAAGTTGTATGAAAAATGGGAGATTTAACTTGTACCTGTAGTTGTCTTGTGTAAAATCTCAGTATTAATGTTGTCTTTGAAGTTATTTGGGTATTAAATTGTTAAGCACGATGTTGATCAAACGATATAAATCAATCAGAGTATATCAAAGCAAATAACGAAGCAGGAACTAACACTCTTTTTGAAGGATGTAAGAATGGAAATATTAATATCAAATGAATTAAGGAACTGATTTTAGTAGTGTTAGCAATATCTATTAATAATTAAGAACGAGGATAGAGTTATAGTTTGTCATTGAGATATCCAAAAGAAAATGATATGCAGTTTTTTTTTTTTTTTTTTAAATGAACAATGTAAGAACATCAATAATCAATTGTAAATTCTTAAATAATTTTTTTATTAAGAAAATATTAATTTTTATAAAGTTATTTTTTAATATATCCACACATTGGGTGGGCTTTCTGCTAGTATAAGATATTAAGGTGAGAATTCAAGCGTGACAAATTATCGTGCAAGACTGTTCATTTTTGCTTCTCAATTTTTCAACAGGTCAAGCTAAATTAATGCTTAGTCTTGACTCGAATGCAGTATTATTGTAGAAACAAAGCAAGACAAAAAAAAAAAACAAAATTTTTTATTTGCATCACAATAGAGTACTAAAATTGCTAGGTAATCTTTCCACATAATTAATCAGTTACAACACAAGGGTTAAACTTGCATGCAAACATAAATAAATCACTTATTAAAAGAGAGAAGAAATTAGAAACTTGCAATACCAACTGGTCATTCGGGTAATCGTTTTTCAAAAATAAAATACATAAATGTATTTGGTTGCACAAAAAAATAAGGAATAAAAAAGAAAGAATACGGAATGGGCATAATCAAACAAGGGATAAACACAAGTATAAGCCTTATCCACTCTTCCTATAGAGATGTTATAAGAAATGACCTTCTTATCCCCTCTTCCCTCTCCCTTCTTCCCTACTGTTGGTGCAAAATTCATTGTTTGGCAAAGGTGTGAACCTGAACAAATCTAGTTCTAGTTCTAGTTCTATGATTTTGGGGTATGTTTGACATTGGTTGGGAACTGGTAGTTCACGAACAAGGGTTGGGAAGTGTGAACCAAACTTGGGACAACAATTCACGAACAAGCGACTGCGCTACTTTTTGGGCTTGTTCTCAACTCTAAGATTTTGGAGAACTAGGAAATGCCAACACGCAGTTCGTGAACTGCTAGTTCATGCTAGTTCACAGCTAAAATGTGGAATATGAGATAACAAAATATTTTTAAATAAAAAGAAATTATCGTGAACTGCTAGTTCATGCTAGTTCGTGAATTGCTAGCATGTTATTCCTTGTTCGTACCTGTTCGTTGTGATGTTTGGTGAGAGCCGAACTAGCTAGTTCGCGCCTCTCATATGTATTTTGTTGACATGTATCTTTCTGGCACTTGTTTTTTTTTTTTAAAAAAAAAAGAAGAAACAAATTGTTGGCACAGTGGCACTTATGTTTTGCTAGTTCATCTGATAACAAATCGCACAGAAGTGCCATACTGCGGCGCAGTTTTTTATTTTAAATGCCAGTGCAATGATTGAGATACTCAATTCTATGTTCAAAATTCTTTTAAGTGTAATTGATTTGTTTAATTGTCAAAGCACCAATTTTTGTTTCTTACAAATATGAAATATATAAACGCACGCAAAAACCAATCATCTACAACCTAGTTTTTCTTCCTAATGATGAGGAGACCTTTCATAAAATTGTTCAATATTATTGCACTAGCTAGCCTCTATCTAGTATCTCTAAATAAATAAAAAGAAATTGTGGAATATGAGATAACAAAATATTTTTAAATTTCAAATGCATACCAGTTATTTTTTTTCAGTGCAAGTTACTGTTCTAGCTAAAAAAGGGGGGGGGGGGGGGTGATAAAATTTTTTATGCTGATTTACCATACAAAATTTATAAGATTCTGATAACTTCCAATTTCTGTACCAATTGATGTTTCATCAGGAAATCCTTATTTTAGATTAATAATAAAACTAACTATCTTCTTTTTTTTTTTTTGGCAAGTAGCCAATATATAGGCAATATAATACAGTAAAAACAGTACAAGCCATGAGTTCGAAGTAGGCCTGTCAACGGAAACCGTTTCACCGTTATGCCGTGACGTAAAATGATAAAGGAACGGTTAGTGACAGCACGAATCGTGGCGTTTTCAGTACTGGAACGGCAAACGAAATAGGGAGTGGAACAAAATAGCACATGCCGTTTACTGAAATTGTATATTTTCTCCATGCCGTTTAACGAAATGATTAACGGAAGGCTGAAATGGTGCTGTTTGGTCAGTGACACAGTTAACGAAATATCTTTTCCGCCACGTGAACATCACGTTTGACAGGCCTAGTTCGAAGACTAAAAAGAGCATTAAAAGCTGAATCCGAATTTGCTGTTGCGCGACAAATGGTGTAGCGCACGTACGAGCCGTCTGATCTTGATCGGACGGTTAATTTTTTACGGGCCTATCAATCTAGGTTACATGCACGGGGCTCCCTTGTCCATTGGATCTTGATCAGACGGCCAGCATGCCGCGCTACACCATGTGTCGCGCGGCAGCGGATCTGAATTTTTAAAAGCTAATGAGGAAAGAACTATTCAATGTAAAAACCAAAAAACTAAACTCCACGTCAGTGTGTTACTTGAATCTACTCAAGTGGGGACATGGAAATATCAAATATGATCAGGAGGAAATCACCAATGATAAAAATTGTCTGATTACAAGAACTGGTAGCTTGGTATGGGCCGTATGGCGCGTCAGAAAAGGCTTCTGTGTCTTTGTTACGTCTTATCACATCAACCATCAAATCTCATATCCACTCCATTTTCATTAAAACAAGACATATCCATTACTTCCTCTCTTAGCAAACGTACAAGAACAATCAGCACTCAGTAAAACTTGATTGTTCTCCTTTTGGGCATAACAGTAAACTTTACAAAATTGTATATATAAAATAATACAAGGTACACTTTCATTCTTTAACTAGACCAAGGTATATAATTTGGAGGAAGGTAGCTTCATCCACCAAAACAGCGGAAAAGAAAAGTTAAAGAAAGAACCAAATCAAAGCCCACTTAATGGGCTGTCTGAAATTTGGGTCGAGGCCGAGCGTATCTGCATCAACAGAACCAAATTAAAGCCCACTTAGCCCCAGAGGCCCCGAGCAAATGATAATTTTAGACCGAGAAAATTAAATATACGTTTACTGTTCATTCAAATTTCAAAAATCAAATAAAAAATTTCAAATTTTAAAAATAACGTTGCAAGATCGGATTCATGGAATCCGATTTAAGTTTTGATCGGATTTTCGGATACCGATCAAAGCTTAGATCAGATTCCAGGAATCCGATAAAAACTCTTCCATAAATTGTGTCTTTAAAAATTAATTAAATATTAAATTAATAATTAAATATTGTTATGTGCTCAAATATTAATTAAAATAATATAAAATATTAATATTTATTTAAAAGTAATATTTTTTTAATATCTATTAATAGAAAAAATTAATATTTATTTAAAAGCCTCAATAGATGAGGGGAGGAAGAGTCATAAGAACTTAAGTGGGATGACGGGGCGGTCTACTAGAAGAGGCTCCAGAATGAGCGAATGCACGATAAGAGAGGTGTGAATGAGTCATTTAGTGGGGTACCGTATACCTAGTAATAAGCATCAGCCTGACTAAGTATAGAAGGTGTAGGGGTAGAAGTAAGGGGCTGGCTCCCCATGTGTGGATGAGAATGGCTGTACCCCTTACGTATTGAGTCTGAGTCTGAGGCTGGTTGTACCCACCTAAAAACTGAGTCTAAATCTAGCTGTACCCCCCTCTGAGTACGGTGTTGGCACGGCACGACATGACACGAGTACAGAATTTGCACGACACGATCGTGTTATCGTGTCGTGTTGACAATCCTGAAAAATTAACACGATTTGACACGACACGATTCGACACGCAACACGACACGACAACACAAATTCAATTGTTAATATTTAAAAAATAGCATCATAGTTAATTATTATTAATAATATTATTAAATATGACTATTAAAATTAAATATTACTATTAATATTATTAAATATTACTATTAAATATAGTTTTAACTGAACCAATTACATTTCGATAATTCTTTTCAGATATATTCAATTTATTTGGTTCAGTCTGGTTTTAAAATTATTAAAATTTGAATTTTGATATATTTTGATAATTGAATATTGATAAATATTAATTTGGTTCTTCGAAAATTAATTTGATAAATATTTTGATAATTTTGATATATTAAAATTTAAATTTTGATATATTCAATTTAGTTGGTTCTTCCTGTTGGAGTTATGTCCTAGAAGTCAATATTAATGACTTAATTTCTTAGTTTATGTTCTTGATGACATTTAATCATTTGTTCCTAGAGTTTATTACTGACAGATCATTCAGGTTGAGGATCTGAATTGTGAATCTCTGTGGATCATTCATTAGAATGACAGTAATAAATCTAAATCGTTCGTAATCTTGATAATTAACAAGGAACATTAATTATCATAAAAGATTAGTATGCAAGTTAAGTGATGATTAAGTTCTACAAATCATAGGTAAGGTGTTACCAACTTAATTGCATATGTGTATGTTATTAGAACACATTACAGGACATGACCCGATGAAATAAACATATGGATTGTGTTATGTGTCATTATTTATTTCATATGAGTTTGATTCTAAGTTTGAGATGGTTCAACTTTTCCACATGAGGATAGGTTCAATAAATATCGTCTACCGTTGATTCCTGATAAGGGCTGCTATACAGACTTTATTTATGTTCTCTTGAATTGTGCGGGAAAAAGTTGTTCATCAAAAAAACCGTATGTCCCTCATTAATTCACTTAGTGAGTGATGATATCTGTTTGGGTCCCTTGATGGAGTTGGATTGTTTGGCCAAATTGTACAATCAACTCTAGATCAAGAAATGTATAATCTGCAAGAATGACACATTCCTATCTTGGATTATACAGTGATATCATGTGACATAAGAATCAGATAAGGAGATACTTTTATTTCTTATGCAGGATTGAGATATTGTAGCAGTACATTATTTATGCGAATTGGGAATCATAACGTGTTGCTAGATACCGCTTATGACTATTGGAATCAAATAGCGATTTAATTCCATGGCCAACGTAGCATAAATCCTCAAAGGGTCACACAAATAGGACTTTAATCACACAGTGTATTATTTATTTATTCGCAGCAGTGTATTGTGAAAATATGATAAGTTGATTAATTAATTATATACCGTTGCGAACCGTTATAATTAATTAAGTCAAGGAGATCATATAGAAATAAATTAATGCATTAACTAATTCCAAAATAATTATTAATAAGTTAATAATTAATTTTGTTCAACACAATTTAATTATAGGAATTAAATAGAGCTTATGGATCTTTATTTAATTAGTAAATTAAAGGTCCGATTTGAGTACAAGAGAAAGGTCCATTAATTAATTGAATTAGTGGACATTTAACACACCACAAAATGGACTTGATAGCCCATATAGTGGCTGCCCTAATAGAGGTAAAAAGGTCCCTAAAGTTTGTGGAGTGGTTGGTCTATAAAAGGAGGTCATTTGGAGAGAAACCCAAGCCACCATAGCCTTTTCTCTCCCTCTTTCTCCTAGAACGAAAATTAAAGAGAAAATTTCAGAATTTTCATCTCTTTTTCTTGCTCTTTTCCACCTCATCTAGCTCATGTGTTGAGATTTCTCCCTTCTCCATTAATTAAACTAGTTAATTGACAAAGGTAGAAAAGAGAAAACATTGGAGATTAGTTGCTCTCCTCTTCCTTGCTAGCACAAGTTGAAAGAGGAGGTGATTAAATTTCTTGGTGGACTCGAGGCGGCCGTCGACTGAGGAGAAGGCGAAGGAGAGCACGCCATCAACTCCCATGCATTGGTCGAGCCTCGAGGATACGATTCCGCGAGAGGTAATCGATTCCTTCCCTTTTCTCATGTGTGTGTTGATTACTTAGCAAGATCTTTTGTGCTTGATGTTTAATTAAGTTAATTAGTAACTAAAATTGAAAATTGAGCACTTTCTAACACTTCCTCCCCTCATCTAGTGCGGCTTTTAAATAAATATTAATTTTTTCTATTAATAGATATTAAATAAATATTACTTTTAAATAAATATTAATATTTTATATTATTTTACTTAATATTTGAGCACATATTATGTAGAGACTTGGAGCACAATTTAATATTTAATTAAATTTTAAATTATATTTAATTAAATTTTAAAGGCACAATTTATGGAAGAGTTTTGATCCGATCTAAGCTTTGATCGGTATCCGAGAATCCGATCAAAGCTTAGATCGGATTCCAGAAATCCGATCAAAGCGATTTGTAGGATCGGATTTCAGGAATCCGATCTTGCAATGTTATTTTTAAATTTTAGAATATTTTTATTTGATTTTTGAAATTTGAATGAACAGTAAACGTATATTTGATTTTTTCGAAATTTTAGACCTATTACCTTGACCTCAATTAATTAATTGAATTAAATTTGGAGGAACTTTTAGAAGGAAAGAACAATGAGAAAAAAGAAGAGAGAACAGAATTCTCTATCTGCATCAACATAATTCTCTGTAGTGTTTACCAAACGAGGCGGGGTGGGACTGGGCGGGACGGGGCGGTCTAAGCCGCGATGGTCCACGAATTATGACGGGGCGGTTCACCACGGGTTGACGGGTTATTGCGGTCCATCCTAGAAATCTTGATCCAAACCCGCGCTAAACCCGCACCATGCAACCCGTGCGGGTTATCGCGGGCCGGGATGGGACGGTCCAACCTGCACCATGTAACCCACATTTTCCATAACATATTTTTTTCCTTTTTTTCCGGCTGTTGAGTTAGTATTTTTTTCGTAAATTTTTTTTTTTGCCGTTTGGAGTTGTATTTTTTTTCCGTTTCTTTTTGTTTTTGCAGTTTTATTTTTTTTCATTAATTTTTTTGGCTGTTTTATTTTTTTCCGTCACTTTTTTTTGCTGTTTAGAGTTGAGTTGTATTTTTTTTTACTGTTTTATTTTTTTCGTTACGTTTTTACTTAAATTTGATTTGTAATTTTTTTAATAAATGAACAATTCAAATATAATTATATAATAAAGTTACACTCCTTTTTTCGAGTTTAGTGCGGGTATAAGATGAATTTAGTACGGATTTGAGACGGGTTCACGGGACGGGACGGTCCGGTCCACGGGTTAACGCGAGGCGGGTTAACGCTGGTTTTTTTAGGAAGGACGGTCCAAACCCACAATAAACCCGCCCCGCGTTAACCGTTCGCTCCATCGCGGTCCATTGACGGCCCGGGGCGGATTTAACATGGGGCGGGTTCGACCTGTCGGATTTTTGGTAAACACTAATTTGTCCATCTTATATCCTTTCCTTCTGGGTTCAATTTGTGCAAGCAACTAGATGCAATACCCCCAATGAACAGTTTTTCTTAAGGTTAAAAAAAAAAAATTAAACTCTTGAAATATCCTACCGGACCGACCGGTTCAACTGGAAAAACGGAGAACCGGACCCTGAACCGGTAGGGTAAGCTTAGAAAATCGGAAAACTTGTGAACCGGGAAAAACTGAAAGAGAACCGGATAAACCGGAAAAATCGGATGAACCGTTATTCGAACCAGCATGTAAATCAGTGAACCAAACCATTAAACCAGTATTGAACCGGCCAGATTATAGAAAAATTGAATTGCTTGCGCAGGGAATCGAACACTCCCTGTTTGACAGCCGGTACGGTGCGGTATTTAAAACATTGCTCTTGACAAATAAACATCTTTCATTAATTGGATACTATAGCTGAAAAAAACCCAGTTATGTATACTCATAAAACAGTATCTCTGTTTTGTATATGCACCCACTTCCTTTCATCATACACAGGAATAATTAATTGTGTTCATAAATTGTAACAAACTATATATATGTGATTTATTCCGACAAAACCGTCATTGAGGTCTCTGTATTTCTTGAGATCAAACATGTAATTCAAAAATTCCATCAACATTTACGAACATATGCTTTCATATTTCATACTCCAACACATGCTTTCTATAGTTCTTTTTTTCTTTAGTAAATTGAAACATGGAAATGATTATATTATTTAAAATACTGGTATGGAGAAAATTAATTAAAGAAGTAGTATGAAATCTATTCTCGAAGAATAATAATTAATGCTAGACCGCAGGGTTGGTGCAGAGATGGTTTGAAATATTGTTAGCTTTGAGTTAATGGTATTAGTCGCTTGTTGTTCGATTTGTACTGTTTAAGTACCGTTCGTTTTCATTTCTTGTTTGAGAGTGTTTTTTCCTGTCAAGGTTCACATTTGCAATTGAATTAAAATTTCTTGCTTGAGAGTTGACACTGTTTTGGTAGGCTGATAGCGGCACCTGCCTAAAGAAGTCATGGTTCTGAGTCTTCTGACATGCGAAGGTGCCAAGTCAGAAAATTCGGTGCAATTTGCAAGATTTTTCGCAAGTTTCAACGCGCAACAACAAAATACTTATTCTTTTGGGGTGTGTTTGGATGAGCCTTGAATAAGGAATAAGAATAAGGAATTTCGGTATGCGTACTTGTCCATATTCCTTATTCTTATACCATGGTTTTGTTAGTATAAGAATAAGGGCCCAAATTCCTTATTCTTGTGTTGTTTGGGTTGCACAAGAATAAGAATAAGCACGCATACCGAAGTTTCTTATTCTTATTCCTTATTCAAGGCTCATCCAAACACACCCTTGTACTCGGCGCATGTAGCATATACGAGTCAATACTTGACCCCAAAACGCAGTAGCGAGTCCAGACTTTTTTTTTAGTATGGGCACAATAAAATATTATTAAATTTAATACAAAATAAAAATAGTATTATTAATAAAATATTAATTTTTAAATTTACTTTTAAAACAAGTTATATTGTTTTTCAAACGAATAATATTCGTAAATAATTTTATTGTCATCAAATTAACTATTTTGATTGTAGGGTTATATTCAATTTTGCATACACAGTAACTATATCTGTATTGTTTTCCATTAATCTTTTGCTATATTAAGAGAATTAGGGAAAAAAACAATGTTTTGTGGGGCTTACAAATCACCTATTCTTTTATCTTTTCCCGTGTCTTCATTGATTGGATCAACGAAATGCCAGAAAAGAAAAACAGATTGGATTGCTAAAAATTCAATTTTAAGGTCTAAGTGTAGGCACAGTCAAATATCAAGCCTAGGCACCCTTTGAAATACGTATATGAGAGCCTCTATTTTTGAAAAACCCCTTGCCTCTTACTGGCCTCGCCACTGCCAAAACGCATGCATTTCCGTTGCCAATAAAAAAAAAAAAAATACATACATTGCTCCATTTGTTACGGCCAATTGTGCTTATCCAAACTGTTATTTTCAATCAACTTGCGGTGAAATAGAAAATTAGGTGATTTTTTAATATTTAAAAATTTTAAAACTTGCATATTCTAGCTCCTCCCTATTGTACAGAAAAACTTTTTATTTGTTTTTCTAATTATTTTTTCCTCTGTATTGTTGATTTGTGTTGTTTCTTACAAAAGTGCAATGATCGATCTGTAAATATCACAAAATCTTTTGTCATTTAAATTATACTTCACCCCTTTTGTAAAAAAAAAAGAAAAGAGAGATGAATAAAAAATAGCAATTTTTGTGTTTTCTTCAAAACCGGGCTTTAAAAAAATTACAAACCCATTCCATATCTCTGAACCAACTACGATGAAACATTCACGAAAGCAATCGTTAGTTAAATAGGATGGTTCAATTACCTTCAAATTTGATGCCTCCGGCATGTAATTATTTTTAGAATTTTAATAACTCTAAATATAAAGTGAAATAGAGATTTAAACATTTGATGTAGAGTTGTAGACTATAATATTCTTCCTATAGATATATATAGGCTGTGTTAAGAGTCCATCAGAATGTTTACTTACGTGTGCCCATAGGCATTTGAATTTTTAAATTTCAGCTCTTATTTACAAAAATAAATACTATAATTATATTACATTTAGTTTTAGTTTATTACTTGAATTCAACATTTTTGTTATAAAATAATCATAAATCAAAACATAATTGTTGAAAGAAATATAAAATCGTTTTTAACCTTCTCATTATTAATTAGCTTCTCCTTCAATGATAAGGCTTAATTTCGGTCATATATTTATATCTTATCTATGGAATTGTCATTTAGATCTCCTGCATTAATAGTGGACTGCCAGGTGGTGAACCATATATAAAATATACAAATGAGAAATATGTTAAATTATTTTGAACATGATTCACATTTTTTATAATAATTTACGAGAGATCGATCTGAACTATTATTCTATATATAGATGGGAAAAGAACATTCAAAAAGAAATTTCAGGTGTGCAAAATATTTCAACGCATAACTCATGATTTCAAACTATTTAAAGCATTTACGCAACGGCGATGAAATGCTTCCCAAGTGCCAACACATGCATTTGACTTGGATGGTGCGGTGTGATATTAATTAATTGGCGACAGGGCTTCACAAGAGCCTCTGTTTGTTAAAAAGTGGAGATCCCCTTGTCTCTTTTCTTGAGGTGATTCACACAACCTTCAACTAATTAATATTAATATATAAAAAAAAGGCGGTTCATACTTTTATTCTCTGCTCACAAAACGTGTTAACTAAAATTTGAAAACTTAATGAATTATTACAATCATAACATATATACATCTGACATGTTGTATGGAAAATGCTTATCACATGTTTTATTACAAAAAGGAAAAAAAAAGAAAAGAAAAATGTATATGCTTTGGACATTTTTTTCCCGAAGTAAATCATTAATACTAAAGCACAAATATACTAATTAAGGGATTCATCCGCATGCGTTTTAATTAGTAGATTTGTTGATTAGTACGTAGTTAAGATATAAAGAGCAGCTCCCGAAATGGAACATATGTATGATTTGTGTATGTGAGCTGTAAACTCTAGTGTTTCATTTTAATGAAGCGGGCGTTTATGCCTTTTTGTCAGGGGAAAAAAATTAAGGCTATGTTTGGATCATCTAAGAATAAAATTAGGATTAGTTATTCGGAGTAAAAAATATTATTCCTAAACGATCAAGAATAAGCCTTTTGTGATCTAGAGAGTTATTTTTAAGTGGTCCAACATCTAGATTAAATTTTTATTCCTAGAGTGTTTGGATCATCTTCTTAATGCGGATTAAGAAGTAGTTGGGACCACCTTTTAATCCGGATTAAAAAGATGATCCAAACATTTTAGGAATAAAAATTTAATTCGGATGTTGGACCACTTAAAAATAATACTATAGATCACAAAAAGCTTATTCTTAATCGTTTAGGATTAAAATTTTTAATCCCGAATAACTAATTCTACCCTTAATCTCATATGATCCAAACAGAGCCTAAGTAATTAATTAGACATGCTAAATCACAAAAAGAAAAAGGTATATGCATTATGTAATATACATGCATCATAAATAGCTCTTGTCTATTTTTGGCACTTAATTGACTTTAAACGCGGTTGAAGAATTAAAGTGGTTTCACTAATTAATAAGGGATTACCTAAGAGTTTCATCTCTAGGCTGTCTATTTTAATTTGTATATATTGATATTGAACAACTAAAAAGGCTAATAAAAATGAGTTTGATAATGAGATAAACTGAAAGATTCAGTGTACCGTTTGTATTACTTTACTCTGCGTAATGCATCTCTTATTGCCATGCACTATATAAAAAAAAAGGAATTGTTTGTTTAATTATACTGTGAAGATAACTTTCTAGTGCGCTATTTCATCCATCTCAATTTAAAATATGCATTGCAGAGGATTTGTATTTTTTGACGTGTTGAAGTCTTTAAGACGTGCATGTTACGAATTAGTTGGAGGCCTACAATACACAAGTCAAAACCTCTTAGAAAAAACAAACTTGTAATCTCATCAGCAACGTTGCTTTCATGCCAATCTTTTCATATACTACTTTTTGACTCTCACCAAGCTTTTAATTTACATCTTTCTCGAAAATAAATTAACAAAAAAGGATTCAATATCGATCCGCCCATTTCGGTGCTAAACCAAACTGAAATTGTATCAAAAGATCTTGCGCATTGATCATTAATTGACTGAGATCCATCACCAAATTTCAGTGCCTTTTGACCCTTGCCAAAAAAAAAAAAATTTCGGTCAATATGTTGAAATTGAAATTTCGGCGAAATTGATAACACAGTCTCATCCTCTGTAATGCTATAAAGCCAACACATCTCTGCACAAACTTTTTCTAACAAATCAACCTCTTGTTTCTCCATACATCCATCTTTCATGGCTACAACTTTGAGAAACCCAAAACCCTTCTACACTTGCTTCATTTTGATCCTTCTGATTCTCATAATAACACCACCATTGTGCACTTGTAGACCCATTGCTGATTCTTCTCAAGTGCATTCAAGTTCTTCTCAAACTAAGGAGATAAAGAAGGCAGTGATGGAGAAGTATAAGACGTTATTGCTTAGCATGTTACCGAGAAGCAAGCCGCCGCCTTCTGGCCCAAGCCGAGGGACGAATGAGAAGAACACATAGCTACCTCGTTCATTAAAGAGTTCTTAAATGTTGCATAATTGTATTTTAGTTAGTTAAAGAAACAAGGTTAATTTTGTATATTAGGTTGTTACGAGACATTTAATGTCTGACATTTTATTACAGAATACAGACAGGAGATATAGCTGATGTAATTGTGTATAAAATATAGCGCATTTATAGAAGTTTTTTTCCCTTTTTCTGGAGGATATTCTTTATTGAATATTTCAACTTTTCTTTTTGCTGTGTAGTTCCTTTATTGTAGTGGTTGTATACTGGATAAGTAATTCCATTGAGTGGCCCTTATTTTGTCGAATTAATTGGAACTGAAAACAAAAAGAAATTTCAATTAAGAGATTTTGTCTAAGTACTTGAATGTTTTGTCACTTTCCAACAACTATAAATGCAAGTTTTCCTAAATTAGGATTGCTATTTTTTATTTTTTAAATATAAATATAAATTAAATAAATAAAATCAAACCACTTTACAGGTTTAAAATTGTCGGAGTTCCCGTTCAGCAATTTATTTTTACTTTACAATTCTAAAAAAAACCACCATAAAAAAAAACAGCAAATTAAAGCTATCTTTTTTTTTTATGAACTTAAAGCTATCTTTTGAATATTCTATCTTATAGTAATGACCGTACGGTCACTTTTTCTTTTTTCATCTTCAGACACGTAAAGTATGAATAGGAAAAAGTCGGTGTCAGATATTCATATTATCACATTATCACTTTTCATTTTCTATATATTTATCAATTTATGAGAGACAAAAAGGAAGCAGCGATCTGAAAATGAAAACACAGAACTAACTACCTTTGACCGCTGACTTTTCAATGCCGGGCTGTTGCCGATTAGGCTTCTGTGGCCCCTAGGGTGAGTAAATAACTCGTAACTTGTGAGTTATTCGAACTCGACTCGAAAAAAATTCGTTGGAACTTGAGTTTTAGAAACTCGAGTTGTGCTAACTCGTGAGTTTTATTTAGTGAGTTCGAGTTAGGTCCAACTTGAGTCAGCAATATATACATGCCGAAAATAAAAATATTATATCAGTGTATACTGTATAGTCCAAAAAAGACTTAGTCCTCAAATATCTTTTCCTTCCGATGCACAGCACAACTTGGTTTATACATGTGTTATGGGTTCTGAGATATTTGTTTGTGTATGTACAGAAGTTTTTTTTTTTTTGGATAATTATTGCATCTATTCACTATATTCACGAGTTGATTCGAGTTACAAAATGACGAGTTCGAGTTAGCTCGGATAGGTCGGAACTGCCTCCCTCCCGAACAAGTCACAAGTTGACTCGAGTTGTAACGAGTTCGAGTTCGAGTTCCAGTTATGCTCAACTCGCTTGAACTCGGCTCATATACAGCCCTAGTGGGCCCCACTCTATCGAGTTGTTCTTTCATCCATAATTTTGGATCTTTTTTTCTGGTACCGGTACCGGATCACAGTAGTTACGGGTCATTGACACCTCTATAAACAGCAGAGACATGCAAGTGTGATAGCTGACAGAGTAAAAAATTTTTTTATTGAAATTTGTATAAATAATAAATTTAGTATCAATATAAATAGAATTATCAGATATAAATATGAATTTTGAAGTATTGACGGTCAACTATGGAAATATTTTCATACTTCAATTGAGTCAAATTTATATACATTTTAATAAGGAAATTGTCTATTAACCATAAGATAAATGGAAAATATCTGGAAAATATTACATTTCATAGATTTAGTTTAAATACGCCAATGAGTATGGTCTGAGAAGATAAAAAATGTTTGCGTACTGCGTATGACCCGCCATAGAATGAAAGAGATGATTTGAGACGCAACAGATCCTGACTTAGAATTAGACATCAGGTGCCAAGGTCAACTTTGTCCATGCCTACTCATTGACAAATGCAAACAGCTCCTTCACGCCTAACAAGTAACTTGTAAATTTATGGTAGCATGATTGATACTTTTGGGGTGAATTTAGTTCCATTTGTTACCCTCATTAGGCAATCAAAAGTTTGATGGTGGTAACAACTAACAAGTGGCGGGTATGATTGAAATGTTTAATGAAAATCGCTGTATGTTGGATTTTATTTCCATTTCTTCCTAGATTTCTTATAGTAAAAAAGAGAGAACTCCTTCAGTAGGGGATTTTCCTAGTTCCATGCAAAAGTGAACTCTTCTCCGAATTTCGTAGTTTCATAACTTTTTTACTTACTTCCCTAATTTGAAATAAAGAAATGTGAAACTTCAATAGGCGTTATCTAAAATACATTATGCTAAAGTTTATTCAGTTTTCTTTGATTCAAGCTGAGATTTTCAGTAAACGAGGAATTTGTTGTTTTGTTTGATTCTAATCTTATGTACCGTCTATCTACAGAAGATCTTTTAATCTGGCAGACCATGGTAACGACATTCTTATTATATTTAAAAGAATTTATTTATATCAACTTTCAACTTAAAATCTTTATTATTATAAATAAATCATTAAATTCTATAAATTAGCGAAGTCAACTGAAAAACTTATTTTAGAAATAATATCTCCCTCTACGTTTTTGTCTCTCCTCAATTTTTTTTTTCTTTACTCTTTTCTTGTAAATATCCTAACAGCTTTCTATACTAAATGGAGTAAAATAAGGAATTTTGCCATAGCACTCCCTATCCCAGATACTGATAGGTTTGTCCTGAACAACCTTATCGTTTCTCAATAAATACAACGAGATGCGCATAAAAGGGGTCATAATTGGTTGTCATGTACAATGTCAAACCTTAGCAATGCATGTTTCTCTCACCAAGTTGCATTCTAAGAAATTTTGCTCTTTCATATACATTTATTTTTGTGAACTTGCAAAAGAGAAGGGTAAGCAAGCTTCATAGATGAATCTCAGCTATTCACTAATCCCCTCTATGGCTCTATTAGCAACAGACCATTCAACAATCCATAAAATAACTAATCCCCTCTATGGAAAGGTTGGAAGATCATTATTGGCTGAGATTCAGAACCATTAGCAATGCAACTCATTTATAGAGAGAACAGATTTTTCAATGAAGAATTATTATTGACAACACATGTCGTGTCTTCATTCAAGTCTGTATAAATTTTTATCTACATTATGAACTGGTTCAAAGGTTTTCATACTGTTGATGATTGAAACATATATTAAATTCTATTATTTTTGGACTCTTATTGAAGGCAAAGGCTAAAAAGATTAAAAGAGCAAGAACAATATAGTTAAATTTAAGTTAAATATTACTTGGAGGAAATAATTATGTCAAGTAAGTGAGATGTTGTAACTCAAAACTTAAAAATGAGTTGTCAGTAGGCCTGCAAACAGAAAACCATTTATTCATTTTTCGTTTCATTTCATCCGGACGAAACAGTTAACGAAATAATAAAACGATTTCGTCTGGTTGGACGAAACGATTAATGAAACGAAAAAACAGTTTTGTCCATGTGTAAATCACGAAAATTTCGTTAATTTCGATCGTTTCATCCTTACGAAACGGTTAACGAAATTGAAAATTAATTTCGCCAACGAAACGAAACGGTTAACAAAACACTCTAGTTTCGTGACCGTTCCGCACGTTATGCAGGCCTAGTTGTCAGCATGACATTATGGCGAAGGGAAAATTGGATGGGTTTAAGGATTATAAAAGAAATAAACAAAAGAAGCCCCATGCTTTTGCTTAAAAAATCATCAGCAAGTTAAGCCCACAATATATAACGATAATAGTTTTGGGCCTAGAAATTTTGTGGAAGAACATCACATAATTATAAACATACACAAATGTAACAACCAAACTTTAAGCCTGTAACATAGAAAGCTTGGAAAGTTGGAATTCAACAAAATTACAACGGTAGTTACTGTATATTTATTTACAGTCATATCTAACCTCTCATAAGATTAATGATAAAGAAAAAAGGGATGGAATAACAATATAAAAACAAAACAAAAGAACATTTAGTAAGTAATTCTTCAATGGTGCATTGGATTCTCTCTAATCACCAGTCGCTATCAATACATAAAAATACAATGTCAGCTGGACAAATTTTCTTATGCTAATGACGAAATCATGTTTATATGGGCCCAAAAATCATGAGCACTTACAATGAACTTACAAAGCTTATATAGCTAAGCCCAGTATGTGGACCCATTACTCTACGTGCCCTTGGTTTATAGCACTTCTGTACGGATATTTAATTATTTAATTTGGTGTTATTTACTAACCATTTTGTTTCCAAAAAGGAAAAAGACAAAAGGGAGACTAAAGCCATCTCTTTGAGAATCTAGAAAGAGAACCATGAATATGCATTTGACTTCTTTGTTGAGTGCAACTATGAACAGAAGAAAGAAGTAAGATATTTTTTCTAAAGATAAGACGGGTTCAAAATTCTCGACTTATTTTGAAATTTATAATTTTTTTTAATTGAGTTTTGAACCAACGATCTCTACCCAATTACGTTGTTCTTTAACTTTAAAACAAGATCTCTAGCTAGTAAATTTTGTTTCCTTTCGGAACCGTTACGTCTGTATATTGTCGGTGGTAATTGGGTAAATAAAATTTTCTAAGAAACTATTTCTTTCATTCTTATTCATCATTAAATATGTAGGATGTATCTAATGCACAGATATTAATAGTGCCCTTTGCTGACTTTGAAGGATGCACAGCGACTCAAAATGATTGATAATTTTAATTTCCAAAACAAATGAGAATACATAATTACAAATGCAAATAGCACAAGTAGCTGCCTGGTCATCAATCAGATATAATTCGTAAGATGACCATTTTTGTTATGTTCCTACAATATACCTCTCTGTGTCCCAATCAAATAAATACTAAATTGGTAGTTTAGTCTTTCAGATAAAGAGAGAGCATGTGCTGTGTCACATACTCACATCTTTAATTTGAGATAGAGACCTTTCAGAAAAGAAAATTGAGCTTAGTGCGATGAGAAATTGTCTGATTAATGGTGCCATTTTAAGCTTCAATTTGTAGGAGTATATATAATTACTAAAAACAAGTATATAATTGGGTGAAGACATTTTGTCCGTTTACGCTATCAACTGCATGTCCGTTATCGGATTGTTGGCCTTGAAATACAAAATGAAATTACTAAAATATTTGAAAAACTCTGATCTTTCTGATTTGTACCCATATATCTTCTGATGTTGTCCTCAGAAATTGTCTTACAACCTTGAAATGCAAAATGAAATTAGTAAAAAGACAAAAATTGAGCATACCATCTTTCTGATTTGTATCCATAACTTAGGCTGTTGTTTCTCTGAAAATTCTGAAGAACCTTGAAATGCAAAATGACGCTAGTACAAAAATATGAACCTCTGATCTTTCTGATTTGTACCCTACATTATCCCTGTTATTCTCTGAAAATTCCATACTTGAGTTCTGTAAAATATTCATAGAAACAGAGACAAGGAAGGATGATTTCTCTACTCTTCTTTCTACTGATATCAGTTTTGTAGTCTTTTTAAGTTACCATTTGAAATTGTAACGGCCAACCATCATTTATTTAACACGATGTCGCATATCAATTCTTTTGTGTTTAATTGTGTTTAATTGTATTTTAATATGTATGAACACCTTTGGCGGTAATAAAGAATCATGTCTAGTACAGTTGGCTGAAAAAAGAATATGAACTTAGCATCTGTGGGAATTTATATATATAAAAAAAATAATGACCGTGATCCCGTTGGAGTGTAAATGGGTGGATGAGTCAGATTCTTTCTATGTTGTGATTGTCAATTGAATTTATCATATTCAATTGGCCAACCAGATTTTGCCTGTTGAAATGTTCCATTAGAAAAAGAAAAAAAAAAAAAAACTGCTTTATGAGCATAAGAAACAAGAAGTTATCGGTGAAAAAGTACAAATAATTTATTGCACTCTCTCAGTAAAAATAATGTAGAGCTGGTAGTTCTAATATCAAAGTACTAGAAATAAAAATATGTCATTATAATTTTATAAATAAGTTCTTCAAAGAAAACTCACGTGCAATTATTGCGTTGGATTTTATTCTTTTTTTACAAATCAGTATTAAAAATTTATTTGTTGAATTAATCAAAATTAAATTCATGCATATATATCCAATTACGTCGTACAGTGTACATAATATACTTTTGTTCATTGTGGAAGTCAATTTATTCGAAAATAATTTCTTCAAATAAAACCATATAAATAATGTTGGCCCATTGTAGATAAAAACGAACGCAAAAGTTATGGGCTCGCATGTATCGACTAGTCGTTTGTCGGATACTAAGAATACAAAGCTTTTTAAAAAAAAAAAAAATTCGGCTAATTTTGTCTGCGTCAGACACCTTCTGTAAATATTTTTCGAATAATTTACTACTATACTGAAACATATTTGAAGAAACAAAATGTGAAATCTCCAACTTTGAGAAGAGAAACTAAATCTGATAATGGTTCATCATATAATTCCATAATTAAGTACTCTTTCTTGTAAAACTAAAGCACCTGACCCCAGCAAATTAAGTGCATGATAAAACTGCTTGTTATTATGTTATATTCGACGAGTCTGCAAAACTAAAATTTGATGGGGACACTTTTATGTCCTTGCAATATATCGACCATGTCTGAAAATAATTAATAACCTCTAAATTTTGTCTTATCCCCGTATAATTAGGAAATTGAAAACACGTTTGTCTTCACTACCTAATGCTCTCATATTATATAATATGGTTCCATCTCATTGTATTCAGACAAAAGAAAGAACACTTAAAAATAAAAAAAATGAAATGAACGGATTGGAGCCTTGGAGGGTCAATAAGGAATGGGATGAAGCATTGCTTGTGGCAGTTTAGGTGGCTTCCACTCTCAAATTTAAAATGTAAAATGTTACTCTCACCATCCGACAATCGCATAAAAATATTGCTACACCAGCGCTCTCACTCCTTAATTTTCTCAAATGATGTCTACAATAGAACAAACCGTCATATATGGTTCTTCATTAGCGTTGAACCATCTTCTTTTGTGTGTGTGTGTTTCCGCTACATGTTATTTTTTACAGCTTGAAAGTATCCAAGTTAACCAAACGTGTGCAAGGGTTCCTCTCTTATTCTATTATTATGTCAAGCCATCAAAACTAACCGAATCCCAATTTATGCTTTTGACACTTGATTGATGCTCACGAAATGCACATATTCATTTCATTTCGGCCTACTTAAGGCACCAGTGCATCTATAAATATTCAAGTGAGACGAGAATCACTTAGTAACTATTCATTTTAACATATTAGTTAATTGTTGAAATAAAAAGTTTAAATGTTAGAGACATAATATATATATATAATGTACATATTATATTTACAAAGGCCATGGGATTGACATACAATTTATCCAGTCATTAGGTGACTTGAACTTTTACCAATCTGTGATTAATTAGCACTTCTTCGTCATCACCAATATTTGCATTGCATCTATTTTAATTATTAGTCTATTTATATATATCCAACAATTTTTTTAAATAAGTATTTTAATTTATTCTTTAATTTAATACTTATCTAAATTGACATTAAAATATTATAAAATTGTCAAGATAGCTTATTATTTAAATATAAATTATAAATTAATGGTGTTTACACATATTAATCATGATAAACAAACATTATTTACAAAATACAACGTGTTTTAAGATTGGCCAGCATACGGGACATGTGTATGAGTGTATCATGCATATGGCTGATGATTAGGTATTTACGCATGCTTAGTTTAGCATAGTTTCAAATTTTTAGTGGTGATATGAATTTAATGACATCTGAATATATCCTGCAATTGCATCAAAAACCCTACTATTCTATTATTATATATTAATAATATATGTCTTAAAACGCATTGGAAAAGTAATTTACAAAGAACCTAACAATAATAATTAAAAGTATTGTTCTTTCGGAAAATTGGTTGACTTCTGTTTAGAAAATCATAAATTGGATGACCTCTGTTTGAGCAATATTTCTAAATTACTTTTCTCCATTTTACATTATTCTTTCACCTGTCCTGTTTTGTCGGACCCACACAAGTCTTTACGACAAACCCGCACGTCTCCATTCAATGCCTCGCTCTCCCGCTTTTTCTTGCCTATTTAACCCCTCCCCCCTCTCCCTCTTTTACTTCTTAGCAGAGCAGAGTAGAGAGAGAGAGAGAGACTGGGTCCAGAGTACATGGTTTGTGTGCATTGTGAGATTGGAGAAAGGTGTAGATCAACAGTTCAGTTTGGTAGTAGCTTGAACTTTGGTTTTGTTCAATTGAGAAAACAGAGTATCATTTGAGTTTGAGTGAGAACTTAGCAAGCTTATATTCCTCTAAAAAACAGAGTTGTGTGAGAGAGTACGAGAGAAGTCCCATGGGAAACCACAAGTTCAGGCTGTCAGACATGATGCCGAATGCATGGTTCTACAAGCTGAAGGAGATGGGAAACAGAGGAGGCAACACCAAACGCATGAAGAAAACTAAACCATACTACCAACACTACGCCTCCCCTTCCCCTCCTTGCACACCCCACAAACAAAACCCACCTCTCACACCCAACAGAGCTTCCTATTACATCTCTAGAAGGCTAGAATTGGATGCAAACAAGCTCTTGAGCCCTTCTTTGACAAAGGCCATGGACACCCATTTCACCTTGTGGGAACCACCAAGAAAATCCAAGAGAAGAACCAAAAGAAGACACATAAAACCAATGTGTAGCCCCAAGCCGGTTAACTCAACCATCTCCTCGGGCTGTAGGTGCCGGGTCCGAAAACCAGAACCCGAGTCTGAAACTGACTCGGGCACCGATTGGTCTCAACCATGTTGCACATGTAGAGTGACCACTTCGCCAACAGATATAATCATGGACGTAACAGCAACCGAGAGAGTCGTCTCGAAGAAACTCCCTCCAATCATTACCAAACAACAAAGCCCGGAAGAGAAGTCACCAACCGAGGAGAAGAAATCACCACCAAAGGAGGTGCACAGGATCAAAACTAGGGTGAAAAGCCCTAGGGTTTTAACCAAGAAAACCAAGCACCGAAAGAGCAATGCTCGCAGGAAGGAATGTGGCAATGTGGATGGCTTTGCGGTGGTCAAGTCTTCGTCAGACCCGCAGAGGGATTTCAGAGAGTCGATGATGGAGATGATTGTAGAGAATAACATCCGCAAGACCAAGGATTTGGAGGAGCTGTTAGCATGTTACCTCTCGCTAAATTCGGCTGAGTATCATAATGTAATTGTGAAGGTGTTTGAGCAGATTTGGTTTGATCTTACTAACATTAGGTCGTAGGGAATTTAGGGGAAGAAGATATCCTTCTTGCTAGAGCAAAATAGTTGATTAATTATATATCAAATAGTATATAACTTTTATTGTTGGCTTATTTCTTAGGGTAAGATGAGAATTAATTGTATTATCTTTTACTGTTAGTATAATATGACTATATTTGTAATTTCTCTGTTTCTAGTTTCCACCTCGTCCTTCATATGGTAAATTTTCTATTTTTGCCATCTAAACAATTTTGTCTAGATGCAAATATGCTGTTCGGGGTCGTTTGGATCGCTTGGGAATAAGAGGAATAGCCTATTCCTAGGCGGAAAGTATTGGGAAGTGTGTAATTTTGTGAAGAGTTTGGATTGTTTATAATAAAATTTCCGCCCGGAATTGCTTATTCCCCTTATTCCCAATGCATCCAAACGAGCCCTTCATCTTATATTTCAGTAATTAAGCACTTGAATGTTGGTTATGAAAGGACAATGATTGACATAAGTGTTAAGCGTCTTGCTAGGAATTAAAGAGTACGGAGGAAGATTGCATTCCTACTCTTTGCAATTGTACTTTGATATTTAAAAAACGTTACTTTTAATCGATATTATACTTTTACATACACATTAAAAATAATGACTTTCAAATTATATTCTAATAACGTTACAAGTTTGTAAAAACTCATTGATACGAACAATTTCCCAATATTAAGTTTTTCACGCTCTTTTTTCCCTTCAGAATTAATTTAAAATGCAATAATTAATAAATAGGTTCCGAGACAATACAGAAAACATATGTTATTTATTTAATATTTCATATTGAATATTTTTGTTATTAATGATTTACAGAGTAAGGTGCTATGAAATTATCAACTATAAATTTATTTGGACACTTCTTTTCCGCATGCATTGCAATTGAACAAACATGCATCCATTTTCAAAAAAAAAAGAAAAACAAACAAACAAACATGCATCACCCAATTTAGAAAGCAAGACCAGTCACATGATGTTTAAGATCTTTTACTGTATTTTGTGGGGTCTTGTTATTGTTCAAAGCAGTTACAAAACGGAAGCATCAGTATTCTTAAATGAATTGTCGTGCAAATATACACTAGGCCTTTTGCATTATTTCAATTCGGCCAAATACTTTTCATGTATAGTTTTGTTATTTCCGAAACCAGTAGTTTTACCAGATTTGGCTATGGTCTGATCAACAGCATTTTTCTTTCAACCTGTTTCCAAACTTAAAATATGCAGCTCTTTTAAAAATTACCAATTAAGGGTTCAATTAGGTACTTCTTAGAAGTGCTCGAGAATCAGATTCTCAATTTAGAATACAACTGGTTAATGGTTATCTTGAGCTCCGCACTAAATGGATTAAAAGTCCAAGTTCTGTCCTTTGTTTATTTGTGAGAGGGTCTAGGCCTGAATCTGTGCTCAAGGCCTACAGAAGGTGAGATATGTAGCATTTAATCTCTTTATATCTCCCCATTAAATAAGAAGCATGTGTCACTTCATGAATAGAAAGTGTATAGTACAAAATATTTAGTCAATCTAGGACATGAAATGGTTTGCATTTCTCTACTGTTTCCTTTAACAGTACACTGTACACGAAAAGGTTATTCAGAAAAAGAATGCCAAAATGATCGATGTACTTTCGTAATGGTTGAGTAAACTTTGTCATGTGATTAAGGGAGGAAAAATGCAGTGTATTTTAACAGCCTTATCTTATTTAAATGAAATAAAAAAATATATATCCTCAGCCTAAATTGTAGCAATCCTTATCCCCTCCCACGGAGGATAGTGCAGCGCAGCATCCCAGCCGTCCGACCCGATCTCGACGGTTAAATTTTTTCGGACCTATCAATCTGGTAAAATTCACGGAGCATCCATCATAGATCGGACGGTTGGAATGGGTGCGCGGCACCGTACCGTGCGGGACCAGATCCCATTTGAAATTGGAGAGATAAAATTTAGGGTTACTGGTCAAAGGCTCCTGGAAGTACAAAACCAAGACGCTGTTAAAGTGTGAAACAAAGTACCCTGCTCCAGTTCCCCTGTTCTCACTAGGACAGTGGGATCTATATATAAAACAGATATAGTAGACGAATATACTAAGTCCTCTCCAATTGTGCCGATTAGATTGTATCGTGTAAATAACTTTGAATATTTATTTTAAATTGGTTTTATTGACCATGAAAAATTACTACTAGTCATTCATTGTCTCTAATTATATTCAATGGAAATGATCATTAAGGTAATTTTAACAGTATATAGTAGAGCAATCTTCCCTGAATATATCAGTTGAGTATCGTCAGGAAAAGATTCTTTGAACCCTTTTAGTCTATCTGGAATTATAAAATATCATAGTGTGATCCTTCCATATAATCAGCCTGGACCATTAAATTTGGCACTTTAATTTTATTTAAAAGTCGAAATCCTTATTCCCTTTCTAAACTGTCAAAATTAAGACAGATGGTTCCTTACTATACTGTGCCAAACAGTGTTTGTTGGTGGATTTTTACATTGACACATTGCATCAGTGGAAGTCGTATCCTGTAGTCACCGAATAAATACAGAGTTATATATCTATTTGACCAATATATTGAAAAATCAATGTAAATTTTATAATGGTTAATGTTCTAAGCCTTCCTAATGGTATTGCACCATATATATTCATATCTCACTCAGCCTCTACCTATTCACCTCCTCCAACCCCCATTCCACTCTATAAAGTATCAATCTATATATATGAAATTGAATAAAGAGTTTTTAGTATTAATTCATGCCTTTGAGTTGCTCTCAGACTCTTTTCGTTTCAGAATAAAGTTACATTAAATTCCTCTTTGTCATGTACATTGGAACATATCTACTGCTGAAGAATTTTCTAATCTAAAATTAAGAGAGTAACAGAAGAACTTTATTTATCCTCTCTCTTACTTTATACTATTCTTGTATGATATTGAGTTCCTTTCGCAAGTTTGTCGGACAACATCAAGATGCTGGTAGAAAAGTTGCAATCATAGATTTGGATAAGATGCCTCCAGATATGCTCCTTTTTGCACCAACATACATTTTTTGAAAAAAAAAAAAAAGTGAAGTTCTTGCATCATGTTTAACAATTTATAAATGGAAAAGAACGGGAATAAAGTTTGCTATCAGAATATTTTAACTATTCAAAAATTGCAGACAACAATATCGATTGGTGCACAATTTTATTTTAATTCGGTAATATGACAGAATAGTTTAACTATGACAAATTTATCTAAAATTTAAAATCAAATGACAATGGTGGGACAAATCAAGTTACATTGATAATATTGTGATAATTCA